>JARZZO010000010.1:56381563-56991563 GCA_030544215.1 Zantedeschia hybrid cultivar
ATGGTATGATCCATCCGTCACCCCAGAATGAGCGGTGATTGAAGTCACGATTTTTCCGTCACCTATCCCATTGAATTAAAATGTAGGTGAAAAATTGGTCTAAAATTCTCGAAAAAATAGCCTTTTATGATTACATTGGTCTCAGATAGCGAACGAATCATCGTATGCCCTAAAAGATAGATTATTACGAGCCATACTTGGCATTCAGGTATCCACTGCTATGGTTATCCAATTGAATGAGTATCTCGCTTAGTGCTTTCATCATTGCCTAAGTGTAAGATGATAGCTACATGATGCCGCCAACAGTGACTATATATAATATGGTTATGAGTAACAAACATGGCTCTTCCTACTTTAAAGGGACATGGCTCTTCCTACTTTAGAGGGACATGGCTCTTCCTACATCAAATTCACAATGACTAGCTCACATACTGCATTCAAAACTAGGCAAATGGGAAGGATAGAGGGAGTATAGTGGGATTGAGCTCATGATGGATAAGCACGATCATCTAATTGAATAAGACAACCCTAATGGTCGACCAGTTGTTCGAAAATCCAATGCAATATGATCATCATAGCCCAACTGTATGGAAGCAGACACATGATGCCGCAAACGCCTACCGTGCATTACAGTATAGGACATGTAAAATGAGTGTTGTTGCAAAGAATGCCCTCCTGCCACCCATTTACTATTGGGATCTGGGCGGGACGCGAAGAACGCAGCAGAAGTAACAAAATCATTCCCGCTCGATGCCCGTTGATCCATTTCGAAACGTAAACCGGAAATCAAAAATCGGTTGTGATCTCATCACCTTGCGCGGATTCGAATCTGCGACCGTTTCGGTTTCGTTGAGGCGATGCTGCCAGCCGCACAAGCGTCCGGCTTCCAGCGGTATCCATACGATCCTCCGCGGTGGTTCGTCCTAGATCCCTCATCTAGATCAACGCGCTCGCTGAAGAATCCTCGCCGCAATGATGTCTAGATCATCTGGACAAGAATTCCCGACTCTCGGAAAATGCAAGCAGCGGAGACGGGAAGTCTCCCGGCGCCTCGAACGGGGTACCCAGAGGAGGAGGAGAGAGAGGGGGGATGACCAGCCTTGAGAGCTCCTGGAACTTGGCCCAGGGTTTCTCAACAGCGCTTATATATATTAAGTTGGCATGACTTTTCACAAAAGTCTCCGACTTAATATAAATCTCACTTAAGTACCACTGACTGAGAATCTGTTTGCGTGTGACCCTCTAGGCCCATTAACCAGTCAGATTTTCAGCCCGTGAAGTCCAATAACTATTTATCGACTTATAGTAATCAATTAATATCCAATATTTAGTTACTTACTTAACCAAATTAACATCTCATGTAAATTCGATCAGACTTCCGATCAAGTTGGGTGCCAAGCAACACCGCATGATCCTGGAAGGTAATGGAGTTCAACAGCCCACTCATGGAACCTATCCGTCCACACTTATCGCGTGCCTATAATCCTTCATTCGCACAATGCTCTCGAGTCGACCTAGGGCGTGGTCAAACTGTCAAACCCTAGATGGTCAACTCACTTGGATAGACTCCGCTGCACAATATCAGAAAACACAGTTTCTGATATTGTGTCTGCTCTGGTCAAAGACTCATGCAGATCTATTCTAGAGCATTCTCTCTCCAGTTACCTGAGAGCGAACGATCTTCTATTAAACACACAATCACCTTCGAAGGTCTTCCGCTGGACCTGATCCTTGACTATTAGAAATCCCGTGGATAGGGATTCGTAAGCCAAAGTTAAATACTAGAAGTCCACCGACAAGGTGTCTTTGGTGTCTCAAGTCCAAGGACCAACCACGCCATTGTGATGATAAATCAAGTCGATTGACAGTCAGGTATATTACCATTTGGCGATTCATGTCAGATTAGTTCAGTGAACTCATTCCCAATGAGTACTTACAGGTTCACCATTGTGTCTCCACACAAGTGACTAATGAGATCAGTCACCCTCATCATATGAGTTGGAATAACCTGTACTAGTCTTACCGGATGTTTGATGTCCTTTTCAAACATCCGACGACTAGGAACAATTAAGAATATGTGTTCATAAGTCATCAGTCTCATTATTATGATCTCATCATAATCCGATGACTATTGCACACATTCATAGACTTCATTATGTGTAATTATAAATATACCAATCTATATAATGAAATAAATACCATTTAATAGTGAACCAGATTATAATAGGTGCCTAATGATTGGCTTAGAGGACATCTATATCCATTAATCTCCCACTTGGACTCAAGTCAATCACCTTCGCATTTGATCTCCATCAAATCTAGGTGATGCTTACATAAAGTCTGCAACTAAGGCTCGGTCGGGGATATGCTAAATCATTTATAAATGGAATATTTTCCATTATGTTATTTCCTCTTAATGTTTTGTCTCTTAACTTGTGAAAGAGCCTCAGAATGTTTTATAACTTTTGATGAGACTATGGTTCAACCACAAAATTGATCGCTCTCATTGTTGTTCTACAACAACGGGACGGGGTCGGAGATCTTTTAGAACAACATCTAGTTCATAGATGAACTCTTTCATCCATATTGTTCTAATAACAGTGCCACTTATTTATGTCGTCATCTTAATAGCGAGTTCTGGATTGGAACCTTTCCAATCCACTCCATACTGTTCTAGCAACAATATCCACTGTAATTATGTTAGCAATAGTTTCTTACTTGGAACTCTTTCAATCCACCACTTACTGATTAAAAAAAATAAAATCCAAGTCTTGACTTGAAATTTGAGTCAGTGTGACTCTTAGTTTTAAATCATCCTCTCTATATACAGGAGTGCATCCTTAGTACTTCTCAAGTACTTAGTGATGTGTTTCACTCCTTCTATTAAAGTTCTCATATATCTTTCAATGAACATTTCCTTAAAGAAATAAATTCCATATCTCAACAATTGAGAGTTATTATGGAATTTACGTCAAACATTTTGACATACAGGTTAAGGTAACATCATCATCAATCTATTTTAATAGATTCGTATTTTCAATACGTGGGATGTTATAACCAAACTCATTATGAAGGAAAACATGGTTAATAATACTTTTACTGATAGTAACATCATGATGTCATTCTCAATGACTTTGATGATGTTATTATCACAACGCATTACTAACGCGACTGTACTTTCACTGTTCTCTTTATACACACACAATCCTTGATCATTCTTAATGATCACTTAGTATTTGACCATTAAGTCAAAACTCTGATTTCAACTTCATGAAGCATCGGTTTGATTCAAAATTAATCTTTTAAATCATAACATGCTTCTTAGATATTCTAAAAGTTTTAAAATTGTATCATATACATATTTTCTTCAATCAGATTGAGAGAATATTTTTAATATCCAACTGCCATATCTCATCATTATGATGGACAGTTTTGGCAAGTAAAATTCTAATAAACTTATTTTGATAGCCGCTGAAAAAAACTTGTCCAAGTCAACACTTTGACCATGACCATTTCTTTTGAATTACTATATAAGTTTTAAGTAGTCCATTTGTACTAATTTTCATTCTGAAGATTTACTTGCTTCTGAGAGGTACAATATCCTCAAGTAATACTATCAAGTTCCGAACTTAATAGGTGTTATGGACTATAGCTTAGAACTCTTAACTTCTTGCCAATTTCAAAGTCGTAATTATAATAGAGAGCTTCCTCGTAGATTTAGGATCATGATCCACATCTTTAAGCTCCTCTCATTCTGCTATCTCTGATATGTCAAACATATCAAACTAGCCATTGAAAGAATCTTAAAATTTATGATGCTCTCCTATGTGTGTTATGAATGGTTCCAAACATCCGAAAATTATGTAATAATCTTGTGTTAATTTATGAGTTTAAAACATCTTCTAGTTTTATTAGCTCACACTGTCTTCTTTGAGGACATGTTCCTCTTTATAAAAGACAGCTTTCAGTACGTTACATTATCGCCTGGCCAATAAAAGTAATGTCCAAACTCTTTAGACATCTCATAAATTCACATTACGCCATGTCCTTTTAGATCCAACTTCTTTGGATCATGTCTTTTCCAAAAGACTAGGACATAACTTGACTTTAACATCCTTAAAATCATATTTGTTTATAATTCACATCTCATATGAATTATCGCATGTCCATATCTTATATGTATATACTGACTTATTTGGAACCATATGTAAAGTATAGATATCTAATATTCATACTCATATATATAAAAAAATATAAGAGTTAGACAAATCTCATTATAAATATAGCACTATATCCAATAAAGTACTATTCTTCATTATATCATATTGTTATGATATATAATGAGGATTTATCGAGAGATGATACAATTATCCTTTTAATGACTTGCGTGAATCCCGTGCTCAAGTATTAATTTCTTTGATCAAATCAAAGAATTTTGATACTCTTTCATTTAGTCACTTCATCTTGATCTTCTATACTTAATCTCTTAGATGCATTCGACTAGTACTTCAACAAGTACATATAACCAAATCTTTCCAAAAGAAAACTATTAAGATAAGTCAATAGAAGTGATTATCTTTGGCCTTAAGAAAATATTGGGTTATTTACATCAATATGTATAAGCTCCAATACTTATCGCACAACCTAGTATACAATACGATAGATAATCATGATTCACTAAGTTCATTTCTATAAGAGACTTGTGAACATTCATCACATGATTTGTCACATCAAGAATCTATAGTGTATTGACTGGTTTTAAAATCTCTCATTTTTATTTCTAAAATCACATAGAACAACGCTTATTTCTTCTCAGTCAATTTTATTCACTTTTACAATTCTTGATTATTAAGGAACTAAATAACAATTATTTAGTTTCATATTAGTTTCCTAAAGATATACAAAGATTTATTATCCGATAGTAATCTATGCATCTATGGAATTATTGTTGAGTCTAACTCAACACTTTTATTTACTCGATTTCCTTTTACTTGTCTAAGTCTGCATATTATTGAAGATTTGATAATCATTTCCAATATCTCATATTGGAGACGCTAATTCTTTAATAGACGTGCAAAAGTCAATAATAAGAATATTCGAAACATCTTACAATTTTTCATATTCTATTGCCTTTACCAATATCTTTATTGATTGCAGTGGGGGAACTGTTCCTTCTTTGTTTCAGCTAACTTGCCTTTATCCTTCTCAGGTGTGGATTCAATCATTTGAAATCTTACCTCTAGCCTTTCTCAAAGGCATACCATGAATATCTCTTCTTCTTGGCTTCATTTAAGTAAGAGATTTCATGATATCTGACTAGGATAGTGGCTATCATATGGCCTTGAAGACATTCTTCAGAGTCCTTTTGCCAATCTGAATTTGAGAAGTATTGGCATCCAATATACCAAATCTCGGATTAATAGACGACATTTCAGTTAATAGAAGAAATAAAATGATTTAAACAGATAGTTCTTATAATTTAATAATGGTCTTTTATTTTGAATTATTTCCCACTATTTTTCAACGGAGTATATAACCTTCATGTACACAGAACGGGAGACTCCGATGGACTCCTAGCAGGGATCAGAATCTTAATGACTTGTAGTACAGCCTTATGGATAGTACAACAAAATGTAATACAATCAAAGAGCACCCATCTCATGGGACTTGCAACTCTTTGCAACATCTGATCATAGCTTTGATCTCTAGAGATTTAATGGTCTTGTGGATAGCACAACAAACTATTAATTCTGGTCTAAGTATTATCATCGTTACGAGACAGACATAGATTTGCATACAACCCTTGTGGATAGCACAACAAGACTACATGGTTCCTCTACCCTGATCAAAAGGCATCTTATGCCATAGCTAGAGTCTTTCATCAAAATGAGACAAGCCTTGTGGTAGCACAACAAACCTGCCTAAGGTAATTTGAGTCCTATGACTATGACGATGGAGGACCACGCAGTAAGTTCTCAACTATTCACGTTACAGCTCAAACTTTAGCGAAGGTTTTAGATAACTTTTATTTTGGTCTCTACCTAGGTGATAGTTTATAAATATATCGCATATATATTTAACTATACCTAGATAATAGCAATTGATTCATAATCAAAAGTAAAACATGCTTCAACCATATATGTTCATTATATGGTCATGGACAGCATGGTGATTAACTAGAGCCATACAATTAATCACCACAACTTATAACAATTATACAATTAAAATATGCAAACACACATGCACTGGTGATCTCATCTCTGGTTGCCTTCCTGGTTGCACTTGTAGATCATCCTCGTCTGTCCTTAGCCAGCGCGATCAATTACAAAAATATTAATTTTTGAAACAATTTCAAATACAAATAAATTGTAAGAGAAAACCTTATGGTCGAGTACAATAATAGAGGGAGATAGAATTACATTAGAATTATAGAGAGAGAAGAGGCATACATGCCTCATTAATTAACATTTAATTATCTACATCACATTCCATAATAATCCACATAATCACATACCATCACATGATATGAAATTAATTAAGTGCATGTCTATGACCACCACAAATTTTAACCATCCACACATGATAAAACATATCACATGAAGGCTAATTTTTTAAAAAAATAGTAATTTTGGTTTTCTCAAAATCTAGGTACCAATCAAAATTGGATAATTTGGATTTTCGAAAATCTCATTTTCTATCATGTATTTAAATCTAATTTAAAATATTAAACACATCAACATGTGCAAAGTAAACTTAAAATTCTAAAATATTCCGTGCATTATTTAGAATATTTCTAAACTAATTAATCTAACACTTAGATTAATTTTCAATCACATTAATAATAATTATTAATGCGAAACAATCTAACATTTAGATAAAATTAAAAATTCCTTAATAACTCTTATAAAATAATTTCTAATTCTAAATATTAATTCCTTAACAACTCTTTGTTAAGAATCCCTTTATTAAATAATATTTCTCAGCAATAATTGATAAGAAATATCAAGTAGAACATTTCTTAATCAATTAATTTAACGTTTAGATTAATTGAAATTGTCTTAATAACTTTTGTTAAGTTATTTCCAAAATTTAAATTTTCTCTTAACAACCTATTGTTAAAAATCATCAAGATATAAATAATCGCTTAACAACTCTTGTTAAGTGATACACATTAACAATTAATGTTATTTCAACTCTTGTTAATGGTCCTTGAGGTACAAACACTCTCTTAACAACCCTTGTTAAAGAAATAATGATTTTTTTTTACTTGATTTAATATTAATCTAACACTTAGATCAATATTAAATAATGAAAATATCATCATTTATTGATCTAACAATTAGATAAAATAATGTATTAACAACAATTGATAACACTATTTAAAGATCATCATCTTTAATTTAAAACCTCAAAGCAAAAAAAGATTTAATTTAACATTAGTTTTAAAACAATTTTAAAATAATGCTTCAATTAAAATCTTGCTTATTCAAGTCGTTAATTGAACATTAATTTAAAAAAAAAAAATTAAAAAAAATGCCTCAATTAATATCTTGATAATTGAAAACATATTAATTAAATATCAGTCTTAAAATATTTTTAAGACAACACATTTAATTGAATATAAGTCTTAAAACAATTTTAAGACAATACTCTTTTAATATGTTTATGATAAACCAGTTAATTGAACATTAATTTTAATTTAACTTTAAAACAATCTCTCAATTAACTTCTTGGTAAATAAATTTGAAGGGAATTAAAAGGGTAATTATTGAAGGGGTTAATGAATTAATAAGGGATTTAATGGGCTAAAAGGGTTTGGGGTTTAAAAGAAAGGGGTTATTGGGCCCAAAAGAGGGGGGTTTGGCCTATTGGCTCGGGCTAGTGCAGCCTGGGCCGGCCCAAGCACTTGGACCCGAGCCAGGCCAGCATCTTGTGGGCCTGGGCCTGGCCCGGTCCAGCCTAGACTGGCCCAGGCGGGCCCGGTCCGGCCTGGACCCACATGGGGTCAGTGCGGCTAAGGCTGAACCCTAGCCGCCGCCACCCCTGGTTCCCCTTTATACTACCCGACGCCGGCGCTTGGCCTCCTGGCCGCCCTGGACGGGGCCGGCGGGGTTGGTTGGCCTTGCTAGCGTCGGCGAAGCTTCAGCGAGCTCCCTCCAAGCAAACCGACGCCTCCTTCCTTCTTCAAAATCCTGGCCTACACATCATATGGGGAGGAGGAGAGGAGAAGGGGGAGTTGGCCGCTGGGCACCGCCGCCCTGTAGGGCCCAGCGAGGTCGCCGACCCTCCCTTGCTCACCGATGATGAGGTGGATGGCCGGAGGTGGCCCAAAATATACCATTACAATCCCCTTTAAACTCGGTTCTTCATACTCATAAAGAACACAACGAAACCCCCCAAAAAAATTTGTTTTTCCTCGCAGAAAATTAGACGAACATCGTATGTTCATCTTATGAACAAACTCCGCGAGAGGAAAAATAAATTTATGTATAGAATCTATTTTAGAATATTAATTTCGTCATCCCAAAACGAATCAGAGTAGAATGTGGCTCTGAAACCACTGTTGGGATCCGAGCGAGACGCGACAAATGCAACGGAAGCAAAAAAATTATTCCCGTCCGATGCCCGTTGATCCATTTCGGAACGTAAACCGGAAATCAAAAATCGGTTGTGATCTCATCACCATACGCGGATTCGAATCCGTGACCATTTCGGTTCCGTCGAGGCGATGCCGCTAGTCGCGCAAGAGTTCGGCCTCCAACGGTATCCACGCGATCCTCCGCGGTGGTTCGTCTTCGATCTCTCGTCCAGATCAGCGCGCTCGCTGAAGAATCCTCGCCGCAACGATGTCCAGATCATCCGGACGGAAATTCCCGACTCTCGAAAAATGCACGCGGCAGAGACGGGAAGTCTCCCGGCGCCTCGAATGGGACGCCCAGAGGAGGAGGAGGAGAGAGAGAGGAGAGGGACGGCCAGCCTTGAGAGCTCCTGGAACGGTGGCCTCATCTTTATAGGGACGGGTTCGAGTAGGGATTTGACTTCCCGCAACTTGGTTTAAGGTAGCTATGATGGTTGGGATGGAGCAGACTATTGCTGCGACACTTGTGTCGTGGAAAGCAAAAAGGATTGAAGGAACCAGATTCTAACCCCATGTGGGAACCATCCAGAGATTCTAACCCCATGTTGCTAAATTGTTGCTTGTTCTCATCATCATCCCCAAATGACCTTCTACTATCAACATCAACATTCCCCGAGTTATTGTTTTCTTGCACAGCAAATCCATTTCGTCCTTGTACAAGTAAAGCTTGCCTATGATTTTCTCATAGTGACTATTGAACTGGAGAAATTAAGATAAATTAAGACTACAACAAGGTGAATAACGTGACCCATATTTAAAACTATATAATACAAATGAATTCACATGGACGTACCGCTAAAGTCGCTTCCACATCAGGTAGGATATATGGGCACCTGTCGAACATCATCTCACCCCCACCTAGAACGTTTTTACAGTTTCTCATATAAGTGGTAGTTCTTCTTTAAAGTCTTCCGACGGTTGGATAAATTGTACGTATCAACATCTGTCCGCATGGCTTCATTAAATGGAACAAGAATGTCACTCCAAACATGAGATTTAAACGTACCTTGAATAGCATAATGCTTCCAATATTGATCAATAAGCAAGTTCGATAGGACCCTATCCTGTTGTGGAGTCCAATTCGAGACTCGAGCATTCCCTATGTTAAAAAGGAGTAGAAATTGCACACCATGTTCAATCTTCGAAGTTATTAAACAAGAAAGAAGCAATAACATGTACCCAAGGTTTACAAAGATGTATGGCCACATGACTTAAACAAATTCACAAGGTCATTATAGAAAGGCAATTTCCTCCCCTTGAACCACAAAATGAGTTGATTGAACTGCAAAGCACGTACATTTGCATGATGACAAATTTTATGAAATAATGCAATAGAGAAGCAAAATTAATAGGTGGGTCATATTGGGACGCACCTCATTATGTCACTCCCAATTATTTGCTTTGACTCATTGTCCCATGTGAACCCTGCGTTGTTTATAAGGTCTTGTGTGATTATATAGAATGACTTATAAAATTTTGGTCTATTCTCCAAATGAGATGTAGTATAATTCTCACAAAAAGCATTGTTGATCAATTCATTGACCAACTCCCATGCACGATCCAAAATAAAATCCTTATGCACAATCTCCTCCCTAACTAATTAAATGGATCAACATAGATCCCACTCAGTTGTCCAAAAGGAACCTAGAAAGGATTCAAATAAGATTAAAACTTGACCCCATATGACATAACAACATTCAAAAGATAAGCTCATGGAATAGATATTGATTCAAAATGTATGGAATGAAAGCATTTCGCTTAATTACGTGAAAGTTCTCATGATCTATAGAATCAAAGATTGTAGATTAACTAGAATTTATAGTCAGACAAAGGTTGGCAAATCAAATCCTACCCTTTTCATTAAAAGGACAGCCAACAAGTTATGTACACAGATTGTAGCTCACATAAGCAAACATATTGCATATTAATCAAATAGCTGAATTTAATCTAAAGAAAAATAATTTTTCAGTGCAAGTAATTTACCGAATTGCAACATATCCACAGAAAAGTGCAGGAAATCACCGTGGAAACTTTGTTGTTCCTGAGTAGAAGCATAAATTTCAGCAAATACATGTTTATAAATATAATTGCAGTAATTTTAGCAAACTTAGTATTGTCCAAACACACTGTTGATCTGTGTATAAAGCAGGCGGCAGGGCTAGGGATTAAAAAACACAAAATAGAAAAGGAGGCAGTAATACAACAATACGAAAGCAGCAAAAATAGGAATTAAAATCATAATAGGAAATCCATGGGAATGATGATTGTTAATGAAGATTAATATGCACTTGATACTGATTTGGGCATCTACCAAATAGGGTGGAATAAATAAAATCAAATAACATTGATCGCCTGTAATGCACAACTGCTCTAAGTTTTAAAACCATGCATAATGACAGAGTTTTAAGTGAGGGTTTGAAACGTGTCCATGATCTGCGTATAAAGAAACATACTAGACAGCAGGAAAACCAAGCAGTAAAATAAAGCATGTAGCATGGATGAGGATTGAAAAACACAAAACAAAAATGGAGGCAACAATACAATAATAAAAAATAGAGCAAGACTAGAATAACACAATAGGAATTAAACAAGCCGGCTAGAATGACACTATTACGTCTCTGTCTGGTTCAGTCACTCGGACTCACTTCGGATTTAAATTACATAACTACGGAATCAAATTACATACAAATATGAAATCAAAGATGAGAGACAAATGACCAAGTAAGAAACATGCTATTTACTATCAAATAAATCAAAATATTTTGTTATATTACTATAGTAGGATCCTCAAAGTACATCAAATATGTAACGAAAATATAATCTCTCAACTCACTAAAGAAATATAAAAATACATACCCTCTCTTAAATCCCTATTACATCAAATCTAAGAAAAAATATCAAAAAATTAATCTTAGATAACCTTCTGAAGATGTCAAATGTCTCAAATAGAAGCCTTCTTAAATCTTAAATTCTCTTCCTCCTCAGAATCTGAAAGTGCTAGTAGAGTTTATGAGTACAACCACTCTGTAGGAATTCAAACCCAATCAAATGCTAACAATATAATAATTAAAATCAAGTAATAACTAACTAATCATGATTCACAATATACATATATCTCAAGTAAGAATATGATAAAAAAACATGATCAAATATAAATTTACAAAATTAGATGTGTTTTCTAAGAGTATGAACAAATCGACTTGATGTGTTTTCTATACCATATATGCTATTGTATATATGGTATGATCGAAGTTATATATAACTGAATAAGTCTACTAACCATGATCAGAACATACCACATATCAAATTGAACATATCGAAATGAGCATATAACAAATTATCATAGTATGACAGCTTATCAAATCAGAGTTTATATTGTCAGAATAGCTAATCAGAATAAACTTAGATTCGCAATCAAATTAGTTGAGATCAAAATAACTAAGCATAAATGTCAAATAAACAAATTGAGCAGTTTATAAGCGAAATCGAATAGATCTAAACAATAAATTATGTTTCATAATTATGTGTCAAACATATCACAAAATAAACATATCAAATAGAGATACGTATAACTACCATATAAAGAGTCGAACAAAACATATACCAAAGCATGTAGGCAAGTACGCTAAGGTCATAGTATATACATAGTCAATGAGTCTATTGTCCCACCTCAGATGATTGAAAATAAAACACAATCCCGTTGCCTATGGGTAAAACTCATCTACAGACACTTAAGGAAGGAACCCCAATCTCCTTAAGATAGTAATGTTTCAAATATATCAAACAAATATGACACAAACATATTTTCACAGATTTCTAAATTTAAAAATTAATTTAGCACTAAGTCAAAATACATATTTTTATATATAAAATAGTCACTTAATGAGTCAACATAGTCATATAATGTGAAAATTAGAGTAATCTAATTCCAGCAGGTTATTGGACAAAAAAGGATGGTAAGTGAAATTTTTCCAGAATTTTTGGACCACAAATCAAATTTTTGGGTCATTAAAATTAATTTTCAGGGCTAAAAAATAATAAATATGACCGAAATTAACAAAAAAATGCAAAAGTTTAATGATCTTTTGATTTATTTTATCTTTTGAGGATCCAATTGGGAGTGCGACAGACGCAACAATTAGTTTTTGTTTTTAGGTACAAACATGAATCGATGCTTAAATGTGAATATCCTAAATAAACGATTTTTACTATTAAATTGTAATTATATCTTAATGTTGTTTAGAAGAAGAAAGGTTGAGATCATGTTTACTATTTAAACTGATTGTTTGAACTTTAGGATTTTTGCAATTGGCTCCATACAGCACTTTAGATGCTAATTGTTATAAAGCAATTGTTTCAGATAATAAACCTTTTAATAGTCAACTGTAAAATGGTATCCACACTTGTCAAAAAGTTGATTTCAAACTTTAGTTGTGAATGCTGCTACAACAGATCTTAAGAGGAGTTCGAGCTTTTCTAGAAGAGCAAATTATATAGTAGTTTTCCCAAAGGTAATTGTAAATAGTGTCCTAGATATTCTCTCGTGTTTTGTTTTGCATCTAGAGGGGGAGCTACAATGTAATGAATGGTAAACGGGTTCCAATCCCTTTATGCATAGAGGCAAGCATAAGGCGGTGGACAAGTGACCGTCGCAAACCCACGCGGTCGTGGGCGTGTTTGACGAAACTTCTATTTGAAAGTTACTTTTGGCTTCCACTTCTTACATAGAATGAATTGAAGGAGAGACGTTATAATTAATTTTGATTTGTTACAAATGTCAACTTTTTCATAACAACCTCCCTCTCTATAACTTTTAGTTGGAAGCCAAAACACAAGTAAAATACCACATAAATAGCTTCCAAGATCTAGTGACTTCCATAAAAAATAACTAAATGAAAATACAAAAATACTTCTAAATGAAAACTGCGCCAAACACGGCCTATAAGAGACTAGCTTCCTTTGTTGCCAAATGTGGATCTAGGACTAGGAGACTTTTAACTTCTAACATAAGGAGTTGGGAGAATAGTTTGGACGATGATGGATCTATGTAGGCACCTAATAATTTTTGCTGAAGAATGGGACGATGATCGATTTTCTCACCTTCCTCGCTTGCAGTTTGTGTTTCTCTATTTGGGGACCATTTAGTTACATGTAAAATATAATTGGACATATTTTTTTATAAGATAATATATTAAAAAAGAAAATAAAGATAGAATTTATTTTTTAGTACTCATAAAAATATTTTCAACTCCTTTAAAAAAGAGTATTCAAACTTATCCTATAGATACTAAAATAAAAAAAAGGAGGAGTCAACGAATTAAGTTTTCTATTAACTAAAATTTTATAGCTACCAAATAAGTGACTTTGACATACTTTCGAGAAAACTTTCTATATGACCTATTTTACATGAAAACAAACAGACCCTTAGACATTGACTTCTTCGGCCTAAACAAGAAAAAATATTGAGTAATGCTTCCTGCAATATGCATTGCAGCAGGCTGAGTCATCTTGTAATAAAAGATGTCATTGGTCCAATTGGATCGGGGCACATGGTTTGGACATTTTTTTTAACGAGTGGACCACACAAACATTAAATGCGAGTGGAAGACTTTGAGCGTAACGAATTTGCGTACACGTGACAAATATTCGGTGGGCATAATAAACACTATTTGTCGTACCCACAAAACATTTGTCATGCTTAAAATTATTTGTCATCTCTACGTACCTGTGTATAATTTTTTTGACATGATAAATATTTTACAGATATGACAAATACTTCTTAAGCATGATAAATAGTATTTACCATGTCCACATAATATTGGTCATACCTGGAAAGTAATTATCATCCCTGCGCATATGTGTAGATTTATAAGCATGGTAAATATTTTTGAGGTACGGCAAACACTTCGTGAGCATGACAAATAACATTTATCATTTCCACGAAATATTTGTCATACGTACGCACATTTGTCATACTCAAAATTTTGAATTCGTATTTAATATTTGTGTGACCTACCCATTGAAAAAATTGTTCAAACCCACGTACCCCTACTTAACTGGACCAGCGAGAGACGCAGCTTGCTGCAATGCTAAACATTACTCAAAATGATTTCAAGTCAAACATGATAAAGAGAATGGAGTTGAGGAAGAGGGAGGGGAACACAATATCAACAAAAGATAGGGGCCTCTCAATATGGAATTTATTGAGAGGGAGTAAGCAATAACCTCAATCATGAGACTTAATTAGTTTTTTCTTTTTAAAAAAATAAAATAAAACTAGTTAACTCTTTGAAACGCTTTTAATAATATTTTCTAAAATTAAAAATGAATAAATCTTGTGACAACAAAATGATTTTAGATTAAAAAAAATATGTTTCCCCAACGCATCTACGTGCGTTTTGCGGGAAGGTACATTTACTTGTTTGACTTGGCATCGTCTGATTTGGTGGTTCGTGGCGATGTCTGATCTGACGGATGATATTGCGTCAAGCATGCGAAATCGCAACGTGTCGAGATACGAGTGGGTAGCGTAGGGACGGAGAACGATGTGCCCAAACGCGTGAGGGGGAGGACCCGCCCGGATTAGGGTTTCTCGCCGCCCCGGCTCCTCCCTCTCACCTTCTATAAAAGCCACCGCACGCGCATATCCCCATCCATCCTTCTCTTCTTTTCTCGCGCGGCGGCGGCGGGAAGCTAGATCCCGGAGGAAGAGGCGAAGCACCGGCGCTGCAGGTAGGTTGTCTTGCTTCTAGATCTATCATCTGTCCTCCTTTGTGTTGTATTCTTCGATTCGATTCGATCAGATGTTTGTTTTCATGTATGTATGTATGTTTGTCTATCTCATCTTAGGAGTAGAATGGGATAGCGGATGTTTGTTATTATTGGTTAGCGGTGGGCTTCCTCCTGTTGAGATGGGTGGTCTTCGATGATGATGTGAATGGAAAACTTTCGTTCTTCCGAGGCTGGGAGATGAAACCTCCCTCTATGCGGAGCCGAGCGTTCATGGAGACCTGAGCTGAGGAGATCCGCCCTGGAGATCCACCCTTACGCCCTTTTTTTCTCTTTATGGTTTGGTTAGGTTAGGTTTGGTTTGGTTTGCTTTTCTTTTCCTTTTTTTTTTTGAAAAAAAGAATCCTCTTTTCTTTTCGTGTGTGTTTATTATGTTGTGTAGAAATGAAATGAAATGGGAAGGTGGCGGAGGAGGGTCTTCGAGGATGATGTGAATGGAAAAGAAACAACTTTCGTTCTTCCGAGTATAGGGGTTTACATCCTCCTATCTGTGGAACTCACCCTTCATGGAGACCTGAACTGAGGAGATCCCCCCTGGACATCCACCCTTACGCCCTTTATTTTCTCTTTTTTTTGATTTGCTATGCTTTCCTTTACTTTTCCTTTCCTTTTTTTTATAAAAGAAATCCTCTATTCTTTTCGTGTGTGTGTTTATTATTTTGTGTAGAAATGAAATGAAATGAAATGAAATGGGGAGGTGGCGAAGGGTCTTCGAGGATGATGTGAATGGAAAAGAAACAACTTTCGTTCTTCCGAGTAGGAGTTTATCCTCCTATGTGTGGAACCCACCCTTCATGGAGACCTGAACTGAGGAGAGACCCCCCCCCCCTCCGCCCTTGTTTCACTTCTTCTGATCTCAGATTAGATCAGATCAGATCAGATCGGATCTCTGGTTTATTTTCCCTCTCTTTTTTTTTTCTTTTTGGTGTGGTTTGGTCCTCGATTGATCGACTGACGCGCTTGTGTAGATTAATCATTACGGTTTCCGGATGTATGTGTGGATCCAAACGGGAATAGTAGTGGTTTTGCTGTTTGCAGTAGGTATTGTATGTTGTACTTATTTTCTTATTGTTTGTGGTTTTGGCTGCATTGCATCATCCCCATGATGGTTCAAAGTAGTGGACTGACTTTTATTTTATTTATCCTGTCCGTGATGATTATTGCATCAATGCTGAGGGATGGTGGCATGGCAAGCTTTCTATCATGTATTGTATTGTATTGTACTGTTAGAAATGATAATAATAATACTATTAATAATAATAAGAAGAAGAAAGGAAAAAGTTTGCCCTCCCTGTGATCGATTGAACAGTTCAACAATTGTTTCAGCCTTGTCTGAAGATGATTAGTCTTGCTCGCTGTTGACAATGGACTTGTATGTTTCTGAGGGAGGAGCTTATTAGTTATTATGGATATGGCTATCCATCGATGATATAACATACCTTTATGTTGCCTGATTGTAATGCGGCTGACCTTATTAACTAGATTAGATCCTTGGCTTGTTGTGGGCATTTTTTGTGTGTTTTTTTTTCTTTTTTCTTTTACAAAAAACAAAAAAGGTAAATAAAAAAGTCACTGAAGTGTTGTAGTATTATTGTGTAATAGGTAGGTATATACTAAGGAGGAGGAGGAGGAGACAAGAGGAGAGGAAAGGAAGAAGGCAAGAAGCGAAATGGGGCGTCGGCCGGCTCGGTGCTACCGTCAGATCAAGAACAAGCCCTACCCCAAGTCCCGGTACTGCCGCGGTGTTCCGGACCCGAAGATCCGGATCTACGACGTGGGGATGAAGAAGAAGGGGGTGGACGAGTTCCCGATGTGCGTGCACCTGGTGAGCTGGGAGAAGGAGAACGTGTCGAGCGAGGCGCTGGAGGCGGCCCGCATCGCGTGCAACAAGTACATGACCAAGTTCGCGGGGAAGGACGCGTTCCACCTGCGCGTGCGCGTGCACCCCTTCCACGTGCTCCGCATCAACAAGATGCTGTCGTGCGCCGGGGCGGATCGCCTGCAGACGGGCATGAGGGGCGCCTTCGGCAAGCCCCAGGGCACCTGCGCCCGCGTCGACATCGGCCAGGTGCTCATGTCCGTCCGCTGCAAGGACGGCAACGGCGTCCACGCCCAGGAGGCCCTCCGCCGCGCCAAGTTCAAGTTCCCCGGCCGCCAGAAGATCATCGTCAGCAGGAAGTGGGGCTTCACCAAGTTCGCCCGCACCGACTACCTCAGGTGGAAGCAGGAGAACCGCATCCTCCCCGACGGCGTCAACGCCAAGCTCCTCGGCAGCCGCGGCCCCCTCGCCCAACGCCACCCCGGCAGGGCCTTCCTCACCGCCGCCCAGCCATCCGCCTAAGCCCATCGTCATCATCATCATCTCATGGCTAGAGAAGAGAGAGATTCTCATTCCCCTAGATATTCTCATGTCTAGATTTCACCTTTCTCGACTTTTATTATCATATCATATCAGACTCTGTGTTTTGTTTGATTTGGCTTGTTGAATTGCAATTGCTTCTGCTTTTTTTTTTTGTATGTTTCCTTTCCTTTGATTATCGTTGCTCTTGTATATTCAAATAGATAGGTAGCAAGAAGCGGTCTAATAGCAAGAGTAGGAATTATCAGGTGCAAAAGTTTTTAAAACTAATCTTATATGACCTTGTTCTACAAACATGTAGAGGTCATGACAACTGTGTATGCATAAGATAAGGATACCATCAGAGCCGGAAATAGAAAAGTTATTTATGGATCAAGGGTGGACTAAGAAAAATTATGAAGAACAAGACCAGAAAAATCTTTAATGTGACTGTTCTATTTAATGGATGCTATTTGGTTTAGAAGAAGAAATCAGATTTACAAAGAATAATGAAAAAAAACATGGCAACAACTTTACTTTTTCTTGTGGGTAAGAAGTGGCAATGGGAAATGCCACTCGATTAGTACTTACAAGAAATTATATAAGCCCCTGCACATAAGCAGTGGAAATCAAATGGACAAACTGAAAATTCTGCAACCATGATCAGAGTAAAAGACCAAGCATCATGACCTTGTCCGGCAACTAAGCAACATTTTAGAAGCCGTTTTTTTATCTTCTACACATAGACAAGAACATAAATGAAAAAAATAACACAAACATGTATAAAGGTCATCAATATATTAAGATTAATGTCATATTGCTTTCTAGTTTAGTTTAGAATGCTACCAGATTGTGCATGGTACCATAGATCATAAGGCACATGTATATGTTTTTTATTAGGAATCATGTATATGAAGGATAGAAGGTCTCCGACAAAGATAAGAGACTACAAATTGCTCCTTCCTACCCATAGTGCTATCCATCTGATAAGGGAGACCCACTAAGAAAGGGCAGCCCCACAAAGTGCAGTCCCACGGCTCCAGCAAAATTAGGCAAAACGTTGATTTTTTGACGACCTGTTACCTAATAATCGGCGATCCAACAGGCCCTAGATTGCTATTGTTGGGCCCAAGCTAGGATCATACACACACATCTAGGAAAATATGTGATAAATTAAGATAAATAAACAAGTAAGAAGTGAATGTAAAGACTGAAAGTACAAAAAAAATTAAATTATTACAGTTTGACAAAGTCCAGTAACTAAATACATTGTCCAACAAGTGCAAACATTAAATATAGTGCATACAAGTTAGAAAAGTTAAAGTACAACTACATCGGAATATTACCCTGGAACAAGTACGGTTGTTGGCACGTGTCCTCCAAGCACACATGTCCCTCTCCTAAGCTCGACTGGAGCCTTCACTTGAAACGTAGGCACACCAGTATTGGGCTCAGTAGGGATCCTATGATCCTTACTTCCCGCATACGCACCCACAAGCTACCAGGAATAGTCCAGTAAAAATAGTAAAGCTGTAAACTACTGAGTAACTACTATAGTAAGAGTAAAACATGCTGAGAAGTGCCAAAATCACAGACCTACAATACACATCAGGAACCCCTTGTGAGTGCTCAAAGATGTGCTATAAAGTAACATTGTAAGGACTGAAGTTTCGAGCGATTTCGATTTAGACCACCTGGTTTAGGTCCTTGTGGGCATGGTATTCTGAACCGCGTCTAGCTAGTAAGACGCGCTTCCGAAAGGCGTCGGCTCTGGGCCAAGTGATTTAATACCATGCATGCGTGACCCGTGTACGGGCGTTGGGAGATGTGGGCAAGGTACGGTCTTGTCGTTTGAATGACGTCATTTTGAGATGACGTGATTTAGCTTGGGAAGGGTTTACGCACCGAACTCTCCCCTTTCTCCCTCCTTTCTCTCATTTCCCTCCCTCTCATTCTCTCTCTTTCCTTCCCTCTTCCTCCTCCACCACTCCATCTCCCTACAATCACCTCTCACCACTTCCACCACCATCTCCACCGCGGCTCCTTACTCTCCGAATAGTAGCCGACGTCTTGGCAAAGTGGGGGCGTCTACGGCGGTATCAGCGACGGCTTGACGGTGAGGCAATTCGGCGACAAGGAGGCTGAGCTTGGTGATTCGTCGGCGTGTAGGTGTCCTGTATACTCAAGTTAGAAACACCTTAAGACCAAATAGATAGAGAAAAATTTGCCGCGCCATGGCGATGCAGTGCATCTGTCATCCGACGATACATTAATTACACGGGCTTTCATCAGGGTCTATGATTTGGTTGATACTTTTATGCGTATTCGTTAGTCTGTACAAGATATTTGAACATGATATAATACTCGAATGTCCATGGCCGACATTCTATTTTAAAATTTGTAAATAAATACATGGTGACTTTCAAAATATTTACATGCATACTAACATTTAATATATTTTAATTACATCTTTTATGTTTTAAATAACTTTTCATAATTATTTTTAATATATGCATAAATAATTGCATATGGATAGTTATACATTTTTTATATCATTGAGTCTTATTTTTATAATTTTACCATATCTAATGAGGGAACTCTTACGTGCCTATCCTCATTTTATAAAAGAAACAGTGTCCAATCATGTTAAACTTTTTATTTATCTTTAATTTAATTACCATGTGACTTTGTACTGATTTGTGCATAAGAATGTGCGTCCCTAAGATCACATTAGAAAGTCCGTTGACATTTACTGATTACATGTGCGAGATAGATCAAAGAAGATGCTTGCCTTAACTCAATCCATGTACATAAAAATCATTGTCAAAAGTTTGGCATGGAAAATTTTAAGAGAGGTCTCATACCGATGAGACATAGAATTTATCTCTCCAAAAGTCAATCTCCCAAGACTTATGAGGAGAGGGCAATGATGGATAAGATTTCCTATGCTTCAGCCATAGGTTCCATCATGTAGCAAGAAACCATAGAGTCAGCAGCATACCTACTGAACATAATACCCAGCAAGTCTGTGGCCTCTACTCTATATGAGATATGGAAAGGTAAGAAACCAGAATTTAAACATGTTAAAGTCTGGAGTTGTCCTGCTTATGTAAAGAGGCATGATCTAGACAAGCTGGAATCACGAACTGATAAATACAGGTTTGTGGGATATCCAAAGGAAACCTTTGGATACCATTTTTACCATCGTGGTGAACAAAAGGTATTTGTCGCCAAGAAAATTATCTTCCTGGAAGAGGAATACCTTCTCCAGGAGGACAGTGGGAGTAAAATAGTACTGGAAGAGGTTCCAGATCCCCAAACAGCTGCATTATCATCAGATGAGATATCAGTTCCTGAATCTGTTCAGGTACGCACATGTGAGCCTTGTAGATCTGGTAGATTACCTAGACTACCCGAACGATATGTGGGACATATCGCTGAAGGTGAGTTTAAGGTTGAATATAATGAGGATGATGATCCTAAAACCTACCAGGAGGCCATAGAAGGCCCAGAAGTCAGGAAGTGACGAGAAGCCATGAACTCAGAAATCTAGTCTATGTACATCAACCAAGTTTGGAACTTGGAGGACTTGTCCGAGGGTATTGTACCCATCGGATGCAAGTGGATCTTTAAAAGAAATATCGATGCTGATGGACGGATCAATACTTATTAGACAAGGTTGGTGGCAAAGGGATATCGTCAAAGGCAAGGAATTGACTATGACGAGACTTTCTCACCAGTTGCCATGATAAAGTCGATCAGAGTTCTACTCGCCATTGCTGTACATTTTGATTACGAAATCTGGTAGATGGATGTGAAGACTGCCTTCCTTAACGGTAACCTTGAGGAAAAGGTGTATATGATACAACCAGACTGATTCATATCCAAAGAATCTCCAGATAAAGTGTGCAAGTTCTAGAGATCCATTTATGAACTGAAGCAGGCCTCTCGGAACTAGAACATAAGATTTGACGAGGCTGTCAAGTCTTAATACTTCATTAAGAATGAAGATGAGCCTTGTGTGTACAAGAAGACCAGTGGGAGTGCAGTCACTTTCCTAGTTCTTTATGTAGACGACATACTACTCATTAGGAATGATGTAGCCATGATGTCATCGATAAAGATCTTGCTGTCGAAAAACTTCTCCATGGAGGATTTGAGAGAAGCATCCTACGTATTGGGAATACGGATCTATAGAGATAGATCAAAGAGGATGCTTGAAATGACCCAATCCTTGTACATAGATACCATAGTCAAAAGGTTGGCATGAAAAATTCCAAGAGATGTCTCATACCGATGAGACATGGAATTAATCTCTCAAATGAGCAGTCTCCTAAGACTCCTGATGAGAGGGCATTCATGGATAGAATACCCTATATTTCTGCCATATGATCTATCATGTATGCCATGCTATGTACACGGCCTGATGTTGCATATGCTCTAAGTGTTACGAGCAGATTTCAGGCTGATTCAGGCGAAGAGCACTGGAAGGCAGTAAAATGTATCCTTAAGTACTTGAGAAGAACTAAGGATATGTTTTTTGTCTATAGAGGAAGTGACTTGAAACTGCGAGGCTTTACTGACTCGAGTTTCCAGTCAGATCCAGATGATAGCAAGTCTACATATGGATTCGTGTTTACTTTAAACGGAGGTGCAGTGTGCTGGAAGAGTTCCAAGCAAGCAACCACTGCAGATTCGACGACTGAAGCTGAATACATTGCTGCAGCTGAAGCCGCCAAGGAAGCAGTGTGGTTGAAGAAATTCATCACCGACCTCGGCGTAGTTCCCAGTATCTCTAAACCTGTACCGCTATTGTGCGACAACAATGGAGCTATTGTACAAGCGAAAGAGCCGCAGTCTCATCAGAAATCGAAGCATATTCTGAGGCGCTTTCATCTTATCAGAGAAATTATATCCATATGAGATGTAGTGGTGGAAAGAGTTCTATCTGTCGACAATGTAGCAGATCTACTGACAAAGTCGTTAGCTCAAATTATGTTTGAGCGTCACTTAGAATCTATAGGCTTGCTGTATAAAGGTGATTAGCTTTAGTCCAAATGAGAGATTGTTAGTCTTAGGTGGCCTACAAGCCAATCTGACTATGTAAATCTCGTTCATTTATTAATATAATAGCATAATATTCATTAGGTGTAAATCGTATTAATTATCGTCTCATAATGAAGTCCATGAATATGTGCGATAGTGATCAGATTATGATGAGATCATACTAGTGAGACTGATCACTTAAACACACATATTCTTAATCGTTCCTAGTCGGAGGATATCCGAGAAGGACATCGAATATCCGGTTAGACTAGTACAGATTACTCCTCCTCATATGATGAGGGTGACTGATCTCATAGTCACTTGTGTGGAGACACCAAGGCGAATCTGTAGGTGCTCATTAAAGAATGAGTTCACTGAACTAATCCAAATGAATCGTTGGATGGTACTGTACCTCACTGTCAACCAGCTTGATTCTATTGTCGCAGTTGCGTGGATGGTCCTCTGACCTGAGACACCAAGGACACCTTGTCGGTGGACTTCTGTGCTTTGACCTTGGTTTATGAATCTCTAACCACGGGATTCTAAACAGCCAAGGATCGGGTACAAGGGAATACCGTCGAAGGGAATTGAGTGTCAATAAGGAATCATTCGCTCTCGGTATGATGAGAGAGAATGCTCTAGGAAGGATGCGCGAAAGTCCCTGGCCAGAGTGAACGATAATATCGGGAAAGGAGTTTTCCGATATTCATCAGAGGCATCCAATCCAAGTGAGTTGACCGGTTAGGGTTTAACAGTACACCATGTCCTGAATTGACTCGAGAGCATTATACGATTGAACGATTATATCCATGCGGTAACTGTCGACGGAAAGATTCCAAGAGTGGGTTACTTAACCCCGATACCTTCTGGGTTCACGCGGTGTTGCTTGGCAGCCAACGTGATCGGATGTCCGGTCGAATTCGATGTGCGACATCAATTTGATTGATTAATTAATTAATAAAGAGTTGTTAATTGATTAATAAAGCCAGTAAGGAGTCACTGGGCTTATTGGGTTATTAACCGGACTGGTAATTGGGCCTAGAGGGTCACACACAAATGATTCTCAAGGCGATGGATAAATAAGTGGGTTTTATATAAACCAGGAGTTTTTATGAAAAATCGCGCGGTTAGTATAAAATGTAGCGAACGAGCTGAGTACGTCAAGCTGCTGCTAACCCTAGCCGCCCCACCTCTCTTCCTCTCTCTCTCTGACGCCCCAGGCCAGATCCGGATCCCTGGATCTGCTCCGCCGCTTTTCGGACTCCCGTTCGACTGGAAATCGTCCGCGCGTTGCGGCGATTGTTGCGGCGACCGGCGGAAGTTTCGTGGCTGCGAAGAAGAGGAACGTGAGGATATCTGTCGCGAGGAGGATCGTGTGGACTCCGCTAGAGGTCAGACGCTTGCGTGGCTTGCGGTGTCGCACAAACGAAACCGAACGGTTGCGGATTCGAATCCGCACACGGTAAGAACCGATTATTAGATAATCTGATTTTTAGATTTTTCGAAACGGGAACGGATCTCCATTTTTATTTTATTTCCGCTGCGCAGGAGGTCCGGAGAAACCCGAGAACCCAACAGACACTGTATCAGATAAAGAGTTATCTGATATAGATTAGTAGCATCTGATTCAAGTGAATCGACCGGCTAGGGTTTAACAGTAAACCATACGTTAGGTCGATTCGGGAACATTGCACGGGTGAAGGATTATATCTGCGTGCTAACCGATGACGGAAATGTTCCAATAGAGGGTTGTGATAACCCCAATGCCATCTAGGATTACGCGATATTGCTTGGCATCCAACGTGATCGGTAGCCCATCCGAATTTACTGTGGGACATTAAATTCGGCTGATTAATTAATAAAAGGATATTAATTAATTCAGTTGGTCCGTAAATAGTTACTGGGCTTAATGGGCCATTAACTGGACTGGTATTTCGGCCTAGAGGGTCATACGCAAAAGGTTTTCAAGTCGATCGATATTTAGACGGGATTTCGGATAAGTATGGGTTTTTATGAAAAATCGCAAACATACTTATTATAAAAGAACGACCGCTAGGTCGGGAGCCAGCAACCCTAACCCTAGCCACCGCCCTCTCTCTCTCCTCTCTCTTGGGCGCACATCCCGAGGCCGGCCCTCTGGAGGCTTTGTTTCGGCTCCCGACTGTTGGGTTTTCTCGGTTTCTCCGGATCGCTCACGCAGCGGAAACCAAAAAAAAATACAGCGATCCGTTCCCGTTTCGAAATCTAAAATACGATAATCGGATTATCGAAGTTCTCACCGTGTGCGGATTCGAATCCGCAGCCGTTCGGTTCCGTCGGTGTGACACCGCAAGCCGCGCAAGCGCCCGGCCTCTAGCGAAGTCCACGCGATCCTCCCCGCGACGGATATCCTCGAGTTCCTCGTTCTTCGCAGCCCACGAAGCCTCCGCCGGTCGCCGCAATGATCGCCGCAACGCGCGGACGATTTCCCGTGGAACGGGATTCGGAGAAGCTGCGGAGCAGATCTGGATCTGCCTGGACGCCAGAGAAAGACAGAAACTGAGGAGGGGCGGCTAGGGTTAGCAGTAGTTTGGCCTGCTCAGCCCGTTCACTATGTTTTATACTAACCGCGCGGTTTTTTATAAAAACCTCCGGTTTATATAAAACCCACTTATTTATCCATCGCCTTGAGAATCATGTGCGTGTGACCCTCTAGGCCCAAGTACCAGTCCAGTTAATGGCCCAACAAGTCCAGTGACTCCTCACTGGCTTTATTAATTAATTAATAACCCTTTATTAATCAATTAATGAATCGAATTGATGTCGCACATCGAATTCGACCGGGCCTCTGATCACGTTGGGTGCCAAGCAACACCGCGTGAACCCGGAAGGTATTTGGGGTTAAGTAACCCATTCTTGGAACCTTTCCGCCGACAGTTACCGCGTGGATATAATCCTTCATTCGTACAATGCTCTCGAGTCAACTCAGGGCATGGCGAGCTGTCAAACCCTAGCCGGTCGACTCACTTGGATTGGATGCCGCTGATGAATATCGGAAAACTCCTTTCCCGATATTATCGTCCGCCCTGGTCAGGGACTTTCGCGCATCCTTCCTAGAGCATTCTCTCTCTAAGTACCGAGAGCGAATGATTCCTTATTGACACACAATTCCCTTCGACGGTATTCCGCTGTACCCAATCCTTGGCGTATTAGAATCCCATGGCTAGAGATTCATAAACCAAGATCAAAGCATAGAAGTCCACCAACAAGGTGTCCTTGGTGTCTCAGGTCCGAGGACCATCCACGCAACTGCGACAATAGAATCAAGCTGGTTGACAGTGAGGTACAATACCATCCAGCGATTCAGTCGGATCAGTTCAGTGAACTCATTCTCCAATGAGCACCTACATATTCGCCTTAGTGTCTCCACACAAGTGACTAATGAGATCAGTCACCCTCATCATATGAGGAGGAGTAATCTGTACTAGTCTAACCGGATATCCGATGTCCTTCTCGGATATCCTCCGACTAGGAACGATTAAGAATATGTGTGTTTAAGTGATCAGCCTCATTAGTATGATCTCATCATAATCTGATCACCATAGCACATATTCACGGACTTCATTATGAAACGATAATTAATACGATTTACACATAATGAATATTATGCCATTTAATTAATAAATGAACGGGATTTACATAGTCAGATTGGCTTGTAGGCCACCTAAAACTAACAATCTCCCACTTGGACTAAAGCCAATCACCTTTATACAATAAGCCTATAGACTCTAGGTGACGCTTAAACACAATTTGAGCCAACGGCTTCGTCAGTGGATCTGCTACATTGTCGACGGATGGAACTCTTTCCACTACTACATCTCCTCTGGATATGATCTCTCTGATAAGGTGAAAGCGCCTCAGAATATACTTCGATTTCTGATGAGACCACGGCTCTTTCGCTTGCGCAATTGCTCCATTATTGTCGCACAACAGTGGAACAGGCTCAGAGATGCTGGGAACTACGCCGAGGTCGGTGATGAATTTCTTCAACCACACTACTTCCTTGGCGGCTTCAGCTGCAGCGATGTACTCAGCTTCAGTCGTCGAATCTGCAGTGGTTACTTGTTTGGAACTCTTCCAGCACACTGCGCCTCCGTTCAAAGTAAACACGAATCCAGATGTAGACTTACTATCATCTGGATCTGACTGGAAATTCGAGTCAGTAAAGCCTCGCAGTTTCAAGTCACCTCCTCCATAGACAAGAAACATATCCTTAGTTCTTCTCAAGTACTTAAGGATGCATGTCACTGCCTTCCAGTGCTCTTCGCCTGGATCAGCTTGAAATCTGCTCGTAACACTTAGAGCAAATGCAATATCAGGCCGTGTACATAGCATGGCATACATGATAGATCCTATGGCAGATGCATAGGATATTCTATCCATGAATGCCCTCTCATCAGGAGTCTTAGGAGACTGCTCCTTTGAGAGATTAATTCTATGTCTCATCGGTATGAAACCTCTTTTGGAATTTTCCATGCCAAACCTTTTGACTATGGTGTCTATGTACAAAGATTGGGTCATTCCAAGCATCCTCTTTGATCTATCTCTATAGATCCGTATTCCTAATACGTAGGATGCTTCTCCCAAATCCTTCATGGAGAAGTTTTTCGACAGCCAGATTTTTACTAATAACATCATAGCTACATCATTCCCAATGAGTAGTATGTCATCTACGTAAAGAATTAGAAAAGTGACTGCACTCCCACTGGTCTTCTTGTACACACAAGGCTCATCTTCATTCTTAATGAAGTCATAAGACTTGACTGCCTCGTCAAATCTTATATTCCAACTCCGGGAAGCCTGCTTCAGTCCATAAATGGACCTCTAAAGCTTGTACACTTTATCTGGAGATTCTTTGGATGTGAAACCTTCTGGTTGTATCATATACACCTCTTCCTCAAGCTTACCATTGAGGAAGGCAGTCTTCACATCCATCTGCCAGATTTCATAATCAAAATGTGCAGCAATGGCGAGTAGAACTCTGATCGACTTTATCATGGCAACTGGTGAGAAAGTCTCGTCATAGTCAATTCCTTGCCTTTGACGATATCCCTTTGCCACCTACCTTGCCTTATAAGTGTCGATCCGTCCATCAGCACCGATCTTTCTCTTAAAGATCTACTTGCAACCGATGGGTACAATACCCT
This sequence comes from Zantedeschia hybrid cultivar, assembly GCA_030544215.1. Classification (NCBI taxonomy): domain Eukaryota; kingdom Viridiplantae; phylum Streptophyta; class Magnoliopsida; order Alismatales; family Araceae; genus Zantedeschia; species Zantedeschia hybrid cultivar. The sequence continues at coordinate 56,409,561 of JARZZO010000010.1, forward strand.
CGGGCAAGTCCTCCAAGTTCCAAACTTGGTTGGTATACATGAACTGGATTTCTGAGTTCATGGCTTCTCACCATTTCCCGGCTTCTGGGCCTTCTATGGCCTCCTGGTAGGTTTTAGGATCATCATCCTCATTATATTCCACCTTGGACTCACCTTCAGTGATATGTCCCACATATCGTTCGGGTAGTCTAGGTACTCTACCAGATCTACGAGGCTCATCTGTGTGTACCTGAACAGATTCAAGAACTAATATCTGATGATAATGTAGTTGTTTGGGGATCTGGAACCTCTTCCAGTACTATTTTACTCCCACTGTCCTCCTGGAGAAGGTATTCCTCTTCAAGGAAGACAGCTTTCCTGGCGACAAACACCTTTTGTTCAGCACGATGGTAAAAATGGTATCCAAAGGTTTCCTTTGGATATCCCAGAAACATGCATTTATCAGTTCGTGATTCCAGCTTGTCTGGATCATGCCTCTTTACATGAGCAGGACAACCCTAGACTTTAACATGTTTAAATTCTGGTTTCCTGCCTTTCCATATCTCATATGGAGTAGAGGCCACAGACTTACTGGGTACTCTGTTCAGTAGGTATGCTGCTGACTCTAGAGCATACCCCCAGAGGGACACTGGTAATCCCGAAAAGCTCATAATGGATCGCACCATGTCCAACAAGGTGCGATTCCTCCTTTCTGATACACCATTCATCTATGGTGTATATGGAGGGGTCAGCTGAGAAAGGATACCATTATCCTTTAAGAATTGTGTGAAATTAGTACTCAAATATTCTCCTCCTCGATCCGATCGAAGAGCTTTAATACTCTTTCCTAATTGCTTCTCTACCTCATTCTTGAACTCCTTAAACTTCTCAAATGCTTCCGACTTGTACTTCATTAAGTACACATAGCCGAATCTTGAGAAGTCATCGGTAAACGTGATGAAGTAAGAAAAGCCACCTTTGGCCTGGGTGGACATTTGGACCACATACATCTGAATATATTAGTTCCAAAATGTCCTTGGCACGTTCTCCATGTCCACTAAATGGAGATTTTGCCATCTTTCCCATAAGGCAGGATTCGCATGTTGCAAACGATTCATAATCGAATGTAGTTAAGTAACCATGTTTGTGCAACTTTTGCAACCTGCTTTCGCCAATGTGCCCAAGTCTACAATGCCACATGTAGGCTTGGTTCACACAATTCTTGCTCTTCTTAAGAGCATTATCAATTTGAAGATTGTAATAAGAAACATCTAATAGATATAGACCGTTGACTAAAGATGCTGAAGCTATTGATTTATTACCATAATAAATCGAACAACTTCTATTCTCAATAGTCAACCTATATCCTATCTTGTCCAAACAAGATATTGATATGATGTTCTTTATTATGCTAGGAACATAATAACAATCTTCTAATAATAAGGTGTCTCCCGATGGAAGCTTGAGGTTTGCTGTCCCAACAGCAATCGCCGCAACTTTTGCGCCGTTTCCTAGCCTCAATTCCACCTCACCTTGTCTCAGCTTGCGCTTACTTGTTAGCATCTGTACATCATGACAGATATGAGAAGCACATCCGGTATCCAATACCCAAGATGTGGAATCTCTAACTGATAAGTTGATATCTGTCATATAGATATCTGAAGCTTCAGACAGCTTCACTCTTCCATGAGCTTTATCGTTAAGGAACTCCTTACAGTTCCTCTTCCAGTGACCATACTGCTTATAGTAGAAGCAGTCACCCTTCACTACTCTTTTGGCTTTGTCCTTCGATCTTTTATCGTTAGCTATCATCTCTGCTTCAGTGGCATCCAATGCCGATTCAGCAGGAGGATCAGCTCCAGGGACAAAGTCAATGTGCTCAGATCTGAAGACATTCTTCAGGTTTCTGAACCAATACGAGTAGATCAGGTAAGTCAAAAGGGCATCAAGTATGCCACGGAGTGAGTTATTCGACGACATAGTTCCCTACAGGAGATAAGTAAAATCTACTTAGCAGATGTTCAATTATTAAAATTTAAAACAAGACATGGTCTTTTGTTCAAGTTTAACTCCCACTAATTTTCGACGGACTGTATAACCCTCAGTTATACAGAACGGGAGACGCCGACAGTCTCCTAGTGGGGATCAGAATCTCAATGACTTGCACTACAACCTTGTGGATAGCACAACAAACTGTAATATAATCAAAGAGCACCCAACACATGGGACTTGCAACTCCTTGCAACTCCTTGCAATATCTGATCATGGCTTCGGTCCCCAGAGATTTAATGGCCTTGTGGATAGCACAACAAACCATTAATTCTGGTCTAAGCTAACCATCATTACGCGACGAGTATAGATTTGCATGCAACCCTTGTGGATAGCACAACAAAGCTACATGGTTCTTCTACCTCGATCTAAAGGCATCTAATGCCATAGCCACAGTTTCTCCTCCCAATTAAGCAGGCCTTGTGGGTAGCACAACAAACCTACCTAAAGTGATTCGAATCCTATGACTATAACAATGGTGGACCACGCAGTAAGTTCTTAACTACTCACGTTGCGGCTTAGAGTTTATCTAAGGGTATTTAGATAACTTTTATCTTGGTCTCTCCTAGGTGATAGTATATAAATACATCGTATATATTTACTAAATACTATAACCTGCTTTGATTCATAATCAAAAGAAAAACAATGCATCTCATACATGTCATTAGTGTGGTCATGGATAGCACAGTGGGTTTGACTGGAGCCAACAGTCAAATTCACACACAATCTAACACAACAATTATATTAGATAACCTGCACACATAGGCAAGAGATCTCCATCTTATCGCCTTCCTGGTTGCAGCTGTAGATCGTCATCGCTCCTTCCTCGATTGCCTCGATCATATTACAATAAATTCTAGAAAATTACAGGTAAATTGATGAAGGCCTTATGGCGAGTACAAGAGAGAGAGGGAGGTAGAAATACATCGGAGTATGAGAGAGAGAGGTGCGCAGACCTCTATTTATTAACAATTAATAATCAAACATACATCCACGATCCACACAATCCATTCATCACATGAATAATAAATTAAGTGCATATCCATGACCACGGTGTATTTTAAACATCCACACATGATTCAGCGCATCACATGGCTAAAACAAATGAGTTTTCAAAATAAATAATTTTGGCTTTCAAAAAACTGGGATCCAATCAAAATTGGTATTTGAATTTCGAAAAACTCATTTATTATCTTAACATGCAATTAAATCAAATTTAAAAGCAATAAACACACATCACATGCGCACACACACCAAATTAATAATTTCAGATTATTCCATACAAATTAGAACATTTCTAATAATCTAACATTTAGATTAAACCCCATTAATAATCTAACAATTAGACTATTTTAAAGACTAATCTAACTCTTAAATTAATCCAATGAAATCAATTAATAATTTAACAATTAAATTAATAATCAACTAAATTAATTATTAACTACTAATCTAACACTTAGATTAGCCAATTAATGTTAATTATTAATTTAACTCTTAAACCAATAATTAACACTAACTAATTAATAACTAATTAATCTAACTCTTAGATTAAATTATTAAAGTTATCATTAATTTAACTATTAAATTAATGACTAACAATAATTAATTAAGAACTGCCAATTTAACATGTAAATCAGTCATTTAAGTTAATTATTAATTTAACAATTTAATTAATAACTAACTCAAATATTAATTAACAATTAGCTGAGATAATAGTTAATAATCCAACAATTAGACTAATAACTATTAATAACTAATTTAACATTTAAATTAGTTAAATTAAGGTTAATAATCAATTCAACAATTAAATTAATATTAACCCCAATTAAGTAACAACTAATTGCTAGTTAATAATCTCTTAATTGACTTAATGATTCAAAATCATTAATAAAAGCCCAATTAATAAAATTGAACAATGATTTTAATTTTTCAAAACTGTTTTGATTTTAAAATTAAAATCTAATTCCAATTAATTAATGGGCTTGGGGTTTTAAATCAGAAATAGGGGTTTAAATTCCGAATGGGCTGAGCCATCTGGCTGAGCCATAGGGCTCGGGCCCTGGCCGAGCCAGGGCTCGGACCAGGCGCCCACAGTGGGCGCCTGGCTCGAACCTGGTTCGACCAGGCCCCCCAGACCCCGTCCGGGCCGGTCCGACCGGCTCGGGACCGGGTCTCCCCCACCCTAACCCTAGTTTATGTTTGCAGTTGCAGGGTGGGGCAGCCGGCGGCAGGGAGGAGCTACAGGGCTCCGGCGGCCGGGCCACCGGCGCCGCCCTGTCCCGCCGGCGGTGCCCCCGGCGCTGGCAGGCACGCCGGTGGGCCCCGGTTTGGGGTATTAACCGAGCCCCCAAAAAGCCCCAAATTTCTGATTTTGCAGGGTTTAAGACTGTCTTGGGGCTCGATTTTGTAGCTCTTCAAGGTCACCATGGCGCCGGCTATCATGCCCGGTGTGTAGTGGTGACTATCACCAAGAGATCCGGACATCCCGGCGGCCATCCTAACGCTTGGGAATCGCGTATGAAGCCGCCGAAAACACCCCGTTCATCGTCCCACGAAGAACTCCGAAAACCTCAAAATAAAATCCGAAAAATCACAGAAAAATAATCAAATTATTTGTGTTCATCTTATGAACACTATTCCGTCATTTTAATCGGATTAAACGCATGGAATGACTCAAGAAAAATTAATTTCGGAAACCGAAACGGGACGAGAAACAGTGGATCTTGGCTTTGATACCACTGTTGGGTTTTCTCGGTTTCTCCGGATCGCTCACGCAACGGAAACCAAAAAAAAATACAGCGATCCGTTCCCGTTTCGAAATCTAAAATACGATAATCGGATTATCGAAGTTTTCACCGTGTGCGGATTCGAATCCGCAGCCGTTCGTTTCCGTCGGTGTGACACTGCAAGCCGCGCAAGCTCCCGGCCTCTAGCGAAGTCCACGCGATCCTCCCCGCGACGGATATCCTCGAGTTCCTCGTTCTTCGCAGCCCACGAAGCCTCCGCCGGTCGCCGCAATGATCGCCGCAACGCGCGGACAATTTCCCGTGGAACGGGATTCGGAGAAGCTGCGGAGCAAATCTGGATCTGCCTGGACGCCAGAGAAAGACAGAAACTGAGGAGGGGCGGCTAGGGTTAGCAGCAGCTTGGCCTGCTCAGCCCGTTCGCTATGTTTTATACTAACCGCGCGATTTTTCATAAAAACCCCCGGTTTATATAAAACCCACTTATTTATCCATCGCCTTGAGAATCATGTGCGTGTGACCCTCTAGGCCCAAGTACCAGTCCAGTTAATGGCTCAACAAGCCCAGTGACTCCTCACTGGCTTTATTAATTAATTAATAACCCTTTATTAATCAATTAATCAATTGAATTGATGTCACACATCGAATTCGACCGGACCTCCGATCACGTTGGGTGCCAAGCAACACCGCGTGAACCCGGAAGGTATTTGGGGTTAAGTAACCCACTCTTGGAACCTTTCCGCCGACAGTTACCGCGTGGATATAATCCTTCATTCGTACAATGCTCTCAAGTCAACTCAGGGCATGGCGAGCTGTCAAACCCTAACCGATCGACTCACTTAGATTGGATGCCGCTGATGAATATCGGAAAACTCCTTTCCCGATATTATCGTCCGCCTGGCCAGGGACTTTCGCGCATCCTTCCTAGAGCATTCTCTCTCTAAGTACCGAGAGCGAATGATTCCTTATTGACACACAATTCCCTTCGACGGTATTCCGCTGTACCCAATCCTTGGCGTATTAGAATCCCATAGCTAGAGATTCGTAAACCAAGGTCAAAGCACAGAAGTCCACCGATAAGGTGTCCTTGGTGTCTCAGATCTGAGGACCATCCACGCAACTACGACAATAGAATTAAGCTGGTTGACAGTGAGGTACAATACCATCTAGCGATTCAGTCGGATCAGTTCAGTGAACTCATTCTCCAATGAGCACCTACAGATTCGCCTTAGTATCTCCACACAAGTGACTTATGAGATTAGTCACCCTCATCATATGAGCAGGAGTAATATGTACTAGTCTAACCGGATATCCGATGTCCTTCTCGGATATCCTCCGACTAGGAACGATTAAGAATATGTGTGTTTAAGTGATCAGTCTCATTAGTATGATCTCATCATAATCTGATCACCATAGCACATATTCACGGACTTCATTATGAAACGATAATTAATGCGATTTACACATAATGAATATTATGCCATTTTATTAATAAATGAACGAGATTTACATAGTCAGATTGGCTTGTAGGCCACCTAAAACTAACATCGACTGCTCCGCCTTCCGTCTTACGGGAGTTTCCGAATCCGCATGTCGCAGCGGATTACGCACAGCCAGACGGGATCCACGAACACCACATCGAGCGAGGAGGCGAGGACGATCTATCGCGAGGAGAACTGCGTGGATACCGTTAGAGGCCGGGCACCTGCGCAGCTTGCGGCATCGTTCCGACGAAACAGGAGAACGAACGCAGATTCGAATCCGCGCAAGGTAAATAAGATTTGCCGGTTTATTTTGTTGATCGAAATGGGACGGATCTGATCCCGAATTAATTATTTCCGCTGCGTTTTCGGTCGGATCTGGGCACAACGAACCCAACACTTCCCCTGCAACAGGCAGACATCGGGCGGAGGGGAGGAGAAGAGCGAAGAAGCAAGGTTGGAAGAAAGAAGACGAAAGTTTGTGTTCGTAAGGAAGAGGCGCCCATGACGTAGAAGAAAGGTTCGTGATAGCGGACAACTAGTGAGGAAGAGGCGCCCGTGACCTGGTGAGGAAGAAGCACCCGTGACGAAGAAGAAGAAGCAAGGTTGGGAGAAAGAAGAAGAAAGTAGAAGAAAAGTTCGTGATAGCGGACATCTAGTGAGGAAGTGGTGCCCGTGACCTGGTGAGGAAGAAGCGCTTGTGACGAAGAAGGAAGTTTTCCTCTATTCCAGTTAAACCGGGGTACAAAGTATTCCATCCTAGGTTAACCAACCTCCTCCACCAAAGTGGTAAGTCGAATAAAGGGACCTATTCTAGGCTTATGCTGCAAACAAAGTGAAGCTTAATTAATTAACTACTCTTAGTTTATAAGTTACCTTCATTCTGAATTCATAAACTCGTCGATTAAAGCTTTTAATTATCCATTCACGGATTTCTCCCTCTTCGGCTTTCCCTCTTTCTATGTAATTAAAGAGGATTCTTGTAGCATGCCTTTTGAATCTTCTTGCCCACTACGGAATCATGATTCCTTAAATGGGGTTGAGGTTTCCTTCCCCCTTTAGACTTTTCACTGCTTGATTCTTGCTCTCAAATGGAACGCTGTGTGGAGTGATTTCTCATGATTGATGGGGTGGTAGCCTAAATCATGGAGTGAATAATTAAACTTATGGATCTCTAAGAGTAATGCTCGCTGCAATTTTTTCCCTAACTTCAGTGCGGGCATTGTAGCTAGTGGGTAAATAATAAAAATAGAAAATCTTTTGATTTTGTTTAGGTCCAACCCGGCATGCCATAATGATAGTTTTTTATTTTTTTAGATCGGCTGATTAGACATTGCGCCACACAGATAGATGAATAAGGCATATTAGATCTGACCTAAAAAAGAGTTTATTCACCCACTGCACTCATTGCAATTGGGAAGTATAGCATCAAGTATTTACTCATATCTCTGAACACCACATTAAATACTTGCTCCTACAACGGTCACCTTCGGAGTGAATAAAATTTCCCAAAGACAATGCCAAATGTTTCCAAGTGACCACTTGCCTCATAGGGTTGTGCGGTTGATCTGCCCTTTGATGAAGACATGTGTTAGTGACCAGAGTCTCCTGTTAGATCCATATTTACTTTCTTCAAAGGCAATTTATTATTTGGATGCTTCACGAAGTCGACTTCGATTATATGTAGATATTAAGATAGGAACTAGGAAGATATTGAATTGAACGGAAAGAAGTTAGTTCTGTACCAAAGTGTGTTCCCAACTTTTTCTTTGAAAAATTACTTTAGTTGAAATAAGTTATAATACCTTTCCTAGAGCTTTTAAACGAACAAATTATTGAAAGTGACGTACATATAATTCATCTACTTTGAAATAACCCAAACAAAGTTGGGACAACGAAGTCGTCGTTAAGGTCAACAAATAAGGTTCATATGAAATGCGCCGTCTCGTCTCTCCCCCTTTTCTCTCTCTCTCTTTCTTCCATATGTATAAATGACATATTATTGTTGGATATAAATGTAATCATTCTTTTAATCAAATACATTTATAATGTCTCTCTAGAATAAAGTGGTATTTATCATTTTTTTTTCTTCAGTAGAAAAATTCGGAGTATATGGACATGAATCTCACAAATTCGTGAAACAAAATCTCTATCTTATGTAGTCGCAGAAAACGAGACCTAAATCCAAGGCCCCGTTTATTTTCACTACTTAACCATAAATTTTGAGATAAAAAGGGAGACTGCGAGGTGAAAATCTGAAATAACATTAGTGGAAACGAACAGTATTTTTTAGAGTATTTAAACCTCTTAGAAACTTGCAGGAGACATTCTTATATCTTCTCACACTCCTACTCAGACTTTCTCGATCGCTATAGACTTTATTTTAACACAATCTGCTAAATCTTCTTCAAAAGTTAAAAGCCAATGGTATAAACAAACGGAGCCTTTGCGAGGCACGTACAAATTAAAGACGAAAACTTATATTGCTGTGTCATGTAAGATTGGAATTTTGGGTGAGTCAATCCGAGTCCGAGCGAGCCAACCCGACAGTTTGATCGGGTTGAACTTAGGGTTGGATTGGATTATGGTCGAGAAGCTTTTCAACCCGACCTTGAATAGGTTGAGTCAGATTGAGAGTCAGTTAACCCGACCTAATCCGAATCCGAAATAAGTATATATAATGATAACTTACATCACTAGAATATATTCTACTTTAACTTTATATCATTGAGAAAAAATTAATTTACAATATAAATAAAGATATTTTCAAATTATATTCATGTTTGTATCTTCTTTTTTTTATTACTTCCGAGTTGCAGCCCTAGTGCCATGTGTTTGGTTGCCGGAACTGCACGTCCCGGAGAGCAAGCAACTGCCTTGATTGCGTGAACGTAGCCCCCACTCCCTCTCTTTGTTATCTTTTCTCCTTGACCTTGCTTTTAATTTGAGGATTTTACATGTCCTCTCAGTGATATGTATGTACCTTAATTTGTCTGTTTGCTTAAGGTTAAAACTTCAAATACACAAAATTTCCCTTAACAAATTGCACGCTATATGTCGATCTTTTTCCCTCGTGCACAAGTGTCGTGGATACGTAAGGTAAGTCTGTTGGCAATCTAGATCTCCTCCGTATTTTGCAAATTCCGTCTCGATCTTAACTCCACTATAAAATAGAGAGAGGAGAGAAAGAGGACTGCTCCAGAGAGAGAGGAGGGAAGATGACAGTTCGTGGTAGTGGAAAATCCTAAAGTCTGACTAGAGTTTCTCCATAGCAACTATTTATAGACTCTCAATATTTTTCACAAAAATTCAGAAGTTTATAAAAATTTAAATCATCTTCAGATCCGCGAAAACTCTTTTGTGTGTGACCCTCAAGGCCGAACTGTCGATTTAATTTTCAGCCCATTAAGTCAAAACAACTTATTTGACTTAATTAATTATTATTAATTATCTCATAACTAACTTAAGGTAAGCCTACTTTGAGGAAACCTGTCGTCATTAGTAAATAATATGTATAGGTTCAAAGCTCAACATAGATTAGTATAGATTATATTCTCAACTTAAATTGTATTCTCAAGGTACATTGCTTTTTCTCGATTGAAAATTATATTATATTATTTATTTTCTTAAATTATTGAAAATTATACATAATAGTCTTTTGAATCAACGTCGTTACTCAATACAAGTTTATTAAAGATGTAATAAATTATTTAATTATATGGATGAGAGAGAGAGGTGATGGCACGAAGAGGGAGCTACGACCACCCGATTCCCCGACCTAGCCATCGTCATCGCCGTTCCGTTGACGAGAGCAGAGAGAGATGGGCGTGGTGGTGGCAGTGGAGGAGACGAGAGGAGGAGTCGGTGGTGGGGGGGAAGATGGAGGGGAGGAGAGCGCCGCCCTCCTCCTCCACCGGACTTCGGGGGATGACCATGACGGGGCCCGGGCACCCCCGGCGGACGCCTTCCACCTGGCCTACGCCATCTACTTCACCCTGGGCGCGGGGTTCCTGCTTCCCTGGAACGCCTTCGTCACCGCCGTCGACTACTTCTCCTATCTGTACCCCGCCGCCCCCGTCGACCGCGTCTTCGCCGTCGCCTACATGCTGTGCGGCCTCGTCTTCCTAGTCGTCATGGTGGTGTGGTGGGCCCACCGCGCCGGCGCCTCCGCCCGCATCAACTCCGGCCTCGTCCTTTTCCTGCTCTGCCTGCTGGTCGCCCCCCTCCTCGACGCCGCCTACGTCCGGGGCCGCCGGGGCCTCTACGCCGCCTTCGACGCCACCGTGGTGGCCGTGGCCCTTTCGGGGGTGGCGGACGCCCTCGTCCAGGGGGGTGTCATCGGCTCCGCCGGGGAGCTCCCCGAGCGCTACATGCAGGCGGTCTTCGCGGGCACCGCAGCCTCTGGTACGTGTGTATGTTTGTGGTATCACATCACATCACCTGCATCATCAAATTTCTGTTCAAGAGAAAAAAAGAGGGAAAACCCAATCTTTCTTTCATTTCATTGATTAGGCAATTCTTTCACTTCATTTGTTTGTTTGCTTGTTGGATCTGTTTGGTTCGGTGTGTGTCGTTTGATGATTGGTTGCTGAAGTGAAAAGATCCCCAAGTTGTTTTCATGTCTCACGTCCTTCCTTTCCGTCATCGCCCAAAGAAACATCTTTCCGATTAATGTTCCAGTAATAAGTCAGCACATATCTAAATAGATAAAGCTCAAAATTTGAACTTTCTGTTCCAGGGGTCCTGGTCTCCGTCATGAGGATTCTAACCAAGGCTGCGTTCCCACAAGATGACCATGGATTGAGGAGAAGTGCGAATCTCTACTTTACTGTCAGCATTGTGATCATGGCAATTTGTTTGGCCTGCTACAATGTAGCAGACCGGCTTCCAGTGATTAGATACTACAAGCACATCAAACTTGAGGCTTTGAATGAGGAGAGAAATGAGAAAGGCTACCTGACTGGCTCTGCCTGGCGATCAACCCTCTGGGCAATTGTAGGAAGAATCAAATGGTTTGGGTTTGGAGTCTTGCTAATCTATGTTGTTACTCTTTCCATATTTCCGGGGTATATCACAGAAGATGTGCACTCGCACGCTCTCGGAGACTGGTATCCGATCATTCTGATTACTGGCTACAATGTTTTTGACCTGGTGGGCAAGTGCCTTCCTGCTGTGTATACCCTGCACAATGAACATGTTGCTGTGGCTGGCTGTGTTGCCAGACTGCTGTTTTTCCCTCTTTTTCTTGGTTGTCTGCACGGACCCAAATTCTTCCGGACAGAAATACCCGTGACGGTGCTGACGTGTCTCTTGGGACTAACAAATGGATATTTGACAACCATTCTGATGATTCTTGCGCCCAAAGCTGTCCCAATACAGCATGCTGAGACTGCTGGAATTGCGATGGTGTTGTTTCTTGTCCTTGGTTTGGCAAGTGGCTCAGTTCTATCATGGTTCTGGGTCATCTGATTAGGCACACAGTGATGCATGGCAACTAGCTTAGTTGTCCAAAGATGCTTGTTGATGTCTTGTAACATTTGATGAACTTGTTGATACATTTCTTTCTTCTAGTATATGTATGGATATTTTTTCTTATCCCCCTATTTGATTCTGGGAAAAATCCCACTGGCTTGTGGCTTGAGAATTGAACATTGAAAGGTCCATTTTGTGTTATTATTCATGCATAACAATGTACAGCTTTACATATAGCAAGTCATGCATTGCCTACACATCATAATACGTGCAAGTTATGCGTTAAATGATTCTTCTTGTTTGTAAAATTTGATAATGTTGATATATTCTTTACTTGTTCAAAGGCATTAGAAGCATCTCCTCCACTATTGTTTTTCTCTTATGTTGCATTTCTCAAATTTTCAGCCTCTTGGTGTGGCTTTTGCCGACCTGGTTTGCACAATGTCGGAAATGCAAAATACTTATTTTTCTCTGCCAAGATTTTCAGAAGGCAAGGATCTTTTTCTATATTGAAGCTCGACAGAGTGTGAACAGAATAGATCGGTGAGCTAGTTCTAGAACAGCCGAGGCTTGGGAGAAAGGTCATCCAGGTTGGAGATGTGTTTCAGAAAGGTGCTAATCAGTTAGTCGGCTGATGTTTCCAGACTGGATACAGAATGTCAGGCATGTGTATGTGCATGTGTGCATGAGTGTGAACATAGGCACATTGGTGTCTGGTCTGAATACTATGGAATGTTCGATCATATTGAGGTCTGTTGAATCAGTTTGAGAATGATTCACCCTGCTCTATCCAGCAGCTACTTGGTTATCGAAGTTTGTAGTGAAAGTCTGCAAGTGTCTGATTACCCAACAGAAGGTTTCCTCGTACCTAAGATTTTAAAAAGGTACTGTATGGAGAAGAATTAACCCCTTGCAGGTTTCCATGCATCCTCTATTTTCTTGTCGTTGTTTGTTTTTGAACCATGAATGTTCTAGCCTGTTTTCTTCAATTTTCCCAAAGGATCCCTAATTTAGATGTGCTCTTGTGATATCATTAAATGACCACCCTCATTTTACTTCTTGTTGCTTTCTTTATTAATTTTGCTTATTTTCTTTCTTTAAGGCACACAGTCCACTGAGTATCTAATTACATAGTGTGAGGCATGTTTCCTTAGGAGCTAACATCGCCCATTGCTTTGCAAATCTATTAATGCGGATAATTTGTGGGCACCTCGCTCTCTCAAGCTTATTCACTACAGGGAACTCCCACCAACGCAGACTTGTCAGCTACTTACTTGCCGCCTCAATTTTTATGTGGAACCTGAGTTGGCCTTAAGCTCATTCATCATTTGTCTGCTTCATCGAAAATTTCTCTTCTTTTTCAGTACCTGGTCTTATATTCACTGCATAGCCGCATAAACTTTCAACCCAAATGTATGCCCATCTTTACAGATACTCCTGATGTGTGTCATGATAACTCTTCCTCAGGAAGAGATCAATAAAAGAATGCCACTTAAATCTTTCTAGAATGCTTCACTTGTGTTTCTATTTCTCTCGCTGGAGACCCTTTCATCTTATTGAACAGCACAAAAGATTCATCGATTCTTTTCACCGTATCTCATTCAAATTTAATCTGCTCCTGCATTTATTGCAAGTCTCTTCCTCTGCAGAGTTAAACATAGAATCAAAACACGTTCAACTTTTGTAAAGTATGTTATAGAAGTTTCTTTCTCTTGTTGAAGACAATTTCATTTCTACTGATTCACATCTCTTATAACATAACACAGAAATGAAAATGGGTGCTCATCTTTTCCATATCGTAATCAAGCATGATCTGCTTCACTCATTTTATTGCAAAGCTTTCATTTCTGTACAAGGGAATAGAGCCTGCCAGTCATCTTGGTGGGACTCTGAGATTTACACATCCTTTTTTTTTTTTTTAATTACTGTCCATATTTCAACAATGTTTGATCAATTGCATGAACCATTGTATGCCACCAGGACTAAATAGGTGGAACAGTGATTACCTTTGAGGTGCCTGTCCTTGATTGTAGATTCTTGAGCTCCTCTCTTTTCTTTGCTTCTTTTAGCTATTCCTGCAGTAACAGGGGGGACAGCTCTTATTCAGTATGAAACTTCTTAGATCTCTCGTTTGAAGAAATGTTTTTTTTGAGTGGCTCACCCAGTGCCATAGCTTTCTCATCCCCTGAAGAATACATCTGGTGACAACCGCCCCCATCATCATGTACAAGAGCTGTGAAGTTGTGATCAAATTCCCCTAGTTCCCTAAAAGAACATATGTTTCCTACCTAATAAAATCAACTGAATATGGTTCAGTTGGTACCCCTAAAATGCCACCATTTTGGGGAGGCCATGGATTAAGATATCAATGCATATATTTGGCTTAACTAGCTAATTTGTGTGAACCATGGGATTACTTCTAGGGTGACAGTTCCAAATCCAAAAGCATTGCGGAAATAAGTGCGAAAATGCGGGAATTATCTCCTTGTGTGGAAAGTACTGAGATGGTTCGAATCTACGGTGAGGTGCAGATCCATATACCGTTTTCTTTGGGATCAGTCCACCTTCATTCTGTTGATTCAGATTTGTTCTCTTTTGTAGTTCTCTCATGTTTGTTGGGATTTCTACCTTCTTGGCTAATTTTAGGAGTTTCTAATCAGGGAAATTGAGTTGGCGTAGGTTGCGGTCTCTGGAAAACAGAGTTTCTAGGCTGCTATTGTCCCCGATTGGCGTCTCTACTATCTGACGCCCTTTTTGGTTAGCCTATCAAATTTTACAGATATATTTTTATGATATTGAGTATAAATGTCAAACTTGATCTAATACCAATTTTAGGTGTTTGATTAAAATTATAACAACATCAAAAGTGATATAGGAGATTGTTTCGATGACTCTTATTATCAATTTTAATTTGTTGTAATGATTGTAGTTATTTGGTGTGCTGTAAAAATATTATATATTATCGTAAAATGATATTTTCTTCTACTTGATGTGCTGTAAAATATCTTGTAATGTTTTCGATAACTCATGGCATTTATTTTTATCTGATTTTAGTCTCTGTAATGCTATTTTTCTTCAAGATAATATATTAAAGTTGGAGGTTTGGAAGGTCACAAATTGTTAGGTTTAAATTAACATCTTTCTATCCTATGCTTACTCTAAATAAATCAAGAATTTTTATACTAATTATTTTAAAATTAGAAATTTTCATTCCATAATTTAAAATTACCTATTTTTAAAAATACATTGTTTCATGTCAAAGGCTCGTTTGATGCATCGTAAAATGCTTGGTTTTAGAACCAATGAAAATAAAATCATGGTTCTAAAATCACTTATTTTCGTTAGGGAAATAGAATGTTATATCCTGCATCTTTACAATTCATTAATGAATTCAATTAATTTAAATTAGATCAGAATAATTAAGTATGAGAATCTATTAGTGAGTTTAAATTCAATTAACCTAATTATGAAAGTCCATTAATCAAATGATACTAGTAAGAACAGCCTACTAATCTAGTTAAAATTTTAGATTTAGGTGCACTGGACAACAGCTTGATGAAATAATGATAACTTTCTATACAGAATTCGGATTGAGCAATGATTAATATCGTTGGAAAGAGCATAAAAATATCTATAAATTTATAAAAGATCAATTTACTAATTCAGATATTTTAAGGGTCAAAAATATTGATGATCAGTTTTGGAAAGAACTACCAATGAGAAATAAGTCTTAATAGGACTAGCATTCGAATTAGAAAACAAAGACAAGTACAATTAAAGTTAACCACGAGTTGTAAACTTATGAAAGAGATCTTTGAGTTGTAGTAGAAATAGACCATAATAAAGTTGAGTGCGATTAAGATTCTAATTCGTAGATTGAAAGTTATAGTTTGAATTCTACTCGAACTAAGACTCTCCGCACATATTTAGTTGACACGGTTCTGGTATTTTAAATATAACTTTGTAAAAAAAATAAAATTAGATAAGACAAATAGTATTAGAAAGATAACTCAA
Organism: Zantedeschia hybrid cultivar; assembly: GCA_030544215.1. NCBI lineage: Eukaryota > Viridiplantae > Streptophyta > Magnoliopsida > Alismatales > Araceae > Zantedeschia > Zantedeschia hybrid cultivar. The sequence continues at coordinate 56,425,300 of JARZZO010000010.1, forward strand.
AATACTAGAATGTTTGTGAAGACCATATTTTGAAAATAAGTTATTTACTAGTCAGAATCAGGACATCATTAGACAGTATTAGAATCTGCCAGATTTCTGAGTTCATAGTACTCATGACAGCATGTTAGTAAAATAGGGATAAATTTTTGCACAAAAATTAAAAAATAATAAAATTAGTGACGCTGAAAAGATAATAAAAAGTTATAAAATGTTTAAGAAGAGATTTTTTCCTACTTGACATTTAAGGGGTTAAATTTATAGTTTTTCAAAAAAGTATACCACTAGTTGCAAAAACATACTATGATTTGTACTAGAATTTCCACCTTAGCTTGAAGAGAAAGTCTAGTAGAGCAGGGATTTAACCTTGAATTCATGTTGGAGCTATTAGGGGGTACAACTCTTCTTGGAGGGTAAGTTCATAGTGTTGTTTTTAAAAAAAAAAGAGAAGAGAAAGTTAAACTCTGAGAGTTGGTTTTGTAAGATTCGACGGGAAGAATGGCAACGTAGCAAAAACTAAAAATTATTCTTCTCTCGAATTTTGTGCATCGTTCTCGATATATTTAGATTTAAATAAACAAATATAAATCAGAGAAGATCCGATCTTCTCACATACAGAGATGACTATTGAGCAATTTGTATCTTTATTTTACTCTTATATTTTAGTAATAAGAAACAAGAAAAATGTTAGCAATAAGCATTATTTACATCTATCATGACAACTTAATTGAATGTACTTTTATGCTCTCAATTTCATGGTTATATATTCAATTATGGACTTAGTCGATTTCAAGAGTTCTATAATCCTTCAGTTATAGACTTAACTGACAAATTGATTAAATTTTTATTTTTAATCGATTAACATTTTGGTTTCAACTATTGTCTAAGTTAATCGATTCTGTTTTTATTTCGATTCTATGTCTTTAATCGATTATATGAGAAGCCTTAATCAATCATTAGCTTCGATTATACTTCAATCGATTAAGTATTTAATCATAACTTTGATTAATCGGTTCACTTCAATTATCGTTATACTTCTAATCAATTATATGATTAAATTTCAATTTCAATCAAAGTTAGAACTATAATCGATTAGTGAGTCTTCACTTCGATTATTGATAATTATCTAATCGATTAATTCTACCAACTATATACTTGATTATTGAGTTTCACACTTTGATTATCGATATACTTATAATCCATTATGTGATCGAGTTTCGAATTTGATTGAAGTTAGAACTATAATCGATTAGTGAGTCCTCACTTCGATTATTGATAATTATCTAATTGATTAGTTCTAACAGCTGCACAATTGATTACCAAGTTTTTCATTTCGATTATCGATATACTAGTAATTGATTATGTAATTGAGTTTCAACTTCGATTGCAATTAAAACTCTAATCGATTAGTAAATCATTACTTTGATTATTGATAATTATCTAATCAATTAGTTCTAATAGCTACATAATCGATTATCGTGTCTATACCTCAATTATTTTTATCGATCAATCAGTCAACCTTATTTGAGCGACACTGTGATTATTGATCAAATCGATTATTGTTTTAACTATATTGTTTTGATTACTGTTATATGATTAATCAATTATTCTCATGTTTAAACGTCGATTATCATCTTGTGATTAATCGATTATTGTGTTCGGTTTAATCGATTCTGATACTCAAACTGAACATAATTGTCCTTACGATCTCAAATCGATTAACCTTTATAAATAGTTTTGATTAAACAAACTTTAGCAAGCGCCTGTGACTTAATTATGCTTCTAATCAATTTGCTTAAACAACTACTATTCAAATCAAAAGGCTCTCATATGTACTTTTTCTCTAACGAATCTCGCAATCTGTCAGAACAGATCTGTAACAATATTTTTGTTAGATATTATGCATACGTTCTTTCTGTTTTGTACTGTCAATATGAGAGGGTGTTTACATTTATTTCTTGACATCTTTTCTGAGCTGTACAACTTCCTAAAATCTTTTTATATTGGATTTCTTGCTACACTTACATACTAGGTAGAAAAAGCCTAGTTAACTTTTTTGTGTAACTTTCCGTTTCAGGTTCTTGACAGGAAGTTTACCAACCAGTCTAAAGGTGTACCTGAGTGTTCTAGACTGCAGGTACCTGGTCAATGAAAAACTTCTGGACAGTAGAAAAAATTTTGTTTATCTGAAGAAATTTAAACATTATGCTCAGCAGCAAACCTTCGTCTAACAAATCTTGACTTACTGCCTAATGGATTTTGTCTTGCTGTCTAACGGACAAATTTTGAAGACAGTTTATATATCCTGCAATTTGAAGTTTTATCAAGTAAGGAGGAAGGTGTGAAGAACACAAGGAAGACAGATAAAAGTGGGATACATAGAGATTCAAAAGAAAAAGAAAGAGAGCTTCACTGAAAAAGAAGAAGGCTCTTGTAAGGACTAAGGTCTCAAATTCAGTTATTATGTTGGTCTCAATATTGGATCCCCTGATTTGGGTATTTGTGAGCTTGCTGCATGGGTTCTGAGCCGCGTCCGGCAGGAAAGATGCACTTTTGAAAGACGTCCGCCATGGGCGACATGATTTAGGAACCATGCATGTGTGACATGTGACCAAGCGTCGGGGCACGTGTATACGGCCCCGGTCTTGTCGTCTAAATAGCGTCGTGCGTGGTTGGTGCGATTCAGGTATCTGCCAGTGTACACAAAACCATTTAGAGCTAGACAATCCCTCGGATAGCGCGCTAGTACCGGTGTGGGAGTGGTGTGGCTGAGCAGACACAAAACCACTTAGAGCTAGACAAGCCAGAGTAGCCAGCACGCTATCCGATCGGTTGTCGTTCCATCTCAGCATGTCGATGTTTCTCTAGTTGACTTGACAATTGCTTGTGCGTTTCTTACTGTGGACGTATGGTTTATTTATTACTTGAATTGTGCATATCTTGCTTATATCTCTTGTTGCGTTGTGATTGTGTGGGGGGGGAGGTGGGGATCCAGAGATCCCTCCTGAGTCCATTCTAGTGTGACTCACTCCCTGTGTTTTTAGATGAGGGTTAAGAGATTGAGGGAAGATTCTAAGAGAGCTAAACTCCATCCACTGTGCTACTTCGAGCTCTTAGGCCCTTCTTCGATGATTGATCAAGACTCTGCATCATTTTTTTTCGTCCTTTCGATCTTAATCTTGTTGTTCTTATTTTTATTGTACACATCTAACTACTGAGAGGCATCCAGTGTATTTCTTTTATCATAATAGTTGTTACCTCTTCCTTGTGAAGAAGAGAGGGGCTACAGTTGTAGGAAGTTGTGCCTCTTCCTGAGGGAAGAGAGGACCAGCTGTGGTTGGGGGTTGTTATTTGTGTGTAACCTATAAGGACTTTGTACCTTGTGTAGTTGTCGTGCTACTAGAATCCTAAGAGGTTGCTTAGGGACTGGACACAAGTTTGTGAGACCGAACCAATATGAAAATACATGTGTTCATTATGTGATTGCTCCTTGTTCGTCCTCTTTATGCGCTTATCTTTCTTGTTGCGATTAGTTACTATCCTACTAGTTAGATTGATTTTTGATAACCCATTCACCTCCCTCGCACCAAAGTTCGTGTATTTTGGGTCCATTTGGGTCTTTATCCTTTTATATGTGCGTTGTAGCCCTAAGATCCGAAAGTCCTCGTCCCGCATTTCATGGGTTCACAATCTTCATAAGGATCACGACTTCCCTCATGGAGGAGTAGATCTCGCCCACGATCCTTACTTTCTTGGAATCATGGGATTCTTTCCCTCTTTTGACAGGGAGATGGTTGTCTTACTTTGACCTTTCCTTTATGATCCTTCCACTTTGTAGAACTGTAATGACTGTGCCCCTTAATCTCTCCAGACGTTGGGCAGTCGGGAAGTGGGCCATCAAGAAGTTCCTCGCTAACGCCTTCACTCCATCTAGCAACTTGGGCCTTCTAAGGAAACCCGCTGTTGAACTTCCCTTTAGAGAGTTGCGGTGCTCTTTTTAGAATAATTTCGCTACAAGTAGGCACATGCCGGTGACCATGCCATCTCTAGCATCCCTGCGCCAAAGAAAAGATGAATCGCTCCAAAAGTACTGGGTGCATTTTCATGAAGCCACATTGAAGATCCCCAATGTGAATGTGCCTAATGTGGTACAATATTTCACAACAGGAACAACTAGTCAACAAGTTCAGTTTGAGCTTAGCAAAGAGCTCCTAGTTGACCACTCCGACTTCTTGAGGAAGGCCAACCAATGTATTAACAGCGAAGAACTGCTTTGCGCATGCAAAACCTTGCAGCAGCGCCCCGACATTGAAGGCAAAGGTAAATAGCAACTTGCTCCAGGTCGGAATAAGCGACGGTTGGAGCGCGGCCGGCCTGGTCAACCCTAGAAGGACCAGCGCTACGATCAGACATAAGGACGGCGTGAGCGGTTCTCTGACCAACGGGAAGAAAATTATACTATATTGAACACGTCGATCGATCGCATCCTTTAGGAGATTAAAAACCAGGACTACGTGCACTGGCCCAAAAAGATGAAACACGTCCCTAAGGCCGAAAAAATAGGAAGGTTTTGTGCCTTCCACAATGAGCACGACCACTTCACGTCGGAGTGTTATGACTTCAGAAGGGAGATGGGAGAAGTCGGAAGCCTACCTCAAATATGACTTCGTAAGTCATGAAAGAGTGCATCTGATTAGAGTGGATCCACTCGAGAGATGGCGACATCTCCAAGGTATACTCCATCAAAATCCGGTAGGTATCCCGTAGCCTCGCCAGAAGCTCCCCAGAAGCCCTCGAAGGCACCATGCCTGGTGACCCTCCTCTACTTTATCGACATATCTCATGTCCCTCGAAACCCGATGAGCCATCGTGGAGAGAGGGGAGCAGCAGATGCAAGGAAGTCCCTAAAACTTCCACTCGAACCAACAGAAGAAGACTATGTGATGAGGAGGAGTAGAAGGCAGGAGGCAGTAGGCGATGTCGAGGTCCCCCTTTCGAACCTCTGCCCTACCTCTTATAGCTTCTAGTGACAAGGCAGTGGCAGTGCGACATTTCTCGAAAAAGGTGTCCCCTAGGTAATCTATCAAGCAACAGACTATATAGGGGGGCACTATTATCCAAAATGACATAGGAAGTCCGATCGAACACAATGTACAAAGCCCGAGACCACTAACTGGGCGCACCAGTCAGGAGGAGAGAGAACTGGCATTCTCTATGGCAGGAAAAGCGCCCATCACTTCGAAATGTCTCAAGCATTGCGTAGTAGTCAGGCGGTCTTTTAGAATATGAAGGTCACAAATGTCCGACCTCCTCTCATCTCTAGCAATAGTCAGACGACCATACAAGTCGACTCAACATGGCAACCCACCCCAACAGACTATTTGGGCTCCTACTCCTTGACGCAAGCAACATGCCAAATAGTAGAGGGCAAGTGAAGGAGAAAAATCTTGTCTGGCCCTATTACTCAAGAAAGATTCAGTCTCCGCCCACAGAAGCTTCACCCAAACAAAGATAACTACGAGAGTTGGGAGTCTAAGTCCGTCCCCCGACAAGATGCTCTAACCAACCCCTACCTCAGGTAGGACTCAACCTACATCGAAAAACCTCTGCCTTTCCTAGAGAGATCCCGGTCGAGTTGGAAACTCGCCTTGTTAAGGGTACGACCCCGTAAGGAGTACCCCCTACTCCTATCCGGATCAACACAAATCCAGGAACTCGTCTTAGATTTGGCTTTCTTAAATAGATCCCCTCCACCTTGAGATCAACTAAGGGGAGGGATCTCTTCGGATCACATTTACTTTGTTGGGATTCTCTTGCTTCACTATATAAGGACCCATGGTCCAATTAATATAGGTACGCTTCCTAGAACCCAAGTTACCTTGACTTTCTCTCAAAATCTCCAACCTTCTAACTTAGGCATCTGCGGGGGATCTTTCAAACTACTATCGAGAGCCCTCCAACGGTGTTCTCTTTTACAAGAGATCGTCAGACGACATCTCTTTGATCAGAGACGGAGGACTCTGATGGTGGTGGACGAGATTTCAACCCATCAGAACCTAATTGGGTCAGTCCAATTCTCCCCTCTTCAGAGGGCTTCTAACCTACGGAAGATTTAGATCACGTGTAATGAGAGGACTGATTTAATCATGTGCAGTAACACTCTTAACAATCCCGTGATAGATTCTTTTTTTTTTTTCCTTTAGGACTTCATCCCACATATGTTCTTTCTCTGAGACTGGAACACTTTTAAGGCTGTTGGAATTAACGAGTCGCCAATATTGCATATATATTATATTTAGGGCCGAGAATGACATGGTCAGTGGCGTCTGTAGAGATGATCTCGGACTCCTGCAAGCTTTTTCTATAAGCAAAGAGAATCACAACCACCTTTGTTGCATTCAGAAAGAGTAATGCTTGGCACCGCGTAGTGCTACACGTAAAATAATAATAATAATAATATTTTTAAGACACCATGTCTCACATCTGCGTACAAAACATTCTCTAATCAAATAACCCAAAAATTCTAAAAAATTAAAAATCATGTCCCAATGAACCATAAAAATACCCTTAATGTGTTGAGCCCAATAACAATTTTTTATTTTGAGACTTTATTTTTTTATTTTATAAGATTTTTTTAATCGTCCTATCAGAGATCGACTTATGTGGACATAGGAGGCACGGCGGAGCCGACCTATCAAAAAATTATCAAAAAAGAGATGTTTTGTGTGCACCGTCCATGTTGAGCATTACTCGTTCAAAAAACCAACTGCGACAGATGAGCTTAGCTTCCTACCTATGAACTTTGTTGTAGGTGGATCACATTGCCTTTTTAATGGGCACATGATCAAAAATCAGACGGCTAAATGTTGAGGCCAGATGGTCTATAGCTCAGCAAATTTTCTTCAAATCCCTTTTTCTTCAATATACCTGACGCACTAAACTCCGCCTAGGTATGAGACTCTTGTGCTTAGCCAGTCCTAAATCCAGATAAAGGAGGGTTGCGGTAGGTGACAGCCAGTATAAAAATCTTGTCACATCTCATGATATGGATTCAATCAAAATTAACGTTGAGGCGTCCTCTACTTACGACGCGTTGCACCGGAGCTCGGGTGTAGTGAGAAATAGGCAAGGGTTGAGGGTGTTCCCCGCAAGCGATGTGCCACGTCGACGTCCGGATGTAGTGTTAAATGAGCAAGGATTCCCACATCATAGACGGGTGTAGGTAAAGAAGCTAGTCCATAGAACCGAACAGAGAATAGGACACAGGACAAACTTAGAGAAGAGTAAATGTTACTACAGAAAGAATTTTAAGAAAGTGCAGGTTGAGAAGAGGATCAGAGTAGGTTCTTGAAATAGAGGGTCTCTTACAGAAAAGTTGATGGAACTCGTTGATACCATGGAAAGAAGAAAAGTCAATATTACTTGCATTTAAGAGACTAAATGGATAGGAAAGAAAAATAAGGAAATAGGAAATACAGACTACAAATTATGGTATACAGGAAAAGAGATAAATAAGAATGTGGTAGGTATTATTATTGATAAGACTTTCAAGGATGCAATAGTAGCGGTGAGGAGAGTAGGAGATAGGATTATCTTAGTGCAACTAATTATAGAGGGACATGCGATTAATATAGTTAGTGCCTATGCTCCACAAGTTCGATTAGATAGTGAGAGTAAATTGAGATTTTAGGAGGATATGGGTGACCTTATGAAGAACATACTAAATGAAGACAATATCTTTATTGGTAGGGACCTCAATGGGCATGTAGGAAGTAAACGTCAAAGTTATGAGAAAGTTAATGAAGGTTTTGACTTTGGGACTAGAAATGATAAGGGAAAAAATATCCTCGATTTTGCTATGACCTACGACCTTATACTAGAAAATACTCATTTTATAAAAAAAGAATTTCATCTAGTGACCTTTAAAAGTAGACAAAATAAAAGTCAAATTGACTTCCTTCTCACAAGGAAAACAAATCGCGCGTTATGCAAGGATTGCAAAGTTATCTCCGGAGAGGCCTTAACAAGTCAACAGAAATTAGTTATCTTAAATATTAAGATCAAGAGGTGGTTGGGTACATTTAGAAGGAAGACTGCTGCTAGAACAAGGTAGTGGGAATTAAAAGGGATGAAGTAAATAATGTTTAAAAATGAACTTCTCAATATGGGTGATTGGAAGTCAGATTTGGAGGTCAATACTATGTGGATAGATATGGCCTCTAAGATTAGAGAAGTAGCTGAAAAAATGATCGGAGCGCCTAAAGGACATGGCCCACCTGCAAAAGGAGAGATGGTGGTGAAATGAGAAGGTACAAAATGTGGTAAAGAATAAAAGAGAATGGTATAAAAGATTGTCAAAATGTGATAATAATGAGGCTAATGAACAATATAAGGTAGCAAAAAAAGAAACAAAAAAGGTTGTTAGTCGGGCAAGAGTTTAGGCCTTTGAAAAGATGTATGAGAAACTTAGAACCAAGGAAGGAGAAAAAGATATTTATAGATTGGCAAAGATAAGAGAAAAAAAGTGTCGGAATCATAACCAAGTTAGGTGTATCAAGGATAGTGAAAGAAAAGTTTTGGTGAAACATGAGGATATCAAATAAAAGTAGAGAAGCTACTTTGACAATCTTTTTTAATGATAATCATAGTGGAAACATAGTGGGCATAAAATGTATAACAGAGCATAATGTGAACTATACTAGAAGGATTAGATTTTCGAAAGTCAAAGAAGCATTGAAGATGATGAAAGTAGGTAAAGCTTGTAACCCTGATGGAATTCCTATTGAAGTGTGGAAATATTTAGAAGATGTAAGAGTGGAATAGTTGACCCGACTGTTTAACAAAATCTTAGTCTCTAAGAAAATACCAGATGAATGGAAGAAAAGCACTCTTGTACCTTTTTTAAAAACAAAAGAGATATTTAAGACTGCTCAAATTATAGAGGAATTAAGCTCATGAGTCATACTATAAAGCTGTGGGAGAGAGTTGTGGAATATCGTTTACGTTATGATACAACTATCTTGGCCAATCAATTCGATTTTATGTCGGGTCGATCAACTATGGAAGTTATCTTTCTCATTAGGAACTTGATAGATAAATATAGAGATTTGAAGAAAGATCTACATATGGTAGTCATCGATTTAGAGAAGGCCTATGATAGAGTTCTAAGAGATGTCTTGTGGTGGGTGTTGGAGCGCAAAAGAATATCTATTAGGTACATACAAATATTAAAAGACATGTATGAAAAAGTAACTACTAGTGTCCGCACAGTCGGAAGGAAAGCAAGAGATTTTCTCATTTTTGTTAGAGTTCAAAGATCAGCAATAAGTCTTTATCTTTTCACATTAATTATAGATTATTTAACAAAAGATATACAAGAAGACATTCTGTGGTGTATGATGTTTGCGGATGATATTGTGTTAATAGATGAGAGGCAAGAGAGAGTTAATAGAAAACTAGAACTTTGGAAGAGTATCTTAGAATCTACAGGTTTTAAGGTAAGTAGAACTAAGACAGAATATATGCATTGTAAATTTAGTAAAGGTCAGATAGACGATATAGAAGAAGTTAACATGGATGGGATGGCAATAACCAAAACACCCATTTCAAATATCTTAGTTCGATCTTCCAAAAAGACGGAAGATGCAATGAATATGTTAGCCATAAGATTAAAACATGATGGTTGAAGTGGAGACTTGCCACAGGAGTATTGTGTGATCGCAAGATCTCAACGAATCTGAAAGGAAAATTCTACCATACAATAATAAGACCTGTAATATTATACGATAGCGAGCGTTGGACGATGGAATAACATGTCTGTAAAATGTGTTGCCAAGATGAGAATGTTCAAGTAGATGTGCAAACATATTAGACTAAATAAAATTCGTAATGAATATATTAGAGAAAAGGTAGAAATGATATTAATTGAAGACAAATTGAGAGAAGAGAGATTGAGATGATTTAGACATGTTAGACGTAAGCTTAAGAAAACTCCAATTAGAAAAGTGGAACATATTAAAATAACAGAGGAGAAGAAAAGAAGGGTTAAACCTAAATTAATTTGAAAGAGGATAGTATAATATGATTTGAAAAATTTTAAACCTTTCATAAGAGAGTCCAAAATCATTTAGAGTCGACTCATTTTGAAGTCTGATCTATTGGCATGCATCATATCAAACAGGATCGCACCAAACCATACATGCATAACAAGTTATTTTAAATCGTATTTTTCTCATTTGTTGTTAAATAAATTTAGACTTTTACATCAATTAATATATATATATATATATATATATATATATATATATATATCTTAAACATAACTTAAATTCATTGTTATTAACAAATTCATTGACCTAAATCAATCCAACTCATGCGACATATGCAAGTCAGACCGGATCGAATTGATATTGACCTGTGTTTGAGAAGGTACGCTCCAGTACAGATCAAACTGAATTCCCAAGTGACATGTATAACCCCCCAGAGTAGAAGCAGAAATGTTCTCTTCCCTCAGAATGAATAAGAATCTAGCAAAGACTAGTGGAGTAAATGGATCAGGTTCCAATTGGACTAATTTGAGTTTGGATCCTATACTACTGGCTTGGATCTAGAATTCAAATCCAAAAACCCTAAAAAGTGTCGAGGTGGGTTTCAAGAAGGGTGGATCCGAAAGAAAGGCTGATGGCGTGTGGCGTGGACGGGGCCCGTGAAGTTTCCGTGAGCAGGGATTCAAGACAAACCAAGCCAGTAGTATGGGATTCAAACTCAAATTAGTCCAATTCTTCTTGATGGCTCTCCATCAAACAAGGCCAGGGATTCTTCTTCGCTCTCCATCATGGTCTTTCTGAAGGGCTCGCAACTGGTTTTCGGAGGAGCATCCAGATGGGTTTACTCATTGAGGAACACAAAAGCCAGTTTCCTTGGGGGTACTAATATATTCACCTAATGGATTAATTTAAGTAAATATGTGCTGATACAAATAGAGCAGTAAGCAGAACAAATCGATAAATTACCACAAGCAAAGGAGCTTTGGGAAGTGATTGGGCTGAAGGTAAAAAATAAAAGCGACCCAGATTAACACATACCAAGAGGAACCCTGTGATACAAAATGTAAAAGTTAACCCAAATCAGCCCGCTAACTAATCCACCCAATCTAACCACTTTTTGGGCTCCGTTCAGAATAAAATGAGATACTACGGGGATAACCCTCAATCGAACTGATTCTACACCTCCAGGCGTTTTACCTAACCCAGGTCATGTAACATCCAAAAATGAATCTGAAACAGAAGCAACAGCCATTAGCAATCTTTTCAGATCAAATCTGAAGCCGAATTCAACTTACAATGTGGATTTGGTTTGGCTTTTCGGATTTTGAGAATTCATTGACACCCTACGTGTGTGACGGACAGAAAGTCAGAGCATGGATACTGATATCTGGAATTCTCAAAGATGCACAAAGGATATGATGCACTTAAAAAGCTCCTGGCCTTCACCTCCATACGCTACATAAACTCACCTGACACCATGATTACATGGAGAAATGATAACATCCACTCTGGACGCAAATTCATTCAAATTAACTTGAAAAAGAAACATTCAACATAACAACATTACCTCTTGATGTGCTTAATGTGATAGCACAGTTTTAAGTCCACTACCTCATTAACGACTGTTGCTCTCACATAGAACTCGGTACAAGTGGTGTAAACTCTGAACCAACTTGTACTTGGACATTTCGGTTAGCAGTAAAGGATATAACAAGACCTCTTGATGAAATGGACTCGCAAAAGTGTGAGTTTCTTCTCTCTTGTAGCCAAATGCACCTTCTCACACTCCCAAAGGAACACATGCAGAGCCCCTTTCAAGGTTCTCAGTCAACCAGGAAGAGCACGGGACTATACTTTCACTGCTGCATATTAATCCTGCATAAAAATGCAATAAAAAAGTAAAACAAACTGCCGGTAGCAGTCTCATCTTGAAAAATGATAGCAATACACTGTGGCCTATGCAATGTGAAAGAAGTAAATGAATAGAAACCCAAGTCAACGTATTTCACAGAGGTCGGTCCAAAAGCATGGTAGAAACTAATCCCTCAATGATGGACAAGTGCATCTGACTTAAAAATCGGACACCAAAGTGGGCATACAACATCCATTAAGATAAGCCTGCTTCTTATAGGGAGAGAACAATCTATTTCTCCCAAGAAGGAATGCTTTGCACGGCACTTTTCTGATCAAGACTAGAACAAAAAATCCAAGAAGAAAACAAAAAAAGAAATTAAATCGCACGATTCACTGTCCAACGGGCCACAGGTCAACCATCCGGCAATGCATGTTGATTGCAATGTCGAAGGCATTACAGCAAATATTACTCTTATAATTAACATTTTTATAAAAAATTAAAAATTTAATTAATACCCAAAGAAGTCGTGTATTATTTGTACGACTTTTGTTAGCAAACAATGAATCATATCACGACTTTAAGTTTTTATTTAAAAAAAAGATGACACCCTTTGACCGGTCAAATGTGTCTTTGCAATTATTTTTCAAAGTGTGCTAGATTTAAGAATAAATTTTTAAACAGTGTTATTTTGAAAAAGAAATCCCGTCTGCCTTGCCATCTCCCAGAGGCCCGCCCGTCCAACTGATGGAACGGTGCGGGTGAGGCCTCGTGAAACCATGCGCTCAGCGACTGCCAGTCTGCATGGTGTCAAGAGCAAAGGGTCGACCACTACCCTGAGGAAGGGGGAAATGCTGTGGGGATGAATTGTCCCAGAGGAGGTGCTCGGAGTCGCTGGTGAGAAGATGGGCTTCCTAATCCTTCATCCATGGTCTGCATGCCAAGAAGCCAAAGTGGGTCAGTAAACGAAAGAGCCGACGTCGGAGGTAGGCTGCCCCAGCACGGCACCAAATGGGAGAGCGTAGCAGGCCGCCCGCCATATGACAGTTCAACTTCTACACTGTTTGTGGCCTCTGTGAATGCCCATGCTATATGTTACTCAATTTGTCTGGGTAGGTTCAGGAAAATTCCCTTTCAAAATGGGCCATGCTAATCATGATTGGTGGTTTTATTTCAGGATCCAGATGGAAAGGTGCCCCTATACTGGGGGATTACTGCAGATGCATATGTAGCCTTTGCTGATGATGTTAATCTGCTGAAGGGTTCACGTGGCAAGTCACTTGCATCCTTTCCTCAAGGTAGCCACAGTCCTCCATCATTAGTTTCCTCTCCTGCCATGCAGTAGTTTAGTTCTCAGTCTAAGTGATTTGATGGTAAGTTGTTGTAGCTTATGAATCAGCTCTTTGGTAACTTTGCAATGGTTGTTGCTTCCTTTCATTAGGAACTGAACTCAACGAAGACTTAATCCCAAATAATTGGGGTCGGCTATATGGATTCTCTCTTCCTTTCATTAGGAAAAGAGGAAAAAAACTAATAAGGAATGTTATGCCATTGACCCCCAAAAAGCCTTGAAAATATACCCTTTTACCAGGAAAAGCCATATTATAACAACATTAATCTATGGCATTACAGCCATTAAACCTTCTTCTTTTTGAATTTGAATTTGAATTTGAAAATGGGAGGGGGAAGGAGGGACCCCCACCAGTGGTTCCTCCCTTGGAGGGAACCGGTGGGGGGTCCACAAACCGCCCCCCCCCCCCCCCCCCCCACTGGTCCTCTCCTCCCTCTCTCCCCATTATTTAAAAGGAGAGGATGAGAGAGAGGGGACCACTCTCTCGTTTTTTACTGCTGCTGTCCTTTTCTGCTGTAGAGGGGCTTTTAGACTGCTCACTTAGGCCCATTTCGGACTGCACACTTGGACTATATGGGCTGCCTCGGGCCCACTATTGGCTCTTCTTTTGGGCTGTCCTTGGCCTTATATCGGGGACATATTGGGCGGTGCTTGGGTCCTATTTTGCAATTTTGTAAGCCCCATTTCAGCAGCATATCAGGCTATCTAACGGGCCCGTTTAGTGAGTTTCTGGAGCTGTTTTAGGAGAGCATATTGGAGGCCTCCGGGCATGGATGGCAGTATCGGTATCGGTACTGGTATCGAAGGCGTATCGGCCGGTACCGGCCCAGTATCGGCCGATACCTGTTTACAGGTATAGTATCGGACCAGGCCGATAACGATACGTATCGGTATCGGCCGACACTACCAACCATGCCTCCGGGGCTGTTTTGGACACTGTGGGAGGCATTTCCGGGATGTTTTCGCTAAGGTATATTCCCCGCCTTTGCCTTCTTTTATGTATGCACATGACTTATATTTGCATACATGTAGATATATATTTTTCATATTGTATGACTACATGCACATGCATGTTAGGTATTTTGTCATGCATGAAAATATTCTGAGCCAACAGAACAGCAAATAGTTTGACTAGTCAAGCCAATAGAGATGTCACCAACCTCAATAGTCACAACTAGCTAGAATGCACTTTTGAAATTATTAATTTATGACATCATGTTCCTTCCACTGGGTCAAAAGTTTCGATGTCATACCTTAGTATTTGAAGCAGGATCATGATTCGTGTTTGTCTGTGACCATGGGATAAGATCAGACACCTAAACATCGATTCTGGTCTGTATTCACTGTTCAAATAATTTATGAGATCATGTTCTTTTCACTGGGTCAAGTTTGGATGTCATGTCTTAGTATTCAAAGCAGGTGCATGATTCGTGTCAATGACCATGGGATAACTAAGATCAAACACCTGAACATTGATGCCAGTCTGGATTCACTTTCTGAACTCAGACTTGAGGACCTTAACCTTTATCATTATATGGGTGCAATGACGGGTGGATAAGGGCAATGTGGTCAGTTGTAGGAGATCATGGTTTGGTCTCCCTTTTTTGGGGTGTGTGTGTGTGTGGGTGGGTGGGGGGGTTGGTTACCCCCACCCCTAATATGCAAGTTTCTACTTTCTTCCCATTACCCGTGGGCATTTGCACTGCTCACCCCCCCCCCCAGAGCTTCTACAAAACCCTCGCATTGTACTCATAACTTGACATTCTTACCACTTTTTTGGCAATATGTTTCTTACTAGGCCTAAAATTAGGTATATCAATAAAGCTTGCACTTAAGTTTACCCATTATAGAAGCTTCACATTGCTTGGAAGAGAGCAGAATGGGGAACAGAATGCTACCATGGATTTCTTGAATAGTGAATTCGCAGCCTTCAGCCTTCCATCTGAAGGACAAACTCTCTTCCGAAGCTCCACTTCCTTTCCTTCTAGACCGAGGAAGACATCAGGAGCACCCAATTGATGACTTGTCAAGCCAACGGAGATATGTCACCAACCTCAGTAGTCACAACTACCTAGAATGCACTTTTGAAATTATTGATTTACGAGATCATGTTCTTTTCACTAAGTTTGAATGTCATACCTTGGTATTTCAAGCATATTAATGATTCATGTTTGTTGGATAAGATCGGACACCTAGACATCATTAACTTTCTGAACTCAGACTCAAGAACATGGATCAGGGCAACATGATCAGCTTTAGGAGATCCTTTCTTTTTCTTTTTTCTTTGGGAGTGGTTTGCAGTGGGCATAAGGTGGGGCAATCCCCCCTTAATATGCAAGTTTCTACTTTCTTCCCATTATTTGTGTGACAATCCACACCACTTTTTCCCAATATGTTTCTTAATAGGCCTAAAATTAGGGTATATTGACAAAGCTTGTGCCTATGTTTACCCATTATAGAAGCTTCACATTGCCACTGGAAGAGAGCAGAATGGGGAACAACATGCAACTATGGATTTCTTGAATAGTGAATTTGCAGTCCTCAGCCTAGCATCTGAAGGGCAAATTCTCTTCCAGAGCCCACTTCTTTTCCTTCTAGACCAAGGAAGACATCAGTAGCAACAAATAGTTGACTTGTCAAGCCAACAGAGATTATGTCACCAACTGCAGACAGTAGTCACAACTCTAGCTAGAATGCACTTTTGAAATTACTGATTTATGAGTTCATGTTCTTTTCACTGACTCGTACCTTAGTAGTATTTGAAGCAGGTTCATGATTCATGTTTGTCGGTGACCATGGATAAGTAAGATCGGACACCTAAACATCTATCCAAGTCAGGATTCACATTCTGAGCTAAGAGTTGAGGACCCTACCTTTCATCATTTTACGGGGGTAATGATAGAGGTGGGTAAGGGTAATGTGATCAGCTGTAGGAGGTCATAGTTTAGTTGTGGGTTTTTGTTTTCCCCTAAGGGGAGGGGGGTGTTGTTTGTTTGCCCTGGGCACAAGGTGGGGCAATTAATTTGCACCCCCCCCTTTCCCACCCCACATTCTGTCCTCTCTACAATAATGTAATGTTAAAGAAAGTTTCTAAAATGTCAACATAGTCTCTAATTAGTACCCATGTTTTAGACTCGTGCCTCAAAAGCATTGCTACAAGTCCCACTGAATCTTCAAAATTGCCCAGCGTTCACCTTTCCCTGCCAGCATTGGCATGGTATTATCCTAACCATCATCACCATTTATTTAATTATTGAAACGTATGAATCATACTCATATTACCTACATCCATCATATAACTATTATTCATATTGTTGTCTTTTGTGTTTTGATTGTATGCTTCTATATTTTGGTTGTGTATTCTTATCACAACATTGTTCCTTTCGGTTGTTGATTATTATTGCTCTTGGCCTCTCTTTTTTTAATGTGGACGGTACCACTTGTATTATAAAGAAGGAATGTTCTTAACCTCTTATTATGTCTATACTTTTGCTTACAGTGTTTATTTCTTATGACTAATCAAATTTCATCATCATTATTATGTTAAAACTTTAAAAAAAATCATGTTTGACCATCTAAATTATTTTAATGATGCCAGTTTTTATTAGATAATTTCTTCTATCTTGCATGAAACATTTTATTTTTAACTAGTCTTTAACTACATTGAAAGAAATATTGACGAACAAATTCTTTAGATATAATCAAACGTTGACTCAAATTAGTTAGACTCAAATTAGTTATTAAGCCGTCTGGTGTCTAAACCTGGACTGCAGTGTAACATTTTTGGGGGTTGTTGGTGTGTCGTAAAATACTGTAAAAAATCGTAAAATGGTGTTTCCTTATGTTGGACTGCTGTAAACTATTTGATATTGTTCATATGTTAGAAGTATTGTAAATTACTATATATCAGAGTCAGTTGATTCACGACATCATTTTTAGCTGATTTTAGTTTTTTATTCTAAAACTATCAAAAATTGAACCAGAAAATTTAAAACTAGTGATTCTAAAATCAAAGATTTTATGCAACACTATGGTATAGAGCCACCACTATGTCTGAAAGCTGGGGCAAGGATGAACCAAATTAGTCCAAACATCGAAAACGGAAAAAGTTGTTGGACCATATATGTAGGATTTGGATCTATGGCTTGTGAAGTGGCCTTTAAGGGTTAGATCGGGTCATTACAGGTGACTTTGAAACTGATATTTTACGGCACACTAAATGACCCTTACAGCACTATCATAATCTCTTTCTTACCTTATCCCTTATGTGAGTAACAAGTTAGTGCATCTATATGTTCACTAGTGTCACCTTTCTCTCATTCTACATTCTCAAATGACACTGCGACATGGATGCTTGGGAAAGGGTTTCACTGTAATGGGATCCGACATTTCACTCATTTTATAAAAAAAGACATACAACTTATGTATATGTTGACAAGAGTAAGAAATCAATTTTTCGGAAAAAATATTTTCAATGAGGCATGTAGAGCTGAGAAAGTCCAAGCTAGATAAATGAGAGGGGAAATGGACAAGAGTAAGACATGTTGCACCGCCAGGCGTTATTATGCCGCCTGGAGTCAGTTTTTGAATTTTCATCTTTTTCGGGTCATCCGATCCAAAGAGCGGACTATTACGGTCGGGTAGGGCACCATGGGACCTTCCAAAAAAAAAATTTACCCTTGGTGCAGCAAAGTCGGACTCAACGGACAAATATCGTGCGCCAAGCGGGTGGTTAAGGGCCCTTCAGCTGCTCATCCTGCAGAGATTTAAAGAAGTAGGTCAAGAGGGCGTTGGTTCTTGCCCAGGGTTAACCCTCCAATGCCTAAGTTAGACGGTGAGTTAGGAGGAGTTTTTGGAATACTAGGGAGGACTTGAGAGTGTCTAAAGGGGCCTACCTTGTGTAATGTAAGAGTTGAGGTTTTTATAGGAGCCTTGACCAAGGGGTGAGCGACCACATACCCCATGGGGAGGAGGGGGGAGGGCAGCATGCTAGCTCAAGGGTGCGATACATGACTCTCTTTGACTCAGTGGTGTCCAGTCCGAGGGTTAGTAGAGCCAAAATCTCTGTTAGGAACGGGTTCCTAAATTGATGACAGAACCAGCTGTAATGTATCTTCGTGATGATGGTATGTCATGATGGCGCCATTTGTCTTTGGACAACGTGCATCTGACGAGCGTGTATCTTACGGTTACAACAGTGTCAATAAGGGTGCACGGTCACCCGTGGGTGCAAGGACACAGTTGGTCCTTAGTTATTGGTCAGCGGGATATATGGAAGCGTGTCCCTTGGCCACAACAGATCGGTGGTTATATGGTCAGACTCTTAGGTCTTCGGGATAAACAGTAGTTCCCTAGGACCACTGTTACCTTCTTTCATAGGTGCTGGCTGTGGTGGGCTCTGTGGCCTGTGAGTCTCTGTTATGCCTGGGCCTTTTGCGCCACTTCACCTCTGAGCTTTGCAGGGCCTCTTTGTTTTTTGGGGCTTGTTGCCCTTGGGCCTCCTTGCCCCTTGGGCTTCTTTGTTCTTTGGACCACTTCTGGGCCATCGCGATTCTCCCCATTCACTGGCCCACTACTCCCGAGGACTCAACTACTGCTGGAGTGGTCAGAAGTATGTGGAGTTGCTTACTGCTGGAGTGGTCAAGAGATGTAGATGCGCTTCTTTGACTCCATGCAGGCTTCCAACTCAGCAGTAGCAGTTGGACCCACTCACGCATGAGTTATATTATAAGCGACGCCATTTTGCCTTATGGTTTTTAAGAGAGCTAGACATATTGGGCGGCCTCTTCACCCTTCCACTCTTTTCCTTGCTACACCTTGTAATGACCCAATCATGAGCCGGGCAAAAGGAGAGGGCTATCCATAAGAAAGGGCTACCTGCAAGTGAAGCAGCGTAGAGCCGCCATGATGTGAAGCTACCCCTATGTCTGGGGGCTAAGGCAGGAATGAACTGGATTAGTCATGTATCGAAAAATAAAAAAAAATTATTGGACTATATATATATATATATATATGAGATTTGTATGCATAACTTGTGAGGCGCCTTGTTTGGACAAAGTCGTGCGGGCTTGACCTAAAGCGGTAATACTTCATAAGGGTTGGATCGGGTTGTTATATAATGGTATTAGAGCATGACTGTGCAGTACGATACAGGCTGGTTCAAAGACAAACCACACTGAAACTGGTAGGCCTATAATGACCCAGTCACAAGCCGAGTAGAAAGAGAGGACTATCCATAGGAAAAGACTACCTGCAAGTAGTGTGGAGACGCCACGATGTGGAGCTACCACTGTGTCTGGGAACAGAGGCGGCAACTATATTAGTCTTGTATCAGAAAACGAAAAAAGAAATAATGGACTATATATGGGATTTGTATCCATAACTTGTGAGATACCTTTTGGAGACAAAACCGTGTGGGCTTGACCCAAAGCATATAATACCTCACAAAAGTTAGATCAAGTTGTTACATACTCCCTCTAAAATCCATTTGGGTTATTCACGCACCTTGAGCATAATTCCTTTTGTCATATTGAATATTGTATTCGTCCTTTTCTTAGAGCCTTTCTTGTATCTTTCTTTACATAACTTTTAATGTTTGAGAAATGTAATAAAGAGAAACCCATCTTTCCCTTTTACTTATAATAGCGGGTGATGCTTGTTTTATGTGATGTTTAACACATAATGCGGCTCCCCGATGACTGAAGCGAGGCGAGCTACTCGAGTTGTCCAGTCCTCAGGTGACTCCTTGCGGGTCGGACACCTTGGATAGGTGTCATTTAGGATCCTTAAGTTTTTGCAAGACCAAAAGGATCGTCCCCCTCCCAGGTGCTTGGGATAGCCAACTCTTCAATAAGCACTGTCCACTTCTTACATGAAGGCGAGTCGGGACATAGCGTCCGCCTTGGCATTCTCCTCCCAAGGGATTTGCATGACCTCAAGGCTAGATAGCATAGAGACTATCTGTCTAACCATTCGCAAGTAATCAGCCATCAGAGGCTCTTCATAGATCCTGAATCATTGTCTCACCACTAGTTAGGCGTCAATGTAGACTTTTACCGACGTAGCCCCCAAGTGGCAGGCCATTCGGATGCCCGAAATTAGGGCTTCATATTCAACTACATTATTGGATGGGAGGAAGCGAAACTTTAAGGCATAGTGTAGTTTGACTCCGTCCAAGGATAGAAGCACAATTCCGGCTCAACTAGCTTTCGAGCAAGATGACCCGTCTACAAAGATATCCCAAGTGGGTCATAGCTGGTGTTATGCCCTCAAGATGTATAAAGCATTCTACGACAAAATATACCAAGGTTTGGGCTTTGATGTCGAACCTCAGTTTGAAGTCATTGTTGAATTCAAAATCAGCTTAATCGCCTACTAAACCAATAGCCCGAAGGCATCCCGATGCTACAGAATCCACCGCAGGGGATGCTCGATAAGCACCGTGATCGAGTGCGCCTGGAAGTATAGGCACAATTTTCAAGTGGTGACGACCAAGATAAATGCGAATCTACAGGGTGTTGGATCCCCTTCTTATCCTTAATTAGTATGGAACTATTGGTTGAAGGAGTAACTAGTAGGTAGAAGAGCGATTCTCCGGGAACTAATTTTGATATGATTGGTGCAACACCAAATAATCCTTTTAATTCTTAGAAAGCTCGCTAACACTCCTCTATCCACTAGAAATCGTGGGTCCGGTTGTTCTTCGAGGTCGCTCCTCGGAGCAGCTTGAAAAAGGGTAAACACCTTCCCGCTACTCAGGAGAGAAACCGATTGAGAGCTGCTATTCAACCAACGGGGAACTAGGCATCCTTGAAAGTCCTCAGTTCTTGGAGCTTGATGACGACTTGTATTTTATCAAGGCTAGCCTCAACTCCTTGATGATTTACCAACAAGCCCAAAAATTTCCCAAATTTAACTCCAAAAGCTCATTTGCCAAGGTTAAGTTTCATACGGCACCTTCTCAGGGTCTAGAAAGTCTTCACAAGTTGTTAAGCTATTCCCCCTCTTGCAACTTCTGACGAGCATGTCGTCCATGTAGACGTTTGTGTTGCAACCGAGCTGATCCTTGAACATGTAGTTAACCACTAGTAGATGGCCCCCACATGGTTCAACACAAACGACATGCGGGTGTAGTAGTATAAGTCCATGTCCATGATGAAAGGCATCTTCTTTCTGGCGACTAGGTGCATATGGATCTGGTGGTAACCCAAGAATGTGTCTAAGAAAAGAGAGGACTTGGTGACCTGAGGTGCCGTCAACCAGGTGATCAACCTGCAAGAGGGGGAGACAGTCTGTCAGAGTAGCCTTTTTAAGATCGGTGAAGTCCACACACATCCTCTATTTCTAGCTAGATTGATGGACCAACACAACGCTGGCAACCCACTGAGGGTACTAAATGGCCTTGAGTAATCTGGCCCCTAAACCCTTTTGGACCTATTATAGTATAGCTAGTTGTTGTACAGGAGCAAACCACTGTTTCCTTTACTAAACATGTTTGTGCTCGGGATGAAGGTTGAAGCAATTGTTGCTTGTTTCCTTGAGTAGTCCAATCCCTAAACCCTTTTGGACCTATTCTAAGATGGCTAGCTATTGCTCAGGATGAAGGTTAAGACAGTGTGATACCACCTTTACGAGAATCCTTGGGAGATCATACTCGGACCACATGAACACGTCACTGTACGACAAAAGGAAACATGTGTATGCCTCTTGTTGATCTAGACAAAGGAGGGACCTAATCTTTACAACGTGAGACGGCTTTTGGCTTGTTTGCACCGTTAACAAAATCTTCTGTCGAAGCAAGTTTGTGTGCCTCGGCTGCTTCCCTAGCAAGCTTCTTTCCCTTTGATAAGGATGCTTCTCGGCTCTTATCAGAGAAGAGGAAGAATCTTCACAACTTTCGATCACCTTGGATTTCCCCTACCTTGACCGTAGTTAGGGATTTCATTTTTTGATGGTGAGATGATGACATAAACCCGATCTTCACAATGAGGTTCCTCCCGAGTATATAATGTTGTCGGTAGAGAACTCATGCACCACAACGAAGTTGAGGAGAACCATCAATTGTTAGGAAGCTTCTCCCAAGGTGATTGGAAGAGCAATCACTCCTTCAGGGAATGCTAAGCCCCCCCCAAAACCCATAAAGTGGAGTCCTTATAGGTCTGAGGTGCTCAAAGGTGAGGTTCATCTAACAAAAACACTCATAGTCAATGACACTGGGTGTACCAATTATCAACCAGAATTTGTCGTCAATACAATGACTTACCACGGCCGAAACAACTAAGGCATCTTCCCACTGTTGTCAAGGCACCCGCCTAAGCATCGCCTAGGCGCCCAAGCGCTTTTCCAGCAGCAAGGCGCCAGGGCACCTTTCCAATAGGTGAAAAGGTGCCCAAGGCGCCTGCCTAGGCACCCAAGGCGCACACATTGCTGAAACCCAAGGTCATGCCCCTCTCTCTTTGTATATATATATACATATTACATACATATATTTAGATTTATATATACAAACATACATACATATGTACATGTATACATCTAAATATATGTATACACATATGTAATGTGTATACATATGTATATGTATATATATATACATATTACATACATACATTTAGATATATATATGTATGTATATACATGTGTGTAAATCTAAATGTATATATATATATCTAAATGTATGTATGTAATATGTGTATACATACATATGTATATACATACATACATCTATATATATATACTAAAATATTATATTATGAAGTTGACACCAAGGCGATGCCTAGGTAGGCGCCTAAGCGCTTAGGCGGTCCAGAACCCCAAGCACACCTTGGTCGCCTTACCGCCTTGACAACTATGCATCTTCCTGAGTGGTAACCCCTTGGAGGTTGCCGTCGAAGAAGGCGATAGGATCCTTGGATCTATTGCCATTGCCCGTCGAGTGCGAGGAATGTTGGCTCGACGAGTGCTCTTCCACCAAGAACACACCCCATGCACAACTCTTCCACTTGGGGATGATATCACTCCCGACGATCTGCCTCCTACAATTGATGTGGATCTCAGCTCCGGTTGGCCAGTTGTGCCACACTCCCCTCTGTCTCAGAGCTAGCTGTTCACCTTGTCAGTAACATATTGCAGAAGATGGCCTTATTCTATGAGAGGTTGAATGAAATCTCTGAGCTGGCAACAGTCATATGTCTCGTGCCCAGATGACAGAGATAGTTCGCACTATTTGCGCGAGTTGCACTTCTCAAGATCTTGACTTCAATTGCAATAGCCAATGAAAGTAGGTTCCCCTTTGATTTCCCGAAGGATCTAGAATACCGGGACCGTCAACGGAGTGTAGACTTCGGGAGGCCATGGGGGGTGCCTTTCCTCTTTCTCCAGGCGTCAAGTACTCTTATGGTCGTCCCATTGGAAAAAGTCTAAAGACCTCTTATGGTCTTTAATGCCTTGGCGTCAAGACCTGTTAACACTACCTCCTCGCAATTCGCATGTCGATATGCAAGGGTGATGAGCTCGGGCAGAGAGGTGATGGATTGCTTCATGATTGACCTTTTGAAGAAGTAAGCATGGGCCCCCCAACTTATGGCCTCCCCAGCCATCAGGATTTTCGGGTGTGGCACCCAAATGGCTTCGTAATAAAAGCAACCAATGTACTATTAAAGAGACTCTCCCGTCTTCTAGGAGAGAGTTTTAAGGCTCGAAGAGGTGCACACCTATAGATTCCTGTTGATGAAGTGCTCTTTAAACTTCTCCACCAACTAATGGAAACAGGTGATAGAGCATGGGGGCAAGGTGCAGTACCACCAATGAGCGGTCTTTGTTAAGGTGGTCGAAAAGGCCAAACATTGATGCCATCCAAGAAGTCATGCATGTTCATGACATCCTCGAAGCTGTATAGGTGTGCACGCCCATCCGAGAAGCCATAATATTATGTGAAGGTCGGGATAGGATGCTTCCGGAAGATGTGGACTGTCCAGATCTCGGCACAAAGCAGAGAGTCGTTGTTCTTTACCCAACAGGTGTCGCCTTGCCCTTAGTTCTAAAGGAGGCCTTCCAGCCGATGTCCCGCTCATCCATGTGTCATTCATGTTGGGCAAGCCTCCGATCGCTTCCCGTTAGATATGTCACTCTACCTCTAGGGGAAGGGTGGAGTCGCGAGTGTGACAAAAATAAGATGACAGCACCCTGGCTCTAAGGCCTTTGGTCCTATTATTCCTGGCTCCGGAATGCCTGGAATGGGAAGATGCCGCAAACAAGGAGGATGTCACGACCCATGCGGTTGCAGCTGATTGGCCGCAGGCGCACCTACTTCGGCCTGGACCCGTAGTGGTGAAACAAGTCATGGCTCCTGGCCGCCCACAGCTCCTGGACGACCCCAAGGACCATCTACATCCACCCTTGCAACTCCTAGAAGGGGTTAGCAGGCTATCTATAGAGGGACTACACTTCATCCTCCAGGACCACAGGGATATCCCTCGAGTGCTAGGAGGTATCTTCATGTGACTGGTTGCGAGAGTTTTGCTTACTGAGACAAGCCATGACTTCTAATATGTATTCCCACAAACGGTACCAAACAGTGTCAAGGTAAAAAAGTGGTTATCCGAGCTAGACAAACGAGAGGGGGAAGAATGGACAGATGTCGTGGTCCCAACAGGCAGTTAAGGGCCGTCCAACTTCTCCTATAGAGACTCAAAGAAGTAGGTCAAGGGGGCCCCGAGTCTTGCCCAGGGTTAACCCTCTAATGCCTAAGTTAGATGGTGAGATAGGAGGAGTTTTTGGAGTGATAGGAAGAGCTTAAGAGTGCGTAAAGGAGCCTACCTTTTGCAGTGTAAGAGCTAAGGTTTTTATAAGAGCCTTGGCCACGTGGTGAACGACCACGTACTCCAATCGTCGGGGGGGGGGGGAGGGGGACGCGTGTCATCTCCCGATACGATACATGGGTGTCATGCATGCCTCTCTTTGGCTTGGTGGTGTCCAATCCAGGGGTTAGTGCAGCCAAATCGTCTCTGTTAGGAACAGATTCCTAAATTGATAATGATGGAGCCAGTTGCACCGTATCTTCATGATGACACCTTTTGCCCTTGGATAACCTGCCTCTAATGGACATATATCTTACAGTTATGACACGTGTCTCTACCATTAGTAAGGGCGCATGGATGCCCACGGGTGCAGGGATGCAAATTGTCCTCAGTTATTGGTCAGCAGGATATATGGGAGTGTGTCCCTTGGCCGCAATGGACCAGTAGTTATATGGTCGGGTTCTCGGGTCCTTGGGATAACAGTAGTTCCCAAGGACCTCTATTACCTTCTTTCGTGGGTCCTGGCTTTGGTGGGCTCTGTGGACTGTGAGCCTCTGTTGCCCCTGGGCCTTGTACGCTGCTTCACCTCTGGGCTTTGCAGGACCTCTTTATTTTTTGGGCCTCCTTGCTCCTTGGGCTTTTTTGTTGTTTAGGCCTCTGGGCTGGGCCACTTCTAGGCCTTAAGGATTCTCCCCATTAAAGGCAGTTAGACTGATTGAGGATAATTTATTTGTAAAAAAATCTTTTATTTGAATAAAATGCTTATCGATTAATATCCATTAATATTTAATGTTATATCCAGTCAACTTTATCCCCCCCCCAAACAAAAAAAGTTTCTGGCTCTGCTGTTGATGGTTTGTGTTCTAACAGAAGCAAGGTTTAAAAACTCGGCTCGGATCGGCACGGATCGGCCGAGTCGGACAGGTTTTTGGCCGACCGTGCCGATTCCGGGGTTCCTGGCCGAGTCCTGGACTCGGATCGGCCGGTCCGAGCCGGATCGGGCGATCCTGGACCGGATCGGGCCGGGTCGGCTCGGATCGGCCCGACCCGGCCCCCAACGGCTAGTTTGACTAGCCGTTGGGGGTCAAACTAGCCGTTGCTGGCCGTTCCCAAACGGCCAGCAACGGCTAGTTTGGGCCTTGGGGGTCTATTTAAACCCCCCCAAGGCCCTCCTAAGGCTCCACAAATGCCTTTTGAGCCTCCTAACATTCTTGCTCTCTCTCCCTCATAGAATTCTCTCTCCATCTCTCCCACGAGGTCACTTCTAGTCTACTACAAGCTCCGCGATCTCTCATCTTCTTGTGCTGTGAAGGAATGGCATCTCAAGGTGCTGCTGAGCGGTCATCTGGGAATCCTCCTAGTGCTGATCCTGCTTGGGGTCATTGCACACCGGTGGACATGAGCCAAAGAAAGGTACAATGCAAATATTGCAACCGGGTTGTCTCTGGCGGGGTCTGCCGATTCAAACAACATCTTGCTGGAATAAAAGGTGAAGTTGCAGCATGTGCTCGAGTTCCTTCAGAGGTTATGATCCAATTTCGAACTTACATGAAGGAGAAGGAATCAAGCAAAGCAAGTACTGCCAGAAGAAGACAGGAAATTCGAGAGGAATTGACTGAACCAGCGCGAAGGTCTGATGCTGGAGTCCGGCTTGGTGGAAGTAATCAACCTATAAATGTTGATGATTGGGATACAAGTAAGTTTCTTATTTAACTTATTTTCATGTTCTTCACTTAACGTTTTCAGACAAATAGTTATAGTAGATTAATTTTTTTTCTTTTACATTTAAAGCTGAATTGCGACGTGCAATGGAAGCAAGCCGGCGGTCCTTTGCAGATGAGGACTTATTTCGGCACACTGGAAGATACGGAGGACAAGGAAGTGGCTCCACACCTTCTGCACAAGGGAGCACTAGCGCCGGCATGAGCACTAATGTATGCGAGGAGCTGCCTCAGGAGTTCACTAGAGCTGCAGATCCTAGAGTAGGTCCAATAGATCCCTTGCTCACCAAGAAGAGGGATAAACAACCTTCTATTAGTGCTGCATTCAAGAACTTAAAACTTTGTAAGGAGAAGATAGGGAGAGCTACATCTAGGTGGTTTTTCTATAACAGTATCCCTGCTAATGCGGCCAAGGGGCCATATTATGAGTCCATGATCGAGACCATACAAGAAGTTGGCAAAGGGGTTGAAGGACCTTCTCCATATGAGATATACAACAAGTACTTGGATATGGAAGTTGATGACATCCGAACATACATTAAATCATTTGAAAGGATCTGGGATGAATATGGATGCACTTTAATGTGCGATGGATGGACAGGTACATAAATCTTATATTCAGTTTCTTATCTTATCTTCATTTTTTCTTAATCAGAATAGGTCTATTTCTGATTTCTTATCACGTTTGGAATTTTACAGGGATAACAAGAAGAAGTATGATCAACTTCTTAATTTACTGTAAAGCTGGAACCGTATTTTGGAAGTCCATTGATGCATCTGGAAAGATAAAGAATGCCCAGTACCTGTGTGAATTAATGGATCAAATGGTGGAAGAAGTGGGCGAAAAAAAGATTGTCCAAGTGGTTACGGACAATGCAGCGGCGTTCAAGTTAGCTGGACAAATGTTGATGCAGAAGAGAGAACATTTATACTGGGTTCCATGTTCTGCTCATTGTATTGACTTGATGTTGGAAGACATTTGCTCTGATCCGATGGTAGATGGAGTGGTCAAGAGTGGTCGATTTATCACCACATTCATCTACAACCACAACAACATTCTGGATATCATGCGCACACATACTCATGGAAGAGAGTTGCTTCGTCCGGGAGCCACCAGGTTTGCATCTCAATATATCTCTCTAGATAGTTTAAGTCAACAAAAGAACAACTTGATTAGGATGGTGGCATCGGAAGATTGGGAGAATCACATATTGCGGCATGTACCAACTAAGGTCAGAGAGAAAGGTAAGAAAGTGGCTGATTTAATTCAGTCTAGACCCTTCTGGAGGGGGGTGCAAGCGGTGTTAAATGTTGTAGAACCGCTTGTCCGTGTCTTGCGATCTTGTGATGGAGAAAGAAGATCGGATATGGGTTTTTTATATGAAGCTATGGACAGAACTAAGGAGCTCATTCAACTGAACAACCCAACAACCTTTGTGAAGTGGTGGGACATAATAGACAGACGTTGGGAACACACTTTATATCACGATCTTCATGCAACTGGTAAGCTACTAACTTTCTATATGTATTATTTGTATACACATTTCTCTTAAGTAATAACTAACTTCGACTTATTTATTTAGGTTATTTTTTCAACCCTCAGTACATGTTCAGAATTGATGGGAAGAAGGATAGCTATGATAGTTGTTCGGAAGTGTTGATGGGGGCTAAGTCTGTTATTAAGCGTATGCTTGCAGATGAGGACAGAACAATATTGGCATGCAAGCAAATGCATGATTACAGAATGATGTTATACCACTTTGGGACAAGTACTGCTCAAAGAGCTGCCAAAATTTTGAGTCCAGGTTTGAAAATTATTAACTAGATGTTCTACTTAAATTTTAATTATAACTTGCACATTGTTGACATGGCCAATTTTCTATTTACAGCTGACTGGTGGCTAGATCATGGAAAAACATATGGGTATGAAGATCTAGCCTATGTTGCAATTCGGGTCTTAAGTCAAACAACCTCTTCATCAGGCTGTGAGAGAAACTGGAGCACCTTTGGCTTGATTCACACCAAGCAAAGGAATAGATTGAAGTCGAGCCGTCTAGAGAAGCTCGTATTCTGTCATTATAACATGAGGTTGAAGCTAAAGAATCTGGAGCTCATAAGGAACCTTCAAAGGCAGGAGAAAGAGAGAATTTCCGGACAAGCCACAGAGACGACACATGCAAAAGAACCCATAGACTTGGATGAGCTGTTCGAGGAGCAACATCCACTAAATGTATGGATTGATTCAAGCACCTCAAATGAGCCTGAATTCAACCCAAATGATCGGAAATGGGCGGAAGGTGAGTTAGATAATGTTCCATTACTTACTGATTTTCAACCTCCTTCTCCAAAACGTCAGAAGAAGAGCAAAAAACAAGTACCAAGCAGAAGGAAGAGTGGTCATGGAATTCAAATTGCTGATCTGGAGACTATCGAGGAAGATGATGAAACGCCAGAACCAAGTGATGAGGTCCAATATCAAACCTCAAATGACTCGACATCAAAGACGAGCTCCGACAGTTCTGAGGATGGCGGAGATGCTACCAGTGCCCCAGCTCCAGCTCCACCAATTCAATTCACTGGAGAAGAAGAATTCACACATGCTACCCAAGATGAACATCATGGTAGCAGAGGAGGACGTGAAGAATCTTCCATTCAAACATTCAGCAGATCAAGGAGGAAGGACAAAGGTAAAGCTCCTCAGGAATATCAGGAGCAACTATCAGATGCATCCTCATATAGTCAGCCTACTGGATATGTAGTTTACCCTCCTCAACATTCTGATACATCCGACTATTCAGGGGGTTGTCTAGAATATCCACAATTTTCAGTCATTTATACCAATACGGATGACTATAGCCGGTATGTGATGCAGTATGAACAATACTACCAGAGCTATATGTCATGGGCTGAGTATGTTAGCCATATGTTCATTCAGTATAATATACGTTTGGAATAAATGTAAGTTCATAATCATATATGTAAGTTTATTCAAGGTTTTTTTGTCCAACAACATCTTATGTACTTCGAATCAATGTATTTCAACACAATTATGCATTAGACTTGTGTTTTATATTTTTTCCACATTTTTTCATATTTTTTTATATTTTTTTCTGCTATCCGAACCAGCCGAGCCTGACTCAGCCAGGATCGGCCGGGATCGGACTGACTCGGATCGGAATCGGCCGATCCGATCGGTTTTGGACCGGCCGATCCGAGCCCTGATCCCGGGTTTCTGAACCTTGAACAGAAGGACCCTCTTTCACACAGCCACATGTCTTGCATTTCCAGATTGTAACCACCATCATTATGCCATTGTG
Organism: Zantedeschia hybrid cultivar; assembly: GCA_030544215.1. Taxonomy (NCBI): domain Eukaryota; kingdom Viridiplantae; phylum Streptophyta; class Magnoliopsida; order Alismatales; family Araceae; genus Zantedeschia; species Zantedeschia hybrid cultivar. The sequence continues at coordinate 56,455,382 of JARZZO010000010.1, forward strand.
ATCCTTCAGGTCTTCAGAACTTATGGACAAGGTTTTTCTAACGGGGGAGTGATATACTGAAGCATCATCATTTACATACGATGGGCAACACGGCAATTGTGATAAAATTCGTGGGCATTATTATGAAGACTATGTCATCCATGGGGCAGAGAAAGGATGGTTGGCTGTACATAAGTGCCAAAAGTGAAGGGACAATACAAAAGAATGCTCCTCCAATCAGTGATGTCCATCAGGCATAAAAATCAAATACACAGCAAGCACTCTGACAGAAGATCCAATTACCAGCCCCACCCCTCCATGCTGAGGTAGCTCCAGTATCTCCTAGGTGTCAGCCATATCCAGCTCCACCTCTCCTATCCTAACAGGCACAAACTGCTGCCACATCTTTGCCATGATTGCTTCCAATGCTTGCAGTCTAGTTTATATTTTCCAAAGAATCTGAAAGGGTGACCCGGAAGACAAGAACCACATCACCGGCCTTTATGCCTAAAGGTGACCTAATCCACATGCCAGAGAAGCACTAATCTTCTGGTATCAAGCCCCTTGTTGAAGGCACTGAAGAGGCACTGCAAATGCTTGCCATATCAACACTTGCACCACACTGGGCATGTTTTCCGTGCAACCCGGTGGGACATCATTTTTTTTCTTTTAAGTCCTAGGCCACTGATGCCAGCCACTGACCAGACAGGGGACCCTTGCCCTCTGACATAAAGGCACTTAAGGATAGGGTTGATGAGATTAAACCCTCATCCTTTGTATAAGTTTGGTAGTGTAATATCCACTCGACAAGGGAAGAAAAGGAAAGAAGAGAAAAAAGGAAACCCTAAGTTTGTGGAAACCTTCATACGCATGGTAGCTATCTTGTACCCAAAAATGTAACCAAAGAAGAGATTAACAAAGTAAACAGGAACTGAATAATGAATTCACGATCGTCACCCATCAGGATTCTAATTACCCAAGAAACAAGGCAGTAACTGTTTGCCTTCAGAGCTTATCAATTTCTATGAATTAGAATACAAAACACTATAAACTATATCACCAATTTTCTTCTTTAAAAAAAAAAAACAGTGATCACCTAGTTGGAATCAGTTTCAATAACTTCAGATGGTCCAGTTCATTTTGCTCAAGCTTAGGTGAAACCAAAGTACAGTAGTAAGATGATATTAAAATAATTTAGAAAAATCTCAAGCATGATATGAAGTACAAACACCTAATTTAAATCATAAAATTGTAAAATACCTATTTAATTGAAGAAGGCATTTGAGAAGGAGAAATAACATAGGATTAATTCAGAAATTAATCACAGAATTTCACTGGAAGTAGGTTGTCATGGTGAAAGGAGGAAATACATAAATATGTTTGATAAATATGGGAGTTGAAAACTTAAGTAAATAAGTAAAATATAAAACATAAAAGTGCTTCTAGAAGATGTGGAAGAGTTGTAGCTACGAGATATACAAAGATTTCATCCTATGGAACTACATGAAATACAACAGTAATAAAATTCTTAAACAAATAGCAAACTGAAATGACAAAAAGAATAAATGCCAATCTAAGTTCAAATATCTAAAATGTTGTCAGTTGATTGGCAAAGTGAACCAGAAAGAGAACCGGTAGAAACCAAGATGATTTTGCCTCCTTTGCCTTTAGATTTATTCTATTAAGTCCTTACTCCAAACCCTATTATCTAAAAGATGAGACCCAGAATTGTATGGCAGTCTTCCAGGTAATGCTGCCCTTTGGTCAAACAGATCTAACAAAACATGAATTGTTTGGTACCAGATCGAAACAAAAGGTTATATTCTGGATAAGATCGTTCAAAAAATTAATTGCTACTTGGTAGAGATCATATGGTATCAGAATCAAAAAAGATGTCCAATGCTACAAGTCAAAAAGGTAAATGCAGTAAAGGGTGGCTGCCAGATAAAAGGGGGGGAAAAACTGGAAGCATTGTCATAAACTTAAAAGATATCATGCTTCATTTCCTCTAAAAGGTAATCAAGCATTTCCAAATTGAATGGGAAATCAGAGCAGAATCATGGTAATAATGTAGAGTGACATATAGCTCCTATTCAAGAAACGTTCAAATAGTTTGGATTTTCCAATGTAATGATGCTAAATGTCAAGATACATTGGTAAAATTACATTACATTCCATTATCACAATAAATGAAACAAATTTTCACAAAATGACAAGTGAAACAACACCAAAAACAAAAGGCAATGATAAAAACTGAGACCAATAATCCAGTTCAAGTGCAGAAAAAGGAACACTGTCAGGAGCGTATAAGCCACCTGTCAATGGAGGAAATCCATGATCCCAACAAAGGTCAAGATCGGCGAAAATAGTACATGTTTCAAGCTGTAGCTGTCAGAATTCCGGGTGAGAATGAATCAGTAGAATTTATTTTTATCATTTCAGTGGTTCCCTTTTACAGGATTGTCTTTTCATTCACCCTTTCACTAATAGTTTCCATGCAGAAGATTGGATCTTCCCATGTCAAACTTGCCGCGTTGCTCTCCATCTAATCTTTTTTGAAAGACCAGCAGAGCATTTGATATTAGCCACTTGGTTGCATGAGCTTAAACTGAAGAAAGAAGCTTAGTTGATGGTAGAGAAAGGAAGATTGAGGGATGAGCGAGAATGAGATGGCTGGGAGGGAGGCAGAAGATACAAGAGTCAGAGTCAGAGGTGTGAGTTGAACAGAGATGGTGAGAGTTACATAGAGGATAGACGACATATGGTGTATGGTGTTGGTAGTGAAAGCTGAAGGCTGGCAAACATAATCTCCTCACATGTCAAGGGAGGGAGAAGACAATCGACCGGCGTGATTGGGGCTACTATAATTGGAATGTAGGGGCGACCTGGGTCGAACCAATTGGTCCACCATAGGAGGTCCATTATTCAAATTTAAAATATTAATTAAAATCGATGAGCCAGAGAGGATTGCACAGGTCAGGTGTTTTGGGTAATGTGCATGCGTCTTAGAGGGACAACATGGATTGGATCCGATTATTTCAGATCTACTACTAAACTCTGCCCCGACACTACCTTCTTGTCTTTTTTATTTTGAAGGGAGCTTCTCGCTCTCAGGGCAGCTGGGGGAAGAGGGGGCGAGCAAGTAGGAGAAGAGCACCATTCGTCTTTGAAGGTTAGGTGTGCTCATCCTTACCATCTCTTTGCCATTCAGGGAGAAGGCAGCCAGGGAGTCTTGCTCTTCCCCAAGTGATAATGGTTCAAATGATGCCCTGCAAGACTCCTTTGACACCTGAAGCATAGGTTTGTGCTTGGGAAAGAGAGGGGTGTCATAGGCCTTCTTGTTGACACATAGGAGGAGCCCACTAAGGACACTGGAAAAGATGTTCCCTCAGTAGGAGATAGCAAGGTATTGGATTCATTCTTTTTAGTACCATGGGAGATAGTGTTTCCTCTTCAACTAACGGGGACAGATTTAGGGCCGAAGACCACATAGCACAGGAACTCGAGGTGATGATCACTGAGGGATAGCTCTGAAGACTTGGATGCTTGTGAACTTTTCACGAGGGCCAGAGACCTTAAGGTGGTCTCAACAGCTGAGTTTGAGATCATTTGGTGGAATTTGTCGGGATCCACCTGGAGGTGTGCCGACTCAGAAGACAGCAAATTGTTGTCCACGTTAATCGCCACCCAGCATCCATGGGAAGGAGCTGCAGGAAGTCTCCAAGCCCCGTGATCAACATACATCAAAGCAGAAAAACAATGATGCCCTTCAGAGTCTAATGGATTGGCTGCTCAGGGGCCTTCAATTCTGGCTTTTAGTTTTTCTTTTCTCATATGGGTTGGCAAGGAGGTGCCAGGGCTTACTGGGTTTCTAAAGGGGCTTGCTACTGTATATGGAGTCAGTGACAGACTTGTTTCTTGGGCACTTTCGTGGGCATTTTGGAACAGGACTCTTTATGCTAGGGTCTTTAGTTTCTTTTTGGGTCATCAAGTCATTTTTTATTGTACTTACTCCTCTTTAGTTTCTTTTTGGGTCATCAAGTCATTTTTTATTGTACTTACTCCTCTTTATTTTATAGTAATGTGGCACTATCCACCTCCAGAGGAGGGGGGTGTGTTTCAAAGAAGCTTAGTTTTCTACTCACCACTTGGTACCACAAAACATTTGATGCACACTCCACCATCAAAGATGTATCTTGTCCGCATATTTTATGCCTCCAACTATAGCTGAAATAGGACAAGGAAGCCAGTGAGAAAATTCTACCAAATGTTTGGAATATTCCTTATATCCAGCAGACCCTATTCCAGAATGGTGGGATAAGGCTTATGATTTTTTTATTGGAAAGTGGGTTGCACCAAGTACTCATTAAGGCGATATGCCATATGAGTTGATGCCGATGGGTTCCTTTTATATACTTTGAACCATAAGAGATACAGTTCGGGCAAGCTCGCATGACTGGTCAGCAGGCAAGATTGCTAGATTACATTGCAGTAGAATCATTAGACATAAAATGGAGATTTAGTTCAGAGTTCTTATGGATGCCTCTGTTTGCCACTGGTCGTTGTAAGTTCAATTAGCAAACAAAATTTAATGCAACTACGTACTAGATAATCAGAAACTTCTGACTACATAAACATAGTTCCTGCATACAGACACTTAAAACATAGATAATTATCCACCATTTATGAGCGCAAAGGGGATAGTTCCCATCTAGTCAAAAGTGAGTTCATAGATAAATCAACGATTGACTACTCAGACTAAACTTTTATACAGTTATCAAATGATTAGTTAGAAAGTTTGCTTGCTACCATAAGAGAAAGAGAAATTCAGTTAACAATAAGGCTGTAGTCTTGACGTAAGTTTCAGATTAATCTGTCGGTATTACTTTTCATTTTGTATACTACCATTCTAACATATCAGAAGAGCAGCCCTCACTCTCATTTGCCGATTCTCTCATCCCTGACATCTCCTCTTAATTCATTGAAATCCTAGTAGTTAAATCCTATGTGCATTAACAAAGAGTTCTCTCATTTCGTGAGAATAGTTGCCCAAGACCAATGTTCCTCACTCACCTGGTATGCCTGCATGCACCCTGAATATGCATTAGTTGCTTGAAGAGTTTTCAGCAGATGATGCATTATGGAGTCATGTGATGCAGCAGAAAAAAGAGACGCATGAGAGCATAGTAATAGAAAGGATACCAAGGTAAACAGAGATTCTTTGGCACAAACTTTAATAAAGTTCATTTAGCAGGTGAAGTTGCACCTGATCGATTGGTTTAGGGCCATCGTTTAGCTGAGCTTCATCGTTTTTTGAATCACGGTCAACGGCAATACTCTCATCAGTGTCCATTTTGTCATCTTTTAAATGCTCTGCAGCTGCAGACATATCAATCTCTGGAATCTTCAGATCAGCGGGGAGTTGTCCAGACTTAAGAGCCTGTTGAGAGAAATCAGACAAGATACTAAGTAGAGCAATTCAAACTTCAGATTAAGCGAAGGCTTGTTGTAAGAAAGACTGATAGATAGACGAATACTCAGAATTCTGAACATGACAAGTATGTAATAAAATGGTATCTGCCCACAAGAGAATTGAATTGAATCGATGAAAGAGACCTGCTCAAGCCGTGCAACTTCTTCGAGCGTCTGGGAGCTTACAATTGCAGCCTGCATATTCCCACGAGTACAATAAATATCAATTGATAGAAATAGCCATCACAAAGTATTTATTAAAGCAATGAAAGAGTATGTATGTATGACACATTCAAAGACTGGAACTGGGCATGCACGTGTATGTTGAGATGGGCAGAGTCTGTTATGTATAGCTTAAGATTGTGCTTGTGCAGTCCTGTGTATGTGTATCTATTTTAGAAAGATGTCTACATGTGGATTGACACCAGAGTGCAAGTTTACACACAAACATATACATACAGATTACCTACATTAATAGAAAATATGATGTAGGAAGAGAATGGGTGCCCCAATCATTTGTTTCTTTTCCCCTTGTACTACTAATGAGAATCAGTGATGTGAGTTGAAGCCATAAAAACTGGAATATATGCATCCTGCACGTTGGACATTGTACAAAGTAAACAGCAATATTGGTTCTAGTTTCAGGTTCACAGGTCTAAGGAGTTCTATGGATGCATTGGGCTTAGTAGACAACTAAGAGACAAAGGGAATCAGGGATGATCTATGTTGACATATCAACAGGTCTAGATAAATTGAGCTAACGTGAAAACTAAGAGAAGAATTCTACAAACGTATTATGCTCAACTAAGAGAAGAATTCTGCAGATGTATTAGCCTCAGTGGACCACTACTGAGACAGAATCAGGGATGGTCTATGCTTGCATTGCAACACGTCTGGATAAACTTAAGTGAAGTGACAAACTATGATGTTACTGGATTTGAGTCATAGAAAATGTGTTGGGCCTAGTTGTGCAAATCACAGTGTAAGGCTAACATTGGCTAGGGAAAGGCCAACATGATCCAGTGGAATGCAAAATTGACTGATCCTGATGTGACAGCTGATTCATATCTGGATCGGCACCACCCAATCTGACTCTAAGGAGAAAACACCCCCCAAAAATTAAAGTGTCCCATTGGGCCAAAATCGGGCAAATCACCCGATCTGGGTCCCAACATGATGATCCGGCTGAAAGGGGGCTTCACGCCTCCTTTTCTCCTACTATCTGCTATGTTCTCACAGCAGATGGGAGGAGGAGTGTCGCCGCCCCAACCCTACTGCTGATCATTGCCGCCTATCCCTGCTAGTAGCCGCCTCTGGCTGCCAGAATATGCCTAGTGGATTGTCAAACAATTGTTCAGTGTTATGAACATTAGTAGTTTATGATGTAAGGATCGGCCGATCCGAGTACATCAGCAAATAGAGAAAAATATGAAGACAAGAATAAATAAATAGAGGACATATTAAAAGGAGGAAATTATGCAATCAATGTGCCAGTCATATAGCTGTGTCAAACCTGCTACAAAACCTTCTGTTCCTGTCTCATTTGTCCCCTTTCTTTATACCAGATATAATGCAACCGATGTTTCAATTATTCCACCTCCTGCCCAAGGAAAACAAAGACAAGAATAACTTCCAAGCATCACATTCTCCATTATGGAGACATCTCAAAATTCCCAACTCAGGGACACAGTCCTTGTAACAAGAATTTAGGCCAACAGCCACCACCCGACAACAGCCAAACTTTAGGTAGGCCAACCCAGAATTGGGTCTTAAAAGACTTGGTACAATCAAGGTTAAGAAACCCAGGATCGGGTCGCAGATCGGCCGGTCCAAAACCGATCGGATCAGCCGATTCCGATCCGACACAACCCGATCCTGGCTGAGCCAGGGGTGGCTGGATCAGGTAGCAGAAAAAAATTAAAAAAATAAGAAAAAATGTGAAAAATGTAAAACACAAGTCCAATACATAATTGTGTTGAAATACATTGATTTGAAGTATATAAGATGTTGTTCGACAAAAAAAACTTGAATAAACTTATATATATGATCACGAACTTACATTTATTCCAAACGTACATTATACTGAATGAACATATGGCTTACGTATTCAGACCATGACATATAGCTCTGGTAGTATTGCTCATATTGCATCACATACCGGCCAGCGCAAATATCTTCCAACATCAAGTCAATACAATGAGCGGAACAGGGAACCCAATATAGATGTTGTCTCTTCTGCATCAACATTGTCCAATTAACTTGAAGGTCGCTGCATTGTCTGTAACCACTTAGACAATCCTCCCCCCCCCCCCTCTTCCACCATTTGATCCATTAATTCATATAGGTATTAGGCATTCTTTATCTTTCCAGATGCATCAATGGACTTCCAAAATATGGTTCCAACTTTGCAGTAAATAAAGAAGTTGATCATACTTCTTCTTGTTATCCCTGTGAAGTTCCATAGGTGATAAGAAACTAGAAAGAGACACATTCGTATTTAAGAAATAAAATGAAGATAAGGCTTACATACATGTCCATCCATCGCACATAAAAGTGCATCCATACTCATCCCATATCCTTTCAAAGGATGTAATATATGTCCAGATGTCGTCAACTTCTAAGTCCAAGTACTTCTTGTATATCTCATATGGGGTAGGCCCCTCAACCCCTTTACCAACTTCTTGTATGGTTTCGATCATGGACTCATAATATAGTCCCTTGGCAACATTAGCAGGGATATTGTTATAGAAAAACCACTTAGGTATAACTCTCCCTAACTTCTCCTTACAAAGCTTTAAGTTCTTGAATGCAGTAGTAATGGAAGGTTGTTTATCCCTCTTCTTGGTAAGAAAGGGATCTATTGAACCTACTCTAGGATCTCCATCTCTGGTGAACTCCTGAGGCAACTCCTCGTATACATTAGTGCTCATGCCGGAGCTAATGCTCCCTTGTCCAGAAGGTGTGGAGCCACTTCCTTCCAGTGTGCCGAAATAAGTCATCATCTGCAAAGAACTGTTGGCTTGCCTCCATTGCACGTCGCAATTCAACTTTAAATGTAAAAGAAGAAAAAATTAATCAACATCAACTTTTTATCTGAAAACGTTAAATGAAGAATATGAAAATAAGTTAAATAAGAAACTTACTTGTATCCCAATCATCTACATTTATAAATTCATTACTTCCACCCAGCCGAACTCTAGCATCAGACCTTCGCGCTGGTTCAGATAACTCCTCTCGAATTTCCTATCTTCTTCTTACAGTACTTACTTTGGTTGATTCCTTCTCATTCATATAAGTTCGAAATTAGATCCACCAGAGACAACCTAGTTGCAATATTTGCATTGTACCTTTCTCTAGCCCATGTCCACCGACGTGCAATGACCCCAAGCAGGATCAGCGTTAGGAGGATTCCCAGAAGACCGCTCAGCAGCACCTTGAGATGTCATTCCTTATGCAGTTGAGCAGTTCACAACACGTCGACTGCCAAAGGGCAAATAGAGATGCTGAGAACAATAGTATAGAAAGGGAAAAAATGAATTTAGAAGAACAGGAGAGATTGCGGAGCTTGTAGTTGTAGCCTCGTGGGAGAGATAGAGAGAGAATTCTATGATCGAGAGAGTATGAGAGAGAGTAAGAATGTTGGGAGGCTCAAAGGATACTTGTGGAGCCTTAGGAGGGCCTTGGAGGGGTTTAAATAGACCCTCAAGGCCCAAACTAGCCGTTGCTGGCCGTTTGAAAACGGCCAGCAACGGCTAGTTTGACCCCAATCAAACTAGCCGTTAGGGGTCGGGTCGGCCCGATCCGGTCCGACTCGGACGGATCTAGACTCAGATTGCCCGATCCGAGTCCTGGACTCGGCCAGATTGCCTGGGATCGACACGGCCAGCCCAAAACTAGTCCGACTCGGCCGATCTGTACCGATCCGACCGAGTTTTTGAAACTTGGGTACAGTATCTCCCTGAAATCTTAGTGAATGCTCCACCAGGCAAGGACAACATTTCATTTCAAGAAAACAAGTTGTCAAAATCCAGCACGTGCTACAAAGAGTCACTTGGCTTTTTTTCCCTGGCACACACCTTTCTCTGTCTGATAATGATCTCAGCAAACTTGTCAGAACCCAAACAACTCTTTCCATGGGCAAGTCAACATGTAATGATTAAATGTTCTATGTTTCACAGTGTCGACTCTGAGTTGAAAGCCAAAACAAAATTTCAGGACACAATTGCCCTTCATACAAATAAAAGCATATCCAGCAAATGGCGGGAAATCATAATTCCCACAAAATAAAAGAAAACCAAACCAAAATCAAATCAAACAAATATGTCATGTCAAAACTGACTTTTTTGAAAGTAGATGGTACCACAATTGTATTAATAGAAGAAAAAAAAGGTGGAATATACAAGTATGAGACCGAATGCTTACAAAGAACACTGTGTACAAGACACCAAGACAATGCCAAGAATCACTCCCCCCTCAAAAGGACAAAAAAGGACGACTTGTCCACAACCCCTCTTTCCCAACAACTTAGCCCACTCCAAAACACTATTACATATAAAGTCCACCACTCTTTCATGAAACCAGTGCCTCTTTCTTAAAAATACATTTGTTCCTTTATGACCAAATAGCCCAAACTGTAGCATGAAGGATCAGCCACCACATCATACGGTCCTCCTTTGGGTAAATCATCTCTGAGAAAAACCCAAGTACAGCATCCACATTACTAGTGCTTGGATGGCCAACCTGAAGCTTGATGAAGAGAGTGTCCCACACTTCTTGCACATAAACACAACCCAAACGAAGATGATCAAGGGACTCATCTTCCTGTCAACACAGGGGACACACGGGTCACATCACATCGAAACTTCCTGTCACATGTTGGCAGCCTTCCAGAAGAAACCCTCCACGGAAGCACTTTCACCTTTAAGGGAGAAAAGGTATCCCAGATCAGATGGAAATGTGGAAATCTGATGCCTCCATCAGCAATAATACAATACGGTGAGTGAACATTGTACCGCCCATTAGGATTCCATCCCCACTTCCACGAATCTTGTACACCTGAATCAAGATGAATAGCCGCCAGCATAGATATAAGATTCAGGAACTCTTGAATCTCCACATCTCTCAAATTACGCCTGAAAGAGGGAGCCCAACCCCCATTGTTGTCACGCATCTGTGCCACAGTCGCCCTGAGAAGTCCTGGGAATCTGATGGCAAGAGGGACTGAAGATGCCCATTTATCCAGCCAAAAGAGACAGTGATGACCATCACCCACTGCAAAGAGAGAACCTGTTAGAATAATACCTGAAGCCTGCAGGATGCCCTTCCATGCAAAAGAAACATTATATAACATCTGAGGGTGCAGTTCCCAAACCCTGGTTCTAGCATAGTACTTTTCTCTAATCACCTCTACCCACATTCCTGAAATTGATGTGCCCGGCCGCCATAACCACTTGGACATTAAGGCAAGATTAAAATCCTGAATATTATTAATCCCAAACCCCCATTCTCCTTACTCCTACACACCCTGCCCAACACACCTCAAAACCTCCCTTTCTGGCTTCTACACCATTGCCTTTCCAGAAAAATGTGCACCGGATGCCTTCAAGTTGCTTCGCTACAGTAACGGGGATTCTGAGCATAGAAAGAAAGTAAATAGGGAGACTATCCAGGACTGGTTTGCACAACACCAACCTCCCACCATGTCAAAACTGACTTACAACATGCACTTTAAATGTTGAGATCAGCTAACATATGGCATTTTGGAATGCAAAATGGACTAGCGTCTGATTTGCAACTGCAACATATGCACTGTCTTGAGCCCACTCAACTTGCAACAAGGATCAATACTAGTCACTTTGGAATGGGATCACACCACAAAACATGGACTCATAGGCACCTCTGAACTAGAACTATTGGATTCATTATGCAAGTAAGCACCAGCCCCACCAGAAAATTTAAAATTCAGGGAGAAATTTGGCCGGTCAGAAATGGCAGCCCACATGCGGCCATTACCACCAAATCATCTCCTCCATGTCTCAATTTCACAGGCCAGTTTAGTGTGCCCAAGCCCAAATCAGCATTGTCCTTCCCATGTTGGCAGGATTGGCCAATCTTGATCAAGAGATAGACTAACTGATACAAAATATGGGGATCCCCTGCAATCAAAAAGTAGCAAGCAAGATAGACCAGAGGCGGGGATCAGGGTGGGATGGGAATCCAAATTGTGATTCCATTCATAGTAGTCAATCCCGTCGCATCTCAGCCAGAATTGGCCAGGACAACCCATCCCAGTGAGAAAACGAGATGGGACACTTCCTTGTCAATCTAAGTGAGTGTCCTAGCCTTATCTCGGTCCGCCCCAGCCTGTCCCAGGCCATCCCAACCACCCTGGCCTAGCCAGAATTTTATAGACTACCCCAAGATTTTCTAGACTCTTTAAGCTCTTTGTAACCTTATTTGGGAAGTTGCATTTGTAAACTCAGAAACCCATCCCAAATACAGTTATTGCATCAATTTTGTGTTATGTCCATGTGATATGCTTATTTTGACATTATTTGTTGTATATATATATATATATATATATATATATACACAGTTGGAATGTGTATGGGAAAAAGTCCAAAACAGGACACCAGAATTGTCCAAGACACCAAGACATTCCATTAGATTTGTATTGGGATATTTGCAAAAATAACTCTCTTAAATTTTAATTTCAGATTTATCTATCTTTTTTCACATTATTATAAATAACCTTTCTGCATCACAATACCTGTAAAAATGCCTCTACTGTTACCATCCGTTGGCATTCCATTAAAAATCTCTCGTCTAACCCTAGTTAACTTTTAACCGAAGTTTAAAAACTCGAAAATACCCTTATTCTTTCCTCAATCCCCTTCTCTCTATCTCTCTCTCTCTCTCTATTTGGCACAATGTGCCAATCAAAAGAACTCCCTTTTTTAGGAGTATTTTCATCCAAATATTAAATTTGACAATTAAAAAAGAAATATTTTGGTGCATCCTTAACAGAGCTTGATGGCGAGGACATTTTTTCAAGTACTGTGATGCAATGGGCCGATTCGGACCAATCTGGTGGGGACTCCAACTTCCCTGCTCCCCACAGGCGGACTCCACATTCTTCCAGATGACACCCCCATCACTGATCTTCCTTCCATTGGTTACACATAGTGGACAAAAAGCTCCCTACCTTTCGCAAACCCCAATGTCCAACATTCCCTGACAACCTGTGGCCCTTACCAACTCATGTCTCTACATCCAAATCGCCGTTCACCTATAAGAATCTCTTCATCACAGAGCTCAAAGGAAAACTCCTCAAATCAAGAATCATCACCTGACAGGAGGGGGATCAAATGCCCGTTACGTGCTATCCAACAAGGTAACATGAAGGGAAAAATGAAGGGCCCTGAAGCATTTGTCCTCTAGCAAGTCATCAGCCATTTGATCCAACCAAATACACTGAAACCATAGACTGCAAGCTTCCAGGTAAACCCCGGCCTTCAGGATGCTCTAGTAGGTGGCATGTCTCACACTAGGTCAAAGATTGTTGCATCTCCCAAAGAAGGATGCATGCTCTGCTGCTGCTCTCAATGTCCACAGCTAAATCTTCACATGCTCCTCCATGGGAATACATCTTCAAATCCATCCACATGCAGGGTTTAGAAAGAGGGCCCCTCTTTCACAACATAAACATCCATGATCTTCCTCCCCTATTACCATCAGGATGGCCATTAGGACAAATCCTTTCAATGGCCGACTCTCCTCCACTAGAAGCATCAAACAGGAGCTGTGCAGTATCCCTCTGCGTACCTAGTGGATCCATGTTGAAGGCATTGACTGCACACTGCATGATTGCCCAACAAAGGGACCCCATGATCCACCATAGTTGCATCCAGATTACAGATGTGGAGGTTTCTGAGGAAAGATCACAGAATCTCATGTATGTGATTGACTATGCTTCATAAAGAAAATGTGAAAAGATGAATATGATTATTTCAACTTGTAGAGAGCAATCACACATGAATCTGGAAGTCTCAGGAAAGATTACAGAATCTCAAGTTTGTACCGGCCTTATAACCCTAACACAGAACACTTCCCTCTAGATGGCCACATCTTATGATGCTCTGCTTCAGAGCTCCAATAATGGACATGGACCAGATTGATAAGAGAAAGGTGTCATGGTGAGGAGGGCAAGTATGAAATAACATCGAATAAGTTTGGTTTCAACCAACCAAACAGCAGATAGGAAATTTTACAGCATGTGATACCTTAATGGCAGTAATTTGCTCTGGTGTAGGTGCAACAACTTTAGGTGCCTGTTCTTCCTTCAGCATCTCTGGTGCTTTTAGTACCTCTCCTGGAACAAATGTCTTCACCTGTTCCTTTTTAGCCTCCTCTTCTGCTTCTTTCGATGCAAACAATTCCTCTGCTTCAGTTCTCTCCTATTATCATTGTAAGAAATTTAAAGCAATAATCAAATCTCATACACTAATATATAGCCCAAACACAAGAGTATCTAATGAAAAAGAGAACAAATTAAAATAAAGAAGATAATCAATGCTAAGCAAAAGGAAACTAGGAATTGCAACATGTTCCTCGTGCCATACGGGTGCCATGATAAATTTTCCATCTCAACTCCAGAGAGACACAGAAAATTTGCAAGGATATTATAGTTCCACAGGTATTTGCTCAATTCAAATTGATGTTGCAGGGAGTAACACCAAAAAAACATAGTAATAACAACAACAACCACAACAACAACAATGATGATGATGATTACAGCAATGAAAGGGTAAAAGTAGATATATGAATGTCCTTCCTAGTAAATGCCCAACAGATGCACAAGTTGATAATATGGCAGATTCACTTTGAATTATCATGAAATATTATCATGAACCAACAAGAATGCATGGGCACACCTTCTATGTACCACAGGTTTGTTCTGTGTAAATTGCTCGAAATCATTTTCTATATCCTGATTCTTCTGGCTCAGCCTCATTTAGTATCTCACTACACCTTCGTAGTAGAACTGCAAGTTTGATCACACCACACTGTATGCCTAAAACTGATTCAATTGTGCTGCTTCCGCCCTTATCAATAGGTTTTCTCAGTTTCTGTGAAGTTTTGTGCACCATGAGATGCATTGATTTGTAACTGAAGTACTCCCTCTTAGGCATTCAACGTCATCCTCATTTTCTTCTTCCCAGTATTCCAGAAATCAAAGCATTTTACCCTTAATCATACAATGTCTTTCTACATAGTTCGGAAACATCACCTTGGTGGGCCTTATAGAGGGGGTGTTTTTGGGAGATGTCAATGCAGGGAGCTTTATTGGGTGGATTTGCTATTGATGGGGAATTTTGGGTTGTGTTCCTTGTATACCTTTTCTTTCCACACTTGTTCACTGCTTCTTCTTTTTTGTTTGTTTAACAAATTTGGGGTACCATTCAATTTCGAAAACTGACAGTCTATGTTTTGCCTCATGAATAAGAGAAGGATAAGCAATAGTTCAGGACATGGAGAAGCATGATCACAGGGAGGAAGAAAAACATCTTGAATTTATGGAGTGTGTAATGTCACAATTCATTGTGGGTACTGATGTAATTCAGTAAAAAGCACATGTATGTACAAGTGCGACGATACATAGAAACCTCTAAATGCTGGCATGCACAAAAACCAAGCGTCCCATCAGCCATTGATCACAAAAGTCAAAAAACATCCCTCCAATGATCTGAAGTCACAGAAGAATATCTCAGTGCTCTCTATTTCTTACATAACCCAGCTACCCAACACAATCAGCCACTGATCCTTGTGAGAAAGGATAAAGCCAACCGAAAAACATGTCCTCCAATAATCTGAAGTCACAAGAGAATATGTAAATACCCACTCCTTACATAGCACCCAAAGATTTCTGTGACCCTGGAATCATAGGTTGAAAGATTTTTCAACCATTAGAAAAATGAGTTGGAAAGATACGAGAAGTGCAGAATGGGAATGGGAACAATAACGAGATGGAGAAGGAGAAGAAAGGATCATCTTCTAGTTTGCAGTGTAATTTCTCTCTCTCTCTCTCTTTTGAAGTTGCAGTACAATTTCTCTTTGGAAGAGAAAAATGGAAATAGGAACCGGACGGGCAGGATAGATGGCAAGATGAGTGAATCCTGCTTCTAAGGAGAAGATCTCATCATGCATTTCACTTTCATGTCTTACATAAAAGCTCCAAGCCAGGGAAAAACAGACAATCTCATGCTATTATTCTTGTTCTTCCCTCGGTAAGATGGGAAACAATGAATGCTGTTTGTTCAACATTAGGGCACTGCTTCACATATGCATACAAGATGTACAAGAGTCGAGACATTTCCTAATACAAATGGGACTACGATGTCTACCTAATAGTAGTGTCCCCTAATAAAGGCAAAGTAGGAAACCAAAAGGACAAGATATGTATACTCTAACAATCCCCTTCAAACTCATGGTGGATTATAAACTAAGATTTAGCCAACTAACCTTGAAGGTTGAGTCATATCAGGCTTGATGAAGTGGTCAGCAACTTTTTCTTGGAACAGATGGTACACATAGTATATCCAATATGAAAAGGGGATGTAAAAGAGAGTTAGAAGACAAAAAAAGCTCTCAGAAATCCCTCTATGCAAAAGGCACCAGAGTGCTGCAACCCTCGAGATTTCCCCAAAAGAGCAACAAAAGAGGAACCAGACACATCCCTTAGAAAAGCTGTTTGCACATTCCTTCACTCGAAGACAAACAAGCAAAACAGTTCTCTTTAGAATCCAAGCTTCACTACAAACACTCTTCTGTTCCTTTCCCCAAGTAGCCCAAAGGATAGCACGAAGAATCAGCCACCAAATATGGTAAACCTTCTTTGGATAGGATGCCAGACCCACATGTGTAGAGACTGTCCACGGAGCCCACAGCAAACAGGAGCATGCCTTGCAGTCGGAGCTTGTCAAAAAAGGATTTGCCACACCTCCCGAGCATAAGAGGAGCCCAAAGGCAAATGATCAAGGGGCTCCTCCTCCTCTCCACATAAGCAACAGACAGTGTGTAAGCCATCCACATTCTCCAAATAAGAAGTTTACCTTCAGACGGCTCTTCAGAGACCAAACTTCTTTGTAAAGAGTGTCGGTAGAGGTGAAAAAGGTTATCTAGTGTAGCGATGCAGCCTTCGTGCACGCCGGGGCGCGGGGGGGTGAAGGGAGGAGGAGACGGAAGAGCCAGTCGGAGGAGTCGGGACCGGACTGTGAGGAAAGGGGAATCCCTGCACACACCAAGACGAATCATCAGGTGGGGCCCGGGGTTCTTTTCCCGGGTAAATCCCCTCCAACGCTCAAGTCAGTGGAGGTCAAAGATGCCCAAATAGTAGAAGGGTAGAGTGGAAGAGAGAGAGTGTATTTAATAGGTCTTCATGGCATACCTTTCCCAAGGCGCTGGACCCCTTTCTTTATAGAAAGGGGGGTAGGTGGACAGTAAAGTCCCAACCAATATAGGATTAAAGAGGGCATTTACTGTAGCAGTTACAGCCATTTTTCATTCCCTTTTCTCCATGGCCACCGTCTGCCCCATGGGCCGACTAGATCAGGCCCCCTCATGGGCCCACTCAAAGAGGACCTAGGGGGAAATCCCCTCATCAGTTAACAATAAGGATAGTATTTTTATTCTTATATTTATCCTTAAACTAGAAAGTCTATCCTTAGCCTTACCCTTATCCTTCCATACTCCCATCCTTATCCTTGTATTTAAAAATTATTGGAAACCGATACATACATAGTTGTCAAGACGATCAAGGTGGTGGCCTACCGCCTTACTGCTTAGGCGACAAAGCGAGGCACCTGGGCAAAGCCTAGTTTATATAACCTAATATGTTTCAAGATGAGTATTATCTACACTTCCGCCATATTAAATTTTATTTTTGTTTGTATACAAGGGTAGCAATGGCATTCACAACATATACGTATAGTGTAGAAGGAAAAAATATAATAAATCATAAGGTTGCTTCACTTTCCCATGAACACCAGAGGAGGAGAGGAAACCCGCTAGCGCTAGCAGAAGAATCCCATAGAAAGTGGGAAGCTTCATCACCATTTCCCTCGTTGATGTAAACCATGGGCAGTTTTACAGAAATATCCACCAACTTTTTTGTAATAACTAAAATAAACCCAAAAGAAGGCAGGTCATTTCTGGAACAAGGTGGGCTGGGTGGGCCGTAGGCGGGCTAGACACCCCCAGGTGAACCAGGCGAGCACCTTAATGAGCTGTCGCCTAGGCACCACCTCGCCCTGGGCATGATGGAGCGCCTTGTCGCCTAGGCGTCATTTAGACGACCCCTTGCATGAATGTTAATTATCAAACAACATTACAATTCTATACAAAAGAACGTTTGCCCCTCTCATTGCCATCATAGGGTAGATGCCATCTCAAAAGATTACACAAGGTATACTTCCTTTATCCTTAAATTATTCTAAAGAAAGTCATCATCCATTCACGGACTGTAGCTGAGATGTGGCAGACCTTAGAGGAGGTTTATGGTAGGAAGCAGGATCTTCCGTGCACCTATCATCTGAACTCTGGTGTTCAAGTTGCAGCAGAGTTCTATGTCTACACCTGATTACTTTGGGGCTATGAAGGAGTTGTGGGGTGAGATTGATTACTATGAAGCAGAGACATGGTCTAATGGTGCTGACCACAGAAGGTACCTACGGATCCTTGAAAAAACCATGGTATTAAATTTCTTGATGGTCTGAATTCAGAGTTTGAGGTCTTGTAGGGTCAGATATTCAGCATGGATCCACCCCCAACTCTGAAGCAAACCTATGCCAAAGTCATTAGTGAAGAAGGATAGCAGGAGGCAATGTCTAAGAATAAGGTAGTAGAAAGCACTCCTGTTGGGGACTCTTCTGCCATGGCTAGTGCACTAATTAGGGACAAACCTGGTGCATGTAAGGTAAGAGGCAACAAATGCCATGATCACTGTGGGATAAATAATCATGACAGTGATATCTGTTGGAAGAAATATCCTGAGAAAAAACCTGCAAAGTTCAAGACACCCAGAAGAGGGCAATAAGCTAAGAGCAACGTCGTTGTAAACCCTACTTTCCCACATGGCTCTAACTCTGAAGTTGGATCAACTACTACCAGCATACCAGGTCCTACAGGAGCCACTTCCATTGACATTGCTACTCTTCAAAGGCTTCTTTCAAAACTTCAGCCTCCCATAAACCGCTTTTTAGGTATATCAGGGGTAACGTGGAGTGCCTCTGCCCACTCTGCTGGTACTTTTTGGGCCATTGACTCAGGAGCAACAGATTATATGACTGGCGTTTGCACCTCTTTCTCTTCCCACTCAGTTGCTTCCGGACAAGACAAAGTTACCATTGCAGATGGAACCCGAGCCACAATCCCTGGCAAAGGCACCATCAAACTTTCTAATAACCTTGTCTTGTCCAATGCTCTCTATGTCCCTTCCTCGTCTCTTAATCTTCTCTCTGTGAGCAGGATCACCAAAAATTTGAATTGCTCTATAACCTTTTTTTCTGATAATTGTAATTTTCAGGACCTAAGAACAAAGCGAATGATTGGTAATCGTCGTGAAGTGGGTGGGTTGTAACTTTTTGGCCCTAGGAAGAGTGTGGCTTTGCAGTCATCCACGTCCCAAAACTTGACTACAAGGCTGCAGGAGATCTATCTATGGCACACTAGGCTAGGGCATTTACTGATGCGGATCCAAGACCAGCGCACCAGTATCACCGACATGTTACACACGAGGGGGAGTGTTTATCACCGTCGAAAGACCGAGCCAATGTCCCTGTGGCTTGGAGATTCACCTGAGCATGAATACTGCATGGCTAATGGTTATACGAGTCCACAGACACTTTATTTGCCCATTTAGAGCCTATGTAGTTGGTTTTTTATTTTCTGAAATTTTCTATGCGATTTTCACACTAATTTTTCAGGTTATGGGTATTTTGGTCCATAGTCAGGTTTAGGGAAACTTTAGGGTTTGTTTTCTCTTTAAATAGTGATATAATACTCTTTTCAAATTAATGGTGAATTCTATTGTGAATTTTGCTATTTTCTTGAGTTCCTCTCTAAGACGGAGAAGACGACCCAAATATGGGGTCGAATAAACACTACGAAGGAGCCGGGTGAGACACCTCCTATCATTCTGCATCAAATTTGGTATCAAAGCCAGGTTTCCAGTCAGTCGGTCTACCATCTTAAGTCCTTTGTTCTAGTCAGTCGATCTACTATCACTCCAGTGTGAAGTCTATCAGCTACCAAAACACTGTAGACATTTCTTCTTTCAATTAATAAAACTACATCTCATTTTCAGCTTGTTCATTCTGATGTGTGAGGCCCTGCTCCTGTTAACTCTATAGGTGGTTACATATACTTCATTACATTTATTGACGATTCTTCGCATGTTACTTGGTTGCTCCTGATGAAATTTGGGGATGAAGTTCCTAGAATTGTTCTTTTTTTGTAATATGGTGCAGACACAATTCAGTGCACATGTCAAAAGTTCCAGATCTGACAATGCATGTGAATACTTTGAGAAATATGTGAACATATTTTTCAAAGACAAACGGATTGTTCATGAGTCCTCTTGTGCTTGTACCCCACAGCAGAATGGGGAAGTTGAAAAGAAAAATAGGCACCTTTTAAAAACAGTTCAAGCGCTCCTTTTTCGGCATCACCTACCCAAGGTGTTCTGAGCGGAAGTCGTTCTTACTGCTTGTTATATCAGTAACAGGATGCTTTTCTCTTCCACCCAGGGTGTTTGGTTGTCTTTGCTTTATCAATGTTCTTGTTACCAAACTCGATCCCAGAACTCTTCGCGGTGTGTTTCTTGGCTACTCTAACATCCAAAAGGGATATAAGTGTTATGATCCTATCACCCAAAAAAATGTATGTTCAAAAGGATGCTACCTTTTTTGAGTTAGAGTCCTACTATATATCTCGGCCTCTTCCTCAAGGGGGAGTGACCATGTTCAACAACATCCTTCTTCCTCTGAGTCAGAGTCTTTCATACCTTTTTATATACCTCTTGTTGAGACTCAAGCCTCCTCTCCTAGTCCTAATAATACCATAGACAAATCACTTGAGAATCCTCTTGAAAAAGTGCCAGGTGAAGTACCAAAAAAGAAACAAGCTGGTCATGGATCAACTAACCCAAAGAAATTCTTGATCTTGAAAATACCTCCAAGTTTTGTAGGATGGAGCACTTATTTTGATAAATTATTAAATGGGGATCAATTAAGAGGCTATCCTTGTGAAGAAACTAATGAATTTAGTGGGCAAATTACTTATCATTACATTCGAAAGATTACAGCTTCAAAAGTTGAAGATGCACTAAAAAAAGATGAGAGTAAGACCCTTGGACCAAATGAAATACCTATTGAAGTTAGGGAAAATGTAGGTAGCATAGGTGTTTATGTGGTTGACTAGCCTTTTTAATAAGATTTTAAAACAGACGAGAATGTTTGATGATTAGAGAAGAAGTATTAAGGTTCTCTTCTTTAAAAATAAACGGAATATTCAAAATTGCAATAATTACCTTAGAATTAAACTAATGAGCCGCACTATGAAACTTTGGGATAGAGTAGTAGAGCAGGATTTGAGGTCAGTAACTAATGTCTCAACAAATCAATTTGGATTCATGTCCAGTAGATCTACTACATAAACTTTTTTTTTTCTATTAAGACAATTAATAGAGAAATATAGAGACATTGATTTAAAGAAAGCCTATGACCGTGTACCTAGCGAGTTAATTTGATTGACTTCAGAGAAAAAAGGAATATTTAAAGGGTATATTCATGTGATTAGATATATGTATGAAAGGACTTATACTAGCGTGAGGACTTTTGTTGGAGAGACGTCGAAGTTTTATGTTTCTATTAGATTATATCAAGGGTTAGTATTAAATCATTATCTTTTTACTTTAATTATGACTGAGGTTTCTAGACACTTGTATGGTGACGTCCCTTAGTGTGTGTTATTTATAAATGATATTGTTCTAGTTAGTGAGAATATTGAAAATTTGAATGATAAATTAGAACAACGAAAATCCGCTTTTGAATCTAAAGGCTTTAAGCTTTGTGATCGACAGGTCCCCTTAAAACTCAAAAGTAAGTTTTCTAAGACAATTGTTAGACTTGCTATGTTATATAGTTTTGAGTGTTGGGCTATGAGAAAAGATCATGTGCAAAAACTGTTTGTTGTTGAGATGAAGATGTTGAGGTAGATGTGTGGTAAGACTAAAAGGGAAAAAATTAGGAATGAAATATACATAAAGATTTAGGTATAACTCCTATTGACATTAAGCTTAGGGAGAATATGCTACAATGGTTTGGTGATGCAGAATACGAAGCAAAGAATCCCTCCCCCATTCCCTTTTGCTTTTATTAGGCCAATTTATGGCCCATCATGTTTTTTAGGAGTTATAAAAACAGGAATAAGGGATGGGAAGTCCTAGAGTCAGGGAGGGAGTCTAAGAGTCGGGAGTTACATATCTCCCTATATGTATGCCGTTTTCAAAGATGGAAAGGAGGATGAAATTGAGAAGAAAAAAAAAAATGACCTGATGTGTGTGTTCTACCTCTGTGACGGAGGTACTTAACTGGTGCGACGCCAGTCCTCTTCCCCTCCTCGGTGCGACGCCGAGGAGCCTTCTATCCCGTCCTTGGTGTGACGCCAAGGGTCTTCCCCTCCTCGGTGCGACGCCGAGGAGTCTTCTCTCCCAGCTCCGGTGCGACACCGGAGCCATACCATCGGTGCGACGCCGACTGGTTCCTCTCCTCTAAACTCCACTTTTATCCCCCCCTCCTTGTCCCGCATCAGTTTCGGTATCATAGCCAAAATTCGATCCCCCACCACGCCGTCGTGCCACCCCCGTTCCCCAACGGGATCACTGTCCTCAGTCGCCGTCCTCCGCCGTTAATCCCCAGGCTGCCGGAAGCGTCGTCGCCTGCTCCAGCTTCCGCCGGCGTCGCTTGCCACCGCCATCGCCCCCGCGGCCGCCGCTCGCCACCTTCGCCTGTTCCATCGGCCTCGCCACTTGCACGCACCCTCGCCCTCGCCATCAACATCACTCCCCGCAGTCGCCGCCTGCTGCCACGACTTCCACCGCCATCGCCGGCTTCCCCGTAACCACCTCCACCACCGTTGCATGTCCCCGCTAACAGCGACGGCCGTGGTAGCCACTGCCGTCGGAGTTGAGGCCATCGCCCGTCGCCGCCAACCGACCGCATCGCCGTCGCCGCCGGCCACCGGCGCCACTCGCCCCGCACGCCGTCGCCGTCGCCACCTCCGCGCGCCTGTCCTCGCCACTGCCCGGTCGCCTGCGGCTCATGTTGTTTGAGCTAGGGCAAGGAAAGAAGAAGACGGGTGGAGAAGGAAAAGGGTCGGGCCCCTTTTAGGCCAAACCGGACCAACCGGGTGAACCGGTCCGGTTCGGTTCAGTCCACAAATCACCTTTAACATTTTGAACCTGGTCCAGCCAGGTTGTTTGAAGTGGGTTCAGACCCGTTTTCAAGGTGGTTTGAGCCAGAGTGCCACTTGGTCCAAACCAGGGGGCGGTCAGGTCCGAACCAGGAGCCAATTCAGGTTCTTGGTGGTGCAACAGGGGTGCAATTGGAGCCGTTAGTGCACCTCCCACGTACGGAGCTCGTCCGGACTCCGATTTGCGTGCCGTCTGTTTCGTTGAGTTCGTCTTGACGAGGCCATCCCAGATCCAAAGTGCTGCGTCTCCGACTTGCCTCGTTTTGCGTGACACTTCAGCACGCATATCGAGGACCTTGATCGGGCATCTCGAGGCCCACGTCAGCTGTCTCGATTTGCGTGCTAATCTTCCGGTGCATTGATTTCACAGCGGCCAGCAGTCAGACTTGCCTTGTTTTGCGTGCCGCACTTGCACGCATTACGAGGACACTTGTGTTCACCGTTTCGGAGTCGTCCCGGACTCCGATTTGAGCACCGTCAGTGACTTTGGATTCGTCTCAGCGAGACCCATCCAATTTCAGCAACACATCAGATTCGATTTGCATAGATTTGCGTGCCACTTCTGCATGTATATCGAGGTGATCGTTTGTGCCCCGTTTTACGCACCGATCGTACCGTTGGCATCCCAACAGCAAGACGGACCTCGTCAGCTCTTCTTCACCTAGTGGTGCATTGATCTGCACGTCATCTGCTCTATCTAGACCAATTTGTCTCACAAGTCGGAATCCTAGGTACGTTTCCTCACGATGGACTTTACGTTAGAGGTGGACCTACCCGATTCTATGCAAGCCAGGGTGTTTCTTACTACAAGTCCGTTCGGTAATTTTATTTCGCAATCGATTGTGGATTCTCTATCCCATACGGACTATATAGTTGTCTCTGGAGACCGAGCTTGTGTGCAATTTTCCCATCTTCTAAAGGACAAAGGCATTTCCCGATCTGTCAGATATTATGATCATGCATGGTGCAAGGTTACACCACAGGGTTCATATATTAGCTTGGGCAAAGAATGGATGGACGTGCGACAAGTTGTGATTGATCCCACAGGGCGGGATTGTCTTTTACGACCTAAGGGATACCATACATCCTTTCGCATTCTCAATTCTACTTATCATACTAAGGAGAAGCTTCAACAGTTATTAGCTTGTTTAGCTAAAATGGCACCCACATCTATTACTGGTTGGGATCACGATTTATTCATTGCTTCTGGACTACATTTGATTGATGATACAGTGTTCGAAGTTGATGCCTCATGGGTGGTTCACAGTTGGGATCACGCATTATTTAGACGGTCAGGATTGGATCGCATTTATGATGATGTGTTTTGCACAGATCTACTTGATACTGCACCAGTTCCTATTATCTCATGGGATCAGGACTTACTTGTTGAGGCAGAGTTACATCTTATTACTGATGATATTTTTGCTGACTCAAAACCTCATCCAACATTTACTGAAGATGTGATGATAACTACTCTGTACGAGGATATGTATGACTTGCTACAGTCTCCCGTGGATATGATATGGCAAACTTTCCGTGATTCACATACAGCAGACTGGGTGGTGATTCTTGATATGATTATCTACTTGAAGACTCCCACAGATGATCCAATCGTCTGCTTGATTATATTGGCGCATTTCAAAACTCGAGGACGAGTTTTTTCGAACCAGGGGAGATTGATGCAGAATACGAAGCAAAGAATCCCTCCCCCATTCCCTTTTGCTTTTATTAGGCCAATTTATGGCCCATCATGTTTTTTAGGAGTTATAAAAACAGGAATAAGGGATGGGAAGTCCTAGAGTCAGGGAGGGAGTCTAAGAGTCGGGAGTTACATATCTCCCTATATGTATGCCGTTTTCAGAGATGGAAAGGAGGATGAAATTGAGAAGAAAAAAAAAATGACCTGATGTGTGTGTTCTACCTCTGTGACGGAGGTACTTAACTGGTGCGACGCCAGTCCTCTTCCCCTCCTCGGTGCGACGCCGAGGAGCCTTCTATCCCGTCCTTGGTGTGACGCCAAGGGTCTTCCCCTCCTCGGTGCGACGCCGAGGAGTCTTCTCTCCCAGCTCCGGTGCGACACCGGAGCCATACCATCGGTGCGACGCCGACTGGTTCCTCTCCTCTAAACTCCACTTTTATCCCCCCCTCCTTGTCCCGCATCATTTGGTCATGTACATCGTCGCTCAAGTTCAATGCCAGTTAAGAGGTGTGATAATGTTAGAGTGGAGAAGGGTAGGAAACATCGAGGAAGACTTAAGATGAGGTGGTTAGATGTAGATAGAGAGGACTCGATGTTGCTATGTGTTATCGCAAGTTTGGCATTGGATAGATTAAGATGACAAGATAGGATTCATGTAGCCCACCCCAAATAGATGAGATAAGACTTTGTTGATGGCACACACACATACACGCGCGCGTGACACAAAGAGAGGGAGAGAGAGAGAGAGAGATGCTTTTATGCGGTTTGCTACAATCCATGCAATTTTAACCGCATGCACTATTTCCATGTCATCCCGTGTTTAAAAAATAAAAATGATAATAATTATTTAAATATTTGATTATCTCCCCTAGGATTGTTTCTATTCCTTACAGCTTAATTATTATCATCTAATCCTGAAACTCAGTCGTCGCCATTGATCGGGTGAGCATAAATCTTATTTTTAAAAAATATATAAAAATAAAATAAAAAATCTCAGATTAGGCCCTAAGGTTGTTCTCATCCCTTGGAGTTTTAGTATTCATCATCAATTTGCATGCACTCAATCAGATGCCTACAATTGACTATTTTACAGTCAGATAGTAAAAGATTAAGCTCCAAAAAATGGAAACAACCTAGGTAGAATAATTGAATAATTAAAAATTTATCAGGATTTTTTTAACATAGGGATGGGGTGGAAATAGTGGTGAGATTAAATCACACCACTGTAGCAACAGCACCACAGCATGCCTATATATCAAAAAAGGAATAATCGAGAATCAAGCACGAATTGGTCCGGTCCAGAACCAGTCAAATTGGCTGATCCAATCCGATCCAGGTCAATCCAATCATGTTATTTAATTAAAAAAATGAAAAATTGAACAACGAAATAATGATCACCAAATTATGCAAATTGTAAAATACTCATTCATTTTCAAATATATGAACAATTTACATCAGAGAAATTAAACACGTAGAAAAGAAATAAGAAAAAGAAGGATAACCAGAATATAATACCCTGCTTTATAGATGATAGCTAAGATAAGATTCATTGCAAAGTGTGAATAATCAGAGTATTCTCTTCTTGTCGCTCGTATCTAGAAGTGCAATGGATACACTCCTAGATACAACCAACAAGGACACTTCGACTATTTACATTTGCAATGAATCATATCGACTATTTACATTTGCAATGAATCATATCGACTATTTACATTTGCAATGAATCATATCTCAGATAATATCTATAAAGCAGGATATCAGGTTCTGATTATCCTTCTTTTTCTTTTTTCTTTTCCACATGATTGATGGAAAAAATGATGATTTAAAAATTTGAACTTACAACGTCTTTCAACAAGTTGAAAAAAAATAAATCCTAACACTAAAAATTACATTCTTCCGCCGTACTTCCGTATTTATCCTTCTTTAAATAATAGGAATATCACAAAAGAAAATAAATTTTTACATGTGCAGCTCAACATTAATGAATTCTTTGTATCCAATGTTTTCATCATTCGACACAAATTATTCATCAATTTTGTGTATTATCCATGTACTGATTCATATTCTTTGGTAATACTTCCAAGCACAAATATGGAAGTGTGACAAAGGAATGTAAATGTTACAAGAGTATAATAATATACTATAATTATATAATCGTCGTAGGGTATCATTGACGGTGGTGGAGAGTCATCTGATCGCCGTAGAGAACCATGTCTTCTTTGGACTTTGGAGCCGATCCCATCGCCATGGATCGTCATGGAGCCGCTCCGATCTGATTGCCATGGATCGCCATCTGATCACCGTGGAGAGCTTTGAAAACCATAGGTTAGGTGTAAAGAGAGACAAGACAGCTTAGATAGAGAGGAAGATGGAACGAGAGAGCTTAGAGAGAGAGAGGGGGGGGAGAAAGAAAGCTTAGAAAGAAAGGGAGAGACAGGGGGAGAGCTTGGATGGGGGTGCACAGTGGCCTTGGGGGGTTTATATAGAACCCCCAAGGTCAAACCTAGCTGTTGGGAGTGTTCCCAACAGCTAGGCAACATTTAGTTTCAAACTAGCCTTTTGGCAACAGCTAGAGAGGATCAGTCCGATCCAGATCAATCCAGCCAACCCTGGCCATGGATCAGCCAATCCATGGTCAGGCTCAATAGATCAGGGCATTGGATCGGATCAGTTGGGGCCAAAACCGATCAGACTGGCTAATTCGATCCTTATATATATATATATATATATATATATATATATATATATATATATATATATATATATATATATATATATATATATATAGAGAGAGAGAGAGAGAGAGCATGGAAGGATAGATAAATGACAAATAAATACTATAAATAGCAAAGGACGGATAATAGATTATAAGATACGGAAATCACTATTTCTTCATCCTTATCCTAAATAAAAAGGATAAGGAAAGTATCCTTATTCTTATCCTTTAATTTGTATCCTCATATGTCCTATAAGCTCCAGATAAGGAGACATATTTCAGGTTACCCTTTTCCTTTACATCCCTAGGTGTCACGTTCCTCCATCTGCAATGATTTGATAGGCTGATCTCACTAAGAAAGACCCTAACGCCTCCCAGCCCCAAGACCAAGAATCTTGCTTAGAAGTGGTCAGCAACCTGTTCAGTAGAAGTGACAGAGAAATTAGGAAGTGCGATAGAGTGCTATTGTCACAACATATAAAAGAGCAGAAGCTGGAGAAGTGATGCCAGACCATAAAGAAGGCATCAACACCAGACAATCTCAATTAAAGGAACACAATTGTTAACTAAATCAGCCAACTGAAGCATTCATGGAACCTGTAGTGCAGAGTGCTGAGCCAAGCCTACAGAGAAACCAATGAAAAAAATCTGGAGCCAGAGCAGAACAAGGAAACCACTAAAAATAAAGGCTTGAAGTCGGTAATAAAGACATAACAACAGTCGCAAGGCATGGAGTACATCGCTCTGAGAAGACAAAGTAGTCCTCAATAAGATGCCTCCAATGTCAACAACATTGGCAATGTGGACATCAATTGAGTAAAAGGAACTGGATCATCTAAAGGATTATAATTACAATGGAGGCAAAGGTTGCCGTTGGTCGAAGCAAACAAAGTCCACTGGAAGGAAGCTCCAGAAAATGCTCAAATCAAACTTCGGAGAAAGTAGTAGACTGGTCCGACAAAATCACCAAGCTGAAAAAGGCCTTGAATGGGTGTAAGTATGACAAATCAGAAGGAAGCCATTGGACAGAAAAATAGTCTTCGGTACCTCATAAACAATGTGCCGAATGGACGAGTAGACAGTGCCTAAGCAATCAGCATGTCAAAATTTCCCAGATAGGCATATACTGCAAACACCCACTAAATGATTTCTCCTTTCTAGAGCAATAAACACCTCTGCCTGTCACTTGGTGTCATCACCTTCCTCACTTCACATGTTCCACTAGCAACAGGTAACGTGAACATTTTGGGAAGCATCAGATTTCCTTCTCATAATGCCAGTATTTCTCTTGCATATTTCTAAAAGGAATAGGACAACAATACAGTATTACCTGTATACACCTCAAGTTTAACACGAGGTAGTTCTTAAGCGTGAATACCAAGTTATACTTAAACATATGAAAACTGTCATGAGGATTTCTGCCATGAAATAACATGCAATGTTTCCCTGGTTCGAAATAAATATGCATACTAGACTAACAGTAGCATTACTTGTTTTAAAATGCTCCACCCCAAAGCTAGAATTACATAAAATAAAATAAAATCTCAAATAGTCATTAGACAGCTCAGTTACACATTCAAATTTGTGCTTTTCCAAGAACTCATAATCAGCTAACCTTAAGTTTGACCTTCCTGAAGTCTAGCAATCGCAGCTTTTTCAATTTGTGGATCACATACAACCGATAGTTTGGTTTTTTTGTGATATTATTGTCCAATAAGCTGAGAGTCTGCAACCTCGGAAGAGACGCAAGGGGATCGATCTCAACCAAGTTTACAAGGCGATTGTTTGTGAGAATTAGGGTGTGCAATTTTGGCAAATATTCTGCAAATATCAAAAACACAAGATTATGGATGAAACAGTAAGAAACAAAAAATATTGCAATAAAAGGTAAACTCTGGAAATCCAGGTTTTCTCACCTCCAATACCGGGATTGATACGAGTCACTCTATTATTGTTCATTAACAGTGTACCAAGGCGATTCAGGTAAGGGAAATTTTCCAGTTTAACAATCTCGTTATCAGTCAAATCAATGGTATCAAATTGATCCTAATAAACAATACAAGAAAAGATGATCAGAATGAAAAACTGCAGAATCAATGAAAATTTTATAACCCCATATCTTCCATTGGAAGCAAAAATAAAGAAAAACAAAAAGGATGAAGCAAGTAATTATGTTTCCACTGAAATACATTTAGAGCCAATCAACTTTAGTGAATTCAAATAAAATGGAAAGGACAATGCAAATAATTATATGTTTCACTGAAATGCGTTGTTCAAAGGCCAGTCAGCTTTGCTGAATACATGTCCAATATGTAATGTGATAGAGTCACAATGATATGATAGCAGTTATGCAGGCCTTCCGTGACCTGCACCTATTAAGCCTTTTAATCAGACAACTTAAAATGAAAATAATATTATCTTTCCTTTGAAGTACGCTTCTACCAGAAAAGGACTAAAGATGGTGATACATCCAGAAGTACTAAATAATATTATCCCCCTCAAGTTATTTAATTGTTGATTAGGCAGAGAATCCAGCAAATGAGGAATCCGAACTTTTTCACTTCTAACTACTTCCTCCATTGCATTATGTATATTCCCTAAACTGTAAAGATTACTTTGAATTAAATTTTGTTTTGATGCAGTCTCAGAAGTCTTCGTGTTTTTCTCAGGGATTTTACACAAACACCCTGATGGAAATGTTTCCACGAAAATACTTCTGAAAGTTTGATTATCATATATGCCCTCATAACTATACATAATGCCACCTATAACCCAGTTGTTATGAATCTTATGATCCATCACTTGACCATTAATCTTCAGTTTTCAGTTTCATTCATGCGTAGTCCATGCTGGGAGATGATGTCTTTTCATCTGTTAGAAATGCCTATTTGTTTCCAGTAAGAGTAGATGAAATGGTCGTTTGCCACTTATTTCCATTCAAACATTTGTCAGAATGTACTAAAGCATGTTCTACTTTCTAACAGCACTTAATTGAAAAGGTATGTACGTGGTAAACATGATATTCACATGTTGACGAGGTGAGATGAGTGAAGAGAGGCAAGAGACAAGAGGCAAGAGATGAGACAGAGAGGACGAGCCTATAGTTTTCAGGGGAGTCAGGCAAATGAAAAGGGAGTGGAGCAGGAAGATAAAATCGGGAAAGGCATAATGTAGCGACCCAGTCACAAGCTGGATAAGAAAAAAGGGCTACTCATAGGAGTGGGCTACCGACGAAGTGAAGCAGTGTGGACCCACCATGGTGTAGAGCCACTAGTATGTTTGAGGGCTGGGGCAGGGATTAACCAGATTAGTCCAACATCCGAAAACAAAAAAAAGTTGTTGGACCATATATATTGGATTTGCATCTATAACTTGTGAGGCACCTTTTGGAAATAAAACTGTACGGGCTTGACGCAAAGCAGATAACATCTTATAAGGGTTGGATCATATTGTTACAAAATAGTATGAGAGCGGACCCCATACAGTACAATGTTGGTTGGTTCGGAGACGAACCACACGAAAACTAGTGGGCTTGTAATTACCAAATCACGAGCCACGTAAGAGGAAAGGGTTATTCGTTGTAGAGGGCTACTTGCAAGGTGAAGCGGTGAGGAGCCACCACTATGTCTAGGGGCTAGGGCTAAGATGAACTGGATTAGTCTTACATCGGAAAACAAAAAATGTTGTTGAGCCATATATGTGGGATTTAAATCCATAACTTGTGAAGTGCCTTTTGAAGCCAAAACCATACGGGTTTGGGCCAAAGTAAACAATACTTCACAAAGGTTGGATCACATCATTACACAGAAGGAAGCAGATCTTTAAAGGTAATTTCTAGAGACCATGGAGACAACCAGGTAGACCAGAAGAATGTAGGTGAAGGGTGGACAAAGGCGTCTAACAGTAGAAGATCAAAGAAAAGAGACCATCACGTTGCCAAGGAGAAGTCAAAGTTTTGAAGGCATATCATTAGAAGCAAGCAATGTTATAGGTGTCTTAGCATGGATCATCATGCCATACCATGCTAAAATGGTAACAAGTTTGGGTGTGATGCCATTCAAAGTTGTGAAACCGAACCAAACCGAAAAACCGAATAAACCGATTTTTAAATAAATAGATTTCTTATATTAACATTATATATAGAAATATCTTAATATTTTAGTATCATATACATATTTATGTATAAATATGTATTTTTAAAATTTACTTTTAATATTAAATACATATATATATTTAATATGAATAAAATATAGAATTTTGGTTTGAATCGAACCGAACAGAAATATTTCGGTTCGGTTCGGTTCGGTTCGGTGTCAAGTGACAATTCGGTTCAGTTCAGTTTGGAGAAATTTCCTTCAAAACCGAACCGTGCACACCCCTATTACTGACTATGCTCACAGCATATGCTAGATCTGGTCAAGTCAATGAGAGATCTAATAGAGCTTTCCTACCAATCTCTAGTACATCTTGCAGTCTAGTAAGACTTCTTCTCTTGTTGCCTCAGTCAACCCATGATTCAATTCAATTGGTGTAGCTGTAGCTTTACACCCCAGCTTTCCGATTTCTGTCTACCGATCTAATGTGTACTTTCTTTGGCAAATGTAGCTGTCATTCTAAGACCTAGCTACCTTAATGCCCAAAAAGTACCTTTATTCACCTGAGTCTTTAATTTCAAATTCAGCAACCAAGCCTTCTTTCAATTTTTGAATGAGCCCTTGTCATTACCTATAACAATCATATCATCAACATAGACCAACAACACAGTAACCCGCTCGGCCTTCCATTTGACAAATAAAGTATGATCAACATTTGATTGTTTGAAACCAAATCTAATCGTAGCAAGACAAAGTGTGTCAAACATGGTTGGCAATACCGGCCGATACCGGTACGTACCGGTATCGGCCAGCACCGGTACCCATGGTTTAAAGGGTATTGGCCAGTACTAGGCCGGTACCGGGCGGTATGTACCGGTACCGGTACCCATCGATATCGGTACCAATACCGGTACTGCCATCCATGGTGTCAAACCAAACATTGGGTGACTATTTCAGCCCATAGAGAGCCTTTTTGAGGTGACAGACCTTTCCTTTTATGTCAACCCTAGGAGGTGGCAGCGTGTATACTTCTTGTAAATTACCATCCAGAAAGGCATTCTTGACATCTAATTGGTACAAAGACCAAGATTATTGAAAAGCAAGTGAGAGAATAATCCTGACAGATTTTAGCTTCGCCACTGGAGCAAATGTCTCTTGATAATCAACTCCATATAACTAGACAAAGACCTTTGCAACAAGTCTAGCTTTATACCTTTGTATCATACCCTCTGCATTATAATTAAGTGTACACCCACTTTGATCCAACTAGATTTCTGCCCTTCGGAACATCAACTATCGCCCAAGTGCCATTTTTTGTCAAGGGCGCTCAACTCCTCTTACATTGCTTGTTGCCACTTCGGATCCTTCTAAGCCTCAGAGAAACCAATAGGGATAGAGGTGGATGACAAGGAAGAAAGAAAGGAATAGTAGCGAGCGGATACACGGGACTAGTTAACGGATTTGGAGATGGGATGATTAGTGCAGTCCCAAACTCCCTTTCGAACAGCAATGGGTAAGTCTAATTCAGCATCAGCTGCACAGTTTGTTCGGCAGGTGAGCCTGAAGATTTAGCAACTTCTAGAATTGGCTGAGTCATAGATGATTTACCCTTGAACTTTTTCCCACCTGTAGGTAATAAGTTACTCCTTAGTATCTACTGCACCACCAGCGTGAATATCCTGAACAAAAGCCAAAATAGGAACATTAGGAGTATCAGGAGCATCAGGGTATCCATCTGTGTCAGAGCTAGAGGCACAAAGGATATAGATGGCAGCAAGGGTGTAACAGAAGTAGAAGGAATAAAAGATGGGATGGTAGTCTCTCCCTTAGGCTATGTCCGGGGAGAATAAGAAGACTCAGACTCAAAGAAAGTGACATCCTTCTAGACAAAGAGATGAAGAAAGAGGACCGTGATAGAGATATCCCTTCTGCGTGGAGGAATACCACAGCAAAGACACCACGAACAGCCCGAGGATCAAGTTTTGTACTGCTGGGACCAAGAGTGTGAATAAAACAAAGGCAGCCAAAGACGTGGCAATAGGGGAAACAAAGGCCTGTCTAGGTAAAGAAGGATAATAGGGCAGTGATCTGTCAAATTCCGATATGACATACGATTGACAATATAATTTGCAGTCAACATAACATCAGCCTAAAAATGTTTGGGTAAGTGGCATTGAAACAAAAGGGCTCTCGCTATCTCAAGTAGATGACGATTTTTGTGCTCAGCGATACTGTTCCACTGGAGTGAATAGGCACAAGATGATTCATGAATAACACCTACATCTTCAAGAAATATATTAACACTTCGAGCAAAATAGTCCTGAGCATTATCAAAACAAAGAACTTGACTTTGGTGCCAAATTGATTTTGAACCATGTTACAAAAAACTTAAATAGTAGAGGAACTTTGTAGTTTGTACCAAGATTTCAACAAATACAGCTATGAGCAATGGGAAAAATCATCAATAAACATAATAAAATATCTGTATCCATCCAATGAGGAAACTGGAGAGGGCCCCATACATCAGAATGAACAAGTTCAAAAGGAGTGGAACTTTTATTCATTGAATAAGGAAACTGAGTTCTACACTGTTTTGCCAAGTGACAAACTTGACGCAAAAAAAGACAACATCGAGAGACTGGAGGATAGATGGAATCAAGACTCTTAAAGCACGAAATGAAAGATGCCCAAATCTATGCCACAATTGAATCTCCTGAACTCATTTTTTCACGCATTAAGGCACGGAGGATTGGAGAGTGGGTGTCCCTCTAGGCTCAAAAAGATACAAGTCATCTACCTCAGGGCCAATCTCAATTGTTTGCTTGGTCTCTAGATCTTGAAACATACAGTGAGTAGGAAAGAAGGTTAGGGAACAATGCAGTTATTTGGTAATACTATTTACTCAAAGTAAATTAATGGAAAGGGACGGAACATGAAGAGTAGAAGACAGGATCAAATGGTTAGGGAGTCATATGGAACCCTTGCCAGCAATAGTAATGTAGGTGCCAGCAGCAATGGTGACTTTGTCTTGATCAGAGGATAGGGAATAGGAACTGAAAGGTGCAGATATACCAGTCATGTGGTCAGTAGCATCAGAGTCGGTCACCCAAGAATTCCCAGGAGATAGAGTGGTAGCTCTTAAGGCAGCACCATACCTGATGAAGTTAAAGAAGAAGTAGTGTGGGAGACACTCTGAAGCTGTGTAAGGAGTCACCGCAATGCTGCAATATCAGAGTTGGAAAGTGCCACTGACGCAGTGGACGTAGGCCCATCGTGAGCAGACTCGCATGTAGAAGCAGAGCATTGAGTGACAAGAATGTTACTTCAGGCTTTCTATCCTTTTTTTAACTTGGCAGGCGTTCTGGATATTTCTCCCAGCAAAAATCAGAATCATAATTTGTGTGCCCACAGTGTCCACACTTCTTCTCACCGCGCTTCTTCACTGCTCATAGTCGTTTTACCAGAGGCATTGGCGGGAGCAGAGAACTCCCCAACCTCAGGAGGTGAGGGGACAACAGCTTTGCTGTTCATGACCTGTCGGCGTTGTTCTTCACTAACAACTTTTGAAGTATGTCTCCTCAAGAGAGGGAGTCAGATCCATACTCAAGATCTATCCCCATAAAGCCTCGTAGTCAGGACTAAGAACACTAAGACCACCTAGAAACTTAACAATATGATCATTCTCCTGGAGAGACAAGTAGGTATTTTGATCTTCAAGAGAAGTCCAGCTAGCCATATGATAACAGTCGAGTTCATTCCACAAGCTTGAGAGGGTGCAGAAGTAACTAGTCACAAACTATGAACCTTGCTTCAACTCACGTATAGTGTAGCTAAGTTGATACAAGTGCACCTTGTTCTTTTTCCGCCCATACAAGCCCGCTAATGTCTTCCACATCTCTACAACAATGGACCTGCATAGAATATTTGGTCAAATGGCGAGGCTAACGGAGTTAAGAAGCCACGACATGACCATGTTGTTGTTACTGTGCCATGTCGTATATGTAGGATCTTTCACATCATGTTGTTTATGATCACCAGTAAGATACCCAAGCTTGTCAGACCCAGCAACAGCCCACAAGGCATAATTGCTTTCATTGAATTTGTCAGAAGTGATCTATAGGGAAGCAATAGCCATGGGGACGAAGAAATAGGTTGAACTTGTTGGGAAGAAATGTTTGAAGCGGTATTTGGAACCTAACCTAGCTGTCTCTCCTATCGGATTTTTTAAAAATCCTGTCGTTTTTATTCTTTTTGTTTTTATCTGGAGAAATATAGGTCGGTTTTATTTATTTTATTTCTTGGACTATGAGAGCTTGGGATTAGCCCTCAGAGAGTTCGGGACTTCGGATCAGGCGAAGATCCGAGTATATGACCTCTCTCCACTGACCTCGGTCAGTGTTAATTACGTCAAGCAACCGCTCGACAACCCTTGATTAACTGTCCGTTGATGCCCTTATAACATGCAACACTACTGCTATAAGTAGCACATGTATATGAAGATATGTTTTAGGTTAAGCTCTTGGCCTCACCCAAGTTTAGGATGGGTTTATAATTGATTAGGGGACTTTTTAAAAGGTTTTGGATTGACTCCAAGTTATCTGGATTGATTCCAAGTATTTTAGACTCATAAGGATATTTTTGTAATTATGCCAAGTTGGAGGGTATAAGGGCATTAGGGTCACTTTAGTGTGTGAAATGAGTTTTAATGATTTAAGAAGGTTTCAAAACCTTAGAAGGTATTTTAGAGTTATTTTAAGTGTTTGGGTTGTAAGGGTATTTTGGTAATTTTACCTTAAATCGGGTTTATTAGACTTAGAATCTATTTTTATATTTTCTGAAATTTTTATTTATTTTTATCATACTGAGGGTATTTTGGTAATTTTACCCATCTTATTAAGATTTGGAAAGTATTTTGGGCATAGGAGATGTTTTGATATTTTTTAAAAATTTTCTGTGATTTTTACAAATTTTTATCATGGATGGAGGTATTTTTGTAATTTCATTAAGTTCTGGAGGCATTTTGGTCATTTCGGGAATTTTATATGTTTTCACATTTGGTTCTCTGTTTTTTACTGAATTTTACTGATTTTTTTACTAATTTTACTGATTTGTATTAATTAATTAGATATATGAAGGATATTTAAGTCATGTTTTTTGGTTTATGTAATTTCCAGATTTGGTTTTCTGATTTTTACTGAGTATTACTGGTTTTTACATAATTTTTCTAATTTTTATATTCATTTTACTGATTTTAAATAATTTTCGCAGATTTTATTAATTAATTAAGCATGAGGGGTATTTAAGTCATTTTTTATCTTAAGTATATTGTTTTATGTCTCAATGTTTTATTATTGAGTTTTAATTATGAGTCTAGGTTTAATTATGTATGGGAAAAGGCCAAAGGTATTTTAGAACATTTAATTATGTACTTATGCATTTTAATTAGTTATTAAACTAATTAATAATTTAATTATGTATGTGAAAATATAATAACATAATGTTACTTAAGTAATATGTTTATGAACACACATATGCTCAAAGAACAATATTAGTCTTTCATTCATTATTTCGGCATAATCCCGTCTTATAGAACGACGATTTTACAACATAAATTCGGCAGAACTTTCCCTTATGAATAAACCTTAGAAAGAGAGCCCTCCGAGAAAATATCTCCTCCAAACGCAGCAAATCCGGACAAGAGCACCGGATTTGGTCTTCAAATGGGCAGAGTTTCCCCTATGAATTTTTGGGCCAAATGGGCATGGCATTCTTCTTACCCCTTGGGAGGTATTTATAGGCCATGGGGGCCTCAACCGGTGGGGGTACCCATCGTGGGACTTTGAGATGGGGGGGGCCACCGGAATTTTTTGAGGTGGGGAGTACCCACCGGTCCTCCAATGTAAGAGAGAGAGAGAGTGAGAGAGATTAGAGAGGGGATTGAGAGGAAGAGGGGGGGGGGGGGGGGGGGGGGGGGGGGGGCGGTGCGCGATGGGCACCCCCATTGGTTGGATCCGTCTTTCTCCTTCCCTTTTTTCTTTTAAAAAGGGTCCAACAAGCGGCAAGTAGAATCCTCTATGTTTCAAGTACAAGAGAAGTGGTGCGATCCAACAAAGGAGACTATCGTCCTGGAGAAGTAACCGTCCAACAAAGAAACTACAACCGCAAGGCCAAACAACCCTAAAGGAGAGGGCTGATGGCAGTCTCAAGGCCATATCAAAACCGCTACGGACCTAGGGTCAAGAAAACCCTAGGGAAGAGAGAATCTCCCCCTGCATATGACAGGGAAAGGTGCATAAAGAGTATCTGCCTGCAAAAGAGGGGTCCTTAGGCTTGCTATCACAAAAGAAGAGGCTTCAGACTACTCCATAAAGTCCAAGCACGTACCCCAATAGTTGTGCAATAGTATCCGCACTACAATAACTGCAGTGCTACAGTAACCACAAGGGTAGAAGAAAGAGAAGGGGCTACGACCTAATGGGGAGATGCTCCCGAGTATCGAAGCAGAAGAAGAAGGCGCCCAGAATGGTCTCCACTCTGATACCATGAAACTCTGATACCATGAAAGAAAGAGGTTGGTGTGAAGATGAGGAAGAGAGAGTCTGGACTAGGCTAATTGTCCAGTCCGCCCCATCTTTATAGAGATTTCTCAAGCATCAAAATTACGTAACAGCCCTTAAAACAAGAGAGAAATATACGGAGGACATGAATAAGAGAATAAGAGACAAAAGAACTCAATAAACAAAAAATTACATGTCTGCCCTTGTTTTCTACAACAGGAACATCAAAAGGGTATAGATTTGAAATTGGACTTTGAGAAGGCATATGGTAAGGTAACTTGGAAGTGCCGCCTCCAGATCTTTTAGAATATGGGATTTGGTGGGAGATGGGTTAATTGAGTTGGGGCTTCCATCACCTTTGCCTTTTGCGATTCTTTTAAATGGGAACTTATACCTTATTTCTACAATGGTAGGGCACTCCAATAGAGGGATCTTATATCTCCACTTCTTTTTATTCTTCTTGCTCATATACTAAGCAAAATGTAGGACATGACATAGGTGGCTGGATATCACTAGACTTTCAGATAGGCTCCATTGATACACATATTACTCACCTCCAACATGCAAATGATACCATTCTCTCTCTCTCTCTCTCTGAGAATGAAAAGCAATTATTTGTGGCCAGTTTGATCCTAGAGCTACTTGAGGAGATTACTAGTTTGAGAGTGAATTTCTACAAAAGTCAAGTTATAGGTGTGAATATGGAAGACAAGGCAATCCTTAAGGCAGCCACCCTCTTAGGATGTCAGATACGGAGGCTCCTTATCTCCTACCTAGGGCTTCCACTTACGTTTGGAAGGCTGCATTGTAGGGATTGGCAAAGGGTGATCCAAAAGTTTGAATCCAAGTGGGTAGGGTGGAAAGATAGACTCCTCTCCCATGAGGGGAGGTTGGTGCTTTGTACATCTCTTTTAAATAGTCTTCCCATATATTATATGTCCATCTTTAGGGTCGCGAAGATGATGGCTAAATAGCTCGAGGCTATCCAATGCTGGTTCTTGAAAAGGCAGTAGCAAACATAGTCAGAAAAC
The DNA here is from genome assembly GCA_030544215.1 of Zantedeschia hybrid cultivar. Lineage (NCBI taxonomy): Eukaryota > Viridiplantae > Streptophyta > Magnoliopsida > Alismatales > Araceae > Zantedeschia > Zantedeschia hybrid cultivar. The sequence goes on from JARZZO010000010.1 coordinate 56,494,459, forward strand.
AAGCTATAATGCAAGAGCAAGGAGAAGGGGGCTTGGGATCAAGGACATATCGGATTTCAACCTAGCACTCCTTTCCAAATGGCTTTGAAAACTAGGGTCAACTAGTCTGGGCTTTGACTGACGGGGACACTAGAGTCCAAGGCAGAGTTGATCATTGTTTTCAAGGCATCGCCTAGGCGACAAGGCGCTCCCTCGTGTGCCCAAGGCAACCTAGTGCCTAAGCAAGCAGCCCATCCTAGGTGACAAGGCACTCCCTCGAGCCCAAGGCAACTTGGCACCTAGGCAAGCAGTCCATTAAGGCGCTTGCATAGGCCACCTAGGGGCACCCAATGCACTTAAGGCCCGCCCAAACTGCCTTCTTTAGGTCTATTTTAGTCATTAGAAAGAAGTTGAAGGTCATGTAATTGACCATATTCATGTCAAAAGGGTGAAATAGACAATCAAGCTTCTCACTTTGTGTAGGATTCTTCTGCTAGCAGGTTTCCTTTCCTTTTCTTTCTCTCAAATTTAGACATATCACTATGTTTGACAATTGAGAAGTGAAGTATGACATTAGTATGTTATTTTGCTTATTGTTTATTTAATATATCTTATATTTATCTTTCTTTCTTTATTTTTTAAAAGTGGTTGGTATCACTATATTGTATTAAATATGAAATAGTTACAAAACGTAGGTAGGGAGTTTACACAAGAACCCCTAACAAAAACCCAAGAAGCTGACTCAATGGATGGCCTCCAACATAACAAAAAAGGAGGCACTAGCTATATGTTCTTTACAAAAAATTCCTCATCCACTTCCTGAGCCTACCACCTACAAAAAGCGATTATTCCATCCAGGGTGGAGGGTTCCCTCCTAAAAATCATCTTGTTCCTTTCAGTCCAGATAGCCCACAAAGTAGCATGAAGAACCAGCCACCACATGATAGCATCTCCCTTACTAAGAGTCGAAGACGGCCAGCTGCATAAAAGCGAGTCCATAGTACATCCCATAGCCATATCCCACTTAAGTTATTGCTCAAAGATTGCTACGCTTCCTTGGAGAAAACATAGCCGATGAAGAGGTGGTCAAGAGACTCATCAACCTCTTCGCACAAAGAGCAAGCAGATGGGACTTCACACCCAAACTTGAGTAACCTGTCTACGATCGGAAGTCTGCTGATGGAAATTCTCCACACAAGAACCTTGACTTTGAGTGGTGACTTGGGGGCCCAAATCTGTTGAAGGAAAGGGGTTCTAACTCCCCCAGCTGCAATATGGGAATAAGCAGGCTTCACTGAGAAGCAACCTGTGTTATCCCACCCCCATCTCTATGAGTCGTGGTGAGCAGGATCCAGCTTGAAACTTTGCAAAATCTGCAGCAGAGAGGCAAAGTCCTCTATCTCCTCATCCCTAAGATTCCTTCTAAAGGTGAGGTTCCACTCCCTTCTACCCTAGGGAGGTCCTAGGGTTGTTGGATATAGAAAATAGCCTGGGAAACATATGGGAAAGGGGACCCATATCACACCATTTATCCGCCCAAAAAAGACAAGTTTGGCCATCTCCCATAGTAACCTGAGTCACTGAAAGAATGATATCATATGCCTCCAAGATACCCTTTCGCACCTATGAGAAATGAAACCGCAGCTTGTAAGGAAACATCCCAAACTCTTCCTCTGGAATAGTACTTATGTTGGATAAGGTTGATCCATAAGCCCGAGGAAGATGTGCCAATGTTCCATAGCCGTTTAGATAGGAGTGCCAGATTGAATCTATGATGTCCATCCCTAGTCCACCAGTCTCCTTGCTCTTGCACACCCTTCCCCAAGAAACCTCAAACCCTCCTAGAGTCGACAAGTGAGCATCCCCTTTCCCGAAGAACCGGCTGCGGATAGACTCCAATTGCTTGGTATTTAACTAGTCGACTTTAGGTTGGGTGTTTTTCCCATCTTGATTGACATACTCCCAGTTCTCATTAGTTTTTCTTCACACATTGGTTAATATTTGTCATTTATTCTATTTTTTTATTTTTACATTATAAATATACGTTGAATATCGTAACTGCCACCTTTGTATACAAATACAAATAGAATTTTATATGGTAGAAAATGTAGATAGCAATTCTCTTGAAACATATTAGGCTATATACACTAGGCTTCACCTAGGTGCCTGTGGGAATGATATTTTTATAAAAATATAAAAAAAAACAAATTTATATTTTTGATGTGGATACTTCGTTTGAATCGTGACTCATAAATAATAAGTTGGAAATTGAATCAAGCGTGTGGATTCGAATTTGGACCCCTCTCCATCGACCTCAATTGATGTTAATTACACCAATGAAATCATTGGAAACCTTTGATTAACCCCTTTTATGCGTAATACTGATAATTGCCATAAAATTTGAGCGAAAAATGAGAGAACACAATGTACGACAATGAAAATAATAAATTAATGATATTTCATTAATCAAAGATGTTACAAATTACAATGAGGCCCCACTGAGCCAGGGCATTACAACATGACAAAATTTCTATTTGTAACAACCGAGTCACGATCGTGAGGATCCGACCGTTAGATCTTGGATTCGATCGATATCCTGATGATCTGACCGTTAAATATGTGATCAGGTCACGATTGTGAAGATCCGACCGTTAGATCTAAAATTCAGTCGATATCATGATGATCTGACTGCTAAGTTATGGGATCAGGTCGAGATCGTGAAGATCTGACCGTTAGATCTGAAATTCGGCCGATATCGGAATGATCCGACCGTTGAGTTATGAGATCAGGTCGAGATCGTGAAGATCCGACCGTTAGATCTAGGATTCGATCGATATCATGATGATCCGACCGTTAAATATGTGATCAGGTTACGATCGTGAAGATCCGACCATTAGATCTTGGACACCATCGATATCATGGTGATCTGACCGTTTAAATATGAGATCAGGTCGAGATCGTGAAGATCCGACCATTAGATCTGAAATTCGGTCGATATCAAGATGATCCGACCGTTAAATATGAGATCAGGTCGAGATCGTGAAGATCCGACCATTAGATCTGGAATTCGGTCGATATCGGGATGATCCGACCGTTAAGTTATGAGATTAGGACAAGATCATGAAGATTCGACCGTTAGATCTGGAATTCGGTTGATATTGGAATTATCCAACCGGTAAGTTATGAGATCAGGTCAAGATCGTGAAGATCCAACATTAGATCTGGAATCCAATCGATATCGAGATGATCTGACTGCTAGATTATGAGATCAGGTCAAGATCGTGAAGATCCGAACATTAAATCTAGGATTTGGTTGATATCGAGATGATCTGACTGCTAAATATGAGATCAGGTCAAGATCGTGAAGATCCGACCGTTAGATCTAGAATTCGGTCGATATCGGGATGATTTGACCGCTAAATGTGATCAGGTCGAGATCATGAAGATCCGATCGTTAGATCTAGAATTCGATTGATATCGGGATGATCCGACTGCTGGATTATGAGATTAGGTCAAAATCATGAACATTCGACCATTAGATCTAGGATTCGGTCGATACCGTGATCTGACTGCTAAATATGAGATCATGTCAGGATCGTGAAGATCCAACCATTAGATCTGATCAGGTCGAGATCGTGAAGATCCAACCGTTAGATCTGGAATTTGGTCTACATCGGAACAATCAAACCGTTGAACTGGAGACAGATGCAACAGATCAGGGTCACGATGGACCACACCATGATCGACATGATTAAGTCATTTAATCGATGGGCCGGGTTGTAGATGGAGTTGATCAATATGACTAAGTCATTTAATCAGTGAATTTGATGTCTTATGAATATAGTTAACCAAATATGATTAACACATAAGACATGATTTAATAACATATGACTTAATAATATATATTAATTACATGTTAATGAATTTTTATATCACCTTAACAAAAAATAAATGTGACATGATTTAATAGCATGTGTCATATATTTATGTCATATTAATGGACTTTGTCACATTAACAAGTTACATGTTAATGAACTTTACGTCACATTAACATAATTGAATTATTGGATTAAATTACAACATCATGGATGTAACTCCTAGGTGTAATTAATCACATATGAGCATCACATATAATGTGACATATATGATCATATTATAATGTTTATATTATGTCATGTCACATTTATATGTCACAACGGACATATAACATAACATAATATATTAAGATATTGAGCTAAGTTAGGACTTAGACCCAAATCAAAAAAAGAAGAGAGGGGGTCGAAGCCTACCACTCTCAAAACCCAAAGAGTCCTTACCACAAGGAACTCTTAAAACCTGCCACACCTTTGCGTTCTCTCAAATGAGACCCCTAGGAGGGGTATTTATAGCCTCGTAAGAGGCAGTTAAGAAGCCAAGGAGGCTACCGTCACCGGGTGGCAGTTACTAAAAAAAAATCCCGCTTCTAGAATTTACAAAGATTATAGTTACGGGAGGAAGGAGGGAGGCACACATCCCCCCCTACCCTCACCGGATGGCTTCTTTCCACCCAGTGAGAGTAGAGATTCCACCTAAGAGAGGACTCTTTACCCCTCTTCTTTTTACTAATTCCTCTCCTTTTTTTTTAACCATTTTACTGCTTCTTTTTTACTAATTCTCTTCCTTATTTTCACCCTTTTACTGTTTCCTTTTTATTAATTCTCATCATTTTTTTTACCCTTTACTGCAGCTTTTCCTTCTCTTTCTTTTTTTTTTTTTTACTTTACTGTGTTGGGCAGTTAAAAGAGGAGGGGGAAGTGTGCGCATGGCACAGCCACCCTCACCGGGTGGGCTTCATCCACCCAGTGAGGGTGGGGAGTCCACCCATGGGTGGACTCCTCCCCCTACTTCATCTCTATTTTTTTTTCTCTCTTTTTTTTACCGTTATCATTTTCTTCTTCTTCTTTTTTATTGTCCCAGACTACAAAAGAGGGGGGAGGGGGGCATGCCCTACTACCCTCACCGGGTGGTATTTTCCCACCCAGTGGGGGTCAAGAGTCCACACATCTCTATCCTTCTCTTTTTTTTAAAAAAAAAACACCAGACCGCCCCCTCCCCCTTTTTTTCGTGCTCAGGGTTTCTACTGCTGCCGTGCTGCTGTTCCTGCTGTGCGCTCCCAACTGCTGCTCCTGCTCTGCCGCTGGGCCCAAGAGTTACTTCTGGTGCATTTGTTGCTGCTGCCAGGTGGTGCCGTGGCCTCTTGTACCTGCTGGCGTGGACTCTTGCTGCTCCTGCTGTTGCCGTGGCCCCTTGTTGCTGTGCATCTGCTGTGCACTGCTGCTCTGCATCCCTTATTGCTTGATGAAGCCTTGGCCTGCATGCTTTTGATCTTTCTGCCCAACAGATTTTGTTGGTGCAGCAGGGTAACCTTGCTTTCTAACTGCTGCCCTCTTGCTTTCTTTTATGTATTGAGAGATTGTTAATTACCTTCTATCTTTTTATGTTCATGGTTAAATTATCCTAGGGCAAGGGTGCATTGCCATTAGAACTTTTTTGCTTCCCTCAAGAATTGAACACGTGGAAGCTTCAGTCTTTGATCTTCTTGATTCCTATAGAGATAATATATGCAAGATTCTTTATTCTATATGCATATGCTTCTACATCACCACATAGTCATAAAGCAATCAGCCATGGATTCTTTATTCTATATGCATATGCTTCTGCATCTTTCTTGGAAGATATGATCAATTTAATCATACATATGCCTTTTATAACATGATAAAGTCCATCATGATATCTCCAGCACACCTCGCTATGTATTTTATGTTAGGGTTTATTGTATGTCAATTAATTAATGTTTGCCTTTGATGGACAAACTACAATAATTTGTTACCCTAGTAGAAGAATAATTTTAGGGTGCAACAGTGCCTCACCTTATCGCCTAAGCAGTGAGGCGGTAGGCCACCACCTTGATTGCCTTGGACACCTTGACAAGTATGGAGTTGATACACGTGTATCGTCGCTAGAGCGAGCCAAATAAAATCTGATCAAATTGGACAGCTATCCATCGTTCTTTTCTCATTTTATTACATATTTTCACTTTTCTTTGTTCGAACATATCTATCCTATTTTGTTAGAGCTGTATCTGATTAGAATATTGTTGTTTTACTTCTGTTACAGATTTTCGTTTAATTCTAGTTAGGATATTTTGTTTTTATTAGGGTCATCATATGAGGACGAGAGGTCCTTTTACTTTTATTTGCCTCCTTGTAAAAGGAGACCCTATGTAACTTGTAGATCATTGAATGCTATGGAAAAAAAAAAGTGTCTTTTAGGAAAACCCTAGACTGAGCCTTGTAAGAAGGATGCCTTGACAGAGAAAGCCCGAGAGGGGCTGGGTGAGAGGCTCTTACAACGCTGCCGGCTCTTCTTCCCTCATCTATCCATACGCAACAAACCCCCTCTTCTTCGCTTCCTCTTTTTCTGTTGCTTCTTCTTCCCTTCTACCCACAGCTCACAGCCCTTCCTTTTCTTTCTCTTGTTCTCCTTCCTAGTCACTTTCTTCTTTTTTGTCCTGTTCATGCTTGTCTTCTTCTTCATCCCTCCACCTTCTTTTCTTAAGCCACCAAAACAACACAACAGCCAGGGTAGCACTGAAAGATCTCCATGGCAACAACAATAGCAACACAACAGCAACAGCAGCGCACCAGCAACAGCAAGGCACGCAGCTTCCTCATCATCTGTGCCACCCTGATGCGGCAATTCCCCACGGGGCACCCTTTGGTTGTTGTATCAGCCACTCGGCATCGACGCAGGTTTCGAGGCCTCGTTGGTCTTGTTCGGCATGCTCCTCATTGATTTTGGTCTGTCATTTGGATTTTTTAACAACAACAACGTTTGATTTGACTCTTTCGGATATTCATTGCAATGTTTTCACACTTGTCCTGAATCAACATGGTATCAGAGCTAGAGAATCAGTTTGTTCTTACAAACTGAAGTCCTAAATAATTTCGGTATCATGCTTCCTTTCACGTTTCAAACAATAGCCCGTTAACCAATGAGAAACTTGTCACTCTAAGATTGACCCACTTCAATCTTGCAATTATGCTTCCCAAGCAGTTGTTGGATTTATTATCTCATACAAGAGAAATTATTATTCATCATGATCATGTTTTTGTGAAGTTTATGTTAGCAAGGTTACCTGAAGGACCGATGAGGGAGAGGCGGTACTGTGAGGGGAGGCGATCTCCCCCTCTGAGGGAGAGAGAGGGTTTGGAGCAGGATGGGAGAGAAAGGGATGGGAGGGAAAGACGTGTTGCCCCGCAAGGCCTGGGCATACAACCTGTGCCTCCGCTGCTTTCGGCATGGTCACTAGGCAGCAAGATGCTCCGGTACGGTGGTATGCGAAGTGTGCAAATTGGAGGGTCATCTGGCACGTGATTGTGCAATGGGGCACAAAAGGTCGGCCGGTTTGGGAGCTCTCCTTTGGAAGCTGATAGGGTCAAGAGTCGGCTACCGGAGTTTTCGGTGGATGCACAGGTTGGGATGGAAGATGGCTCTGTGAGGGAGGTGTGTTTAGATCTCCCGACACAGGAGGTTAATAGGGAGAATTGGGATGTTCTCTCATCTCACCTGGTGCTACAGAACAAGGGGAAAGGGGTTCAGGTGCAGACAATTATAAAAGCCTTGAGCAAGGCCTGGGGCGATGAGGGGGCTTGGACTGCTTGGCGCCTGGGAGATGGGAACATTTTGGTCAGACACCCTACTGGGAAGATGGCGGAGGAGATTCGACGCTCCCATGCTGTGGTAATCGAATGGGTGCATTTAGAGGTCTCGGGTTGGGGTCTCGGCATGGCTGCAAGGATCTTGACAGCCCCTCACTTAGCTTGGGCTGAAATCACTAGCATGCCTCTGCATCTGAGGAGGTCGGAGGTGTTCAAGAGGGTGGCAGCGGAGGCAGGCCATGTGGTCATGGTAGATGAAAAGGGTCTCATAGATACACGACTCCTCTGCGCCCAGGTCCTCCTCGCATTGGAAGGGCCTCGGCTCCCCCTAAAGGTTGTGCTTAGCCATTGGGGTTTCTGCTTCGAAGTGTGGATTCAAGAAGTGGCGATGCTCTGAAGCCTTGCAGGTCCTGGGCCAATGTAGTGGAGCAGGGAGCGGCGACAAAGGGGTACTGTTGTTGAGAAACCCTAAACGATGGGTTGGGGAAGATGGCCCAAGCGAACAAGCCGGAGGCGGGCTGTGTTGGGGTGCTGAACCGGTCGCTCTCATCCGGTCCAGTAGGTGGAGAGGTGCCTTCTTCGAAATTTGAGCTTCTTGGGTAGGCGGGAGGATGTTGGGTCGGGCTCGTGGGTCCAAGTACCCAGACTGAACACGGTCATGCTGGCCCTTCTCTAGAAGCTTCTACTTTTTTAAGTCTGCGATCGAAGAGGCCCCTGGGCTGCCTCCGTCCATTCATAACTCAGCAGACCTTCCTACCTCAGATGGCAGTAGAAGGCTCCCCTCGTCGCCAGGTAAGCACGGGCCAACCTCGCCGTTGGTTTCACCAACTGCTATGTGCTCCCAAGCTGATGTGGAGGAGACAGGGAGGGATGCCAGCGTCTCTCCAAGCAACCGGCTTTTGGAGGCGATGGAGATGCAGGCATCTTCATCACCAAGCTGTAGGGAGGGCAAGCCTGATGCTGATTTGGGCTTGACCATGCCCAGTTAAAAAAAGGTGCGCAAGGGCACTGCTCCTTCTTCAACGGGGAAGAGGCTATCTTCTTGATTTCATACTCAGAGGTCCGCTCCAGAGCACAATGGGTGGGGATCTGCTTCGATGGGCTTCCGGATGCGGCGGTTACTGGAAGCTAACCGCATTAACAGCCGTTTTCCAACCATCTCGAACATGGGCACCTTGGAGAAGACTGCTGGAGCTGGCAGCTGCGTAGATGCCCTTCAAGGTCTTGAGGGTCGTCTAGATAAGGTTTTGTAGGCCTACGTCCTACGGGTGGGTAATTTAGGTGTTGGAAGGTGCTTTATGTGTGGGAGTAATGCCAGAGGTGCTTTAGAGTTTTCTGTGTCTTGGGCTACAGGATTTTCCAGCATGGGGTGACTGGCTTTTATGGTCCTTTGGGCTATAAGTTTCTGGCGGTCTGGGGTGGTAAGGGTCATTTGTCAAGGGACTGGGTTGCAGGGTCATTGGGGTCCTTTTCGAGGTGTATTCATGGGACTGGGTTTAATAGGTTTCGGTATTTCCCATACAGTGTGTAATCATCTTTTAAATTTATATAATACGTGGTACCATCCACTTTCAAAAAAAGGTTTTTGTGGAGTTTTACGTGAAATATAAGGAGTACAAGTACTTTGGAGATGCCATGTATTTTGATGGAGCTTGGGCTGAGGTTCATCCTTCAAAGGAATTTTACATTATTGTGGGATGCGAGTGGATGGAAGAGTGACACACTACCATGGATCCTTATTAGTCTGCTTGCATTCTTCAGCCACCACACTTGAAAGCAAATTTTGCTTTTTCAATTCACATCTTGTTTAGAAACAAGCAAATACTCCAAAGTATACAACGACGTGTGGAGAGCCAACAGAAATTGCAACCATCGCTCAAGATGACCTAGTATGTGCTAAGCTTAAGGTTGAGGTTGCCTAGGATGCTACATTGTCTGCCAAATCCAAGACTTCACTTGATATCTGATGATGTGTTTGAGGTAGGTTCATTGTTGACAATTACTATTGACTCACTTGGCATTGTTGCATGGGATCAAACACTCATGACTGACGTGGGTTTGGATCTACTTTCAGAGCGCCTGTTTGAGATCCTAGAAGATTCCATGTGCTCTCTCCTTGATACAAGTGTAAATTTTAGCATGGATCAAAGTGTGTTTGATATGATATGGTGTGATGTTGAGACACACTCAGTGTCAACTCAAGCCTCCTACAATGACTATCCCTATGGAGTCGTTAGTGTTGTATGGTCCTATCATTCCCACACTCTAGGGTCATCGTATGAGGACAAGAACATCTTTTTATTTTTATTTGCCTCCCTAGAAAAGGACTCCCCATGTAATTTTTAGATCATTGAATGTATGGAAAAGAAAAAGTGTGACTTTTAGGAAAACCCTAGAGTAAGCCTCATGAGTAAGATGCCCTAAGAGAGGGAGCCCGAGAGGGGCTGGGCAGCAAGAGCCCTTACAACCCCACCATCCCTTCTTCCCTGTTCTATCCGTATACAGCATACCCCCACCCCTTCTGCCCCTCTTCTCTACTTCTTCTTTCTCTATTGCTTCTTATTCTTCTTCCCTTATACCCACAGCCTACAACCCCTCCTTTTCATTTTTCTTCTTCTCCTTCCGAGTCTCTTTCTTATCTTTCGTCCTTTTTCTTGCTTCTCTTCTGCATCTCCTCCACCTTTGCTTAAGCCACTAAAACAACACAACAGATACAATAGCAATGAAAGAGATCCACGACAACAATAGCAGCAACACATTGGCAACAGCACTCGTCGTCCGTGCCACCCCGACCCCAACAACAGGGCCCACAACGCATCATTTTGTCGTTACATCAGCCACTCAGCATCTGCATTGATTCCGAGGCCTCGTTGGTCTTGTTCAGCGTGCTCCTTGCCAATTTCGAAGCACCATTTGGAATTTTGTGACAACAACAATGTTTGATTCGACTCTCTTGGGTATTTTTTGCAGTGTTTTCACACTTGTCCACATCATTGGCTGGATATAATTTGCCATAAATATTGTGGCATAGTGGCATATCTAGGGTTTGGGATATTACTCTGATCTCTATGTACCAAGGAAGAAATGATCAAGAATGGGGCACAGATCGGTCTGGCCCAGACCGATGGGATCAACCGATCTGATCTGGGCTGATCCTGACTGATCCAGCTCGACCCTCTCTCCTTGCTCAAATGGTGCAAAAAAAATTTCTAAAATATATAAGAAGCTGTGTACAATGTATGGGACTATTTGAAGGAAAATAAATTAACCTACTGAATCCCAACACTCAACATTTGCATTCCTTTGCCACACTTTCATATTTATCCTTCCTCAAATAATAGAAGTATCACAAAACCATATAAATTTGTACATATGCAACACTCAAAATTGATGAATTATTTGCATCCAATGTGATCATCATTCAACACAAATAACTCATCAACTTTTTGTGTTATCTATGTACCAATCCATGTTCTTTTGTAATACTTATGAAGACAAATATGGAAGTGAAACAAAGAAATGTAAAAATTACAAAGCTACAACAATATACTATAATGATACAATATACAACAAACAAATATACAAGTCATTAGAATGTCTTCATTGGAGTCAATCTGATTGCCGTGAGGTACCATTGAAGACATTCTAATGCCTCACTATGGCACAATGCCATGACAATGATTGCACCTAATGGGCCTTTGTGCCCTAATGAAGCCATTAGGATGTCTTCTTTGGAGCCAATCTAATCATCATAGATAGTCGTCCCCCAAAGAAAGACTTAATAGTATATGAGAAAAAAGAGAAGAGTAAAAGAGAGAGTTACAATGAGAAAGAAAATGTTAAAAGAGAGGAGAGTGAGAAGAGCTTGAGATGGGGTTGGGAATGGCCAAATGGGGGCTATTACAACCTCCAACTCTCCCTAACCTCCAACTAGCCATTGGAGGCCAACTCTACATGCTAGAGTTGGCCTCCAATGGCTAGTTGGGATTGGCCGGATCAGCCAATTCAGAGGCCAATCTACCATTGGATTGGCCAATCCAAGCCATTCCTAGCCAATCCAGCTTTGGATTGGCAAGGGTCGAGCTAGGATCCGATCGATTTGGCCAAATAAACAATTGAATAGGGTAATCCAATTTGATCAGCCGATCCAACACAGCATGCTATATCTAGCGTCTCACATGTATGGAAAGGCATCCTCCAATGTGTAGATATCAATCATGCTTGTATCCCCTAACAATGGGGACTTCTAGAGTCTTCTTGAAAGACAAATGGTGAGGTCCTGCCCCGCCTCCAACAAGTTTCCCACTTTATTCACCATTCCCTCCCATTTTCGTGCAGTGGTGACATAGGACGTATGTGTTTGATAATCACCGTGTGGGGTGGAGGGGAAGGGAGTGGTAATGGCCTTGTTTTAGGAGGCAATGGCAGGAGGAAGAGATTGTTGACCTTGGTAAGATTCTGACAGTCTTATAAGAATTCAAAGTGGACCCCTGGTGGGGATCTGGAATCAGCACTGCACCAATTTTCCTGTGGCTCAGAGACTCAACCAAAGCATGCCTAAAGCGTAGGATTTTAGACCATAGGCCTGTGGATATCTTGTTTGGCCCATTTGGGATTTATTTTCTATTTTTCAAGAATTTTCTAGCCAATTTTCGCACTATCATTGTGGTTAAGGATATCTCAGTCTTTTACTTGATTAGAAGTCTGATTAGGATAAGGTTTGAATTATTTCGACTATTTGTATGCATGTAGACCTGCTTTTTCAATTAATGATGATTTTTATTGCGAATTTGCAATATTTGTTCCTATTTCTCTGAGATGGAGATCTAAAAGCCCTGAAATGGGATGGGGTGTGACGCCCTAGCCATCAGTGCGATGGTGGAGGTCATTATCTTGGCGTCGATGTGACGTCGAAGGCCTCTACCATCACCTTGTTCTGCCTTTTTTCTCCGTTATCTCGCATTAATGTTGGTATCAGAGCAAACCTCGATCCACACCATGTTGTCGTTCTATCGCCATAGCCACGCCGCCCTTCTCTCTCTTATTCCTTCTCTATCTCTCTCTTCCCTGCAAATGGGATGGTCACTGTGAGCAGTATACTGTAACACTGAAGCACGCACTGTAGCAGCCTTGCTTATGCCGTTTTGAACGCTATCCACATCGTCGACGTGCCGTCAATGCGTCACTTCTCGTTGACCTGCCATCGATCATTATCACCGCCACTAGCATGCTCTGAATTGCATGTCAACTTTCGAGCCTCTCCAACTTTGCGGCACATCTTATGCGGATTTTGGCACGCTTCCCGAGAGGGCGATCACAGACTATTCGGGCATGGGTTGGATTGCATTAAAGTAGGACAGAGTGGATTGCGTTGAAGAATGACATTCGGAGCCAACTTTTCAAAATGACCAAAACCAAAGGAGATAGTTTATGTAGCCGACCTAACGTTGGCTGATGAGTATTACAACCAAATGAAAGAAGTAGTTTACGAAACAGATCCGGTGTTTTTTTGAGAAAATCATGGATTGTACCACCAATTTTATTCAAGAGAGGAAGTACAATGCAAAGGACCGGACAAGAGAGATTCCTATCCCATCAAAATAAAAATTACAATGGCATTAACTACTTAAATGCCTTGTCCAATTTTCAACAGAAAAACCTAAAATATGTTATGACCAATTATATAAAAGTGTCCAGCTTCTAATGGCTATATTTTCCACATATATTTTGCCTCCTCTGAAGATCGCATCATTTCTCTCTTTCCAAATGCTCCAGTAGATTGCATGCAGGATCATCCCAACAAATCTTCTATGTATCCTCTGTTTATACTTGGAGTTCATATGTTTGAAAAATGACCACATCTCCCCTACTGTTTGGAAATGAGGTTTGAAATGCAAGAGCTCCCCGATAGTATTCCATATTGTTGTACTCACCTTGCAGTTGACCAGCAGGTGATCTACATCTTCCGATTCGTTGCCACATAGGGAACACAAAATATCATCCTCCTGGCACCATTTCCTCTTACAGACTTTAGTAACTATCCTCTTTTCATACATCAGCCACATGAAAGCTCTAACTTTTAACAGAGATCTTATTTTCCACACTTCATCAAACTTCAAGTACTTAGGCATCACTTCCTCCAGTAGATCATAATAAGATTTCACAGTGAAACTCCCTATAGTAGGTTCCCAAATCAATTTATCATGTACATTTGGATGTATAGACAAACCATATAAATCTGTCAAATAGGTTGAGTCTCAGATTTTTGAAACGTGTGATGACGTCCTCTCTACTGAGCCAAGGCTAGACTTGGTCCCCAAAGACCCTTTCGAAGACAAACAGCCAAAAATTGTTTAAAACACTTTCAGCCAACATGATTTTGACCAGATATAGAGTGATGTTAAGGCACACTTTCCAAATCGAATTGAAGCTCTCCTCCGCATGGTGATATCAATGGCATGTGCTTTCTTACTTTATTGCTCTCATCATCTCCCCATAGATATTGATGCATTTCACTCGAGGATGAGTTTTTTCAAACTATAGGAGAATGGTGGGGATCTGGAATCAATGCTACACTAGTTTCCCTATGGCTCAAAGACTCACCAAAGCATGTCTAAAGCGAAGGATTTTGGACCATGAGTCCACGGATATCTTGTTTGGCCCATTTAGGACTTATTTAAGACTTTTTCTATTTTTCAAAATTTTCTGTTGATTTTTGTATTATTCATTGTGGTTAGAGGTATTTCAGTCTTTTATTTAGTTAGGAGTCTCATTAGGGTTAGGTTTGAGTTATTTCCACTATTTATATACATGTAGATCCCCTTTTTTTATTAATGATGATTTTTATTGCAAATTTCCAATATTTTCCCTGCCTCTCTGAGATGAAGATCCAAAAGCCCTGAGATAGGGTAGGGTATAACGCCCTAGCCGCTGGAGATGATGCCAAAGACCATTATCCTACCACCGATGTGACACTAAAGGCCTCTACCATCAGTTCGTTCCACCTTTTTCCTCCGTTGCCTCACATCAACCCCTCTACAAAGGACTCTTGGTCATGGGGATGGAAGGCTTTAGGCTTCTTCTTGGTAAGATCAGCTTACCAGGACATAGCAAATGGAGACACTGCACTAGGCATCTACTTCATTATCAACTCTGATCATCCAAGAGTCCTCCAAAGGTTAAAATTCTCTTCAGGAGGATATCTATTAGCAGACTATACCCATCTGCAACAAATCGCCCATTTTGTAGGCGGAATGCCTATTATCTATGGTTTATGCAGAGAGGAGGAGAAATATCTTGATCACTTGTCTTTGGCTTGCACATATACTCAAAAGGTATGGCAATTCCTTTTTGACAAGCTCCATGTCAGGGAGGGCTTCTGGTCTTATAGGGGATTTTGTAGACCCTTTCTACAGAAATGAGGAATGCATCCTACTTTCAAGAAGGATGGTGTCTTTGCTGGTTGATTGTCCATGCTACCCTATGGGCCATTAGGGAGATAGGAATAGGAGAATTTTCAGTAAGAAGAGTTGATCTTGTACATAATTGCTATTTTTGTTTGTTACAGAGTGAGGGTGTTAATAAATGCTCTTTGTAATGGGGAAGCGTCCAAATCATCCTTTTTTGTTCTTTGAGGGATACTTGAGGGCTGCGCCGCTTTGGTGTCTTTCATATAGAGGAAATTTATGAGTTTTTGTTATTTACTCTTGTACATTCACCTCTTTTTTATATTGAATATACTATGAGGTACCATCCACATTTCAAAAAACATTGTTCCCCACATAGTCAAGATTGTACATACACATGGTTCTTAGCGCATTGGAAAACAAAAGGTAAGCACATGATTTATGACATTTCCCAATTTATAATGTAGGTATGGTTGCAGATTTATAAATATGCAGTAAACAAGATCACATTCGGCTGAGTTAGGAATATATTGAGACATTTTCTTTTTCTTTTTTTTGTGGGGGGCATTCACATTCTATCTGCAGCTGATTGTAGGATAGACACTCTCCCGCATATATGCATCAAATCAACGATTGTTGTGCATGTGAAGAAATTCATAGTGATTTTTTCAAGCAAAGAGTCCAACAGTTCTGAGAGCTATGTGAAATTGTGCACTTTTAACAAAGGAAACATTTAATTAGCACAAGTTCTGGATTCTTTTAATGTTTGGATGTTGTCCATATTAATGTCTCTGTGCCCTTAACTTGTCGGGCATTTGAGGTCGGTCATGCTAATAGCCACAAGATAAAGCCAGGGCCTTGGCTGAGCCAATCGGTTTAGTCTCTGACATACTGCCCACCGAACATGAGTCAACATTTTGGCATAGAAATGGTGGGTTGATGTATAGCGTTGGTCACTCAAATGCATCTTATCCGAATTTGTATCCACAAAAAGCTGTCTTCACCTTTATCAGATAAAGGGTCTTCTAGACATGGTCTTAAGAAGAAGAAGTCCGTGCTTTCTAGAGTTGAATAAATGCAATCATATAGGCATTTATAATCAAAAATATATACACCTTGCAGCAAAATGGATAATCTTCCATTTGACACCCACGTAAAACCTTTTGTTCTATGGAGGAAATGACTTGCATTTTGCCCCACGATTTTTTCCCACGTTGGAAATTCATTCTTTCATGTCTTCCAACCGCCTATCTTGGAATTTGACCATAAGTTGTCAGGATTGGGTTACCACCAACAATGCTTCGATGTTGGTGGCACACAGCTTCGCAATCATTTTATACCGTTGATGGCTCCTCATAGCAGGTCTCCAAATTCTAATATGCATAACTAATGCGTTCATGAAAAAATCAGATTGTGCGTGTTGATTTGCTTCAGGAAACAATTTATGATCCACTAACAGGATAGCTCAGTATTCACAAGGATCCCACCACTGGAGGCTCTGGGGAGGGCCAACTGAACGCAGAGAGAGAGAGAGAGAGAGAGAGAGAGAGATCACCTACCTCCGTGGCGCCCAAGTTCTCTATCACGGCAATCTTATTGCCTGCAAAAGCAAAAGGAAAAGGTGGATAAACCGAGTTATTTTTCATTGGGCAAAAAAAAAAAGGTACTTGAATAGAGAGAGGGGATGAGGCAGAAGACTCGATTTTTTAATGGGCTCACTCCATTTAGGGTTCCACTCACCGTGGCGAGGGCATCCATGAATTCAAAGGAAGGTTCATTTGTTGATACAAGTAGTAGTGCTCAGGAGAGATGTGTGCGAGTGTGAAGAGGGGATAGATAGGTGGGGCACGAGTGAGTGAGGGAGTTACCGCGGAGGTCCAGCTCGCGCTCGCGAAGGGCGTTGAAGAAGTGAGGGCTCTTCCAGATCAGGTCTGCCGTCAGCCGCACCATGCCTGCCGCTCCTCCTCCTCCTCCTCCTCCACACGGTGAGTGACGCCTCCCAGTGCCCGCACCGCCTCTGCTACTCCGCCGCCGAGTAGGGCTCTCTGCAGCAGACTAGAGAGAGAGAAAGAGAGAGACGTAAGAGGGTTTCTTGTGGGGGTTTTGTGGTTTGTTTTGGGTCGGATGGGACCGGTCCTGCGTGTCCCGGTTCACTGGACAGCCACTGCGGCTCCACCAACACACGGCATCATCCCCGCCGAGTTATATCGGCCTGTAGCCGCAACATGTCGACCAAGAGTAACACTTGTTGCACTGAAGATGCCATTGTATCATCCTTCAGTATAATGGATAAACAAAACAAAAAAAAATTAAAAAAAAAAGATGGACTCCGAGATGTATTACATGTCAAGTTGATCTCCGATCGGATGATTCAAAGAAAATTAAAAATTCTCATTGGACTTGACCCATGAAGAACATTTTTTATTGTTCATTGGGACTCGATTTTCAATTTTGTAGAGTAAAAGTTATAGAATAACTGCTCGAGTGAAAATGAAGACAATCAGAGTTTTGTGACTTGGACTATATCTTAAGGTTGGCATACTTAGAGTGATTATTATAAGATCGACCAGTGAGGAACGACCCTTTGTTATAGAGACTAATTGAGACAATCTAGATCAGTGCATTATTAGAGTGAGACTATCAAGGCAGGATATAAGAAACTTTAGTACATAAGAGATAGGGGCAATAGTATAGATTTCTACTGAAATCAACCTATGTGCTGTCAACGATATTTTAGAATGGTGGCATAGAAAGGATTAGTTGTTACACTCCGGATCTGAGTCATTTTTTTTCTACTCAGACTCCGACTGCGTAATCTCAGAATAAATCACATCATAACAAACAGATATAATAGCTAAATAATCACAAGTGATTTAAATAGATGTCAGAAGCATCAATTAATTCAAATATTCAAACATAGCCAATACCAAAGTTCATAATTTATAATATCCATCAATTTATATATTAATTCTCAATCTCGCAAAATAAAGAAAAATACATCAATCTCTCATTATCCTTACTATATCAAATCTAAGAAAGTTGTAAACTTAAATCTAGACAACCTTCTGAAGATGTCAATACCTAAATCAGAAGACCTCTCAAATTTCAGATTCTCTTTCTCATACTCTAAAAATGTTAATAGGATTTAGGAGTACAACTACTCAGTAAGCTTCAAATCATTCACATGTCTTAACATATAATAAGTTTATAAATCACATTATACAATTATACTAAACATAATCTTACACATTTCTACGTATAACTCAAATAAGAACGTAATACAAAACATGATCAGATATAAGATTATCAAATCAAATGTGTTTCTAATAACATAAATAGATCAACTAACTGTAGACACCCTATTTTAGATAGACACAGTTGAAGACTCAATAGATGTCCATTTAGAAAGAGTCTAATGTTGAAAATCCATATAGACATATCTAAGACTAGCAAGTCCATTCGAATAACTCAAATGCAAAAAGCTCAACTCAATAGTCTAATGGCCTCATGGCTCAATTGTAGTCCAGTGACCCAATGGTTTTATGGCCCAACTCTAGTCCAATAGCCGAATGCCCCCATGGCCCAATAGTAACCCAATGGCCCATCTACAACTCTATCATCGACAAGTAAATCCGCATTCAAAAGGATATAATGAATCAGCTTGTTGCGACTTCCATCAAAGCAATGGGCATATCACTAATCGGTGCTTCAACTTAAAGCATCTAATCCTAGTCAACCTCACATTTAAGATCTCATCTCGAATTGTTAAAACCACATATCCTAGGGACAACGTAAAGTAATTCATAGATTACAAATTCACACTCTAATAACTACTTTATTATGTTGAACAAGATTGTCCATTATATCAGACCTACCTGGCCCACAATTGGCTCGTCGGACACCCGATACTAACAGATAGGAGCCAAGCTGCTTTAAAGAGATCACATCTGAACAACAAAAGCTGAATATCTCCCTTAGCTTTGGAACAAATGGCGTAGATAGGATCTCAACCAAGAATCCTCTTGGACATTTTGGCATTGGTATGGATAGCATTTTTCCGGCATTTCCAAACGAAGTTTAAGATTTTGGGGGGAGTCACTTTGATTAGCTATGGATTCCAAAATGCTTTCCAAACCGGGTTCACAAAGGATGCACAGGCTGACTAAGTTTGAGAGGTAATAGTTTTATAAGCTACTTTGACTAAAACGTTACCATCAACAAAGTTTGCCCACACTAACCTATCAAGGGGATGAGGGAGAAGATGGCAGAGGGATAGTCTTAATTTTCTTGACAGTGAATGGATCAAAAGTTGAATCAGAAAGGCATCACTCCACCTTTGATTTGAAATAAGCTCTTGGACTTTTTGAGGTAAGACAGGGAGAGCCTCTAGAGGAGTAAGATTATGAGTGAGGTATTGAATCCAAACATCTTTCCAGATGTTAATACAACATCCAGTTTGAACATCTAGAGGGAACCTCTCCTAAGATCTTCGCTGACACCGAGAGTAGCAGGCCAGATAAAGGAGCAAGAACTAGGTTTAATGGCTTCCCAAAAGGGCTTATCTTTTAAATATGTGGCTCTATGTATAATGGCCCAGAGAGCTAAACCATCAATAAGGAATCTCACGCTAGTTTCATTATTATTGTCAAGTTGTAAGCTTGCATGTCTTTAATCCCAAGCCCACCTTTCCACTTGCGTTGTTTGATCAATTCCCATTTGCAAAGATGAGCATTCCTCTTGTCAAGAGTTTTCCATTTGAAAATAAAATATTAAACAACGATTCATTCCCGTTTCGAAAAAACTAAGACTACGATTATCGGATAATCGATTCTCACCGTGTGCGGATTCGAATCCGCAACCGTTCGGTTCCGTCGGTGCGACACCGCAAGCCGCGCAAGTGCCCGGCCTCTAGCGAAGTCCACGCGATCCTCCCTGCGATGGATATCCTCGCGTTCCTCGTTCTTCGCAGCCCACGAAACCTCCACCGGTCGGCGCAACGATCGCCGCAACGCGCGGACGATTTCCCGTCGAACGGGATTCAGAGAAGCGGCGGAGCATATCTGGATATGTCTGGACGCCAGAGATAGAGAGAAACTGATGAGGGGCGGCTAGGGTTAGCAGCAGCTTGGCCTGCTCAGCCCGTTCGCTATGTTTTATACTAACCGCGCGGTTTTTCATAAAAACCCCCGGTTTATATAAAACCCACTTATTTATCCATCGCCTTGAGAATCATTTGTGTGTGACCCTATAGGCCCAAGTACCAATCCAGTCAATGGCCCAACAAGCCCAGTGACTCCTCACTGACTTTATTAATCAATTAATAACCCTTTAATAATTAATTAATCAATCGAATTGATGTCGCACATCGAATTCGACCGGGGCTCCGATCACGTTGGGTGCCAAGCAACACCGCGTGAACACGGAAGGTATTAGGGTTAAGTAACCCACTATTGGAACCTTTCCGCTGACAGTTACCGCGTGGATATAATCCTTCATTCGTACAATGCTCTCAAGTCAACTCAGGGCATGGCGAGCTGTCAAACCCTAACCGGTCGACTCACTTGGATTGGATGTCGCTGATGAATATCGGAAAACTCCTTTCCCGATATTATCGTCCGCCCTGGCCAGGGACTTTCGCGCATCCTTCCTAGAGCATTCTCTCTCTAAGAACCGAGAGCGAATGATTCCTTATTGACACACAATTCCCTTCTACGGTATTCCGTTGTACCCAATCCTTGGCGTATTAGAATCCCGTGGCTAGAGATTCGTAAACCAAGGTCAAAGCACAGAAGTCCACCAACAAGGTGTCCTTGGTGTCTCAGGTCCGAAGACCATCCACGCAACTGCGACAATAGAATCAAGCTGGTTGACAGTGAGGTACAATACCTTCCAGCGATTCAGTCGGATCAGTTCAGTGAACTCATTCTCCAATGAGCACCTACAGATTCGCCTTAGTGTCTCCATACAAGTGACTTATGAGATCAGTCACCCTCATCATATGAGCATGAGTAATCTGTACTAGTCTAACCGGATATCCGATGTCCTTCTCGGATATCCTCCGACTATGAACAATTAAGAATATGTGTGTTTAAGTGATCAGTCTCATTAGTATGATCTCATCATAATCTGATCACTATAGCACATATTCACGGAATTCATTATGAAACGATAATTAATGCGATTTACACATAATGAATATTATGCCATTATATTAATAAAATGAACGAGATTTACATAGTCAGATTGGCTTGTAGGCCACCTAAACTAACAATCTCCCACTTGGACTAAAGACAATCACCTTTATACAATAAGCCCATAGACTCTAGGTGACGCTCAAACACAATTTGAGCCAACGGTTTGTCAGTGGATCTGCTATATTGTCGACGGATGGAGCTCTTTCCACTACTACATCTCCTATGGATATGATCTCTCTGATAAGATGAAAGCGCCGCAGAATATGCTTCGATTTCTGATGAGACCGCGGCTCTTTCGCTTGCGCAATGGCTCCATTGTTGTCGCACAACAGTGGAACAGGCTCAGAGATGCTGGGAACGACGCCGAGGTCGGTGATGAATTTCTTCAACCACACTGCTTCCTTGGCGGCTTCAGCTGCAGCGATGTACTCAGCTTCAGTCGTCGAATCTGCACTGGTTACTTGCTTGGAACTATTCCAGCACACTGCCCCTCCGTTCAATGTAAACACGAATCCAGATGTAGACTTGCTATCATCTGGATCCGACTGGAAACTCGAGTCAGTATAGCCTCGCAGTTTCAAGTCACCTCCTCCATAGACAAGAAACATATCCTTAGTTCTTCTCAAGTACTTAAGGATGCATTTCACTGCCTTCCAGTGCTCTTCGCCTGGATCAGCCTGACATCTGCTCGTAACACTTAGAGCAAATGCAACATCAGGCCGTGTACATAGCATGACATACATGATAGATCATATGGTAGAGGCATAGGGTATTCTATCCATGAATGCCCTCTCATCAGGAGTCTTAGGAGACTGCTCCTTTGAGAGAATAATTCCATGTCTCATCGGTATGAGACCTCTCTTGGAATTTTCCATGCCAAACCTTTTGACTATGGTGTCTATGTACAAGGATTGGGTCATTCCAAACATCCTCTTTTATCTATCTCTATAGATCCGTATTCCTAATACGTAGGATGCTTCTCCCAAATCCTTCATGGAGAAGTTTTTCGACAGCCAGATTTTTATTGATAACATCATAGCTACATCATTCTCAATGAGTAGTATGTCATCTACGTAAAGAACTAGAAAAATGACTGCACTCCCACTGGTCTTCTTGTACACACAAGGCTCATCTTCATTCTTAATGAAGTCATAAGACTTGACAGCCTCGTCAAATCTTATGTTCCAGCTCCGGGAAGCCTGCTTCAGTCCATAAATGGACCTCTGAAGCTTGCACACTTTATCTGGAGATTCTTTGGATGTGAAACATTCTGGTTGTATCATATACACCTCCTCCTCAAGGTTACCATTGAGGAAGGTAGTCTTCACATCCATCTGCCAGATTTTATAATCAAAATGTGCAGCAATGGCGAGTAGAACTCTGATCGACTTTATCATGGCAACTGGTGAGAAAGTCTCGTCATAGTCAATTCTTTGCCTTTGACGATATTCCTTTGCCACCAACCTTGCCTTATAAGTCTCAATCCGTCCATCAGCACCGATCTTTCTCTTAAAGATCCACTTGCAACCGATAGGTACAATACCCTCGGGCAAGTCCTCCAAGTTCCAAACTTGGTTGGTGTACATGGACTGGATTTCTGAGTTCATGGTTTCTCGCTATTTCCCGGTTTATGGGCCTTCTATGGCCTCCTGGTAGGTTTTAGAATCATCATCCTCATTATATTCTACCTTAGACTCACATTCAGCGATATGTCCTACATATCGTTCGGGTAGTCTAGGTAGTCTACCAGATCTTCGAGGCTCATCAGTGTGTACCTAAACAGATTTAAGAACTGATATATCATCTGATGGTAATGTAGCTGTTTGGGGATCTGGAACCTCTTCCAGTACTATTTTACTCCCACTGTCCTCCTGGAGAATGTATTCATCTTCTAAGAAGACAGCTTTCCTGACGATAAACACCTTTTGTTCACCATGATGGAAAAAATAATATCCAAAGGTTTCCTTTGGATATTCCACAAACCTACATTTATCAGTTCATAATTCCAGCTTGTCTGGATCATGCCTCTTTACATGAGCAGGACAACCTCAGACTTTAACATTTTTAAATTTTGGTTTCCTACCTTTCCATATCTCATATGGAGTAGAGGCTACAGACTTGCTGAGTACTCCGTTCCGTAGGTATGCTGCTGACTCTAGAGCATACCCCTAGAGGGACACTGGTAATCCTGAAAAGCTCATCATGGATCGCACCATGTCCAACAAGGTGCGATTCCTCCTTTCTGATACACCATTCATCTGTGGTGTATATGGAGGGGTCAGCTGAGAAAGGATACCATTATCCTTTAAGAATTGTGTGAAATTAGTACTCAAGTATTCTCCTCCTCGATATGATCGAAGAGCTTTAATACTCTTTCCTAATTGCTTCTCTATCTCATTCTTGAACTCCTTGAACTTCTCAAATGCTTCCGACTTGTACTTCATTAAGTACACATAGCCGAATCTGGAGAAGTCATCGGTGAACGTGATGAAGTAAGAAAAGCCACCTTTGGCTTAGGTGGACATTGGACCACATACATCTGAATGTATTAGTTCCAAAATGTCATTGGCACGTTTTCCATGTCTAGTAAATGGAGATTTTGCCATCTTTCCCATAAGGCAGGATTCACATGTTGCAAACGATTTGTAATCGAATGCAGTTAAGTAACCAAGCTTGTGCAACTTTTGCAACCTACTTTCACCAATATGACTAAGTCTATAATGCCACATGTAGGCTTGGTTTACACAATTCTTGCTCTTCTTAAGAGCATTATCAACATGAAGATTGTAATAAGAAACAATCTTCTAATAGTAAGGTGTCTCCCGATGGAAGCTTGAGGTTTGCTGTCCCAACAGCAATCGCCGCAACTTTTGCGCCGTTTCTTAGCCTCAATTCCACCTCACCTTGTCTCAGCTTGCGTTTACTTGTCAGCATATGCACATCATGGCAGATATGAGAAGCACATCCTGTTGGGATTTCTCGGGTTTCTCCGGATCGCTCACGCAGCGGAAAATAAAAATTAAACATCGATCCGTTCCAGTTTCGAAAAACTAAAACCTACGATTATCGGATAATCGATTCTCACCGTGTGCGGATTCGAATCCGCAACCGTTCGGTTCCGTCGGTGCGACACCGCAAGCCGCGCAAACGCCCGGCCACTAGCGACGTCCACGCGTTCCTCCCTACGATGGATATCCTCGCGTTCCTCGTTCTTCGCAGCCCACGAAACCTCCGCCGGTCGCCGCAACGATCGCCGCAACGCGCGGACGATTTCCCGTCGAACGGGATTCGGAGAAGCGGCGGAGCATATTTGGATATGTCTAGACGCCAGAGAGAGAGAGAAACTGAGGAGGGGCGGATAGGGTTAGCAACAGCTTGGCCTGCTCAGCCCGTTCGCTATGTTTTATACTAACCGCGTAGTTTTTCATAAAAACCCCCAATTTATATAAAACCCACTTATTTATCCATCGCTTTGAGAATCATGTGCGTGTGACCCTCTAGGCCCAAGTACCAGTCCAGTTAATGGCCCAACAAGCCCAGTGACTCCTCACTGACTTTATTAATCAATTAATAACCCTTTAATAATTAATTAATCAATCGAATTGATGTCGCACATCGAATTCGACCGGGGCTCCGATCACGTTGGGTGCCAAGCAACACCGCGTGAACCCGGAAGGTATTGGGGTTAAGTAACCCACTTTTGGAACCTTTCCGCCGACAGTTACCGCGTGGATATAATCCTTCATTCGTACAATGTTCTCGAGTCAACTCAGGGCATGGCGAGCTGTCAAACCCTAGCTGATCGACTCACTTGGATTGGATGCCGCTGATGAATATCGGAAAACTCCTTTTACCGATATTATCGTCCGCCCTGGTCAGGGACTTTCGCGCATCCTTCCTAGAGCATTCTCTCTCTAAGTACCGAGAGCGAATGATTCTTTATTGACATACAATTTCCTTCTACGGTATTCCGCTGTACCCAATCCTTGGCGTATTAGAATCCCGTGGCTAGAGATTCGTAAACCAAGGTCAAAGCACAGAAGTCCACCGACAAGGTGTCCTTGGTGTCTCAGGTCCGAAGACCATCCACTCAACTGCGACAATAGAATCAAGTTGGTTGACAGTGAGGTACAATACCATCCAGCGATTCAGTCGGATCAGTTTAATGAACTCATTCTCCAATGAGCACCTACAGATTCGCCTTAGTGTCTCCACACAAGTGACTTATGAGATCAGTCACCCTCATCATATGAGAGGAGTAATATGTACTAGTTTAACCGGATATCCGATGTCCTTCTCGGATATCCTCCGACTAGGAACAATTAAGAATATGTGTGTTTAAGTGATCAGTCTCATTAGTATGATCTCATCATAATCTGATCACTATAGCACATATTCACGGAATTCATTATGAAACGATAATTAATGCGATTTACACATAATGAATATTATGCCATTATATTAATAAAATGAACGAGATTTACATAGTCAGATTGGCTTGTAGGCCACCTAAACTAACAATCTCCCACTTGGACTAAAGACAATCACCTTTATACAATAAGCCCATAGACTCTAGGTGACGCTCAAACACAATTTGAGCCAACGGTTTGTCAGTGGATCTGCTATATTGTCGACGGATGGAGCTCTTTCCACTACTACATCTCCTATGGATATGATCTCTCTGATAAGATGAAAGCGCTGCAGAATATGCTTCGATTTCTGATGAGACCGCGGCTCTTTCGCTTGCGCAATGGCTCCATTGTTATCGCACAACAGTGGAACAGGCTCAGAGATGCTGGGAACGACGCCGAGGTCGGTGATGAATTTCTTCAACCACACTGCTTCCTTGGCGGCTTCAGCTGCAGCGATGTACTCAGCTTCAGTCGTCGAATCTGCACTGGTTACTTGCTTGGAACTATTCCAGCACACTGCCCCTCCGTTCAATGTAAACACGAATCCAGATGTAGACTTGCTATCATCTGGATCCGACTGGAAACTCGAGTCAGTATAGCCTCGCAGTTTCAAGTCACCTCCTCCATAGACAAGAAACATATCCTTAGTTCTTCTCAAGTACTTAAGGATGCATTTCACTGCCTTCCAGTGCTCTTCGCCTGGATCAGCCTGACATCTGCTCGTAACACTTAGAGCAAATGCAACATCAGGCCATGTACATAACATGGCATACATGATAGATCCTATGACTTCACTCTTACACGAGCTTTATCATGAAGGAACTCCTTGCAGTTCCTCTTCCAGTGACCATACTGCTTATAGTAGAAGCAGTCACCCTTCACTACTCTTTTGCCTTTGTCCTTCGATCTTCTATCGTTAGCAATCATCTCTACTTCAGGGGCATCTAATGCCGATTCAGCAGGAGGATCAACTCCAGGGTCAAAGTCAATGTGCTCAGATCTGAAGAATTTCTTCAGGTTTCTGAACCAATCCGAGTAGATCGGGTAAGTCAAAAGGGCATCAAGTATGCTACGGAGTGGGTTATTCGACGACATAATTCCCTACAGGAGATAAGTAAAATTTATTTAGCAGATGTTTAACTATTAAAATTTAAAACGAGACATGGTCTTTTGTTCAAGTTTAACTCCCACTAATTTTCGACGGACTGTATAACCCTCAGTTATACAGAACAGGAGACACCGACAGTCTCCTAGTGGGGGTCAGAATCTCAATGACTTGCACTACAACCTTGTGGATAGCACAACAAACTGTAATACAATCAAAGAGCACCCAACTCATGGGACTTGCAACTCCTTGCAATATCTGATCATGGCTTCGGTCCCCAGAGATTTAATGGCCTTGTGGATAGCACAACAAACCATTAATTCTTGTCTAAGCTAACCATCATTACGCGACGAGCATAGATTTGCATGCAACCCTTGTGGATAGCACAACAAAGCTACATGGTTCCTCTATCCCGATCTATAGGCATCTAATGCCATAGCCACAGTTTCTCCTCCCAATTAAGCAAGCCTTGTGGATAGCACAACAAACCTGCCTAAAGTGATTCGAATCCTATGACTATAACGATGGTGGACTACGCGGTAAGTTCTTAACTACTCACGTAACGGCTTAGAGTTTATCTGAGGGTATTTAGATAACTTTTATCTTGGTCTCTCCTAGGTGATAGTATAAATATATCGTATATATTTACTAAATACTATAACCTACTTTGATTCATAATCAAAAGAAAACAATGCATCACATACATGTCTAGTGTAGTCATGGATAGCATAGTGGGTTTGATTGGAGCCAACAGTCAAACGCACACACAATCTAACATAACATTTACATTAGATAAACCTGCAAACACATAGGCAAAGGATCTTCATCTTTTCGCCTTCCTGGTTGCAGTTGTGGATCGTCCTCGTTCTTTCCTCGGTTGCCTCGATCAGATTACAATTATTCTAGAATTACAAGTAAATTGAAGAAGGCCTTATGGCGAGTACAAGAGAGAGAGGGAGGTAGAAATACATCGGAGTATGAGAGAGAGAGGTACGCAGACCTCTATTTATTAACAATTAATAAACAATCATACATCCATGATCCACACAATCCATTCATCACATGAATAATAAATTAAGTGCATATCCATGACCACAGTGTGTTTTAAACATCCACACATGATTCAGCGCATTACATGGCTAAAATAAATGAGTTTTCAAAATAAATAAGTTTTGGCTTTCAAACATTGGGATCCAATCAAAATTGCTATTTGAATTTCAAAAACTCATTTTATTAACTTAACATGCAGTTAAATAAAATTTAAAAGCAATAAACACACATCACATACGCACACACTCCGAATTAATAATTCCATATTATTCCATGCAAATTAGAACAATTCTAATAATCTAACACTTAGATTAAACTCCATTAATAATCTAACAGTTAGACTATTTAAAGACTAATCTAACTCTTAGATTAATCCAACTAAGTTAATTAATAATTTAACACTTAAATTAATAATCAACTATAATTAATTATTAACTACTAATCTAACACTTAGATTCGCCAATTGATGTTAATTATTAATTTAACTCTTAAACTAATAATTAACACTAACTGATTAATAATTAATTAATCTAATTCTTAGATCAGATAATTAAAGTTATTATTAATTTAACTATTAAATTAATAACAACAATAATTAAAGAAGGACTACAGATTTAACATTTAAATAAGTCATTTAAGTTAATTATTAATTTAACAATTAAATTAATAACTAACTCAAAGTAATAATTAACAATTAGATGTATTAATAATTAATAATCTAACAATTAGATTAAAATTATTGACTACTAATTTTAATTCTTAAAATTAGATAAATTAAGGTCAATAATTAATTTAACACTTAAATTAATATTAACCTCAATTAATTCACAACTAATTTCTAATTAATAAATCCTTAATTAACTTAATGATTCAAAATCGTTAATAAAAGCCCAATTAAATTAAAATTGAATAATAATTTTAATCCTCAAAATAATTTTGAAAATTTTAAAATTAATTTAAATTTTAACTAAATTTCAAATGGGCAATTTTGGGGTTTAATGGGGTTAAAATAGGCCATGGCTCAACCACCTTGGCTGAGCGAGGGCCTCGGACCCTGGCCTGGCTTGGCCAGGCCCTGGACCCAGCCCGGCTTGAGCCCGGTCGAACCGGTTCAGGTGCTGGGCTTGCCTCCTTCCTTTCACCTTTCTTCCTGCAACAAACCGACGCAGCAAACCCTAGCTGTTGTTGTAGGTGGTGGCCGACGGTTGGAGGCGTGGAAGCGCCGGCGGCGGTCGGTGCCCGGCGTTGACCGGCGGCGGTCGGTGCCCGGCGTTGACCGGCGCCGGTGGGCTCCCTAGCGACGGCATGCCCTCCGGTGGGCTCCTCAAAGAGCTGCATATCAAGCCCTATAAACACCAAAAAAATTGGTTTTTCACACCTTGAGGAAGGGGGAAAAATTCCGGCCGCCTCCATCGGCCTCTCTGTTGCCTGCCAAGAACCAAGGGAAGATCGGAGATATTCCCAGACAGATCCAGATCTGGGTTTGTCCATCCCAACGTTTGGGATGCCGGAATGAAGCCGCTGCAAGCCCTAATCTTCACCGCATGAAGAACCCCGAAAAAACACCCCAATCAAATATCGAAAATTGCAGAAACATAATCTGATTATTAGTATTCATCTCATGAACACAGATCCTGCAAAAATCGACTTTTAAGCATGGAATTAAATTATGGAAAAATTAATTTCGGGTAAGTCAAAAGGGCATCACATGTGCACACACTCCAAATTAATAATTCCAGATTATTCCATGCAAATTAGAACAATTCTAATAATCTAACACTTAGATTAAACCCCATTAATAATCTAACAATTAGACTATTAATGACTAATCTAACTCTTAGATTAGTCCAACAAAGTTAATTAATAATTTAACACTTAAATTAATAATCAACCAAATTAATTATTAACTACTAATCTAACACTTAGATTAGCCAATTAATGTTAATTATTAATTTAACTGTTAAACTAATAATCAACACTACTAATTAATAATTAATTAATATAACTCTTAGATTAGTTAATTAATGTTAACATTAATTTAACTATTAAATTAATGACTAACAATAATTAATTAAGGACTATTAATTTAACACTTAAATTAATCAGTTAAAAATTAATAATTAATTTAACAATTAAATTAATAACTAATTCTAATTATCAATTAACAATTAGATATGTTAATAATTAATAATTTAACAATTAAACTATTAATTATTAATCACTAAGCTAACAATTAAATTAGTTAATTAAAGTTAATTATTAGGTTAACTTTTAATATAATAATCAACTCTAATTATATGATCACTAATTGTTAATAATGATTCAAAATCATTAATTAAGCCCTATTATTTAAAATTGAATGATAATTTTAAACTTCAAAAGTATTTTGAAATTAAGTTATGATCCAATCAGGTTTTAATTTTAATTTGGGCTATGGGTTTAAGGGGAAAAATGGGGTTTAAAATTGCAATTGGGCTCAGCCCAACAGGAACCACTGGTTCGAGCCAGGGGCTCGGCCAGGTGCGACCCCGGGCTCGCCCAGGTGCGACCCCGGGCTCGCCCAGGGGGCCGGACCCGGGGCATCCTGGACCGAGCCAGGGTCGACTGGCCCAGTCGGCTCGCCACCTGGCCCGGCCCAACCGGGGCCGACCCCCAGGCCGGCTCGGCCCCGTGGACCGCCCTCTCCCACCCGACGCCCCTAAAACCTGCAAACCCTAGAAGTTGCAGGCGGCGGCGGGGAGGAGCATCTGGGCTCCGGCGGCGGTGCCCCTTCGGCGCCTGACCCTAGCCGGCGGCGTCCGGTCCCGCCGGCGACCCCTCTGGCGCCGGCGGGATCCTCGGAGAAGCCCAAAACAGGCCGGCCAAGCCCCTTTTTGCTGGTTTCACCAAACCGAGGAGGAAGAAGAAGGTGGTGCGGCCGGCCGCCACTACCCTGCCCGTTCCCAGCATTGGCAGCATGCTTATGGAGGACCAACGACCCTTCCTCAGAGATCCGGGGTCCCGGTTAACAATCCCAACGCTTGGGAGACCCGAACAAAACAGCCGTTCTTTGTCATTCTTCGTCCAACGAAGAACACGAGAAACCCAAAAAAAAAAATTCGAAAATTGCCAGAAAAATAATCTAATTATTAGTGTTCATCTCATGAACACAGATCCAGCAAAAAATTGACTTTTAAGCATGGAATTAAATTATGGAAAAATTAATTTCGGAGACCGAAACGGGACGAGAAATAGTGGAACCTGGCTCTGATACTACTGTTGGGAATTTCTCGGGTTTCTCCGGATCGCTCACGCAGCGGAAAATAAAATATTAAACAACGATCTGTTCCCGTTTCGAAAAAACTAAAGCTACGATTATCAGATAATCCATTCTCACCGTGTGCGGATTCGAATCCGCAACCGTTCGGTTTCGTCGGTGCGACACCGCAAGCCGCGCAAGTGCCCAGCCTCTAGCGAAGTCCACGCGATCCTCCCTGCGACGGATATCCTCGCGTTAGTCGTTCTTTGCAGCCCACGAAACCTCCGCCGGTCACCGCAACGCGCGGACGATTTCCCGTCGAACGGGATTCGAGAAGCGGCGAAGCATATCTGGATATGTCTGGACGCTAGAGAGAGAGAGAAACTGAG
Organism: Zantedeschia hybrid cultivar; assembly: GCA_030544215.1. NCBI lineage: Eukaryota > Viridiplantae > Streptophyta > Magnoliopsida > Alismatales > Araceae > Zantedeschia > Zantedeschia hybrid cultivar. The sequence continues at coordinate 56,525,932 of JARZZO010000010.1, forward strand.
GAGGGGCGCCTAGGGTTAGCAGCAGCTTGGCCTGCTCAGCCCGTTCGCTATGTTTTATACTAACCGCGCGGTTTTTCATAAAACCCCCCGGTTTATATAAAACCCACTTATTTATCCATCGCTTTGAGAATCATTTGCGTGTGACCCTCTAGGTCCAAGTACCAGTCCAGTTAATGGCCCAACAAGCCTAGTGACTCCTCACTGACTTTATTAATCAATTAATAACCCTTTATTTATTAATTAATCAATCTAATTGATGTCGCACATCGAATTCGACCGGGCCTCCGATCACGTTGGGTGCCAAGCAACATCGCGTGAATCCGGAAGGTATTGGGGTTAAGTAACCCACTCTTGGAACCTTTCCGCCGACAGTTACAGCGTGGATATAATCCTTCATTCGTACAATGCTCTCGAGTCAACTCAGGGCATGGCGAGCTGTCAAACCCTAACCGGTCGACTCACTTGGATTGGATGTCGCTGATGAATATTGGAAAACTCCTTTCCCGATATTATCATCCGCCCTGGCCAGGGACTTCCGCGCATCCTTCCTAGAGCATTCTCCCTCTAGGTACCGAGAGCGAATGATTCCTTATTGACATACAATTTCCTTCGACGGTATTCCGCTGTACCCAATCCTTGGCGTATTAGAATCCCGTGGCTAGAGATTCGTAAACCTAGGTCAAAGTACAGAAGTCCACCGACAAGGTGTCCTTGGTGTCTCAGGTCCGAAGACCATCCACGCAACTGCGACAATAGAATCAAGCTGGTTGACAGTGAGGTACAATACCTTCCAGCGATTCAGTCGGATCAGTTCAGTGAACTCATTCTCCAATGAGCACCTACAGATTCGCCTTAGTGTCTCCATACAAGTGACTTATGAGATCAGTCACCCTCATCATATGAGCATGAGTAATCTGTACTAGTCTAACCGGATATCCGATGTCCTTCTCGGATATCCTCCGACTATGAACAATTAAGAATATGTGTGTTTAAGTGATCAGTCTCATTAGTATGATCTCATCATAATCTGATCACTATAGCACATATTCACGGAATTCATTATGAAACGATAATTAATGCGATTTACACATAATGAATATTATGCCATTATATTAATAAATGAACGAGATTTACATAGTCAGATTGGCTTGTAGGCCACCTAAAACTAACATCTAAGTTGTGTTGTTTTGGCACTTTGGGAAGGTGAGGAACCCCCAAATAGAGTTTATCAACTTAACGCCAATAGAGTGACATATATCCTTTCTTGTAGAGAAGGGAATGCCTCTAGTGAAGATGATACCCAATTTGAGTGACATATATCCTTTCTTGTAGGGAAGGGGTGCCTCTATTGAAGATGATCCTCAATTTGTTTTTGTTGATACTTTGACCAGACCAGCTACTATACATATCCATGATTCCCAATGTTGGCCTTAGTTACAATTACAGTGCCAAACAAAGACACATCATCTGCATACATAGTGTGGGAAATAGATGGGACTTGATTGTTTAGTCTCAGGCCTTTGATATTTCCCACTTGCATCTTGCAGTCAAATAAAGCCAATAGTGTTTCAGCACAAATGATATATAGGTAGGGAGACAGGGCCTTGCCTAATACCTCTGGAAGGAGAAATGGTCTGTGTAGCTTCACCATTCATAGGAATTGCATAAGTGACGATTGAGACGCATTATGTAATCAAATTAATGGCAATACTAGAGAAACAATGGAGCATTAACGCTTGGCGAATGAAGGACCATTCCAAGGTATCATAAGCTTTTGAGATATGAATCTTAAGAGCAAGTTGGGCTTGTAGGAATAGTTCATGGAGTGGAGAACTTACTAAACTACCACTATACTATATGAGATACTTCTGTAAGGGATAAATGCACTATGGTTTGGGGAAACCAAATAGTGTAGAAAAGGTTTAATCCTAGAAACTAGGATCTTGGCAATAACCTTATACACCACATTGGTTAAACTAATAGGTCTGCAGTTATAGGGAGTGGTGACAGTCTCCTTCTTAAGAATCAAACAAATGTGTGTGTGGTTGACACCAATTAGCATTGTTTGGTTGCTGAAGAAATTAGACACAAGCTGGTAAACCTCACTCTTAACTTCATTCCAATATATATGGTAGAAGGATGGTGGTAGACCATCCGGCCAGGAGATTTCCTAGCTTTTATTGACATGATAGCCTTCTCAACTTCCTTAATTGCAGGACTGGCAATGAAATTAATGTTGTCTTGGGGAGAATTTTAAAGAGGGGGCTGACAGACAGAGGCGGATGCTAAAAGGATTAGAAGATTGATAGATTTGTTGAAAGTGTTGAGAAATGACTTGTTTGATGTCTTTTGCTTGTTTGATGTCTTTTGGAGCAATTGCCCAAGATCCATCCATCCTTCTTAGAGCTAAAATGCGGTTGGAGCTGCATCTGTTAAGGACCTTAGTGTATTCAGTGTTTATGTCACATCCTTGTACCAATAAGGTTTGACCGTTTACTTCTAGTATTCCTCCTCTTGGAAAATGTCTTTTCAAGCTCTTTTCCCAGAGCAAGTTCCTTTGCTAAATTCTGCTCTAAGATGGGGAGAACTCTAACATATTTTAGATCTAGCTGGATTCTAGTGATCTCTATAGAAGCGTTTTTAACATATGCCTTCTTCTACTGCTTGATGTCTTTATGGAAATTTTTGACCCTGCCTAAATAGGAAGCATTTGATGCATGAGCTTTCTTCTAGTTTTCCACAATCATGTTGGTGAAGTGAGGATATTGTTAGTCTTAGGTGGCCTACAAGCCAATATGACTTTGTAATCTCGTTCATTTATTAATATAATGACATAATATTCATTGTGTGTAAATCGTATTAATTATCGTCTTATAATGAAGTCTGTGAATATGTGCGATAGTGATCAGATTATGATAAGATCATACTAGTGAGATTGATTACTTAAACACACATATTCTTAATCGTTCATAGTCAAAAGATATCCGAGAAGGACATCGGATATCCGGTCAGACTAGTACAGATTACTCATGCTCATGTGATGAGAGTGACTGATTTCATAGTTACTTGTGTGGAGACACTAAGGCGAATTTGTGGGTGCTCATTGGAAAATGAGTTCACTGAACTGATCCGACTAAATCGCTGGATGGTACTGTACCTCACTATCAACCAGCTTGATTCTATTGTCGCAGTTGTGTGGATGTTCCTCGGACCTAAGACACCAAAGACACCTTGTCGGTAGACTTCTGTGCTTTGACCTTGGTTTATGAATCTCTAACCAGGGGATTCTAAACAGCCAAGGATCGGGTACAGTTGAATACCGTCGAAGGGAATTGAGTGTCAATAAGGAATCATTCGCTCTTGGTACGATGAGAGAGAATGCTCTAGGAAGGATGCGCGAAAGTCTTTGGCCTGGGCGGACGATAATATCGGAAAAGGAGTTTTCCGATATTCATCAATGGCATCCAATCCAAGTGAGTTGACCGATTAGGGTTTGACAATACACCATGTCCTGAGTCGACTCGAGAGCATTGTACGAATGAAGGATTATATCCACGCAGTAACTGTCGGCGGAAAGGTTCCAAGAGTGGGTTACTTAACCCCGATACCTTCCGGGTTCACGCGGTGTTGCTTGGCACCCAACGTGATCAATTAATTGCCAAATCCGTATTCATGCGATGAATACAATATAGTAAGATTATTTTTTTATTATGCAATTTATCGATTATTATTTTGTGGTTTTTCGTGTTCTTTGTGAGACGAAGAACGGCGGGCGTTTCGATTTTGATTCAGGCTTCCCAAGTGTTGGGATGTGTTGGCCAGTACCCCGGATCCTCCAAGGATTTTATCCCACTACTAATCACCATTGGCACCTGCTGCCAGGGCCGGGGTGTCCTGTGAGGGGCTCTCCCTTTCTTCTTCTTCATGGTTTTGGAAACCCAAATAAGAGGAGAAGGAAGGAAAGGGCTTGGTTGGCTACTTGATAAGCGGCCACCAGCGGCCCTGCCGGCGCCGGGCATGTCGCCGGCGCCGGGGGCATCGCCGGCCGCTTGCCGGCGCTGCCAGTCCCCACCCGCCGCCTAGGCCACCTGCAAACCTGTTAGGGTTTCGGTGGGAACGTCGGGTCTGGGGAGCAGGCGGCCGAACGATCTAGTTGAACCGGCCCCGAGCCGGTTCAGGCGGTTGGTCCGAGCCCTTGCCGAGCCAGCCGGACTTAGGCAGGGCCTGAGCCAAGGGCCCGAGCCCTGGCTCGAGAAGGAGGTCCTGGCTTGCACTTTACCGAGCCCTGGCTCACCAAATGGGCTGAGCCCAGTTCCCTCCCTTTGAATTTCCCTTTCAAAACCCCATTATTCAAATTAAACCCCTTTGACCCAATTGATATATGATTAGATTTTAAATTTTAAATTCTAAAATTTTCTTAAAATTATTATTTTTAATCTAATATTATTGAATTAGGTCATTAATGATTTTGGAATCATTATTAACAAATTGTTGTTATAGATTAGAGTTAGTTATTAATTTAAACTTTAAATTAATAATTAATTTTAATAGACTAATTTAAGTGTTAAATTAGTTATTATTAGTTAATTGAAATTAATTATTAATTTAAGTGTTAAATTGATAATTAATTTTAATTAACTAATCTAATGGTTTAATTAATAGTTATTAATTAATTGATGTTAATTATTGGTTTAAGAGTTAAATTTATAATTAACATTAGTCTATGAATCTAAGAGTTAGATTGGCAGTTAATATTTAATTGATGTTAATTATTAATTTAAGAGTTAAATGATTAACATTAATTAACTAGTCTAAGAGTTAGATTAGTAATTAATAACTAATTAGAGTTGATTATTAATTTACAACAGTGGTATCTTAATTAGTAATAAATTTTAATTTACTGATCTAAGAGTTAGATTAGTAATTAATTTTAATATTCTAATTATTAGATTATTAATTTGTTTCAATCTAATTGTTAGATTGTTTAAATTTTAGAAATGTTCTAATTTTCATGGAATAATATGGAATTTTTTAATTTGGAGTGTCTGCACATATGATGTGTGTTTTGATACTTTTGAATTTGATTTAATTGCATGATTATCTTATTTAAAGGGTTTTCGAAATTCAAAAGTCAATTTTAATTCGAACCCAGCCTTTTGAAAGCCAAAATTGTATATTTTTTAAAACTCTTTTATTTTAGCCATGTGATACGTTGAATCATGTGTGGAATGGTTAAAACACACCGTAGTCATGGATATGCACTTATTTTAAATTATTCATATGATGAATGATGTGTCTGGATCGTGGTTGTATGATTGAATGAATATTTATTAATTGTTAATAAATAGAGGTCTGCGCACCTCTCTCTCTCATTCTCTGATGTACTTCTACCTCCCTCTCTCTTGTACTCGTCATAAGGCCTTCTTCTCTTTACATGTAAATTATGAATTTATTGTAATATGATCGAGGCAACTGAGGAAGGAGCGAGGATGATCCATAGCTGCAACCAGGAAGGCGATATGATGAAGATCTCTTGCCTGTGTGTTTACAGGGTAGTCTAATATAAATGTTATGTTAGATTGTGTGTGCGATTGACTGTTGGCTCCAGTCAAACCCACAGTGCTATCCATGACCGCACTAGACATGTATGAAATGCATTGTTTTAATTTTGATTATGAATCAAAGCAGGTATAGTATTTATTGAATATATATGATATATTTATACTAACTCCTAGGAGAGACAAAGATAAAAGTTATCTAAATACCCTCGTCTAAACTCTAAGTCGTAACGTGAGTAGTTTAGAACTTACCGCGTGGTCCACTATCGTTATAATCATAGGATTCGAATCACTTTAGGCAGGTTTGTTGTGCTACCACAAGACCTGTTTAATTGTGAGGAGAGACTGTGGCTATGGCATTAGATGCCTATATGATCGGGGTAGAGAAACCATGTAGCTTTATTGTGCTATCCACAAGGGCTGCATGCAAATCTATGCTCGTCGCGTAATGATAGTTAGCTTAGACCAGAATTAGTGGTTTGTTGTGCTATCCACAAGGCCATTAAATCTCTTGGGACCAAAGCTCTGATCGGATATTGCAAGGAGTTGCAAGTCCCATGAGATGGGTGCTCTTTGATTGTTTTACAACTTTCTTGTGCTATCCACAAGGTTGTACTGCAAGTCATTGAGATTCTGATCTCTATTAGGAGACTATCGGCGTCTCCCGTTCTGTATAACTGAGGGTTATACAGTCCGTCGAAAATTAGTGAGAGTTAAAACTTGAACAAAAGACCATGTCTTGTTTTAATATTTAATAACTGATCATCTGTTGAATGGATTTATTTCATCTCTTATAGGGAATAATGTCGTCGAATAACCCAGTCCATGGCATACTTGATGCCAAACATTTGACTAGCCTGAACTACTCAGATTGGTTTAGAAACCTGAAGAATGTATTCAGACCTGAACACGTTGACTGTGTCATTGGAGCTGATCCTCCTGCTGAACCGGCATTGGATGCCCTTGACACAGAGATGATAGCTAACGATAAAAGATCGAAGGACAAAGACAAAGAAATAGTAAAAGGTGACTGCTTCTGTAACGACCCGCCATCCTATGACCGGAGACCCGGTCACTAAATGGATGTCGGCCCATTAACTACGGGTTCACACCCGGATCTCTCACAACACATCTGGAGGAGTAAGTGCTAAACAAGGCTAAATATAACAATCGCACGGACTACAAAGGTAAACGAGTGCGCAGAAAGGGAAATATCAATGTCCGTATACAGTCCAACAATAATTACATGTCCAACAAATTAAGTATGTACAGGCAGAAGGAAAGTACAACAACATCGGGGCATACCCCGGGACTAAGACAGCTGCTGGTCCGCACACCAAGAAGTCACCACGCTTCCGCTCGCCTCGAGGTCCGCACTTGAAACCGCAGGGAGTGAGCCACACCAGAAATGGGCTCAGTAGGGATCATCCGATCCCCTGCCTCCCACTCACACACCCACAAGTGCAACAACAGGAATATATATAGCAATAACACCAAGCAGTAAACACAACTCTCAAACCTGATAGGAACCGTACAATAAGCAGCGTAGCAAGAACGGTACCAAGTAACCCGAAGAACCCAACTCAATATGAAACGTACGCGTAAGCAGTGTAACAGGAACAGTACCGAGCAACCTGGTGAACCCAACACAAGGTCACGTCTCACAGTCAAAGTCCACGAAGCGACTGAACCACACTGTCGACCGAAGTCAAACGTCGCCTCCCAACACTACCACCACTGCTCACGCTTGTCCACCCCTACAGTGTTCCGGGGCACTGTAGGGTGAGGCAGTGAGCCAAACTAGGACTAACTGGAGTCAGTGTACCGCCACTGCCAGCTACGTGTGCACACAAGCAGTCTAGACTACTGTCCTACCACCGGATTGCCTCCACGCTAGGCCTCAGCGCTTCAGGAGGGCCTTGGGGACCGGCGAACCCCCGTCAAGCCGAAGCTACAGGAACTACCCACAAGCCCAACTCTCCCGGGCTGCGTCAGGCCAAAGGACTAAGGGTACCACTCGTAACCTTGATCAAAGGTCACATCAGGTCCAATGGCTAAAGGGTAAACCAACTCCCACCAGTACCACAACCAGCTTCACAGCAAGAAACGCGCCGGAAGCTGCCACGACAACAAGGGAAACCCCGACCCGCTGAGGACAAACAGCGATCCCTCGGATAGCACACCGGCTACTCCGGCCCGTCGGGCTAAAGGCGATCCTGCTTCCCTCAGCCAAGGGTAAAACACAACATGTACCACTCCTCCACCGGTACGGCACAAAGCCTCACAGACACCATGACCCTGTCCCCATCGGTCCATGGTGACATACGGAAACCACAGTCACAACGATCCACAATCGTATAGGCACACACACACATATAACATGCTGCAATTCCATTCACACAGAAGTCCTCAGTCTCAGTGTACATCATAAAACATGCCTTTAAACCGCCCAACAGTGAAACATACATCAAAACCGGCACTTAACAGTTTCTGTCTTGAATCGCGTCGACCGAGGTCGACGCCATTCAAGTCCCTCAGACAGGTTCATTAGAACGTCAGATTATTCCTTGAAACGCGTCTTCACAGGGAGACGCCCTTTAAAACGCGTCCGCGTCCACTGACGCCATTCACAGTGAAATCCCAGATTTTCAGACCCTCAGCGGGGTGATTTCCTGCCTAAATGGCGTCATGTTGGCCCGACGTCCTTTCTAAAAGGCGTCGTCCTCCCATGACGTCATTTAGCGCCAGGAGCTCCCTTTCACGAAACCTCGAGCCGGGGAATTTCTGCCCTAAAAGGCGTCGTACTGCCCAGACGCCCTTTGAAAGGCGTCGACCAGACACGACGCCGTTTAGCGCCAGAAACCAGGTTCCCTGGTTCGAACCGAGGGTTTTTCCCTTGAACCCCAAGCACCCCGAAAAGCCCCAAAACCAAAAAGGGAAGAAGAGAAGCTCAACCACATAATCATGCTACGAAACCACGATCACAAACACCGCTATTCCCACAAGGAATCCCCCTAAACATGCTCAATCTAGCCCCATACACGCCACATCATGCCAAGAAGCAAACGAGTAACACATGCAAGGTTTCGTCCCCCTACCGGTTCTCGAACTCCGCCAAGCTCCGTGCCGCCGTCCCGCCGCACCGCACACCGCCGCCGGTACCCTCGAGGACGCCGCCACTCCGCCGGGACGTCGGCCGCCGTCCGGAGAAGGGAACGCCGCGAAGGAGGTGGTGGAGGTAGAGGTGAGAGGTAAGGAGGTTATGGAGTGGTTGGAAGAGGAAGAAGAGGAAGGAAAAGGGAGGAAGAGCGTCGGAGAGGGCGGAGGGGGTGAGGAGAGAGAGAGTGAAGGTGAGAATGAGGGAAAGAAGGGGAGGCTCGCGGGGTCAACCAGAATCCCGCTAAAACGCGTCGATCGAGGCAGACGCCAATCAGTCTGACAGGACGGCCGTACTGACACCGGTCTGAAACGCGTCGCCCACCGCGAACGCCGTTCAGACGACAAGACAGGCCGTACTGACAACGCTCTGGCGCCGTACCCTGACATCGCAGGTGTCGCAGTCTGAGACGCGTCGACCGAGCTGGACGCCGTTCAGACAAATTTGACAGGGGCCGTACTTTCGCGGCCCGAAACCCGCCCACGTGGCGCACACGTGGCACAACAACCAGCAGACCTAAATGGCGTCCACACACCCTGACGCCTTTTGAAAGGCGTCGAGCACTGTTGACGCCATTCAGCCAAAAATCTCAAGACCCCTCCAGGGTCCAAACCAGGGGATCCGGCCCGAACCCGACCCGAATACAGAACCCGAAATCTCAGTCATTACAACTTCTTCTGTAAGTAGAATAGTCACTGGAATAGGAACTGTAAGGGAAGTTTCTCAACGATAAAGATCATGGAAAGGTGAAGCTGTCTGAAGCTTCAGATATCTATATGATAGATATCAACTTATAAGTAAGAGATTCCACATCTTGGGTATTAGATACCGGATGTGCTTCTCATATCTGCCATGATGTGCAGATGCTGACAAGTAAGCACAAGCTGAGAAAAGGCGAGGTGGAATTGAGGCTAGGAAACGGCGCAAAAGTTGCGGCGATTGTTGTAGGGACAACAAACCTCAGACTTCTATCGGGAGACGTCTAATCATTAGAAGATTGTTATTATGTTCCTAGCATAATAAAGAACATCATATCAGTATCTTGTTTGAATAAGATAGGATATATGTTGTCTATTGAGAATAGAAGTTATTCGATTTATTATGGTAATAAATCAATAGCTTCGGCATATTTAGTCAACGGTCTATATCTCATAAATATTACTTATTACAATCTTCATATTGATAATGCTCTTAAGAAAAGCAAGCATTGTGTGAACCAAGCCTACATGTGGCATTATAGACTTGGACACGTTGGTGAAAGTAGGCTGCAAAGGTTGCACAAGCATGGATATTTGAATGCATTCGATTATGAATCGTTTGTGACATGTGAGTCATGCCTTATAGAAAAGATGGCAAAATCTCCATTTACTGGACATAGAGAACGTGCCAAAGACATTTTGAAATTAATACATTCGGATGTATGTGGTCTCATGTCCACCCAAGCCAAAGGTGACTTCTCATACTTCATCACGTTCATCGACGACTTCTCAAGATTCGGCTATGTGTACTTAATGAAGTACAAGTCAGAAGCATTTGAGAAGTTCATGGTGTTCAAGAATGAGGTAGAGAAGCAGTTAGGAAAGAGTATTAAAGCTCTTTGATCAGATCGAGGAGGAGAATACTTGAGTACTAATTTCATACAATTCTTAAAGGATAATGGTATTCTTTCTCAGCTGACCCCTCCATATACACCACAGATGAATGGTGTATCAGAAAGGAGGAATTGCACTTTGTTGGACATGGTGCGATCCATGATGATTACTAGTGTCCCTCTAGGGGTATGCTCTAGAGTCAGCATCATACCTACTGAACAGAGTACCCAGTAAGTCTATGGCCTCTACTCTATATGAGATATGGAAAGGCAGGAAACCAGAATTTAAACATGTTAAAGTATGGAGTTGTCCTGCTCATGTAAAGAGGCATGATCCAGACTAGGAACGATTAAGAATATGTGTGTTTAAGTGATCAGTCTCATTAGTATGATCTCATCATAATCTGATCACTATAGCACATATTCACGGACTTCATTATGAAACGATAATTAATGCGATTTACACATAATGAATATTATGTCATTATATTAATAAATGAACGAGATTTACATAGTCAGATTGGCTTGTAGGCCACCTAAAACTAACAATCTCCCACTTGGACTAAAGCCAATCACCTTTATACAATAAGCATATAGACTCTAGGTGACGCTCAAACACAATTTGAGCCAACGGCTTTGTCAGTGGATCTGCTACATTGTCGACGGATGGAACTCTTTCCACTACTACATCTCCTCTGGATATGATCTCTCTGATAAGGTGAAAGCGCCTCAGAATATGCTTTGATTTTTGATGAGACCGCGGCTCTTTCGCTTGCGCAATCGCTCCATTGTTGTCGCACAACAGCGGAACAGGCTCAGAGATGTTGGGAACTACACCGAGGTCGGTGATGAATTTCTTCAACCACACTGCTTCCTTGGCGGCTTCAGCTGCAACGATGTACTCAGCTTCAGTCGTCGAATCTGCAGTGGTTACTTGCTTGGAACTCTTCCAGCACACTGCGCCTCCATTCAAAGTAAACACGAATCCAGATGTAGACTTGCTATCATCTGGATCCGACTGAAAACTCGAGTCAGTAAAGCCTCGCAGTTTCAAGTCACCTCCTCCATAGACAAGAAACATATCCTTAGTTCTTTTCAAGTATTTAAGGATACATTTCACTGCCTTCCAGTGCTCTTCGCCTGGATCAGCCTGAAATCTGCTCGTAACACTTAGAGCAAATGCAACATCAGATTGCATGGACTCCGCTAGAAGCCGGGCGCTTGCGCGACTTGAAGTGTCGCACCGACAGAACCAAACGGTTGCGGATTCGAATCCGCACACGGTATGAACCGATTATCCGATAATCTGGTTTTTAGATTTTTCGAAACGGGAACGGATCTCCGTTTTTCCGTTGCGCAGGAGATCCGGAGAAATCCGAGAACCCAACAATCTTTCTGGTGGTTTTGGTACTCTTTCAGACCTACGAGGTTCTTGTGTACTATTTTGAACAGGCTCAAAAATTAACATTTCATTCGATAAACCATTACCAGATTGTGGGTCTAGAATTTCTTCCAAAGTTACTTTACTCCCACTGTCCTTCTGGAGAATATAATCTTCTTCTAGAAAGACAGCTTTCCTGGCTACAAACACTTTTTGTTCGCCAGGATGATAAAAGTAATATCCATAAGTTTCCTTTGGATATCCCACAAATCTGCATTTGTCAGTTCTGGACTCCAGCTTATCTGCGTCATGTCTTTTAACATGAGCAGGACATCCCCACACTTTAACATGTTTAAGGTCTGGTTTCCTTCCATTATATATCTCATATGGAGTGGTTTCAACAAATTTGCTGGGTACCTTGTTCGGGATATATATAGCTGAGCTAAGTGCATATCCCCATAAGGATACTGGTAATTTGGACATGCTCATCATTGATCGCACCATTTCCATTAATGTGCGATTTCTCATTTCTGATACACCATTCATCTGAGGTGTATAAGGAGGTGTCAGCTGAGAAATGATACCATTATCCTTCAAGTATTTAATGAACTCTGTACCCAAGTATTCACCACCCCGATCGGATCGGATGATTTTTATACTCTTTCCAGTTTGTTTCTTTACTTCATTCTTAAATTCTTTGAATTTTTCAAAAGCTTCAGATTTATACTTCAATAAGTATATGTATCCAAACCTTGAGTAATCATCATTAAATGTAATGAAGAATGATAAACCATCAATGGCTTGGGTAGACATAGGACCACATACATCTGAATGTATAAGTTCCAATATGTCTTTAGCTTGTTCTCCAGTTCCACTAAATGGAGATTTAGCCATTTTACCCATTAAATATGACTCACTGGTTGCATATGATTCATAATCAAATGGATCTAAGTATCTACCTTTATGCATCCTTTGAAGTCTGTTTTCGCCAATGTGGCTAAGCCTACAATGCCATAAGTAGGATTTGCTCATTTCATACTTGCTTCTTTTAATTAAAGAACCAATGTGTAAACTTTTATGAGACACATTTAATAGATACAAACCATTGTACAATATAGCAGAAGCTATTGATTTATTTTCAAAATAAATTAAACAACAATTGTTCCCAACAATTAAATTGTATCCAATTCTATCTAAACATGAAATAGAAATAATGTTTCTTATTATGCTAGGTATATAATAACATTCATCTAATGAAAATGTGTCTCCGGATGGTAGCTTGAGCTTCACTGTCCCCACAGCGATCGCCGCAACTCTTGCGCCGTTACCTAGCCTCAGCTCCACCTCGTCGGTCCTCAGTTTACGTCTTCTTGTCAGTGCCTGCACAGAATTGCAAATATGAGATACACATTCAGTATCTAATACCCATGATGTACAATCTCTTATTGACAAGTTTACATCTATTATATAGATACCTAAAGCGTCTTGCTGCTTCACAGTTTCTTGAGCCTTGTCTTTGAGGTATTCTTTGCAATTCCTCTTCCAGTGGCCTTTTTGGTGACAGTAGAAGCAATCACCTTTCTCAGTACTCTTGCCTTTGTCTTTCTTGACAACCTTTTGCTTTCTCTGAACTTTGTTCTTACCTTTCCTAAAGGCTTGGACTGCAAGCCTCTTCCTGTTGGTCTTACCAACCATGAGGATTTGGGGTTTATCTTTCACAAGGTTCCCCTCTGCAGTCTTCAACATGTTCAATAGTTCAGCTAAGGTGATCTGAATCTTGTTCATGTTAAAGTTAACGATGAACTGAGCATATGATTGTGGAAGGGAAGATAACACGAGGTCAGTATGCATCTCCTTTGGAAGTGTAACCCCAAGAGCATCCAACCTCTCCACCCATTCAATCATCTTCAGTACATCAATCTGTACTGAAGTTCCCTCTGCCATCTGAGGTTTGAATAGATTCTTAGATATCTCAATCGTTCGATTATGCTCTGCTCACCAAACAACTCCTTTAAATGGAGCATGATGGATCTAGCATCCGTCTCCTCATGTTGCCTCTACAACTCATTGCTCATAGAGGCTAACATGTAGCATTGGGCCATGGTGGAGTCTTCCTTCTATTTTTCGTATGCAATCATATCCTCCTATGGGGCATCTAATGCTAGTTCAATAAAAGGTTCATTATCCAAGATATAGGCAATCTGCTCAAACCTGAGGACAATCTTCAGGTTCTTGAGTCAGTCTGAGTAATTGGTGCATGTCAAACGGCTTGCATCGAGTATGCTTCGCAACGGGTTATGGTGCAACATTCTAGCCTACAGGAGATAATCAAATTATAATTAGCAAGGATTCAGATTAACTAAAACAAGATATGGTCTTTTATTATCTAGTTTTACTCCCACTAATTTTCGTCGAACTGCATAACCTTCAGATATACAGAACGGAGATGCCGACTGTCTCCTACTGGGGATCAGAATCTCCAAGCATCACAGTATGACCTCGGGTAAACGCATAGTATCATACTGCTATCTCAGAGCAATCATTTCATGATAATTGCAACTCTTTGCAATATCTGATCATATTTTGGCTCTAGATCTATTAATGGTGCCGGGTAAACACAGTAGACCATTAAATATGTTCTAAGCATTACCATCAATACGTGATTGAGTAAAGTAGGAATATAGCCCCCGGGTAAACACGTGGACAGCTATACTGTTCCTATGTTCCAATCTCCAGGCATCCAATTCCATAGTCAATAGACCTCTCTCATCAGATGATGGCACATCTTGGGTAAACACGAAGAATATGCCACCAATAAATCGAGATTTAATAACTATATTGATGGAGAGCCACGTGATATATTCTAAATGACTCGCGCTACAATTTAGATTTTAAAATGAAGGTTTTAGATTATTTATTTAGTCTCATCCTAGGTGATAGTAAATATATTGTGAATAAACACACACGCATCACATACATGTCAAGTGGTGGTCATGGACAACTATATATATATATATATATATATATATATATATATATATATATATATATATATACTAATAACCTAGTTAATATGATTCATAATCAAAGAATAAACACACACGCATCACATACATGTCGAGTGGTGGTCATGGACAACACAGTAGTTTGACTTGAGCCATACAGTCAAATGCACACACGCACACATAATACAACGTTTATATTATGAGTCCACAAACTCATAGGCTTAAGGAACTCTTTCTTATCCTTCTTGGTTGCAATTGTGGATCATCCTCGCTCTATGCTCAGCCACCTCGATCATAATTCACAATTACATGATAATTTAAAAGGAGGAAGCCTTAAGGCGAATACAAAGGGAGGGAAGTAGAAATATAATGGAATATGAGAGGGAGAGGTTCGCATACCTCTATTTATTAATAAACAATAAACCACACAATCACATCTACAACCACAATAATTTAAGTGCTAATCCATGACCACTGTTCAGTTTTTATATTATAACAAACCACACAGGAAATAGCTCATCAAATGGTTAAATAAAATTTTCGATAATAAATATTTTTGGTTTCATAAAACCAGTAACCAATCAAAATTAGATTTAGATTTTTCGAAAAGAATTTTAATTAAGCATGCTAATTTAAATCATGATTTAAACAAGCAATAATAACACATCAAATGCGCATGTCAACCAAATAGATCAAATCCTTTCAATATCCCATGCCATAACCTTGCGTGAAATTAATGTAACATTTAAATTGATCATTTGATTATCTAAATTGTTAGATATGATGATGTTAATGTAATTAATTTAACATTTAAATTAATATGCATTAACATCATCATATCTAACAATTTAGATAATCAAATGATCAACAACTAATTTGTCAATTAGAAATAGATTCTTAATCTAAATGGGCCCAATAAATATCAAGGACATAATTTAATTAAATTTAAAAAAAAAATCAAAATTTAAATTCTGGGAAAAACAATTTTTCAGAATTATTTGTTTTAATTGGGCCAAAATAGGGGGAAAAAAATTGGGCCTGGTCCAATGGACCAGGAAGGCCCAACCCATTGCTAGACCTGGGTCCGGCACTGGGCCGAGCCCAGCCAGTAGCTGGGCTCGGACCCAGACCAGCCCATGTGGGCGGCCTGGTCCGGCCAACTGCTGGGCTGGCTCGGGCCCATGCCCGGCTCGGCCTAGTAGGGGCCGGGCCGCCCCCTTCTTGCATGTAGCTAGGAAACCCTAGCTGTACGCAGGAAGGGGGGGTGGGCGCCACTGCCGGCCACCTGCCCAGCAGGGGTCAAGCGGCAGGGCACTACCCGGCAATGACGCCGGCGGTGCTTGGTCGGCCGGCGGTGTCAGCCCCCCGCACCCCCCCTTTTTGCTGTTATAATCGAACCCCCCCCTCCCCCCCCTCCCCCCCCTTCTTCCTTAACCGAAGAAGAAGATGGAGAGAGATGGATGGCTGGCGGCTCGATCCAATGCTGATCAACATGCCGACGATCTCCAGCGACCCTCCAGGTAGGATTTGTGTCGCCGGTGAGCCACTCCCAAATGTTTTGGGATGTTCGTGGGGTTCAAAACACATATCCATTCTTCGTCCCACGAAGAACACAAAAAATTTCTTATTATAGTGTTCATCGGATGAACAATATTCTTGCAAATAAAAATTAATTAATAGTAATAAACATCATGGAATATTTTTCTTTAAAGAACGATCTATTTGTTGATCGAAACGACGAAAAACACAGTGGAACCTGGCTCTGATACCACTGTAGGGTTCACTGTGTCGTGATCCGACCGAAAACGCAGCGGAATATTTTTCTCGGGATCGGATCTATCCCGTTTCGATCATTAAAACTAATTCAGTAAATCTTATTTACCTTGCGCGGATTTGAATCCGTGTCCGAACGGTTCCGACGGTGTGATCCCGCAAGCCGCGCACATGCTTGGCCTCTACCGATATCTACGCGGTCTTCCTCTTGATGGATCGTCATCGCTTACTCGCTCGTAGCAACGTCCGCAGATCCCGGCTGGCTTCGTATGATTCTCCGTGACATCCGGAGACGATTTCCCGTCGGACGGGAAGACGGAGCTCGAGAATCGATGCAACTCTGCTGAGGGGCTTCCAAAGATGGGATGGTGCCAGAGAGAGAGGAGAGAGAGGTGGGGAGCGGCCAGGGTTAAGGTTGCTGGCCCCTGAGCCTGATCACAATCTTTTATAGCAAGACTATTCGTAGTTTTTCATAAAAAACCCGAACTTATCCAAAATCCTATTAAAGATCCACCAACTTGAAAACCATTTGCGTGTGACCCTCTAGGCCCAAATACCAGTCCAGTTAATGGCCCATTAAGTCCACTAACCTCTTACTGATCCACTGAATTAATTAATATCCTTATATTAATTAATCAACCGAATTTAATGTCACCACAATAAATTCAGACGGGCTTCTGATCACATTGGGTGCCAAGCAACACTACGTGATCCCGGAAGGCATTGGGGTTAATCAAACCCACTATGGGAACCTTTCCGTCAACGGTTACCGCGCGAATATAATCCTTCATCCGTGTAATGTTTCCGAATCGACCAAGGGTATAGTTTACTGTTAAACCCTGACCGGTCGATTCACTTGAATCAGATGCCGCTAATCTGAATCCGATAACTCCTTATCAGATACAGAGTCCGCCATGGCCAGGGACTTTAAGCGCATAATTCATGGAACATTCTCTCTTAAATTACCAAGAGCAAATAATCCCGTATTGAACACACAATTACCTTTGAGGGTATTTCCCTGAACCCGATCACTTGACTTATTGATAACCCTTGGTCAGGGATTCGTTAGTCAAGGTTAAAGTTCAAAAATCTACCAACAAGATATCTTTGGCGTCTCAGATCCAAGGATCATCTAAGCAACCGTGACAAAAGACTCGAGTTGGTTAACAGTGGGGTGTTTACCATCCAGCAATTCATAGTCGGATCAGTTTAGTGAACTCATTCACCAATGAGCACCTACAGGTCCAACATAGTGTCTCCACATAAGTGACTTATAAGATCAGTCACCTTCATCACATGAGCTGAAGAAATCTATACTAGTTTATCCGGATGTTTGATGTCCTTCTCAAACATCCTATGACTAGGAACAATTAAGAACATATGTTTATAAATCTTCGGTCCCGTAATTATGATCTCATCATAATCCGAAGATCAACGCACATGTTCATGGACCTCATTGTGATTCGATAATCAATGCTCAAATAAGATACACAATGAATAATATGCCATTATATTAATAGTCTGAATATTACACAATATCGGATTGGCTTGTGGGTCATCCAATACTAACACTATCCACAAGGGATTCTCATATTTGCCATGATGTGCAGATGCTGACAAGTAAACGCAAGCTGAAAAAAGGCAAAGTGGAACTGAGGCTAGGAAATGGCACAAAAGTTGCGGCGGTTGCTGTAGGGACAACAAACCTCAGGCTTCCATCAGGAGACGCCTTATCATTGGAAGATTGTTATTATGTTCTTAACATAATAAAGAACATCATATCAGTATCTTGTTTGAACAAGATAGGATATAGGTTGACTATTGAGAACAGAGGTTGTTCGATTTATTATAATAATAAATCAATAGCTTCGGCATCTTTAGTGAACGGTCTATATCTTTTAGATGTTTCTTATTACAATCTTCATATTGATAATGATATTAAGAAGAGCAAGAATTATGTGAACCAAGCCTACATGTGGCATTGTAGAGTTGGACACATTGGTGAAAGCAGGCTGCAAAGGTTGCACAAGCATGATTATTTACCTGCATTCGATTATGAATCATTTGCGACATGTGAATCATGCCTAATGGGAAAAATGGTAAAATCTCTATTGATTAAACATGAAGAACGTGCCAAAGACATTTTAAAACTAATACATTCAGATGTATGCGATCTAATGTCCACCCAAGTCAAAGGTGGCTTCTCATACTTTATCACGTTCACCGACAACTTCCCAAGATTCAACTATGTGTACTTAATGAAGTACGAGTCGGAAGCATTTGAGAAGTTCAAGTTGTTCAAAAATGAGGTAGAGAAGCAGACAGGAAAGAGTATTAAAACTCTTTGATCAGATCGATGAGGAGAATACTTGAGTACTATTTTCACACAATTCTTAAAGGATAATGGTATCTTTTCTCAGCTGACCCCTCCATATACACCACAGATGAATCGTGTATTTGAAAGGAGGAATCACACCTTGTTGGACATGGTGCGATCCATGATGAGCTTTTCGAGCTTACCAGTGTCCCTTTGGGGGTATGCTCTACAGTCAGCAACATACCTACTGAACAAAGTACCCGGCAAGTCTGTGACCTCTACTCCATATGAGATATGGAAATGCAGAAAACTAGAATTTAAACATGTTAAAATCTAGGATTATCCTGTTCATATAAAGAGGCATGATCAAGACAAGTTGGAATCACAAACTAATAAATGCAAGTTTGTGGGATATCCAAAGGAGACCTTTGGATACTACTTTTACCATCCTAGTGAACAAAAGGTGTTTGTTTTCAGGAAAGCTGTCTTTTTGGAAGAAGAATACCGTCTCTAGGAGGATAATGGGAATAAAATAATACTGGAAGGCGTTCCAGATCCCCAAACAACTGCAATATCATCAGATGAACTATCAGTTCCTGAATCTATTCAGGTACATACATATGAGCCTCGCATATCTGGTAGAGTACCTAGACTACCCGAACGATATGTGGGACATATCGCTGAAGGAGAGTCTAAAGTTGAATATAATGAGGATGATGATCCAAAAACCTACCATGAAGCCATAGAAGGCCCAGAACCCGGGAAATGGCGAGAAGCCATGAACTCAGAAATCCAGTCAATGTACACCAACTAAGTTTGGAACTTAGAGGACTTGCCCGAGGGTATTGTACCCATTGGATGCAAGTGGATATTTAAGAGAAAGATCAGTGCAGATGGACGGATCAACACTTATAAGATAAGGTTGGTGGCAAAAGGATATCGTCAAAGACAATGAATTGACTATGACGAGACTTTCTCACCAGTTACCATGATAAAGTTGATCAGAGTTCTACTCGCCATAGAAGTACATTTCAATTACGAAATCTGGCAGATGGATGTGAAGACTGCCTTCCTTAACAGTAATCTTGAGTAAGAGGTGTATATGATACAACTAGAAGGTTTCACATCCAAGGAATCTCCAGATAAAGTGTGCAAGCTTCAAAGGTCCATTTACAGACTAAAGCAAGCTTCTCAGAGCTGGAACATAAGATTTGACAAGGCTGTCAAGTCTTATGACTTCATTAAGAATGAAGATGAGCCTTGTGTGTACAAGAAGACCAGTGGGAGTGCAGTCATTTTTCTAGTTCTTTACGTAGATGACATACTACTCATTGGGAATGATGTAGCTATGATGTCATCAGTAAAGATCTGGCTGTCGAAAAACTTCTCCATGAAGGATTTGGGAGAAGCATCCTACGTATTAGGAATACGGATATATAGAGATAGATTAAAGAAGATGCTCGGAATGACTCAATCCTTGTACATAGATACCATTGTCAAAAGGTTTGGCATGGAAAATTTTAAGAGAGGTCTCATACCAATGAGACATGGAATCAATCTCTCAAAGGAACAGTCTCCTAAGACTCCTAATGAGAGGGTATTCATGGATAGAGTACCCTATGCCTCTGCCATAGGATCTATCATGTATGCCATGCTATGTATACAGCCTGATGAGTCATATGCTCTAAGTGTTATGAGCAGATTTCAGGCTGATCCAAGCGAAGAGCACTGGAAGGAAGTGAAATATATCCTTAAGTATTTGAGAAGAATTAAGGATATGTTTCTTGTCTATGGAGGAGGTGACTTGAAACTGCGAAGCTTCACTGACTCGAGTTTCCAATCAGATCTAGATGATAGCAAGTATACATCTGGATTTGTGTTTACTTTGAACAGAGGCGCAGTGTGTTGGAAGAGTTTCAAGCAAGAAACTACTGCAGATTCGATGACTAAAGCTGAGTATATCGCTGCAGCTTAAGCCGCGAAGGAAGTTGTGTGGTTGAAGAAGTTCATCACCGACCTTGGCATAGTTCCCTGCATTTCTGATCCTATTCTGCTGTTGTGCGACAACAATGGGACTATTGCACAAGTGAAAGTATAACGACCCGCCACCCTATAATCGGAAACCCGATTACTAAATGGGTATCGGATCATTAACTGCGGGTTCACACCCGGATCTCATACAACACATCTGGAGGAGTAAGCGTTAAACAAGGTTAAATATAACAATCACACAGACTTCAAGGAAATTACAAGTGCCCAGGAAGGAAATTAATAATGTCCGTACATAGTCCAAAGAATTAAATAAGTACAGGCAGAAGCAAAGTACATCAACATCGGGGCATACCCCGGAACTGAGATAGCTGCTGGTCCGCACACCAAGAAGAACACCACACGCCGCCACTCGCCAAGAGGTCCACACCTGAAACCGCAGGGAGTGAGCCACACCAGAATTGGGCTTAGTAGGGATCATCCGATCCCCTGCCTCCTACTCACACACCCACAAGTATAATAATACAGAATGAAGGCAATTAATTAAAGTCGTAAACACAGGTCCCAAAACCTGATATGAAACATACGTAATAACAATGCCACAAGCACAGTTCTAAGCAATTCGAATAGCCCAACACAATATTGTAACTCATAACCAAGGATCCGGCTAAGCGATCAAACCACACTGTCGACCGCAGACAAATGTCGCCTCACAACACCACCAACGCTCACGCCTGTCCGCCCCTACGGTGTTTCGGGCACCGTAGGGTGAGGTAGTGAGTCAAACTAGGACTAACTGGAACTAGTGAACCACCACTGCCCAGCTACGTGTGCACACAAGCAGTCTAGACTACTGTCCTATCGACCGGACTTCCCTTAACGCCAGACCTCGGTGCTTCAAGAGGGCCATGGGGACCGGCGAAACCCCCATCAAGCCGAAGCTATAGGGACTATCCGCAACCCTAACCTCCCGGGTCGCATCAGGCCAAAGGGCGAAGGGTACCACTTGTAACCTCGATATCTCAGGTTACATCAGGCCCAGTGACGAATGGGTAAAACTCCAGCAACACCACACCTAGCTCCACGGCAAGAAACGCGCCGGAAGCTGCCACGACAAACTAGGAAAGCACCGACCCGCTAAGACCAAACAGTAACCCCTCGAATAGCACGCTAGCTATTCCGTCCAAACTGGCTCTAGGTGAATCTGCTTCCCCCAGCCATAGGTGAAACACAACATGTACCCCTCCCACACCGGTACGGCAACAATGCCACACAGACACTATGGCCCTCCCACTTCGGCACAAGGTGACAAACGCAAACCACAACTGTTCCAACACCACAATCGTATAAGCACACACACATACGATGCGATTCCACTCACACATAAATCATCGGCCTCAATGTATGATTTAAAGCATGCACTTGATTGAATTGACTAACAGTAAAAACACATATTAATAACATAAGTTACTGTGATTCTGCCTTGAATCGCGTCGCCCATGGCCGACGCTATTCAAGCCTCATAAATTGGTTCATATAAACTCGGCCTCAGAATATAGCCTAAAAGGCGTCATGCCTAGTCGTCATCTTTTAAAAACGCGTCGCTGGATAGCAACAGAAACAGAGACAGACTACGGTTAATTCACTTAAAATGCGTCGTCCTGGGAAGCCGCAGTTTGAAAGGCGTCGCTGTCCCTGGATGCCATTCAACCCAGAACTCTATTCTAACAGAAACCGCTTCTGGGATAATTCTACCTAAATGGCGTCATCCTAGGCCGTCACCATTTAAAATGGCGTCGTTCTAGCGCGACGTCATTTAGGGCCAGAAACCGGTTTCCTGCAATTCAACCCGAGGGTTCCCTTTAACCCCAAATTCACCCCAAAAACACCCAAGAGGGGTAAACGAAGAGGGGAAACCAATCCACCACATGAAACCCACAAATCTTCATTCATAAAAACGACCATTTCCACCAAGAAAGCCCCTTAACATGCTCATTTTATCCAAAAGCCCCATACACGCATCATGCTTCACAACGGGAAACACAGATGAAATAACCACATTATATGCAAGGTTCGTCCCCCTACCGGTTACTTAAATTCCTCCTGGCTCCATGTCGCCGAATTGCCGCACCGCAGACCGTCGCCGGTACCTCCGAGGACGTCGTCACTCCGTCGGGACGTCGGCCGCCGCCCGGAGAATGAAGCGCTGCGAAGGAAGTGGTGGTGGTAGTGGTGAGAGGTAGAGAGGTGTTGGAGTGGTGGAAGAGGAAGAAAGGGAAGGGGAAAGGGAAGGAGGGAAACGGAGGGGGCGGAGAGAGGGAAGAGAGAGAGTGAGAAGGAGAGAATGAGAGAAAGGAGAGAAGGCTCGCGGGGTCAATATGAAACAGGTTAAAACGCATCGTGCTAGGCATACGCCTATCAGCTGACATGACGGGCCGTACACTGACAGACCAAAGTCGTACTCTGAATGGCGTTGTCCATCAAGGACGTCGTTCAAACAACAAGACCGAGGCCGTACTCTCGCGGCCCGAAGCCAGCCCACGTGGCGTCTACGTGGCACAACAACAACCTAGCTAAATGGCGTCCACACAGCAAGACGCCATTCGAAACGCGTCGTGCACCCTAGACGTCATTTAGAAGGCACTCCCCAGACCCATCAGGGCCCAAACCAGGGGGTCCGGCCCGAAACCGACCCGAAGACTGAACCCGAATCTTCAACCCTTACAGAAAGAGTCGCAGTCTCATCAGAAATCAAAAGATGTTCTGAGGCGCTTCCACCTTATCAAAGAGATCATTTCCAGAGGAGATGTAGTGGTGGAAAGAGTTCCATCCGTCGATAATGTAGCATATCTACTGACAAAGTCATTAGCTCAAAATGTGTTTGAGCGTCACCTAGAGTCTATAGGTTTAGTACATAAAGGTAATCGACTTTAGTCCAAGTGGAAGATTACTAGTCTTAGGTGGCCTACAAGCCAATATGACCTTGTAATCTTGTTCATTTATTAATAAAATGACATAATATTCATTATGTATAATTCGTTTTAATTATCGTCTCATAATGAAGTCCGTGAATATGTGTGATAATGATCAGATTATGATGAGATCATACTAATGAGACTAATTACTTAATCACACATATTCTTAATAGTTCATAGTTGGAGGATATTCGAAAAGGACATCAGATATCCGGTTAGACTAATACATATTACTACTGCTCATAATTGTGCACGTAGTGGAAATTTACATAAAACCAGCGATTCGTTTACCCGTTTCGAATAAATCCATAAATGATTCAACATGTGATCGTTTAATACCTCGTGCGGATTCGAATCTGCAACCGATTAGTTCCATTGATGTGACACCGCCAGCCGCGCAGATACCCGACCTCTAGCGAAGTTCACGCGATCCTTCTCGTGGTGGATATCCTTACGTTCCTCGCTCGTCGCAGCCCACGAATCCTTCGCTGTTTACCGCAACGACCGTCCCAATGCGCGGTCGATTTCCCATTAGACGGGAGTCGGAGAAGCGGCGGAGCAGACTCGGAGAACAGAGCCGGCCTGGGGAGCCAGAGATAGAGAGGAAGAGAGGAGGGGGCAGCTAGGGTTGAGTAGTAGCCTGACCTGCTCAATCCATTCGCTATCTTTTATATTAACCGCGCGATTTTTCATAAAAATCCAGTTTAATATAAAACTCATTTATTATCCATCGCCTTGAGAATCATTTGCGTGTGACCCTTTTAGGCCCAATAACCAGTTTGATTAATGGCCCAATAAGCCCAGTGACTTCTCACTGGCCTGATTAATCAATTAATAACTCATTATTAATTTATTAATCAATCGAATTAATATCGCATATTAAATTCGATCGGGCCTCCGATCACATTGGATGCCAAGCAACACTGCGTAAACCCAGAAGGTATCGGGGTTAAGTAACCCACTCTTGGAACCTTTCTGCTAACAGTTACCGCATGGATATAATTCTTCATTCGTACAATGCTCTCGAGTCAACTCAGAGTATGGTGTACCGTCAAACCCTAACCGGTCGACTCACTTAGATCGGATGCTGCCGTATAATATCGGAAAACTCCTTTCCCGATATTATCGTCCGCCCTGGCCAGAGACTTCTACGCATCTTTCTTAGAGCATTCTTTCTCTAAGTACTGAGAGTGAATGATTCCTTATTGACACTCAATTCCCTTCGATAGTATTCTGTTGTATCCGATCCTTGGCGGTTTAGAATCCCATAGATAGAAATTCATAAACCAATGTCAAAGTACAGAAGTTTACTGACAATGTGTCCTTCGTGTCTCAGGTCCGAGAACTATCTACGCAACTGCGACAATAGAATCAAGCTGGTTGACAGTGAGGTACTTTACCATCCAGCAATTCATTCAGATCAGTTCAGTAAACTCATTCTCTAATGAGAATTTATAGATTCGCCTTAGTATCTCCACACGAGTGGCTATGAGATCAGTCAACCTCATCGTATAAGCAGGAGTAATTTGTACTAGTCTAACTGGATATCCGATGTCCTTCTCGGATATCCTCCGACTAAGAACTATTAAGAATATGTGTGTTTAGGTGATTAGTCTCACTAGTATGATCTCATCATAATCTGATTACTATCGCACATACTCACGAACTTCATTATGAGACGATAATAACACGAAGTTACACATAATGAAATAAATGAGCGATGTTTACATAGTCATATTGACTTGTAGGCCACCTAAGACTAACAATATTAATCTCAATTCTAATGGGTGTTCATATTTTTTGAATAACTTGTAGGAAATGAAGAAGGCAATGGAGCTTACGATCTCTATTCTAGGAAGGGATGATCTTGAGTACAATCCAATGATCAAATCGTTCCCTTTGGACTAAGGTAAAAGGTCCTGATCACTTCTTAGTCATATTTTGTCAATTTCCATCATTTCCTTTATTTCATTTCTTCTTTAAGGTTTGTCTCCCTCAGGGATCGATCTATGCTCACTATTGAATGTGGGGTTATTTCTGGCACCTACATCAAACATTGAGGATCGACATTCAGTAGAAAGACTGTCATTTAACCTTTTGGCCTAGATATCAAGGCCCCTCCATGTGTTAACATTGCTCGAAGCAAGGCCACCATAATTAGAGGATCCGTTACTATCATATCAGATCCGTTACACCATTAATCACTATGTGGACTCTGCCCTTAGAAAGGTGATTTGACTCTACTTGTACTTGGATTAGACCTCACTAAGAAGGAGAGAATGATACATGCAATCCCTGTGGCACTCCATCGGAGGACATGGGTCTAACATGGGCGCAACCCTCGGGGTACATATCCTCTCTTTCCTAAGGGAGGTCCATATATAAACTTTAACCTTCCACCATATAAATGTACATCTTCTAAGATTTGGGAAACCCTCGAGTTTCTCCTCTCTAAAACCTCCTTTCATCTCCTGTACAGAGGGCTAACCCTAGGAAAACCTACGGCCCCCTAATCCTTTCTTATATGCTCACAGGGCAACCACCTTTTCACCTGGCTTCAACCCAACTACGCATGAAGCACAGTAGGATCAACGAGTTTTCTCCTCTACAACGTATACTAAACAGAAATTGTTAAAGTTTAGCTACTCTTATTAACAATGGACCGTGATTCAATATTTTTTGAAAGGATAGCTTACTTGGTTTGGTCTGATATGTATATGTGTTCGCAAGTGACTTTGGATTTAATTCTAAGCAAAACCTAATATTTCTTTCCAAAGAGAAAATATTGTGCAAAACTTCAATGTTTCCACTTAATAAGACGATTACTCCAGATCCAACTAGATCTTCGAGCCCTCGTTTGGCAATAGAATAAATCTGAGAAAAAAATCTTTTCACGCATGAGTTATTTTTTCATTCGTCAATTTTGTATTTGACAAAAGATGGAGAGAATAAATAATTTTTTTAACAAGAAGATGTGATAGTTCACTCCTTTTCCTTTATTCGGAGAAGAACCCGAATAAAAATCATTGAATCATTCTGCCCTCTAACAGAAATGGAATATTCAACCCACTGAAATATCAAATGATATTTTAATAGGAATGACCGAATAACCTACTATTCCACCAACTTATTCTATTGCCAGACGGAGACCAAAGAAGTAAAACAATCATGTGACATACTGATGCCTAATGAGAAGAAAAATTTAGGCTCTCGACTTACTTGAATCGAGACTGAAGACCTTGAGCCCTGATTTGTTTGCAGATCCCAAATTACTTATCCAAGATAATTTATATTAGAATAAGGAGTATTTAGATTTGATAGTTGCGTGGGACTTACTAGTAGAATAGAAAGATTCTCTTTATTTTAATATGAGCAATTATGACGTGATATAAATTATTTTGCCTATTAAATTAGAATTAACCTTATTCAAAGTTTATTATACTCTTATTATCGTGTCAAGCCAAAGATCGGTGAAGTGAACCGCTCTTGAATTCAATTATACGGGACACAGATTAGAAGTTGTCAACCGGTAACGGCAAGAATGAACGGACTTACCGGCCGGCTCCTCCCCTCGTGCGTCCACGTGGTGTGCCGGAAGTACCCAGTTCCCGGTGAAATATAATAATATCAGGGGCCAAAGGGCGCTGGAGCTGTTAATTAGACTAATACACCAAAAATTCATAAAAATATCCACCAAAACCCCAGCGCAGCTGCAGGAGGCATCAACCCCCCCACTCACTCTCTCTCTCAAGCGCCTCACCTCTCTTTCTTCCTCTCACACGCACATAGCTCTGCAGCGCTGCAGCATTCTTTCCCCCACTCAGCCAGCAGCAGCTGCACCACAAAGCGACAACTCAACCCCTCCATCCTCTCTGGCCTCCTGTGACATCTTCCTCCTCCTCCTCCTCCGTTACCCCCCACCACTGACGGATCTGCATCTGCCAGCTTATACCTCCGGCAGTGGCACACAGCTAGAGCTTCCGAGTGCGTGCAAGAGGAGGCGGCGGCGGCCTGCCTCACCCCTACCACTAGCTGCCAGGCCAAGCGCTAGCGAACGAGCATGGTACTCCCAGCTGCGGCAGCGGCAGCGGCGGCGGGCATCGACGATGGGATGGGTGACGGCATGCAGTGCTCGGAGCATCCCCAGTACTACAACCAGAGGGCCAACCCGGGCGGCATCTGCGCCCTCTGCCTCCAGGAGAAGCTGGGCCGCCTCGTCTCCTCCTCTTCCCCCACCACCACCACCAAGTGCTCCTCCCCTCACTTGTTTTACCCCTCCGCGCTTGCCGCCCCGCCCTACTCCTCCGACTCCCCCTCCTCTCCCCCTTCCTCCTCCTCCCTCCGCCCCACAGTCGTCGAGGCCACTGGCTACGATGCCAGAGCAGGCGGCGACGGCAAGGGCTCCAACTCCTCCTACGCTTGTAACGGGGGGCACCGCCGCGCCTCCTCTGGTAACCGGGCGGGTAGTGGTGGTCGGAGCAGAATGATCCCATTCCTCTACAGCAGCCATGGCAAGAAGAACAAGTCCTCTGGCAGCGGGAGCAGCACCGCCACGACCAGCCGGACAAGTAGCACCGTCGGCAGGAAGGTCGTGTCCTCCACCACCAGCTCCTCCTCCCTTTCGGCTATCTCCAACACCGCGTCCTCCTCCTCTGGCAGCAGTGCTGGAAACCCAGTCTTCAAGAGGAGCAAATCGGTGGCGCCCCGCCCAACGGGTGCCTACCTAGACGGCTGCCGGGCGGGCGGCGCCATCACGGAGGATCCCGACAAGCTCGACAGCCCGCGGAAGAAGAGCTTCTGGTCGTTTCTCCACCTCTCTTCCTCCCAGCAGCACACCCACCACCAGTCATCCGCTAGCCCCTGCAGGAGCGCGACCAATGCTGCCAAGCGTAGAGGAGCAGAGGGTGGCGGAGGCAGCAAGGACACAAACGGCAGCAGCACCACCACATCTTCCTCCGCCGCTGCCACCACGTACATCAGAGACATCAAGTTGCTGCCGCAGCCACCCCAGCTGCCGGCCATCAGCACTGCCCCCGCCTCTGCCTCCGGCATCAGAAGCGGCGGCACCAAACCCCCAGAAGACGCCAAAACCCCGAGGGAGTACCCGCCAGTCATCGCTAGTGGTGCAGCAGCAGCGACGGCAACTGTGAGAGCGGAAGACCCGGAGGGTAGCCCCGGTAGCGGAAGCCAAGCATCTGCTTCCTTCGGCCGGAAGGTGGCGAGGTCCCGCTCGGTGGGGTGCGGCAGCCGCAGCTTCTCCGGGGACTTCCTGGAGAGGATCTCCACGGTAGGGTTTGGCGACTGCGCCCTCCGGCGGGTGGAGTCACAGAGAGAGGCCAAGCCCGGGAAGGCCGGAAGCCACCGCCACCACCGGCCGGCTAGAGGGGAAGAAGACCTGCAGGAGCTGCCGCCGCAAAGGGTTGTTCGGTGCGGCGGCATCTTCGGCGGCTTCTACTCGTCGTCTTCCTCGTCCTACTGGCTCTCCGACGACCTAGGCGGTGGGAACGGTGGCGCGGGGCGGATCTCGACAGCAGCGCCCGGCGAGGGCGGGGGGGACAGCGGGACGCCGCACTCGCGACGGAGTTGGGCGTGGGCGGCCTTCGCGAGCCCCATGAGAGCCTTCAGGCCGTCGTCGTCTTCTTCCCACAAGCAGCAGGCGTCGGCCGTGGCGTCCGTCAACGGCGTCACCAGGGCAACTGGCCGATCCACCACGGCTACTCCGTGCGCGGGTGGCGCCGCCGTGCTGGCCGTTAAAGGATGACGACGCGACTCGATCAATTTGGTGGATCGATGATCTCCGCCGCACACAACAGCAAAGCATAGCATTCTTCTTCTTTTTCTTCATTAATTTGTCTTGCCGAGAACATATATATATATATATACTTTTATAAGTATATTAATATTATTATTATGTGTACCGTACGTACATGCTAACCGGTGAGGTAATTGATGCAGAGAGGTTAAGTGGTTGTTGTTCATCTGGATCTGATTACCTTGTTTTGATCCTTGTTTTGTTTTTGTGAAATGTTGGTGCTTTTTGTGTTTTCTTTCTGGTGTCGTTGGCCTCCGTGTCTATAACTTATGATCATTGATTTATCATTGATGAGGTTTCCATTTCTTTTCTCATCTTTTCTCTACCTTCTTTCCCCGTCCTTTATTAATTATTATTAGTTTTTTGGGGAACCATTCGGTCCTTGATGACTGACTTGCCTGATTCAGTACGCCTGACCGTATGGTCACGGAGAGAACTTTTTCATTTTACCCTTTCCATCTTTCACGGAGGGAGGTTAGCGAAAAATAGTCCCTCGTTGTTGTACTCGATCGCATGATACGGTCGAGTGCAGTGAATTACTTTTCGACTCGAAATTGTACAAGTTAATTGTTATGTTGTGGATTCTTTCATTACATTGGTTGACCGAATTCAGTCAGTGTACTAAAAAGTAGAGGATGAAATCTGTCGAGTTTTTCAATTCGGCGAAAAACTTCAAAAAAGAAAGAAAAATGTGCCCATGGGGACTCGTTGTGGGTATGTATCATTAAGTTGCTGCAAACAGTACCCGTACGTGATCTTCATCATTAATTATATATGCTCTCTTTTCTTCTTTCTTGTTTGTGTGCCCTGCCTTGTTCTGTATGCATTAACATTGCTAATGTCGATAGTTATTAATTAGCTAGATTCATGTCACGAGCCATGCATGACTTATATATGTCTGATGACGAAGACGGCAAAGTGCAAGGCAATAACTTTTCGCCATCTTGCTTGCTGGTGTGGGTACTTGCTGTTGATCCAACAGCTTCCCGTTTCCCCCGGATGAAAGGCGTCTTTTTGTTCTTCTATCCGCATGGAGGCGGACGGATAGTATGTACTAAGGGCCACTTTGATTGGAGAATAGGAGAAGAATAAGGAAGAATAAGGGGAGAATAAGCTTAATTTTGTTTTGACAAGCAGAATGGCTTATACCGGTGCAGAATAGCGTATTCGGAGAATAAGGAGAATAAGCCATCCCACCTTAGACCCAAAAATCACTTATTCTTCTTATTCCATTAGCGGGCCCCATAAAACTATCAAACCGAAACATCTCTTATTCTGGTATACGCCATTCCGTCAGTGGGCCCCACGTAAAAACTTATTCTGCAAACAAAGTGAGGCTAAGGCAATAACTGCCCTTAGTATCGATCAATATTATTAATTTATTACTACTTAATCATCCCTGTCTCTTTTTATCATTGCTTGCGCACCATTAAGCCATTTAGGGTAAGGAAGGCTGAAGGGAAGGGAAAGGTGAAGATAGATCAACATCTAGCTACGTCTATAATTAAGAGCAGTTCAGTCGTCCATGTTAAGTTTAGCTGGTTAAGTAGATAAGAGCTGCCTGGGCGAGAGACGGTGAAGGTGGAGGAGACTGCAGAGAGCAGCCGATCGAGGGGTCGACATTGTGTTGTGTTGCGGGCGGGAGATGTGGTCGTCCATTATTGTGCCGGGGGTGATCGTCGGAGGGGAGCAAGAGCGACGGAAGAGAGCTCGCTGGCGTGTGGGAAAGGCGGGAAGATGGCAACCTAGGGAGGAATTGAAAGGGACTCCCCTCCTGACGTAGTAGCGGTACGTACCGTTGTAGGTAGTAGCTAGCGGAAGACGAGTTAAGAAGGGTGCTGGGCTAGCTAGCGCACGCGGGGGCAGCCAGTCCCTTCCAAAGACCCTTTTGGTTTTGGGGCCGATGTGTCGTGTGGACGTCTGGTTGTGGGGAATGAGGCAGAGATAGGGATTGATTTTATCACGAGTAATATTTAATGTATCATGTACGTGGATTGCAATGTTCAGGATATTGCATCCCATCTGGATGTCTGGCCGATGCCTCGTTGGTATGACATATTTTTTATGAGCAACTCATGTGACTATTATTTTTATAAACGAATGACATCTTATATTGTAAGTAAGATGACTCAATTTATATTAAAGCAAACATTACTCATATTGATAGATGTCATATCTCTCTCTCTCTCTCTCTCTGTATGTGAGCAGTTGGCCATATATATGTATATATATATATATATATTTATATATGTCCGAGCTAGCCGTGGGCATGTGAAGGATGGTGACCGAGGATGTTTACTCTGAAGAGGCAAGAATTCGAACACTGAAAGCCGTTCCAAGGTTCTTGTTTTGTTTGGAAGCCCACTGCTTTTTTCACAGGTGGGGTGCTTACAAGTTACAAGGAGTGAGACATGGGGATGCAAGCGGTACGTATAGAGGGTCAGTAGCCCTCGCTCACTCTGCTATAAAGACAAGACATGGCCACAGCCAAGCCAACCCCTCCAAGATCCTGTTCTGACGTGTGTCTCCAGTTTGGGGAGTCCACATCACATGGAGTCCTTTCCATCTTCTGGCTTTTGATCTCTTGTGACTTGTCCTGCTGCGTTATGCATCCCCATCAATCACCTCGCCTCAGTACCCATCCCATTCCCCACATGTGTGGCGATCCTTTTTGTTCCTGCTTCGCATCTCATCCATCGTCATTCCATCCCATTCTCTCTGCTGTCTAAGCTGGGCCGCCCGCCTTCCATCCGTCTAGCCAGCCGTCAATATCCCAAGAGGGCCAACCAACCACATAAAAAGATTTGAAGAGAGAGGGAGAACGTTCATCTGCGTTCGTTGTGCTTCACATGCATGCGGATGATGATGGTAATTAGGTGTACACGAAGAATGAATGAGATGTGTAGCATGGGATGGCGAACATGACGCCCTCTCCCTGTATGACCACCATCATCGTGCATATGCTGCCCACGTCGACAAGTCTGGTGGAGTGTAATTAAAAAAGGAATAATACACTGGGTGAGCATCTCAGCTCAGCTCGGCAGCAACTGGTGAGAGCCCGTCTCACGACCGATGAGATGGGAATGGAATGGCGACAGGCAGATGGGGGTGACAAGGTCTCTCCCTCACGGGTCTCATGGGGAGATTCCCACACCTCCAATCTCTAGTCAAGTCCGCCTGCAGGGCTCCCTCCGTCTTTAAATTTAAACGACGTCAAGGTGAAGCCAGCGGCCATTCCTCCCTCACCCCCCTCTTTAGTTTCTGGATGCCCGCTGGCACTGTGCACTGGCAACAACATGCAAGAGTGAAGCTGACGAAATATAAAAAAGGGGAAACTCGCATTGGACTTGACGACAACTCCAACCCAACGCACCCGGCAGGGGCACACCTCTCACTGTCAGCTTCCACATGGTCGATTTTTAGTGTCTCGCTGGCTTGCCGTCACCGGCACTTAAATGGTGCAGACGACGGGCACGGTCAGAGAGATAGGGAGCGGGAAAAGGAGACTTTATTTATATATGTTGTATCCTAGGCCTTCAACCCATTCCTAATCATCGTCTGATAGGTCCATTAACCTAACTAAACAAGATTAGTTACTCCAATATCTTTGTTAAGATGTTGAGTTTGGGCGCAGTAGATAGGGCTGCAGGAAAACAGTAATATCTCACTGCTTAAAAGCCGGATTGATGTGTGGTTAGAATTCATGTTAGAAAGAGCATTCAATGACTACAGCCCTGTAAAAGAGAGAGAATATTTTTCCTAATTCAGATATTGTAAGAGTCAAAAAATTAGTAACTAGTTTTGAAAAATGAATCCTATAGTAAGGAGTCCGAATTGTGTTCGAAATCAGGCTCCCAAATAGAAGGAAAGCCGCTTATGTGGCATCTCCAACTCAAAGGGGGATGAGGGAGGCTTATTTAGGGTTTGGACAAGGAGATGAACAAATATCTATAGGCCCCAATTTGTGTAGCAACCCCAGCTGCTATCAGAGTACGTCTTCATGTAAGAGTGAGGTTTTAAGAGAGAAAGAGCAAAGAGAGAGTTCTTATGCAAGGGACAAGTGTTCTAACCCTAGCTGCATCTTTCAAGAGACCCAGAGGAC
Source organism: Zantedeschia hybrid cultivar (assembly GCA_030544215.1). NCBI lineage: Eukaryota > Viridiplantae > Streptophyta > Magnoliopsida > Alismatales > Araceae > Zantedeschia > Zantedeschia hybrid cultivar. The sequence goes on from JARZZO010000010.1 coordinate 56,559,592, forward strand.
ATGGGAGAAATGCTAGGATTGAGGCAATTTGTGGAGGATTCTTATATAAGAACCTTAGGAGACATTGAAAATTCAATTTTTCCATTAAGAGATATGTGATGATTATTCTAAGCATGACATAATTAAAAGAAAATTAAAAGAGAAAAAGAAGAGAAATGGAATGAAATCTCCATAATGAACGGGCCGAGAGGACGAAGAACTCCATAGGAGAGGACACTTTCCTTCTTCTCCAAGGCTCCAATTGAGTTTGGATGCAATGAGGGTGTGCTTCGCCAGTCTTGGGGCATGATGATGAGATCACTTAACTAAGGTTTCCTCCTAAGGGCTATTTATAGAGGCTACACACTTCATCCTTAATATTAAGAGATAAATCCTTGAAAAAATCATGATTAGCTCAAAAAACACAATTAAATGCGTCCAAAACACTCCATAATTATATGCTAAAAGCTACATATCTCTAGAGATAAAGATGAAGCATTCCAACACACTTTGGATGAGAATAATTACTTATGAAGTTAATCCGCGGAAAACTCACTTATTTTCGGATAAACTCTCACAAAAATGTCTAGTCAATTGGACGTCCATCTTAACGAGCACCCAGCCACTGGAGCATCTAACCTCGACACTCAAGAAAAGTCTAATCTAGAGAAAATCAATAAAAACATCCAGGACCCTAGGTATTTTCTAAATAAAACCTCCAATCAACTATACATTTTAATATTCAGGATTAATGATTTATGAAAATCCATAATAATCTCGAAAATAACCATCAAAGTGAGACATTATCATTAAAAACATGAGAAATGTACTCACAATAATGTCAAAAGTACGTGTCTACATACTACCCCAACTTCTACATGGAGTTTGAGGAGGAGATGGAGAAAAGACAATGAAAGGCCCTCTTTCTTCCTCTTTTATCAAAAAGGTAAGGGCACTAGAGTAAACACAACACCAAAGGCTATAATTTAGAAACACCTAAATACCCAAATAAGGTTATGAAATTCTTATAACTAACATCTGCACCATTTTGAAAAGATGTGGATTATGGGATTTTCCATTAATCTACTTAAGCGCATAAGTGTTAAGTTGCATCTTTGGACAAAAGTACCCTTACGAAAAAGAGTTGTTTGATCACATCGCGCTAAATAGATAGATGGAGAGATGAGAAGCAATATTTGCATAGAGGTAGAGAGTTTACTTGACATTTGATGCATGTTTGGTCAACATTCAAATATGGTCAACGATAAAGGAGGGGTAATAAGACATTTTAAGGAACGCTGTAGAAATTGACAGCATAAGGAAAAGATGGCATGAAATATTTTCACTTACCACACTCGCAGGACCATTTGAAATGGGGTGTTATTTATATTGTCATTACCAAAAGGACCCGTGCCCTCCTCCATCCTCCTTATATCCTCTACCATTGTGTGAAAGTGCTAACGTTGGCCACCTCTGTTTGTGGTGGACACTGCAGGTATTCTACAGACTAGTAATGTAGAGCCCTTATTCTCCTCCCTTGTCTCCTTGCTCGGCCAGGTACGTAAGGGCACCTTAATGCATGGTGAGTTCAGTTATTGTTCTCTTTATGATCCCCTACAACCACTACTCTCTCACACGCCTGCGCGAGCGTGCACACACACACATATTTATATATATAGATATATATTTATATATTTATTGTTCTCTTTATGATCCCTTACAACTACTATTCTCTTTCACACACACACACAGGCGGATATATATATACATAACATATATATATATATATATAAAACTGTTCTAAGTAACGTAGTTCCAATTTAAAGTAGCATACCAATTTCATTATACACAATAATCATGGTGCCGCTGGATCGTAGTTGGATTTATCGTCGACTAGATGATGGCTATATAAGTAGTGGTGTTAAAGGATTCCTTAACTTTGCCTTTCGTTGCTCGAACGTGAATAGTGAAGGAAGGATTAGGTGTCCTTACTCTAGTGTAAAATTTGCACTTTCAAACTTCTGGCTATGTCACTTTCCACCTTTACATTAGGGGTTCACTACGCACTATCCTTTGTGGTCTGCACATAGGGAATTTGCTACAGGTGAACACCTAATTAATAAGGGTAGGTCTAGAATAAAAAACCCCACTTAAAAGTATGGTAATAGATGCAATGGGTCCTACCTTTGAATGTGATGATAGGACTCACTCTAAGGTTGAAGAAATGCCCAATGTTGAAGCTGCAAAATTCTTCAAATCATTGATTGATGCTGACGAGCCTTTATGAGAGGGTTGTAAGAAGCATACAAAACTGTCAGCGCGGTATCAAAATTACTTAATTTGAAGTCCAGGTTTAAGATGTCTGAGGCTTGCTATGATTGTCGTATGCTAATAATGAAGAGCATGTGGCTTGGAGATGAGCAGTTCGCAAGCAAGTTTTACAAAAAAAAGATGACGGGCAAGCTTGGACTTGATTATGAGAAAATAAATGCTTACATTAATAACCGCATATTGTTTTACAAATAAAAAGATTACTTGGAAGCATGTTCTATATGCAGTCATCCTCACTATAAGTATAAAAAATGAAATATTTTGGCAGACGATAGAATTGTAAAAATTTGTCAGGTAGTGCAACAAAATGATGAATCCTCGTGAAAATCGTTGTTGGCTTTCGAAAATCAAACCAAGAACAAAAAATGGCCATCGGGGAGATAGTTTCTCACCTTTGCGGGGTCATAGACACTCCAAATAGTTGGAGATGAATAAGCAAGGATCCCCCGGGTACAAAGCCGGTCAAGTGCTCGACCTCCAGTGGTATCCACACGGGCACCAACGCAATAAGATTTTCTTCGCGAAGTCCTCAACGTCTCCTAGTTCCACCGGAGAGGAGAGAGAGAGAGCACCAATGGGGGCACCCAGGCTGAGTAGAGGAGAGGAGAGAGAGAGAGAGAGAGGGACCACTGCAACTCTGTACATGGCTAGGGTTTGGACCTTTGTTATGTTTTATATTCTCCCCACAATTTTTCATAAAAACATACCGAGAATATAAATTTAGCTCTCTTACCCAAACTAACTAATACCCTTATTTGTGTGACCCTTTAGGCTCAAATATCAGGCTGGTTGCAAACCCATGAAATATATAAACCTTTTTATAAACTTCAGATTCCGATTGACTATTAATCTGAATTGTGATAATTAAATTAGTTTGAAATAATCATCGTATGATTATTTCTATGGGCTTTCAGAACATGAATGGCACATGTAACACCTTATGATCCCGGAAGATATTCATGGATAAATAAATACCCTTTTGGAACTTATTTGTCAGCAATTACCACACAACAATAATCCCTCATTCACAAAATGTCTCCCAACGAATCTAGGATATGGTCAAACTGTCAAACCCTCTAATTCACCCAGTGAATAGAATAGTCAAATTGGTCTTACCGAAAACATCCTTTTCGACATACCACATTAACTCTGGCCAGGGATTTTCGAGTGTTAGTTCAATGTGTGGCCGGCAAGCTAATCAAACACGATCTTGTTCAATTATTTAATTATGGCAATATACATTCATTATATATAAATCAAATTCAATTCTGAACTTTTACTATTAATAGTAAAGTCCATGATTGTGCGCAATAGTTGTTGGATTATATTGTGATCATATATTGAGACTGACAACTCATAAAGACACTCTCTTAATTGTTCATAGTCGGAAGATAATTGAGAAGGACATCAGATACCTGGTAAGCTGGTACATGTTTCTTCAGCTCATATGATGAGGGTGACTAATCTCATGGTTGTAAGTGCTCAAATATGTACTATCATGATATGAATCAATATTAACATGAATAGCAATGAAATTGTGATCGCGAGAGATCGATCGCGACTTATCTTTTCCAAATAGGGAGAGTTCGTGGAATCTTCTATTTCCTCCTCTTCAATCGATTGAAGAAGAAGAGTCCATCTTTAATGTTCACTCTTTTCTAAATGAGCTTCCTTTCAGTACCTCGCAAGAAGAACAAGAAGACAAGAAAGAAATACGATTAGAACAGATGTAGCATCTATTCTAATAAAAAATATTTCATGCAACTCAACAAGAAAATACTCACTTGTTTTGTTCCTTTTAAAACCCCTATATGCAAATGGAAGATTCTAATATGAAGTGCTTATGAGTGTGTGAGAGGAACGATGAATGAATGAATGCAACTTCTCTAGGAAAATCAGTGAAAAGCATAGGAAATAGAGAGAAATAAGGAATTAGAAGAAAGAGAGATCGGCCCCTCCAAAGACACCGGACTTCTAGACTCGAAGAAGCGGCTTAGAGGAAGAAGATGGAGCTCCAATGATGTTGTCCATGTTCTGAACTATGAATCCTTCTTTTCACGTTGAAAAGAGTCTTAAACAGTGCTCTGGCGAACCTCTTTCAAGGCTCAAAGGGGCACTCTATATATAAAGAGTTCTTCGTAGGATTGTAAGCCTAAAAAGCCTCTATCTCGGCACACATATTACTGTGGATAATTACCAGCCGAATGGAGACCTCTCATCTAAGAAAATTAGATAATCTCGACCAAATGATAATATGCCACTGAAACGCATTGACCTCAGACGATGCCTTTTAGAAAGACGTTAGCCTACCGAGACGTCTTTTAGAAGGGCCAATTAAATAAGATAATCTCGAGAAAAAAGCAAGATAATCCAAAATGTTTAAAACACGTTGACCTCGAAAGACGCAATTTAGATAAATAGGAAATTGATTGAGATTCAAATTAGCAATCAGCTAGGATTAAGAAGCTAAAACATGTCGATCATGGATGACACCTTTCAACTTAATCCTTATCCGATTAATGACTTTGAGCCAAAATTAATTTCGTATAGAAATCTAAATGACATCGACCTTGGACGATGCTAATTAGAAAACTCCAAAGAAAAATAGGTAAAAACTAATCAATGAGTAAAACTCAGACCATTTTGGGGCGTCATAACTATGATATGAAATTTACTCAATGTTGAACCTGTAGGTGCTCATAGGTTAATGTGTTCACTGAACTAATTCGACTAGGATCGTTGGATGGTAAGTTACCTAACTGTTAACCAGCTTGATTGAACATCACAGTTGTGAAAATAGTCCTCAGACCTGAGGCACCAACGATACCTTGTCAGTGGATTTGTTGACTTTGACCCAGTCTAGTGAGTCCCTAACCACAGGGATTTTAATAGTCAAAGATTGGGTTCAGCGGCAGACCTTTGAAGGTGATTGTGTGTTCAGTAAGGAACCATTCACTTTCTGTAATTAGAGAGAGAATGTTCCAAGCAAGATGCGCGGGAGTCCCTGGCCATGACGAACACTATTGGGTTCTCGACATTTCTTTGGATCACAAAACGCAGCGGAATAAAATATCTGCGATCTGATTCCCGTTTCGAAAAACTAAAAAACCAGATTATCGGATAATCAGTTCTTACCGTGCGCGGATTTGAATCCGTGACCGATCAGTTCCGTCAGTGTGACACCGCAAGCCGCACAAGCGCCCGGCCTCTAGCGGAGTCCACATGATCCTCAACGCAGTAGATATCCTCACATTCCTCGCTCGTTGCAGCCTACGAAGCCTCCGCCGTTTACCGCAACGATCGTTGCAACGCGCGAACAATTTCCCGTCGGACGGGAGTCGGAGAAGCAGTGGAGCAAACCCGGAGAACATGTTCGGCCTGGGGCGCCAGAGAGAGAGAGGAACAGAGGAGGGGGCGGGTAGGGTTAGCAGCAGCCTGGCCTGCTCAGCCCGTTCGCTATATTTTATACTAACCGTGCGGTTTTTCATAAAAATCCCCGGTTAATATAAAACCCACTTATTCATCCATCGCCTTGAGAATCATTTGCGTGTGACCCTCTAGGCCCAATAACCAGTTCGGTTAGTGGCCCAATAGGTTCAGTGACTCCTCACTGGCTTAATTAATCAATTAATAATTCATATTAATTAATTAATTAATCAATCGAATCAATATCGCACATCAAATTCGATCGGGCCTTCGATCACGTTGGGTGCCAAGCAACACTGCGTGAACCCGGAAGGTATCGGGGTTAAGTAACCCACTCTTGGAATCTTTCCGCCGACAGTTACCGCGTGGATATAATCCTTCATTCGTACAATGCTCTCGAGTCAACTTAGGGTATGGTAATGTTAGTATTAGATGGTCTCAAAGCCAATCCGATACTATGTACTTATTCAGATTATTAATAAACGGTAATAATTCATTGTGTGTAATTAATTTGATCTCTGTTTATCGTATCACGATGAAGTCCATGAACATGTGCAACAGTCTTCGGATTATGATGAGATCATAATTACGGGACCGAAGACTTATAAACACATGTTCTTAATTGTTCCTAGTCATAGGATGTTTGAGATACGACATCGAACATCCGAATAGACTAGTATAGGTTACTTCAGCTCATATGATGAGGGTGACTGATCCCATAAGTCACTTGTGTGGAGACACTATGCTGAACCTATAGGTGCTCATTGGTGAATGAGTTCACTGAACTGATCTGACTATGAATCGCTGGATGGTAATCACCTCACTGTTAACCAGCTCGATTCATTTGTCACGGTTGCGTGGATGATTCTTGGACCTGAGACTCCAAAGATATCTTGTTGGTAGGTTTATGAGCTTTGACCTTGACGAACGAATCCCTAACCATGGGTTATCAATAAGTCAAGCGATCGGGTTTAGGGAAATGCCCTCGAAGGTAATTGTGTGTTCAATACGGGATCATCCGCTCTCTGTTGTTTGAGAGAGAATGTTCCGGGAATGATGCGCTTAAAGTCCCTGGCCAGGGCGGACTCTGTAATCGATAAGGAGTTATCGGATTCAGATTAGCGGCATCTGATTCAAGTGAATCGACCAAATAGGGTTTAACAGTAAACCATGCCTTAGGTCGATTCGGGAAAATTGCACAGATGAAGGATTATATCCGCACGCTAATCGATGACAGAAAGGTTCCAATAGAGGGTTGCGATAACCCCAGTACCATCCAGGATCACGCGATGTTGCTTGGCATCCAACGTGATCGGCAGTCCGTCCGAATTTATTGTGGGACATTAAATTCGACTGATTAATGGAATATAAGGATATTGATTAATTCAGTGGGTCAGTAAACGGTTACTGGACTTAATGGGCTATTAACTGGACTGGTATTTGGGCCTAGAGGGTCACACGCAAATGGTTTTCAAGTCGATAGATAATCCGACAAGATTTCGGATAAGTCTGGGTTTTTATGAAAAACCGCAAACATACTTCTTATAAAAGAACGGATTCTACGTCCGGGGCCAGCAACCCTGACCTAGACATCATTCGTTCTTTCCCCCTTTCTCTCTCTTCTGGGCGTGCGGTTCCCAACTGCTCCACCTTCCGTTCGACGGGGATTCCAAATCCGCATGTTGCGGCGGATTACGCGCAGTCAGACGGGATCCACGAACGCCGCAGCGAGCGAGGAAGCGAGGACGATCCATCGCGAGGAGAACCGCGTGGATACCGCTAGAGGTCGGGCATCTGCGCGACTTGCGGCATTGCTCCTACAGAACCGAAAAACGGACGCGGATTCGAATCCGCACAAGGTAAACACCGATTTTATTTTAACGACTGAAACGGGACAGATCTGATCCTGAAAATTTTATTCCGTTGCGTTTTAGGATCGGATCCCGACACAGCGATCCCAACAGTGGTATCAATGCCAGGTTTCCACTGTGTTGTCGCCGTTTCGGTCTTTAAAATTGTGATTTTAGAATTTAAATCCATGCTAGTAATTATTTTCTTGAAAGATTTGGGTTCATGAGATGTTCACAGCGATGAGATCGCGATTTAAATCTGAAGAAAATATTTTTTTTTTTGGGTTATTTCGTCGTGTTCTTCGTTGGACGAAGAACTCCTTGTTCTTGGCGTTTTTGAAGGGATCTAAAGAATGTTTCCTTGAGATCCAAGATCTTACAATCCTTGGCAATAGGTTGCTGACGATATTTTGGAGATTTTTGGATCGCCGGCCGTGTTTTTCTTCTTTGTTTTGGGTTTTTGAAACCTGAAATTTTGGGGAATAGAAGGGGGTAAAAATCGGATTTTTGATCTCCCTTAGGCCACCGTCGGTGGGTCGGACGTCGCCGGTGAGGTCCTCATCGCCGCCGTCGGGGTCCAGTGGCCGGCCATCGCCGGACCGGCGCCGGAGAAGAACCCCAAAGGGGCTACGGCGCCGTCGGGTTCCCTGCACAGCAGGGAACCCTTGGGCTACCCGACCGGGCGGCTAGGGTTTCCCTAGCTGCCGACTGGGCCGGCCCGGCTGGACCCTGGCCCGGGCTAGGGGTCCGAGCCAGGGCCGGCCAGGGGCCAGACCAGGCCTGCGGGCCTGGGTCCGGGCCCCTGGCTGAGCCCTGGCTCGGCCCTGGCTCGAGCCAGGGGCTCAGCAGGGCTGAGCCCTTTTAAGGGCCCATGTTAATTTTTTTTTATTAGATTAATTATAAAATTGGTTTAATAATTATCTATAAAATATGATTTTACTATTTTTATTAAATTCAATTTTGATTGGGCCCTAATTAAGGTTTATTATGTTAATTAATTAACAAAAGGTTGTTAATTGAATTAATTCCAAATGTTAGATTAAACCTTATGCGATCTAATTGTTAGATTAACCCCAAATTATTTGAATTGTTCAAATTGAGCATGGAATGTTTCAAAAGCCATTAATTTTAGATTTTATGCATATTTGATGTGTTATTGATTTGCTTGTTTAAATTGGATTTAAATTAGCGTGCTTGAATTAAATACTAAATTTTTCGAAAATTCCAAATTGTCCAAAATTTTGTTTTGGTTCCTGGTTTTATGAAACATGAAATTATTATTATTTTCGAAAATTTTATTTAGCCATTTGATGTGCAATTCATGTGTGGTTTGTTTAACTAAAACACATGGTGGTCATGGACGAGCATTAATTGTGGATGTGGAATGTGATTGTGTGGTTTATTGTTTATTAATAAATAGAGGTTTGCGAACCTCTCCCTCTCATATTCTCATGTACTTCTACCTTCCTCCTTGATGTAATCGCCATAAGGCTTCCTTATTTAAATTATCATGTAATTGAGAATTACAATGTAATTTGATCGAGGCGGATGCGCGCTAAGTTGTTATATTGTGCATGTGTGTGCGTTTGACTGTCTGGCTTAAGTCAAACCACAGTGCCGTCCATGACCACACTAATGACATGTATGTAATGCGTGTGCTTTATATTTGCTAGGTTATTAGTATTTATAATATATATTCGATATATTTAATACTATCACCTAGTATGAGATCGAACTAAATAAGTAAAACCTTCGTTACAAACTCTAAGCCGTAGCGCGAGTCATTGAGAATGTACCGCGTGGCTCTCCATCAATATGATTAATAGAACTTAATTCGGTGGTGGCAGATACTATGTGTTTACCCGAGGTTTGCCATTAACTGATGAGAGAACTGTTGATCATAGCATTAGATGCCTTTGGATAAGAGTAGAGGAATGATATAGTCATCCACGTGTTTATCGGGAACTATATTTCTACTTTACTCTGTCACGTATTGATGGTAAAGCTTAGACCGGGGATAATGGTCTACTGTGTTTACCCGGGACCATTAAACTTGGGAGCCGAAATATGATCGGATATTGCAAGGAGTTGCAATTATCATGAGATGATTGCTCTGAGATAGCAGTATGATACTACGTGTTTACCCGAGGTCATACTATGATGCTTGGAGATTCTGATCCCCACTAGGAGACAGTTGGCGTCTCCCATTTTATATATCTGAAGGTTATACAGCCCGTCGAAAATTAGTGGGAGTAAAACTAGATAATAAAAGACCATATCTTGTTTTAGTTAATCTGAATATCTGCTAATTATCAATTGATTATCTCATGTAGGCAAGAATGTCGCACCATAACCCGTTGCGAGGCATACTTGATGCCAACCGTTTGACAGACACTAATTACTTGGACTGGCTCAGAAATATGAAGATAGTCCTCAAGTCTGAGCAGATTGCCTACGTCTTGGATAATGAACCTCCTGCTGAACCAGCATTGGATGCTCTAGAGGAGGAAATGATAGCGTATGAAAAATAGAAGGAAGATTCCACTATGGCCCAATGCTACATGTTAGCCTCGATGAGCAATGAGTTGCAGAGGCAACATGAAGAGATTGATGCTAGATCCATCATGCTCCATTTGAAGGAGCTATTTAGTGAGCAGAGCAAAATCGAACGATATGAGATATCGAAGAATCTGTTCAAGGCTCAGATGGAAGAGGGAACTTCAGTATAGAATCACGTGCTGAAGATGATTGAGTGGGTAGAGAGGCTGGATGCTCTTGGGATTACACTTCCCAAGGAGATGCACATAGACCTCGTGTTGTCTTCACTTCCACCATCATATGCTCAGTTCATCGTTAATTTTAACATGAACAAGATCCAGGCCACCTTAGCTGAACTGCTGAACATGTTAAAAACTGCTGAGGGGAACCTTGTGAAGGATAAACCCCAAGTCCTAATGCTTGGTAAGACCAACAGAAAAAGACTTGCAGTCCAAGCTTTTCGAAAGAATAAGAACAACGTTCAGAGAAAGGCAAAGGTTCCCAAGAAAGACAAGGGTAAAAGTGCTGAGAAGGGTGATTGCTTCTACTGTCACCAAAAAGGGCATTGGAAGAGGAATTGCAAAGAATACCTCAAGGACAAGGCTTAAGGAACTGTGAAGCAGCAGGACGCTTCATGTATCTATATGATAGATGTAAACTTGTCAATTAGAGATTGTACATCATGGGTATTAGATACTGGATGTGTATCTCATATCTGCAATTCTGTGCAGGCACTGACAAGAAGGCGTAAGCTGAGGACCGGCGAGGTGGAGCTGAGGCTAGGTAACGGCGCAAGAGTTGCGGCGATCGCTGTGGGGACAGTGAAGCTCAAGTTACCATCCGGAGACACATTTTTATTAGATGAATGTTATTATGTACCTAGCATAATAAGGAACATCATTTCTATTTCATGTTTAGATAGAATTGGATATAATTTACATTTTAGGAACAATAGCTGTTCAATTTATTTCGGAAATAAATTAATAGCTTCTGCTATTTTGTCCAATAGATTGTATCTATTGAATGCGTCTCATGATAATTTACATATCGGTTCTTCAATTAAAAGGAGTAAGTATGAAATGAACAAAGCCTACTTGTGGCATTGTAGGCTTGGACACATTGGTGAAAACAAACTCCAAAGGATGCATACAGATGGATATTTGGATCCATTTGATTATGAATCATATGCAACCTGTGAGTCATGTTTAATGGGTAAAATGGCTAAGTCTCCATTTACTGGAACTGGAGAACGAGCCAAAGACATATTAGAACTCATACATTCAGATGTATGTGGTCCTATGTCAACCCAAGCCATTGGTGGTTTTTCATACTTCATTACATTCACTGATAATTACTCAAGGTTTGGATATATATACTTATTGAAGTATAAATATGAAGCCTTTGAAAAATTCAGAGAATTTAAGAATGAAGTAGAAAAACAAACAGGAAAGATTATAAAAACCATCCGATCTGATCGGAGTGGTGAATACTTGAGTACTGAGTTCATTAAATACTTAAAGGATAATGGTATCCTTTCTTAGCTTACACCTCCTTATACACCTCAGATAAATGGTGTATCAGAAAGGAGAAATCGCACATTAATGGAAATTGTGCGATCCATGATGAGCATGTCCAAATTACCAGCGTCCTTATGGGGATATGCACTTAGCTCGGCTATGTATATCCTGAACAAGGTATCCAGCAAATCTGTTGAGACCACTCCATATGAGATATGGAATGGAAGGAAACCATACTTTAAACATGTTAAAGTCTAGGGATGTCCTGCTCATGTTAAAAGACATGACGCAGATAAGCTGGAATCCAGAACTGACAAATGCAGATTTGTGGGATATCCAAAGGAAACTTATGGATATTACTTTTATCATCCTGGTGATCAAAAGGTGTTTGTGGTCAGGAGAGCTGTCTTTCTAGAAGAAGATTATATTCTCCAGAAGGACAGTGGGAGTAAAGTAACACTAGAAGAAGTTCCAGACCCACAAACTGGCAATGGTTCATCAGATGAACCGTCAGTTTCTGAACTTGTTCAAAATGATACACATAAACTTCGTAGGTCTGAAAGAGTACCTAAACCACCAGAGAGATATGTGGGACATATTAATTTGGATGGTTCAAGGATACTCTATAATGAGGATGATGATCCTAAGACTTACTAGGAGGCCATTGAAAGTCCAGAGGCCGGGAAATGGCGGGAAGCCATGAATTCTGAAATACAGTCCATGTACATCAACCAAGTTTGGAACTTGGTAGATTTACCCGATGGTATAGTACCTATCGGCTGCAAATGGATCTTTAAAAGAAAGATCGGTGCAGATGGACGTATTGAGACTTATAAAGCAAGATTAGTGGTGAAAGGCTATCGTCAAAGACAAGGTGTTGACTATGACGAAACCTTCTCACCCGTTGCTATGATTAAGTCTATCAGAATTCTTCTCGCCATTGCTGCCTACCATGATTATGAAATCTGGCAGATAGATGTGAAGACTGCATTCCTCAATGGAAACCTTGAGGAGGAGGTGTATATGATATAACAAGAAGGATTCACATCTAAAGAATCTCCGGACATGGTATGCAAGTTGCAGAGGTCCATTTATGGACTGAAGCAAGCATCCCGAAGTTGGAACATAAGATTTGATGAGGCGATCAAATCTTATGGCTTCATTAAGAATGAAGATGAGCCATGTGTATACAAGAAAAACAGTGGGAGCGCAATCACATTTTTGGTTCTTTACGTTGACGACATCCTACTCATTGGGAATGATGTAAGAATGATGTCATCAGTAAAGATATGGCTGTCAAAGAACTTCTCCATGAAGGCTTTGGGAGAAGCATCTTACATATTAGGAATATAGATCTATAGAAATAGATCAAATAAGATGCTAGCCTTAACCCAATCCATGTACATAGAATCCATTGTCAAAAGGTTTGACATGGAAAATTCCAAGAGAGGTCTCATACCGATGAGACATGGAATTTCACTCTCTAAAGGTCAGTCTCCCAAGACACCTGAAGAGAGGGCAGTGATGGATAAAGTCCCCTATGCTTCTGCCATAGGGTCCATCATGTATGCCATGCTATGTACCAGACCTGATGTAGCATATCCTCTAAGTGTTACGAGCAGACATCAGGCAGATCCAGGTGATGAACACTGGAAGGCTGTGAAATGCATCCTTAAGTACTTTAGAAGGACTAAGGATCTATTTCTAGTCTATGGAGGAGGAGACTTAAAGCTGCAAGGATACACTGACTCGAGTTTTCCATCTGATCCTGATGACAGCAAGTCAACATTAGGTTTTGTTTTCACACTCAACGGGGGAGCAGTGAGCTGGAAAAGTTCCAAGCAGGAAACCACTGCTGATTCGACAACGGAAGCCGAGTATATTGTTGCTGCCGAAGCTGCCAAGGAAACTGTATGGATGAAGAAATTCATCGGCGATCTTGGTGTGGTGGAAAGCATATTTGGTCCCGTCCCACTGCTGTGTGACAACAATGGGGCGATTGCTCAAGCGAAAGAGCCGAGGTCTCATCAGAAGTCGAAGCACATTCTGCGGCGCTTTTATTTGATTAAAGAGATTATGTAAGGACTGAGGTTTCGAGTTCAGTATTCGGGTCGGTTTCGGGTCGGATCCCCCGGTTTGGACCCTGAGTGGTCTTGAGAATTTCTTCTGAATGACGTCTTAACGGCATCTTGCTGGGTGGACGCCATTTAGGGTTGTTGCTGTTGTGCCATGTGGGTGCCACGTGGGCGGGTTTCGGGCCGCGAGAGTACGGCCCCTGTCTTGTCGTCTGAACGGCGTCCGTGTTGGGCGACGCCATTCAGACTGCGACCCTGCGATGTCAGTGTACGGTGACGGTCTTGTCGTCTGAACGGCGTCGGTGATGAGCGACGCGTTTCAGAGCACTGTCAGTACGGCCCGTCCTGTCATCTGATAGGCGTCTGCCTCGGTCGACGCATTTTAGCCAGTTTCAGATTGACCCCGCGAGCCTTCCCTTCTTTCCCTCATTCTCACCTTCTCACTCTCTCTCCTCGCACTCTCCGCCCCTCTGACCCTCCTTCCCTTCCCTTTCCCTCTCTTCCTCTTCCACCACTCCACTACCTCTCTACCTCTCACCACTACTTCCTTCGCGGCGTTCCATTCTCCGGACGGCGGCTGACGTTCCGGCGGAGTGGCGACGTCCTCGGGGTACCGGCGGCGGTTTGCGGTGCGACGGTTTGGCGGCGCGGAGCCCGGAGGAGTTCAAGAGATCGGTAGGGGGATGAACCTTGCATGGATTGTGGTTATCTTGCCCGTGATTTCCATGGTATAACATGATGTGTTTGGGGTAGAATGAGCATGTTAAGAGGGTTTTCTTAGTGGAATGGTCGTATTATGAACGTGGATTTGTGGGTTGCACATGGTAGTTTTGTTTCCCCTTCTTCCTCTTCTGTTTTGGCGTGTTTTGGGGTGTTTGGGGTGCAAGGGGGAACCCTCGGGTCGAGCTGCGAAACCAGGTTTTTGGCGTTAAAAGACGTCGTGCATGGACGACGCCATTTAGAATGGCGACGATCCAGCACGACACCATTTAAGCAGAAATCGTCCCATTTGAGGTTCTGTCAGTCTGGGGTTCTGGCGCTAAATGGCGTCTTGCCTGGACGACGCCATTTAGAATGGCGACGGGCCAGCATGACGCCATTTAGGCAGAAATCACCCCGATTGAGTTTTCTGCAAGTTTCAGGTTCTGTTGTGAATGGCGTCTGAGGACAGTGACGCCTTTCTAAAAGGCGGCTTCCCAGGACGACACGTTTTAAGCCATAATAAGAGGCCGGGTTTTAATGAACCAGTTTAGGGGACTTGAATGGCGTCGGCCACGGGCGACACGATTCAAGGCAGAACTTCATTAACTCTTGCTATTAACACATGTTTTCACTGATAGATAGTTCAACACATGCATGCTTTAAATTGTACATCGAGGCTGAGGTTTGCTGTGTGAATGGAATCGTATCATATGTTGCGTGCTTATGCGATTGTGGAATTGGATCAGCGGTGGTTTACGGTTGTCACCTTGTGCCGAAGTGGGAGGGCCTTGGTGTCTGTGTGGCATTGTTGCCGTACCTGTGGGGGAGTGGTACCTGTTGTGTTTTCACCTATGGCTGAGGGAAACATAACCACCTTGAGCCCGTCGGGCCGGAGTAGCCGGTGCGCTATCCGAGGGGTTGCTGTTTGGTCTCAGCGGGTCGGGGTTTTCCTATTTGTCATGGCAGCTTTCGGCACGTTTCTTGTTGTGGAGCTGGTTGTGGTACAGTTGGAGTTGTTTTACCCCTTTAGCCACTGGGCCTGATGTGACCTGTGATATCAAGGTTGCGAGTGGTACCCTCGCCCTTTGGCCTGACGCAGCCCGGGAGGTTAGGGTTGTGGGTAGTCCCTATAGCTTCGGCTTGACGGGGGTTTCGCCGGTCCCTAGGGCCCTCCTGAAGCGCCGAGGCCTGGCGTGGAGGAAGTCCGGTCGGTAGGACAGTAGTCGAGACTGCTTGTGTGCACACGTAGCTGGGCAGTGGTGGTTCACTGGTCCTAGTTAGTCCTAGCTTGTCTCACTGCCTCACCCTACGGTGCCCCGGAACACTATAGGGGCGGACAGGCGTAAGTATTGGTGGTGTTGTGAGGCGACGTTTGTCTGTGGTTGACAGTATGGTTTGGTCGCTTAGTTGGACCCTTGCTTATGAGATGTGGCATTGTGTTGAGTTATTCGGATTACTTGGAACTGTGCTTGTTGCATTGCTTATGCGTGCGTTTCATATCAGGTTTTGGGAGCTGTGTTTACTGCTTTGTTTAAATTGCTATCTTTCTGTATTATTACACTTGTGGGTGTGTGAGTGGGAGGCGGGGGATCGGATGATCCCTACTGAGCCCAACTCTGGTGTGGCTTACTCCCTGCGGTTTCAGGTGTGGACCTCGTGGCGTGTGGCGGCGTGTGGTATCTCCTTGGTGTGCGGACCAGCAGCTATCTCAATACCGGGGTATGCCCCGATGTTGTTGTACTTTGCTTCTGCCTGTACTTATTTAATTTGTTGGACCATGTAATTATTGTTGGACTGTATACGGACATTGTTAATTTCCTTCCTGCGCTCTCGCAATTTTCCTTGTGGTCCGTGAGATTATTATATTTAGCCTTGTTTAACGCCTACTCCTCCAGATGTGTTGTGTGAGATCCGGGTGGGAACCCGCAGTTAATGGTCCGACATCCATTTAGTGATCGGGTCTCCGGTCATAGGATGGCGGGTCGTTACAAATTATAGCTCGAGGAGATGTCGTGGTGGAAAGAGTTCCCTCAGCCGACAACATAGCAGATCCACTTACAAAGCCTTTGTCTCAAAATGTTTTTGAGCGTCACTTAGAGAATATGGGTATTCTATATAGAAGTGATTGGCTTTAGTCCAAGTGGGAGATTGTTAGTATTAGATGGTCTCAAAGCCAATCCGATACTATGTACTTATTCAGATTATTAATAAATGGCAATAATTCATTATGTGTAATTAATTCGATCTTTGTTTATCGTATCACGATGAAGTCCATGAACATGTGCAACAGTCTTCGGATTATGATGAGATCATAATTACGGGACCGAAGACTTATAAACACATGTTCTTAATTGTTCCTAGTCATAGGATGTTTGAGATAGGACATCGAACATCCGGATAGACTAGTATAGGTTACTTCAGCTCATATGATGAGGGTGACTGATCCCATAAGTCACTTGTGTGGAGACACTATGCTGAACCTATAGGTGCTCATTGGTGAATGAGTTCACTGAACTGATCTGACTATGAATCGCTGGATGGTAATCACCTCACTGTTAACCAGCTCGATTCATTTGTCACGGTTGCGTGGATGATTCTTGGACCTGAGACTCCAAAGATATCTTGTTGGTAGGTTTATGAGCTTTGACCTTGACGAACGAATCCCTAACCATGGGTTATCAATAAGTCAAGCGATCGGGTTTAGGGAAATGCCCTCGAAGGTAATTGTGTGTTCAATACGGGATCATCCGCTCTCTGTTGTTTGAGAGAGAATGTTCCGGGAATGATGCGCTTAAAGTCCCTGGCCAGGGCGGACTCTGTAATCGATAAGGAGTTATCGGATTCAGATTAGCGGCATCTGATTCAAGTGAATCGACCAAATATGGTTTAACAGTAAACCATGCCCTAGGTCGATTCGGGAACATTGCACGGATGAAGGATTATATCTGCGCGCTAACCGATGACAGAAAGGTTCCAATAGAGGGTTGCGATAACCCCAGTACCATCTAGGATCACGCGATGTTGCTTGGCATCCAACGTGATCGACAGTCTGTCCGAATTTATTGTGGGACATTAAATTCGGCTGATTAATTGAATATAAGGATATTAATTAATTCAGTGGGTCAGTAAACGGTTACTGGACTTAATGGGCTCTTAACTGGACTGGTATTTGGGCCTAGAGGGTCACACGCAAATGGTTTTCAAGTCGATGGATAATCCGACATGATTTTGGATAAGTCTGGGTTTTTATTAAAAACCGCAAACATACTTCTTATAAAAGAACGAATTCTACGTCCGGGGCCAGCAACCCTGACCTAGCCGTCATTCGTTGTTTCCCCCTTTCTCTCTCTTATGGGCGTGCGGTTCCCAACTGCTCCACCTTTCGTTCGACGGGGATTCCAAATTCGCATGTCGCGGCGGATTACGCGCAGTCAGACGGGATCCACGAACGCCGCAGCGAGCGAGGAAGCGAGGACGATCCATCGCGAGGAGAACCGCGTGGATACCGCTAGAGGTCGGGCATCTGCGCGACTTACACCGGTTTTATTTTAACGACTGAAATGAGACAGATCCGATCTCGAAAATTTTATTCCGTTGCGTTTTAGGATCAGATCCCGACACAACGATCCCAACAGGTAAACCATCAAACCCTAACCGGTCGACTCACTTTGATCGAATGCTACCGAATAATATCTGAAAACTCTTTCCCGATATTATCGTTCGCCCTGGCTATGGACTTCCACGCATCCTTCCTAGAGCATTCTCTCTCTAAGTACCGAGAACGAATGATTCCTTATTGACACTCAATTCTCTTCGACGGTATTCCGCTGTACCCGATCCTTGGCTGTTTAGAATCCCATAGTTAGAGATTCATAAACTAAGGTCAAAGTACAGAAATCCACCGATAAGGTGTCCTTGGTGTCTCAGGTCCGAGGACCATCCACGCAACTGTGACAATAGAATCAAGTTGGTTGACTGTGAGGTACAATACCATCCAGCGATTCAGTCGGATCAGTTCAGTGAACTCATTCTCCAATGAGCACCTACATATTCGCCTTAGTGTCTCCACACAAGTGACTTATGAGATCAGTCACCCTCATCATATGAGCAGGAGTAATATGTACTAGCCTAACCGGATATTCGATGTCCTTCTCGGATATCCTCCGACTAGGAACGATTAAGAATATGTGTGTTTAAGTGATCAGTCTCATTAGTATGATTTCATCATAATCTGATCAATATCGCGCATATTCACAGACTTCACTATGAGACGATAACAATGCGAATTACACATAATGAATATAATGCCATTTTATTAATAAATGAACGAGATTACAAAGTCATATTGGCTTGTAGGCTAACAATCTCCTACTTGGACTAAAGTCAATCACATTTATGCACTAAACCTATAGACTCTAGGTGACGCTCAAACACATTTTAAGCCAACGGCTTTGTCAGTGGATATGCTACATTGCCGACAAATGGAACTCTTTCCACCACTACATCTCTTCTGGATATGATCTCTCTGATAAGATGAAAGCACTTCAGAATATGCTTCAATTTCTGATGAGACCGCGGCTCTTTCACTTGTTCAATGGCTCCATTGTTGTCGCACAACAGCGAGACAGGTTCAGAGATGCTGGGAACTACGCCGATGTCAGTGTTGAGTTTCTTCAACCACACTACTTCCTTGGCGGCTTTAGCTGCAGCCATATACTCAGCTTCAGTCGTCGAATCTGCAGTGGTTGCTTGCTTGGAACTCTTCCAGCACACTGTGCCTCCATTTAAAGTAAACACAAATCCAGATGTTGACTTGCTATTATTTGGATCTGGCTGAAAACTCGAGTCAGTAAAGCCTTGCAGTTTCAAGTCATCTCCTCCATAGACCAAAAACATATTCTTAGTTCTTCTTAAGTATTTAAAGATACATTTCACTGCCTTCCAGTGCCCTTCGCCTGGATCAGCTTGAAATATGCTCATAACACTTAGAGCATATGCAACATTAGGCCGTGTACATAGCATGGCGTGGAGCGAGATCGAGATTTTGTCTTTCAAATCGAGATGGTCTACTTTTCGGAAAAGCAAACAAGACGGAATCGCTGCTTCCAAATTCCTCATAGTATAGGAGCGATTAGAGGCAGTTAGTTGGTCACTCTTCTACCCCCCATTAGGGACCCATTCGTCACGGAGTTCCTCATGGCGGGTTGGGTGTGAGGGAATACATGATAGATCCTATGGCAGAGGCATAGGGTACTCTATCCATAAATGCCCTCTCATCAAGAGTCTTAGGAGACTGCTCCTTTGAGAGATTAATTCCATGTCTCATCGGTATGAGACCTCTCTTAGAATTTTGCATGTCAAACTTTTTAACTATGTTATCTATGTACAAGGATTGGGTCATTCCAAGCATCCTCTTTGATATATCTCTATAGATCCGTATTCCCAATACGTAGGATGCTTCTCCCAAGTCCTTCATGGAGATGTTTTTCGACAGCCAGATCTTTACCGATGACATCATTGCTATGTCATTTCCAATGAGTGGTATGTCATCTACGTAAAGAAGTAAAAAAGTGACTGCACTCCCACTGGTCTTCTTGTACACATAAGGTTCATCTTCATTCTTAATGAAGTCATAAGACTTGACAGCTTCGTCAAATCTTATGTTCCAGCTCCGGAAAACTTGCTTCAGTCCATAAATGGACCTCTGAAGCTTTCAAACTCTATCTGGAGATTCTTTGGATGTGAAACCTTCTGATTGTATCATATACACCTCTTCCTCAAGTTTACCATTGAGGAAGGCAGTCTTTACATCCATTTGCTAGATCTCATAATCGTAGTGTGCAACTATAGCGAGTAGAACTCTAATCGACTTTATCATGGCAACTGGTGAGAAAGTCTAGTCATAGTCAATTCCTTGCCTTTGACGATATCCCTTTGCCACCAACATTGCCTTTTAAGTGCGATCCGTCCATCAGCACCGATCTTTCTCTTAAAGATCCACTTGCATCCGATGGGTACAATACCCTCGGGCAAGTCCTCCAAGTTCCAAACTTGGTTGGTGTACATGGACTGGATTTCTGAGTTCATGGCTTCTCGCCATTTTCCGGCTTCTAGGCCTTTTATGGCCTCTTGGTAGGTTTTAGAATCATCATCCTCATTATATTCTACCTTAGACTCTCCTTCAGCGATATGTCCCACATATCGTTTGAGTAGTCTCGTCATAGTCAATTCCTTGCCTTTGACGATATCCCTTTGCCACCAACCTTACCTTATAAGTGCGATATGTCCATCAGCACCGATCTTTCTCTTAAAGATGCACTTGCATCCGATGGGTACAATACTCTCGGGCAAGTCCTCCAAGTTCCAAACTTGGTTGGTGTACATAGACTGGATTTCTGAGTTTATGACTTCTCGCCATTTCCCGGCTTCTAGGCCTTTTATGGCCTCTGGTAGGTTTTAGGATCATCATCCTCATTATATTCTACCTTAGACTCTCCTTCAGCGATATATCCCACATATCGTTCGGGTAGTCTAAGTACTCTACTAGATCTACGAGGCTCATATGTGTGTACCTGAATAGATTCAAGAATTGATATCTCATCCGATGATATTACAGGTGTTTGGGGATCTGAAATCTCTTCCAATACCATTTTACTTCCACTGTCCTCCTGGAGAAGGTATTCTTCTTCCAATAAGACAGCTTTCCTGGCGACAAACACCTTTTGTTCACCAAGATGGTAAAAGTAGTATCCAAATGTTTTCTTTGGATATCTCACAAACCTGTATTTATCAGTTCGTGATTCCAGCTTGTCTGGATCATACCTCTTCACATGAGCAGGGCAACCCCATACTTTAACATATTTAAATTCTGATTTCCTTCCTTTCCATATCTCATATGGAGTAGAGGTCACAGATTTGCTGGGTACTTTGTTCAGTAGGTACGCTGCTGACTCTAGAGCATACCTCCAGAGGGACACTGGTAATTCCAAAAAGCTCATCATAGATCGCACCATGTGCAACAAGGTGCGATTCCTCCTTTCTGCTACACCATTCATCTGTGGTGTATTTGAAGGGGTCAGCTGAGAAGGGATACCATTATCCTTTAAGAATTGTGTGAAATTAGTACTCAAGTATTCTCCTCCCCGATTTGATCAAGGAGCTTTAATCCTCTTTCCTAACTGCTTCTTTACCTCATTTTTGAACTCCTTGAACTTCTCAAATGCTTCCGACTTGTACTTCATTAAGTACACATAGCTGAATTTTGAGACGTCGTCGGTGAACATGACGAAGTACGAGAAGCCACCTTTGGCTTGGGTGGACATTAGACCACATACATCCGAATGTATTAGTTCCAAAATGTCCTTGGCACGTTCTCCATGTCCAGTAAATGCAGACTTTGCCATTTTCCTATAAGGCATGATTTACATGTCACAAACGATTCATAATCGAATGCAGTTAAATAACCACGCTTGTGCAACCATTGCAACTTGCTTTTACCAATGTGTCCAAGTCTACAATGCTACACGTAGGTTTGGTTCACACAATTCTTACTCTTCTTAAGATATTTATCAATGTGAAGATTGTAATAAGAAACATCTAAAAGATATAGACCATTGACTAAAGATGCCGAAGCTATTGATTTATTACTATAATAAATCGAACAACTTCTATTCTCAATAGACAACCTATATCCTATCTTATCAAAATTGTTAGTCGTAGGTGGCCTACAAGCCAATATGACTTTATAATCTTGTTCATATTTATTAATATAATGACATAATATTCATTGTGTATAAATCGTATCAATTATCGTCTCATAATGAAGTCCGTGAATATGTGCTATAGTGATCAGATTATGATGAGATCATACTAATGAGACTGATCACTTAAACACACATATTATTAATCATTCATAGTCGGAGGATATCCGAGAAGGACATCGGATATCCGGTTAGACTAGTACAGATTACTCCTGCTCATATGATGAGGGTGACTGATTTCATAAATCACTTGTGTGGGGACACTAAGGCGAATCTGTAGGTGCTCATTGGAGAATGAGTTCACTGAACTGATCCGACTAAATCGCTGGACGGTATTGTACCTCACTGTCAACCAGCTTGATTCTATTGTTGCAGTTGCATGGATGGTCCTCGAACCTGAGACACCAAGGACACCTTGTCGGTTGACTTTTGTGTTTTGACCTTGGTTTATGAATCTCTAACCACGGGATTCTAAACAACCATGGATTGGGTACAGCGGAATACCGTCGAAGGGAATTGTATGTCAATAAGGAATCATTCGCTCTCGGTACTTAAAAAGAGAATGCTCTAGGAAGGATGCGCGGAAGTCCCTGGCCAGGGCGGACAATAATATCGGGAAAGTGGTTTTCCGATATTCATCAGCGACATCCAATCCAAGTGAGTCGACCGGTTAGGGTTTGCATCATGTCATACCCTGAGTTGACTCGAGAGCATTGTATGAATGAAGGATTATATCCACGTGGTAACTGTCGGCGGAAAGGTTCCAAGAGTGGGTTACTTAACCCCGATACCTTCCAAGTTCACGCGATGTTGCTTGGCACCCAACGTGATCGGAGGCCCGGTCGAATTCGATGTGCGACATCAATTCAATTGATTAATTAATTAATAAAGAGTTATTAATTGATTAATAAAGCCAATAAGGAGTTATTGGGCTTATTGGGCTATTAACCGGACTGGTAATTGGGCCCAGAGGGTCACACGCAAATGATTCTCAAGGTGATGGATAAATAAGTGGGTTTTATATAAACCATAGGTTTTTATGAGAAACCGCGTGGTTAATATAAAATGTAGCGAACGGGCTGAGCAGGCCAAGCTGCTGCTAACCCTAGCCGCCCCCTCCTATGTTTCTCTCTTTCTGGCGTCCCAGACAGATCCGAATCCCCGGATCTGCTCCGCCGCATCTCCGACTCCCGTTTGACGGGAAATCGTCCGCGTGTTACGGCGATCGTTGCGGCGACCGGCGGAGGTTTCGTGGCTGCGAAGAACGAGGAACGTGAGGATATCCGTCGCGAGAAGGATCGCGTGGACTCTGCTAGAGGCCGGGCGCTTGCGCGGCTTGCGGTGTCGCACCGACAGAACCGAACGGTTGCGGATTCGAATCCACACACGGTAAGACTTCGATAATCCAATTATCGTAATTTTAGATTTTTCAAAACGGGAACGGATCTCCATTTTTATTTTTATTTCCGCTGCGCAGGAGATCCGGAGAAACCCGACAACCCAACAGTGGTATCAGAGCCAGGTTCCATTGTTTCTGATCCCATTTCGGGTTCCGAAATTAATTTTTCTATGTATTATTCCATGCACTAATTCGATCTTTTTGTTGGACACGTGTTCATACGATGAATGCCGATTTTATGAATAATTAGATTATTCTTTCCTACAATTTTCGAATTTTTTTTTTGGGTTTTCGGAGTTCTTCATGAGATGATAATCGAGGAGTTTTCGATGGCTTCGTACGTGCTTCCCAAGCGTTGGGATGGCAGACCGGATCCCCGGATCTCTAGGTGATAGTCACCTCTGCCCACCGGATATCATTGTCGGTGCCGGAGTGCCCTTGGAGGGCTATAAAATTGAGCCCTAAATCAGTTTTAAACCATGAAAAATCAGATTTTGGGTGTTTGTTGGGGCTTGGCCGGCTACTTGTTTGGCCACTGCCGGCGGCCCTGCCGGCACCGGGGACGTCGCCGGCACCAGGGGCATCGCTGGCCATGGCAGGCGGTGCCGGGGGGCCAGCCGACGGCGGCCTGCAACCACCCCCACCGCCGGATAAACCTGCAACTGCAACAGCCTAGGGTTAAGGGTGGGGGAGGCCCGGTCCCAAGCCGCCCGGACCGGGTCTGGGTGGCCTAGTCGAACCAGGGTCGAGCCAGGCGCCCACTGTGGGCGCCTGGTCCGAGCCCTGGCTCGGCCAGGGCCCGAGCCCCATGGCTCAGCCAAGTGGCTGAGCCCTTATTTAATTTAAACCCCCTTTATTCATTTTAAACCCTATTTGCCCATTTAATAAATAAATTAGATTTTAATTTGATTTCAAAAATTATTTTGAAATTTTAATTATTATCATATTTTAATTATTTGGGTTATTAATGATTTGGAATCATTATTAACAAAATGTTGTTAAAGATTAGAATTAGTTGTTAATTTAAATGTTAAATTAATAATTAATTTTAATTGACTAATTTAAAATGTTAAATTAGTGATTATTAGTTAATTCAAATTTATTGTTAATTTAAGTGTTAAATTGATAATTAATTTTAATTAACTAATCTAATTGGTTTAATTATAAGTTATTAACTTACATTGATGTTAATTGAAAGTTTAAGAGTTAAATTATTGATTAACGTTAATAAACTGGTCTAAGAGTTAGATTAGTATTTAATAATTAATTTGTGTTAATTACTAGTTTAAGAGTTAAATTAGTCATTAAGATTGATTAATTAATTAGTCTAAGAGTTAGATTAATTGTTAATAACTAATTAAAGTTGATTATTAATTTAAGTGTTAAATTAATGATTAATTTTAATTTGTTGATCTAAGAGTTAGATTAGTAATTAATTATTAATGATCTAATTGTTAGATTATTAATATGATTGTTAGATTGATTTAAATTATTAGAAGTGTTCTAATTTGCATGGAATAATCCAGAATTATTAATTTGGAGTGTGTGCACATGTGATGTGTGTTTTGATGCTTTTAAATTTGATTTAATTGTATGCTAAGTTTATTAAAAGTGTTTTCGAAATTCAAAAGCCAATTTTGATTGGAACCCAGTTTTTTGAAAGCCAAAAATTATTTAATTTTGAACCTCTTTTATTTTAGCCATGTGATGCGCTGAATCATGTGTAGAATGTTTAAAACATACTGTGGTCATGGATATGCACTTATTTAATTATTCATGTGATGAATGGATTGTGTTGATCGTAGATGTATGTTTATTTATTAATTGTTGATAAATAGAGGTCTGCGTACCTCTCCCTCTCTCGAACTCCGATGTATTTCTACCTCCCTCTCTCTTGTACTCGCCACAAGGCCTTCTTCAATTTACTTGTAAATTCTATAATTTGATTGTAATCCGGTCAAGGCAATCGAAGAAGGAGCGAGGACGATCCACAGATGCAACCAAGAAGGTAATATGATGAAGATCTCTTGCCTGTGTGTTTGCATACTTATCTGATGTAAATGTTATATTAGAATTGTGTGTGCGTTTGATTGTTGGCTCCAGTCAAACTCACTGTGCTATCCATGACCACATTAATGACATGTATGAGATGCATCGTTTTAATGTTTGATTGTGAATCAAAGCAGGTATAGTATTTAGTAAATATATACGATATGTTTATATACTATCACCTAGGAGAGACCAAGATAAAAGTTATCTAAATACCCTCATTTAAACTCTAAGCGGTAACGCGAGTAGTTAAGAACTTACCGCGTGGTCCACCATCGTTATAGTCATAGGATTCGAATCACTTTAGGCAGGTTTGTTGTGCTATCCACAAGGCCTGTTTAATTGTGAGGAGAAACTGTGCCTATGGCATTAGATGCCTATATGATCGGGGTAGAGGAACCATGTAGCTTTGTTGTGCTATCCACAAGGACTGCATGCAAATCTATGCTCGTCGTGTAACGATGGTTAGTTTAGACCAGAATTAGAGGTTTGTTGTGCTATCCACAAGGCTATTAAATCTCTGGGGACAGAAACTATGATCAGATATTGAAAGGAGTTGCAAGTCCCATGAGTTGGGTGCTCTTTGATTGTATTACAGTTTGTTGTGCTATCAACAAGGCTGTATTGCAAGTCATTGAGATTCTGATCCCCATTAGGAGACTGTCGGCATCTCCCGTTCTGTATAACTGAGGGTTATACAGTCCGTCGAAAATTAGTGGGAGTTAAAACTTGAACAAAAGACCATGTCTTGTTTTATTTTTAATAATTGACCATCTGCTAAATAGATTTTACTTATCTCCTGTAGGGAATTATGTCGTCGAATAACCCACTCCGCAGCATACTTGATGCCTTTTTGACTTACCTGATCTACTCAGATTGGCTCAGACACTTGAAGAATGTCTTCATATCTGAGCAGATTGTCTACACCCTTGATGCTGATCCTCCTGCTGAATTGGCATTAAAGCTCATGGAAAGGTGAAGCTGTCTGAAGCTTCAGATATCTATATGATAGATATCAACTTGTTAGTAAGAGATTCCACATCTTGGGTATTAGATACCGGATGTTCTTCTCACATCTGTCATAATGCACAGATGCTGACAAGTAAGCGCAAGCTGAGACAAGGCGAGGTGGAATTGAGGCTAGGAAACGGTGCAAAAGTTGCAGCGATTGCTGTTGGGACAGCAAACCTTAGGCTTCCATCAGGAGACGCCTTACTATTAGAAGATTATTATTATGTTCCTAGCATAATAAACAACATCATATTAATATATTGTTTGGACAAGATAGGATATAGGTTGTCTATTGAGAATATAAGTTGTTCTATTTATTATGGTAATAAATCGATAGCTTCGGCATCTTTAGTCAACGGACTATATCTTTTGGATGTTTCTTATTACAATCTTCATATTGACAATGCTCTTAAGAAGAGCAAGAATTGTGTGAACCAAGCCTACATGTGGCATTGTAGACTTGGGCATATTGGTGAAAGCAGGTTGCAAAGGTTGCACAAACATGGTTATTTAAATGCATTATATTATTAATCATTTGCGACATGTGAATCCTGCCTTATGGGAAGAATGGCGAAATCTTCATTTACTGGACATGGAGAACGTGCCAAGGACATTTTGGAACTAATATATTCGGATGTATGTGGTCCCATGTCTACCCAAGCCAAAAGTGGCTTCTCATACTTCATCACGTTCACCGACGACTTCTCAAGATTCGGCTATGAGTACTTAATGAAGTACAAGTCAGAAGCATTTGAGAAGTTCAAGGAGTTCAAGAATGAGGTAGAGAAGCAATTAGGAAAGAGTATTAAAGCTCTTCGATCAGATCGAGGAGGAGACTTGAGTACTAATTTCACACAATTCTTAAAGGATAATGGTATCCTTTCTCAGCTAACCCCTCCATATACACCACAGATTAATGGTGTATCGGAAAAAAGGAATCGCACATTGTTGGACATGGTGCGATCTATGATGAACTTTTCGGGATTACCAGTGTCCCTCTTGGGGTATGCTTTAGAGTCAACAGCATACCTACTGAACAGAGTACCCAGCAAGTTTGTGGCCTCTACTCCATATGAGATATGGAAAGACAGAAAACTAGAATTTAAATATGTTAAAATGTAGGATTGTCCTGCACATATAAAGAGGCATGATCCAGACAAGCTGGAATCACAAACTAATAAATGCAAGTTTGTGGGATATCCAAAGGAAACCTTTGGATACTATTTTTACCATCCTAATGAACAAAAGGTGTTTGTCGCCAGGAAAGCTGTCTTCCTCGAAGAGGAATACCTTCTCAAGGAAGACAGTGGGAGTAAAATAGTACTAGAAGAGGTTCTAGATCCCCAAACAGCTGCATTATCATTAGATGAGATATCAATTCTTGAATCTGTTCAGGTACGCACATATGAGCCTCGTAGATATGGTAGATTACCTAGACCACCCGAACGATATGTGGGACATATCGCTAAAGGTGAGTATAAGGTAGAATATAATGAGGATGATGATCCTAATACCTACCAGGAGGCCATAGAAGGCCCAGAAGCCAAGAAACGGCAAGAAGCCATGAACTCAAAAATCTAGTTCATATACACCAACCAAGTTTGGAACTTGGAGGACTTGCCCGTAGATATTGTACTCATCGGATGCAAGTGGATCTATAAGAGAAAGATCGGTGCTGATGAACAGATCGATACTTATAAGGCAAGGTTGGTGGCAAAAGGATATCGTCAAAGGCAAGGAATTGATTATGACGAGACTTTCTCACCAGTTGCCATGATAAAGTCGATCAGAGTTCTACTCGCCATTGTTGCACATTTTGATTATGAAATCTGACAGATGGATGTGAAGACTGTGAAGACTGCCTTCTTCAATGGTAACCTTGAGGAAGAGGTGTATATGATACAACCGGAAGGTTTCACATCCAATGAATATCCAGATAAAGTATGCAAGTTTCAAAGATCCATTTATGGACTGAAGCAAGTTTTCCGGAGCTGGAACATAAGATTTGACGAGGCTGTCAAGTTTTATAATTTCATTAAGAATGAAGATGAGCCTTATGTATACAAGAAGACCAGTGGGAGCGCAATCGCCTTCTTAGTTCTTTACGTAGATGACATACTACTCATTGAGAATGATGTAGCTATGATGTCATTAGTAAAGATCTGGTTGTCGAAAAATTTCTCCATGAAAGGTTTAGGAGAAACATCCTACGTATTGGGAATACGGATCTATAGAGATAGATCAAAGAGGATGCTTGGAATGACCAAATCCTTGTACATAGATACCATAGTCAAAAGGTTTGGTATGGAAAATTCCAAGAGAGGTCTCATACTGATGAGACATAGAATTAGTCTCTCAAAGGAGCAGTCTCTTAAGACTCTTGATGAGAGGGCACTCATGGATAGAATACCCTATGCCTCTGCCATAGGATCTATCATGTATGCCATACTATGTACACAGCCTTATGTTGCATATGCTCTAAGTGTTACGAGTAGATTTCAGGCTGATCCAGGTGAAGAGCACTGGAAGGCAGTGAAATGTATCCTTAAGTACTTGTGAAGAACTAAGGATATGTTTCTTGTCTATGGAGGAGGTGACTTGAAACTGCGAGGCTTTACTGACTCGAGTTTCCAGTCAGATCCAGATGACAGCAAGTCTACAACTGAATTTGTGTTTACATTGAACGGAGGAGTAGTGTGCTGGAAGAGTTCCAAGCAAGCAACCACTGCAGATTCTACGACTGAAGTTAAGCACATCGCTGCAGCTGAAGCTTTCAAGGATGTAGTGTGGTTGAAGAAGTTCATCACCGACCTTGACATAGTTCCCTTTGATCATGTTCCGCTGTTGTGCGACAACAATGGGAACATTGCACAAGTGAAAGAGCCGCGGCCTCATTAGAAATCGAAAGATATTATAAGACGCTTTCATCTTATCAGGGAGATCATATCCAAAAGAGATGTAGTGGTAGAAAGAGTTCCATCTGTCGATAATGTAGCAGATCTACTTATAAAGTCGTTGGCTCAAATTGTGTTTGAGCGTCACCTAGAGTCTATAGGCTTACTGTATAAAGGTGATTGACTTTAGTCCAAGTGGGATATTGTTAGTCTTAGGTGGCCTACAAGCCAATATGACTTTATAATCTCGTTCATATTTATTAATATAATGGCATAATATTCATTGTGTGTAAATCGTATTAATTATCGTCTCATAATGAAGTCCGTGAATATGTGCTATAGTGATCAGATTATGATGAGATCATACTAATGAGACTGATCACTTAAACACACATATTCTTAATCATTCATAGTCGGAGGATATATGAGAAGGACATCGGATATCCGGTTAGACTAGTACAGATTACTCCTACTCATATGATGAGGATGACTGATCTCATAAATCACTTGTGTGGAGACACTAAGGCAAATCTATAGGTGCTCAAATGAGAATGAGTTTACTGAACTGATCCGACTAAATCGCTGGACGGTATTGTACCTCACTGTCAACCAGCTTGATTCTATTGTTGCAGTTGCATGGATGGTCCTCGAACCTGAGACACCAAGGACACCTTGTCGGTTGACTTTTGTGTTTTGACCTTGGTTTATGAATCTCTAACCACGGGATTCTAAACAACCATGGATTGGGTACAGCGGAATACCGTCGAAGGGAATTGTATGTCAATAAGGAATCATTCGCTCTCGGTACTTAAAAAGAGAATGCTCTAGGAAGGATGCGCGGAAGTCCCTGGCCAGGGCGGACAATAATATCGGGAAAGTGGTTTTCCGATATTCATCAGCGACATCCAATCCAAGTGAGTCGACCGGTTAGGGTTTGCATCATGTCATACCCTGAGTTGACTCGAGAGCATTGTATGAATGAAGGATTATATCCACGTGGTAACTGTCGGCGGAAAGGTTCCAAGAGTGGGTTACTTAACCCCGATACCTTCCGGGTTCACGCAGTGTTGTTTGGCACCCAACGTGATCGGAGGCTCGGTCGAATTTGATGTGCGACATCAATTCGATTGATTAATTAATTAATAAATAGTTATTAATTGATTAATAAAGCCAGTAAGGAGTTACTGGGTTTATTGGGCTATTAACCGGACTAGTAATTGGGCCTAGAGGGTCACACGCAAATGATTTTCAAGACGATGTATAAATAAGTGGGTTTTATATAAACCGAGGGTTTTTATGAAAAATCACGTGGTTAGTATAAAATGTAGCGAACGGGCTGAGCAGGCCAAGTTGCTACTAACCCTAGCTGCCCCCTCCTCTGTTTCTCTCTATCTGGCGTCCCAGACAGATCCGGTTCGAATCCCCGGATCTACTTCGCCGCATCTTTGACTCTCGTTTGACGGGAAATCGTCCGCGCGTTGCGGCGATCGTTGCAGCGACCGGCGGAGGTTTCGTGGCTGCGAAGAATGAGGAACGTGAGGATATCCGTCGCGAGGAGGATCGTGTGGACTCCGCTAGAGGCCAGGCGCTTGCGCGGCTTGCAGTGTCGCACCGACGGAACCGAACGGTTGCGGATTCGAATCCGCACACGGTAAGACTTCGATAATCGGATTATCGTAATTTTAGATTTTTCGAAACGGGAATAGATCTCCGTTTTTATTTTTATTTCCACTGTGCGGGAGATCTGGAGAAACCCGAGAACCCAACACAAACAAGATACTAATATGATGTTTTTTATTACGCTAGGAACATAATAACAATCTTTTAATGATAAGATGTCTCCTGATGGAAGTTTGGGGTTTGTTGTCCCTACAGCAACTGTCGCAACTTTTGCGCCATTTCCTAGCCTCAATTCTACCTCGCCTTTTCTCAGCTTGCGCTTACTTGTCAGCATCTGCACATCATGACAGATATGAGAAATACATCCGATATCTAATACCCAAGATGCGGAATCTCTAACTGACAAGTTGATATCTATCATATAGATATCTGAAGCTTCTGATAGCTTCACCTTTCCATGTGCTTTTTCGCTGAGGAACTCCTTGCAGTTCCTCTTCTAGTGACCCTACTGCTTACAGTAGAAGCAGTCACCCTTCACTACACTTTTGCTTTTGTCCTTCGACCTTTTATCGTATGCGATCATCTCTGCCCCAAGGGCATCCAATGCCAGTTCAGCAGGAGGATAAGCTCCAAGGACGTAGGCAACGTGCTCAAATCTGAAGACACTCTTCAAGTTTCTGAGCCAAACCGAGTAGTTCGGGATAGTCAAAAGATTGGCATCAAGTATGCCATGGATTGGGTTATACGATGACATAATTTCCTACAGGAGATGAATAAAATCTATTTAGCAGATTGTTCAATTATTAAAATTTAAAATAAGACATGATCTTTTAATCAAGTTTTAACTCCTACTAATTTTCGACGGACTGTATAACCCTAAATTATACAAAACGGGAGACGCCGACAGTCTCCTAGTAGGGATTAGAATCTCAATGACTTGCAGTACAGTCTTGTGGATAGTACAAGAAAGTTGTAAAACAATCAAAGAGTACCCATCTCATGGGACTTACAACTCCTTGCAATATCCGATCATAGCTTCGGTCCCCAGAGATTTAATAGTCTTGTGGATAGCACAACAAATCACTAACTCTGGTCTAAGCTAACCATCGTTAAGAGACGAGCATAGACTTGCATGCAGCCTTTGTGGATAGCACAACAAAACTACATGGTTCATCTACCCTGATCAAATAGGCATCGAATGTCATAGCCACAGTCTCTCCTCACAATTAAACAGGCCTTGTGGTAACACAACAAATCTGCCTAAAGTGATTTGAATCCTATGACTATAACGATGGTGGACCACGCGGTAAGTTCTTAACTACTCACGTTACGGCTTAGAATTTAGACGAGAGTATTTAGATAACTTTTATCTTAGTCTCTCTTAGGTGATAGTATATAAATATATCGTATATATTTAATAAATATCATACATGCTTTGATTCATAATCAAAAACTAAAACAATACATCACATACATTTCAAGTGTGGTCATAGATAGTACAGTGGGTTTGACTGGAGCCAACAGTCAAACGCAGACACAATCTAACATAACTATTACATTAGATCATTATGCAAACACATAGGCAAAGGATTTTCATCTTTTCGCCTTCCTGGTTGCAGCTGTTAATTATTCTCGCTCCTTCCTCGGTTGCCTCAATCATATTACAATTAAATTCTAATTTATATGTAAAATAGAAGAAGGCCTTATGGCGAGTATAAGAGAGAGGGAGGTAGAAGTACATCGGAGTATGAGAGAGGGAGAGGTACGCAGACCTCTATTTATTAACAATTAATAAATATCAATAATTCAAATATCCACGATCCACACAATCTATTCATCACATGAATAATTTAAAAGTGTATATGTATGACCACGATGTGTTTTAAACAATCGACACATGATAAGCACATCATATGGCTAAAACAAAGGAGTTTTCAACATAAATCATTTTGGCTTTCAAAAAGTATAGGGTCCAATCAAAATTGGTATTTAAATTTCGAAAACTCTTTTAATTAGCTTGACATGAAATTAAATTATATTTAAAAACATCTAAAACACACATCACATGTGCATACACTCCAAATTAATAATTCTATATTATTCCATGCAATTAGAATATTTCTAATAATTATAACAATCTAATATTTAGATTAAACAATATTAATAATCTAACATTTAGACTATTAATAATTAATAACTAATCTAACTCTTTAGATTAGTCCATTAAAATTAATTACTAATTTAACACTTAAATTAATAACCAACTCTAATAAATTATTAATTACTAATCTAACTCTTGAATTAGTCAATTAATGTTAATCACTAATTTAACATTTAAACTAATAATTAACACTAATTAATTAATAACTTACAATCTAACTCTTCGATTAGTTAATTTAAAATTAATCATTAACTTAACACTTAAATAAACAATTAACTCTAATTAACTAAAAGTGCCAATCTAACTCTTAGATTAGTTAATTAATGTTAACTATTAATTTAACTCTTAAAATAATAATTAACACTAATTAATTAATAACTACTAAAATTTAACACTTAAATTAGTCAACTAAATTAATTATTAATTTAACACTTAAATTAATAACTAACTCATTAATTAACAATTAGATGAATTAATAATTAATAATCTAAAACTTAGACTAATAACTATTAATCAATAATTTATCTTTTAAATTAGTTAAATTAAGGTTAATTATTAATTTAACACTTAAACTAATAATTAGCAATAAGTAATTAACAATTAATTGTTAATTTAAATGATTCAAAATCATTAATAACCCAATTAAATAAAATTAGACAAAGATTTAATTTCAAAACACTTTGAAATTCGAAATTTAAAATCTAATTAGAATTTAATTGGATCAAAGGGGTTTAATTTGGATTAAGGGGGAAAGGGGCTCAACCATTTGGTTAAACTAGGGCTCGAGGCATGGCTCGAACCGCCCAGCCAGGGGCTCAGCCCCAAGCACCTCCCTTGGCCTAGGTCCAGTTCGGCCATGAGCCGACCGGTCCGACCAGTCGGCTTCCTCTTCCCCAATCCGATGCCCACGCACAACCCTAAGGCCCCATAGCAGGTTGCAAGAGGCGGCGAGGGGGGTGCACGGCAGAGCCGTCCGGCGGTCGGTATTCACTCGAAATTATGTGTCCTTAAGCATATTCGAACATCAATCTTAAAATTTTAATTTTCACATATAATTATTTGAAAAATAGCAAGTGGTGAGATTGGGTTGAATCCACAGGGAAATAAATTTTTAAAGTTGAAAACCTTGAGTTTTTTTAGAAGAAAAACAGAGAAAAAAGAAGAGGGAGCATGATGATTTGATAGATAAGAATTGAAATTAACTGGATTTACTATGAACTCACAAAAGGACCACCTCTAAACGAGCCTAATCAGACCATATATTGAACTAAGACTACCTCTAAAACACTAATTAAAAGTAGAATATAAAGTTTGAGTAGTGTCAACAGAAGAATAAATAAAAGTTGTAGAACAAAAAGAGGGAGAAAAGATAAATTTTTTCAAAGGTGCTACTGTCATTCAATAACAGAACTACATGAAATTTTACAGAGACATTGAAAAGAAAAAACTAGCATGACTTTTATAAGGAAACCTTTACAGAAAATATTCGAAATACAG
Organism: Zantedeschia hybrid cultivar; assembly: GCA_030544215.1. Lineage (NCBI taxonomy): Eukaryota > Viridiplantae > Streptophyta > Magnoliopsida > Alismatales > Araceae > Zantedeschia > Zantedeschia hybrid cultivar. The sequence goes on from JARZZO010000010.1 coordinate 56,594,401, forward strand.
TCTAATATGGAGAACTCAAAAACTAGAGAGAGAAAACTGATGTTTGCAGCCGTCGTAGCCCTTCGCACGGATTCTTGACAGTCCTGGACTCTTTCTAGTGGTCAGTTGTAGTGCCTCGAGTCCACCTCTTGCCCTGGCAGCCGCTGGATTAAGAGAGATGTAGAGAGAGAGAGAGCAAAAGAGAGAGAGAGAGAAAGAGAACAAAAGCTAGTGAGAGGGGACTGCTACAGTACCTGTGAGTACTGTAGCAAAGAGAGGGAAAAAGTGAGAGAGAGAGATATTCGGATGGAGGGGGTGAGAGAGTTTAAAATTTTCAAAAGTGTCTTTTTCCTCCTTTGTCCCATAGTTTTATAGAAGAGAGCCTCAAATTTTGAATTTCAAATAGGGTAATAAATAGGCTATTAAACTCCCCCTTGATTAAGGGCTCCTCTTTAAAAACCATGAATGTTTATTTTGAAATTTGAATTTAGAGAGGGATATTTGATTTTGAATTTCAATATTTGAATTTTGGATAATAAATGTTATTTTTGAAATTTGAATTTTGAAATTTGAAATCCAAATTTTAAAAACAATAAATATTATTTTTGCCATTGGGCCCCTTTTGAAGAGCAAAAATTCAATCTTGTTCCTTCCGGGATTCAAATCTTGGTCACTTCATTGAAACTCAGGTAGGCTAACCACTTTACTATCTACTTGCTCATGTCCTATATCTACATAAAATAACAGTTAAGTTCATGTGGCAATCAATAATTATTCAAATGTATATTAAGTAATTGCTGAGAAGCTCTCATTGAAAATGAAATTATCACACTTACTTAATCCATGAAATGATGATATTTGAAATTCGAATTTTACTGAATTAATATTTTTGAAAGCATAATTGATTTATCTATCATTCCATGCGAGTTTGTACGTAAAAGTGACAGTATAGTGTGCAAATTTCATCTATTATTTATCTAAAAATGTGTATTTATCAGTCGGTGGCCAGCGCCCCCAGCCTCGCCGGCGTCGCCCCCGGCATCGGCGAGGGCCCCGGCGTTGGCAGCCCCCCGACATTGCCCCCAAAAGCAGCGGTCCGAGCCCCTTTAAAGTTGGATTTTCTGGCTTTTGTGAGTTCTTTAAACCGTGAAGAAGATGAAGGAAAAACCTTCCATGGCAACCCCTTTTGGACTCTTTGACCTCGGCTTTGATCCCCACTTTGACCGGCCATGACCCTAGGGTCACCTAGGATGATTAATCATCATTCATGGCCACTTTGATCTTCAAAACAACGTCGGTATGAATTTCATTTTTCATCACATGAAGAACTCCGAAAAACCCCCAAAAAATCCGATTTTGCAAGATCTAAATTAATCTAATTAATTGTGTTCATCGTATGAATATAGATCCAGCAAATAAATTAAATTCATGCATGGAATAATTTATGAAAATTAATTTTGAAGACTGAAACGGGACGAGAAATAGTGGAACCTGACTATGATACCATTGTTGGGTTCTCGGCGTTTGTTCGGATCGCAAAACGCAGCGGAATAAAATATCTAAGATCCGATTCCCATTTCGAAAAACAAAAAAACCAGATTATCGGATAATCGGTTCTTACGATGCGCGGATTCGAATCCGCGACTGATCCGGTTCCGTCGGTGTGACACTGCAAGCCGCGCAAGCACCCGGCCTCTAGCGGAGTCCACGCGATCCTCCTCGTGGTGGATATCCTCACGTTCCTCGCTCGTCGTAGCTCACGAAGCCTCCGCTGTTCGCCGCAACAATCACCACAACATGCGAACGATTTCCCGTCGGACGGGAGTCGGAGAAGCGGCAGAGCAGACCCAGAGTACGTGTCCAGCCTGGGGCGCCAGGAGAGAGAGGAAGAGAGGAAGCGGTGGCTAGGGTTAGCAACAGCCTGGCCTGCTCAGCCCGTTCGCTACATTTTATACTAACTGTGCGATTTTTCATAAAACCCCCCGATTAGTATAAAACCCACTTATTTATCTATTGCCTTGAGAATCATTTGTGTGTGACCCTCTAGGCCCAATAACCAATTCAGTTAATGGCCCAATAAGCCCAGTGACTCCTCACTGGCCTGATTAATCAATTAATAACTCATATTAATTAATTAATCAATCGAATCATTGTTGCACATCAAATTCGATCGGGCCTCCGATCACGTTGGATGCCAAGCAACACCGCGTGAACCCGGAAGGTATCGGGGTTAAGTAACCCACTCTTGGAACCTTTCCGCCGACAGTTACCGCGTGGATATAATCCTTCATTCGTACAATGCTCTCGAGTCAACTCAGGATATGGTAAATCGTCAAACCCTAACCGGTCGACTCACTTGGATCAAATGCTGCAGAATAATATCGGAAAACTCTTTTCCCGATATTATCATCCGCCTTGGCCAGAGACTTCCACGCATCCTTCCTAGAGCATTCTCTCTCTAAGTACCGAGAGCGAATGATTCCTTATTGACACTCAATTCTCTTCGACGGTATTCCGCTATATCCAATCCTTGGCTGTTTAGAATCTCATGGCTAGAGATTTATAAACCAAGGTCAAAGCACAGAAGTCCACCGACAAGGTGTGCTTGGTGTCTCTGGTCCGAGGACCATCCACGCAACTACGATAATAGAATCTAGCTGGTTTCCAGTGATGTACAATACCATCTAGCGATTCAGTCAGATCAGTTCAGTGAACTCATTCTCTAATGAGCACCTACAGATTCACTTTAATGTCTCCACACAAGTGACTATGAGATCAGTTACCCTCATCATATGAGCGGGAGTAATCTGTACTAGTCGAACCAGATAATTAATACGATTTATACACAATGAATATAATGCTATTTTATTAATAAATGAACGAGATTACAAAGTCATATTGGCTTGTAGGCCAACAATCTCCCACTTTTACTAAAGCCAATCACCTTTATGCACTAAACCCATAGACTCTAGGTGACGCTCAAACACATTTTGAGCCAACGGCTTTGTCAGTGGATCTGTTACATTATTGACAGATGGAACTCTTTCCACCACTACATCTCCTCTAGATATGATCTTTCTGGTAAGATGAAAGCGCCTCAGAATATGCTTCGATTTCTGATGAGACTGTGGCTCTTTCGCTTGCGCAATGGCTCCATTGTTGTCGCACAACAGCGGAACAGGTTCAGAGATACTGGGAACTACGCCAAGGTCGGTGATGAATTTCTTCAACCACACTGCTTTCTTGGCGGCTTCAGTTGCAGCCATTTACTCAGCTTCAGTCGTCGAATCTGTAGTGGTTGCTTGCTTGCAACTCTTCCAGCACACTACGCCTCCGTTTAAAGTAAACATAAATCCAGATGTTGACTTGCTATCATCTAGATCTGACTGTAGACACGCTAATTTTGACATCATATTGAGTAAATTTCATATCATATAATGATGCCCCAAAATAGTCTGATTTTTAATCAATAGTTAATTTTTATTAATTTTCTGCATTAATTGTCAAAATGACGTCGCTCTTGGTGGACGCCATTTAGGTTTCCTAATTCATTTCGGTTTCTAATTTTATTTCCTAATTAACTAAAAACGTCTTGTATTCTCGATGCCATTTAAGTTTCCTACTTGTTTCGGTTTCTTTCTCTGGATTATCATTAGATTTAATTTAGCTAAAAACGTCTCCTTAGGGCGACGTGTTTTAGTTAATTACAGATAATGATGATTTGGCTGAGATCATCTTGTTTCTTTCGTTGGATTAGCTTCAAACTCTTTCAAGTTGATCTATTAGTGGCCACAGAGGCACGTGAGACCCTTGACACTACTTCTATATAAATCCAAGCCCTTGGTCATTAAAAAAGGTTAAGGAGTCAAGTTAGAAAGAGTCAAAAAATCATTGAAGAAGCATCAAAAGATTGAAGTACCGCGTGACGGCTTCCAGAAGTTCTTGAAGGAGAAAAGTATGTTCCAGAAGCTTCAATCTCTTCATTCTTCATCCTTCAAGATTCATTCAAGACCCAAGACTTCAAGGGACCATCTAAAGTTTTTCTTTCATTAATTTCTTATTCATCATTATATTCATTCCACTTCATATTCACACACTAACTCTAATAGTCTTTTCAAATCCCTTACATGCTATAGAGGTTTAAGCAAACATCAAACAAGTGAGTTTCTTGTTTTGGTTGCATGATTAATGATTTTGTTAGGATAGATTCTACACTCCATTAGTTCTAATTAGCTTTTCTCTTTCCTTTCTTCATTTTCTTGTAAGGAACATCAAAAGGAGCATCAAAGGATAAAGAAAGGATCATAAAGAAGGAATTCTGGAGCGAAAACGACGATCCCCAAGTCAAGCAAGAATAAGAGCAAAAATGGCTATCTTTCTTTAGCCGACTGAAGAGAGGGAATCAAGAACATCCACATCTTCCAAGTCTCAAATAAGTAAGCGATCAAATCTTTCTTTTGAAACTTTTTAGTCAAAAGTTTCTGGCGATCACATGTTAGTTTTTAATTATTTTTATTGTCATTAAACAACACACGATTCATGATAATTACACCCAAATTGAGCACTCACAACTTTTTGGCGATCACGGTGGGACTTGGTCTTGCCGTCTTTTAAATATTTAGTTCTTGCTTCCATCATCGGGCACCCACGGTGCACCACTTGTGTCCCTCAGACACGCTTTTCATCAATTGGTGAGTTTCGTTACGTTTATCCCGGTGTGTACTACGTGCACACCCTTTGTGGCATGATTTTGCCCTCCCGTTTGATTGTTTAAGGAGTTATGATTGTGATAAAAAGGTGTGTTGGTTAATTGGATTTTATTTGTTTGCATGATAAATAACTTTGTTAAAAACTGAATTCGCATGATCTGTTAGTTACTGCTTTACCTTGATAACCTGGGAGGGATTGCCCTCGATTTTTGCTTTCTATTTATTGATTCTGCAACCTAAATAGCGTCTTTTTACGGCGACGCGTTTCTGAACCGCGTCGCTCGACACAGACGCCATTTATCACTATTTCCTGTCTGTCTGTTGTGTTGACCGAGGTTCTGTGAACAGGGAAAGTTTCTATCTTGAATAGCGTCGGTGAACAGCGACGCTATTCAAGCACTTTCTTCTTTTGGTCATTAGCCCTCAAATTCCTGGTTTGATTGCTATTTATATTTATCTTATCATACATTAGAGGCCATCCAGGCCATAGGTCATTTGCATTGGGGCTAACCCCCTCCTCTCATAGGAACACCTTCTTGACATCCTCACCTCTCTCTAATTGGGTTGGTCCTTCGATCAGACTAGAGTGGTTGGTGTTAAGACCTCCGTAAGTCCCCAAAAGTAAGGAATTCTTTCTTGTTCATCGGGCCGGTTGTACAAATTGAAGTCCTGATTAGATATTCATATTGTTTTGAGAAAGAACCATAGAGTATAACGGTGGAAACTGAACTGAAACTAGGATCCTACCCGTTGAGAGAATTGGTGTAAAAATCTAAGTAATTCAACAAGGAATCCTAAACAACATAAACATCTACTTATTTGCTTAATCTCTTACACAACTTGTTTGAACTTGATTGCCAAAAATGTAATACCATAATGCTTTGATCAGGTAAATTTGTAGGTATGGCTGCTTAGGAGCAGGATGCCATCGTCGAATACGAGGGAGATGCTAATGCCCCTCCAGAATTCGATTGCTACTCTGAGAACGGAGGAGATGCTAATGCCCTCCGTAATACTGATTTCTATCATCCTGAGTATGAGGGAGACACTCACGCCCCCATTTTCCTCACGACCAGTACAACCCTGGTACTGATCGTCCTAATATCCATGTGATTTCCAATCCCGCTTTCAAGGGAGCTCCAGATCTAGTTGAGCCCTCACCTACCAATCCTCCTGATCTGATTACTATCCTCGGAGCTCTGGCTGCCCATGTGGATCCCCAGCAACTTAAGGCGATCCAATCTATCCTCAAGGAGAAGACGCCCGTGCAGTCTACCGAACCAAATCATGTGGTTCTCCCAGTCATTCGTCAAGTTCCTCCTCCTCACCATGCTCCTTCTATTCATCAGGCCATGGAAGGCCTTCATGTTTCAACCTCTCGGCCATCTGGGCCACAATTATCTTCCTCAAGGCATCCAGTCAGACCGCCAACGTCGACTTACCAAAATGCCTTCGGGCATGGTGGAAGCGTTGTCGAAGCGCAACCTTATTATCCACCTTGCCCTAGCTATTCCAAGCAGCAAGCTTATCATGATCCACCACCACCTCCTCCCCAAGTTGATCCGGTAACTCAGGCTCTGCTCGCAAAGATGGACAGCATGGACGAGCAGTTCAGCAGCTTCAAGAAGATGATAGGAGTCAAGGTAGTGCCCGAAATCACTCTTCCCAATCTGCCAGTATTTCACTTGTCACCTTCTGAGATGCCCATGTATAGGAAGTACAACGGTTCTGGTAACCCCTTCACCCACCTGAAAGAGTTCATGTATGAATCTTCCTTCTGGCAGAATGACAAGAAGTCACTGGCATTCTTATTCAACAGATCGCTGGAGGGACCAACCCTCGAGTGGTTCTTCTCTTCGGAGCCCTCTGAGGTGGAAGACTATGGTATCGTGTCAAGAAAATTCATCCAAAGATACTTGGACCGAGTTGCACCATCTCTGTCCATAACTGACTTAATGGCTGAGAAGATGGAGGGGAATGGCAGAGAAAATCAAAGATCACCTATCCGAATCCGAACAAGTGAAGATGATGATCTCTAATGCTACCCCCCAGTACAAGCTAGTCCTTACACTGAACAACTTGACTAGCATGGCGGAACTCTGCGAGAGGGCACGTTACTGCCAAAACGCCTTCAAGGATGATACTTTCTGTAGCGTCTTTGATCTTCATAGACCCAACAAACTTCTACCTCGGAAGCCTACTATGTCAAACTCTCCCTACATGGGTCCGACAACTAAGGGCACGCTCTCCCACAAACAAATCAGCACTGTAAACAACAACCAGCCACAGTTCATGAGGAACCAGCAGCAGCAGCCGCAGTAAGCAGGGCAAAGACCACCGAACCAGCAGGGCTACAAGCCACCTCAACAGCAGTACCAGCCAACCTACAAGGTGTCTTTGGTGTCTCAAGTCCAAGGACCAACCACGCCACTGTGACGATGAATCAAGCCGATTAACAGTCAGGTAAATTATCATTCGACGATTCATATCAGATCAGTTCAGTGAACTCATTCCTCAATGAGCACCTACAGGTTCACCATTGTGTCTCCACACATGTGACTAACGAGATCAGTTACCCTCATCATATGAGCTGGAAGAACCTATACTAGTCTTACCGGATGTTTGATGTCCTCTTCAAACATCCTACGACTATGAACAATTCAGAAGATGTGTTTATAAGTCATCGGTGTCATTATTATGATCTCATCATAATCCGATTACCGTTGCACACATTCATGGACTTCATTATGTACAATAATAATAAACACGCTAATCTACATAATGAAATATATATGCCATTTATTATTGAATCAGATTGAAAAAGGTGCCTCGTGATTGGCTTAGAGGACACCTATATCTATCAATCTCCCACTTGGACTCAAGCCAATCACCTTCGCATTTGATCTTCATCAAATCTAGGTGATGCTCACATCAAATGTGTGACTATGACTTGGTCGGGGATCTGCTAAATCATTCATAAATAGAATAATTTTCATTATGTTATTTCCTCTTTAATTGTTTGTGTGTTTATTTGTGAAAGAGCCTCAAAATATTCTACAACTTCTGATAAGACCATGGCTCAATCATAAAATTGATCGCTCTTACTGTTTTCCTACAACAAGGGGACGGGATCGGAGACCTTTTAGAACTACATCTAGTTCGAAGATGAAATCTTTCATCCATACTATTCCAATAACAGTATCATATGTTTATGTCGTCATTTTAATATCATGTTCTAGGTTGGAACTCTTCCAATCCACACATAATGTTCTATCAACAGTATCAAGCTATAATCATGTAAGCAGTAGTTTCTTACTTGGAACTCTTCCAATCCATTGCTTTCTGATTAGAAGATAAAATCCAAGTCTGAATTGAAATTTGAGTCAATGTGATCGATAGATTCAAATCATCATCTCCATATACAGGAGTGCATTCTTAGCACTTCTCAAGTACTTAGTAATGTGATTCACTCCTTCTATCAAGATTTTCCTGCATCCTTTAAGGAACCTTTCCTTAAATAAATAAATTTTATATCTCAACAATGAGATTTATTATGGAATTTATGTCAAAACACTTTGACATACAGTTTAAGGCAACATCCTCATCGATCTATCTTAATAGATTTGTATTTCCAATACGTAGGATGTTATAACCAAACCCATTATGGAAGAAAACATAGTTAATAATGTTTTTACTGATAGTAACATCCTGATATCATTCTTAATGACTTTGATGTTATTATCAAAAAGTATTACTAATGCAACTATGCTCCCACTGTCCTCTTTGTACATACACAATACGTGATCATTCTTAATGATCACTTAGTGTTTGACCATTAAGTCAAAACTCTTATTATAACTTTGAGAAGCTTTAGTTTGATTCAAAATGATCTTTGAAATCAAAATTTGCTTCCTAGATATTCTAAAAGCTTTAAAGGTGTATCATACATCTTTTCATCAATCACATTGAGAGAATGTCTTTTAATATCTAACTGCCATCTCATCATCATGGTAGGCAGTATTGGTAATTAGAATTCTAATAAACTTAATTATGATAACTACTGATGAAAAAATTGTCCAAGTCAACACTTTGACCTTAACCATTTCCTTCAGTTTACCATATAAGTTTTAATTAGCCTATTTGTACCAATCTTTATTCTGAAGATTTACTTGCTTCTGACAGGTACAATATCCTCAAGCAATACTATCAAGTTGCGAACTTAATAGGTGTTATGGACTATAGCTTAGAACTACTAACTTCTTGTCAATTTCAAAGTTGTAATTATAATAGAGAGCTTCCTCATAGATTTAGGATCATAATCCACATCTTTGAGCTCCTCTCATTCTACTATCTCTGATATGTTAAACATATGAAACTAGTCATTGAAAGAATCTCAAAACCTATGATGTTATCCTATGTGTGTAAGAAATGGTTCCAAACATCCGAAGCTTATTTAATAATCTTAGGTTAATTTGTGAGTCTAGAACATCTTCTAGTTTTATTAGCTTCCACTGTCTTCTTTAAAGACATATTCCTCTTTATAGAAGACAACTTCCAGTACGATAATTATTGCATTATCGCATGGCCAATAAAAATAATGTCCAAACTCTTTAGACATCTCACAAATTCACATTACGTCGTATCCTTTTAGATCTAACTTCTTTGAATCATGTCTTTTCAAAAGACTAGAACATAACTTGACTTATTTAGAACTATATGTAAAGTATGGACATCTAATGTTCATACTCATATATATACAAGAATATAAGAGTTAGGCAAATCTTATTATATAAATATATTACACTATATCTAATAAAGTGCAATACCTCATTATATCATATTCCTATGACATACTATGAGAATTAATCGAAAGAGGATACAATTATCCTTTTTAATGATTTGTGTGAATCCCCTGCTCAAGTATTAATTTATTTGATCAAATCAAAGAATTCTAATATTTTTTCCTTTTAATCATTCATGTTGATCTTTTATACCTTAATCTCTGAGATACATTAGACTTGTACTTCAGCAAGTACATATAGTCGAATCTTTTAAAGAGGAAACTTTTAAGGTAAGTCATTAGAAGTGATTATCTTTGGTCTTAAGAAGATATTGGACTATTTACATCAATATGTAGAAGCACCAATTGTTTCTTATTGCACAACCCAGTGTACAATGCCATAGATAATCAGGATTCACACAGTTCATTTTTATAGGAGACTTGTGAACATTCATCACATGATATGTTATATCAAGAATTTATAGTGCATTGACTGGTTTTAAAAATTTTCATTTTATTTCTAAAACCGTATGGAACAACGTTTGTTCCTTCCCAGTCAACGTTATTCACTTTTAGAAATCTTGATCATTAATGGAACTAAAAAACAATTCTTTAGTTTCATACTAGTCTCTTAAAGATTTACAGTCTAACAGTAACTTATGCATTTTTTGAACTATTTTTTAGTCTAACTCAATCCTTTCATGCTCTCGATTTTCTTTTACTTGTTTAAGTCTGTATACTATTACAGATCTTAGAATCATTTCCAATATCTCATATTGGATACGCTAATTCTCCAATAGACATACAAAAGTTTATAATAAGAATATCCGAAACTTTTTACAAGTCTTATATTCTATTTACCTTTACTAATATCCTTATATTAGTTGCAACCGGAGACCTACTCATTCTCTCTTTCAGCAGACTTGCCTTTATCCATCTCAGGTATGGGTTCGACCATTTAAGATCTTACCTCTAGCCTTTATCAAAGGTATACTATGAATATCTCTTCTTCTTGGTTTTACCTAAATAAGAGATTTCATGATATCTAATTAGGATAGTGGCTATCATATAGTCCTGAAGACATTCTTCAGAGTCCTTTTGTTAATCTAAATTTGAGAAGTATTGACGTCCAATATGCCAAGTCTTCGATAAATGACGACATTTTAGTTAATAAAGGAAATAAAATGATTTAAACAGATAGTTCTTATAATTCAATTATGTACTTTTATCTTAAATTATTTCCTACTATTTTTCGACGGACTGTATAACCCTCAGGTACACAGAACGAAAGACTCCGATGGTCTCCTAGTAGGGATCAGAATCTCAATGACTTGTATTAAAGCGTTGTGGATAGCGCAACAAACTGTAATACAATCAAAAAACACCCATCTCATGGGACTTGTAACTCTTTGCAACATCTGAACATGGCTTTGGTCCCTAGAGATTTAATGGCCTTGTGGATAGCACAACAAACTATTAATTCTGGTCTAAGCATTACCACCGTTACGAGACGGACATAGATTTGTATGCAACCCTTGTGGATAGCACAACAAGGCTACATGGTTCCTCTATCCCGATCAGAAGGCATCTTATGCCATAGCCAGAGTCTCTCCTCACAATTAGACAAGCCTTGTGGTAGCACAACAAACCTATGACTATGACGATGGAGAACCACGCAATTAGTTCTTAACTACTCACGTTACGGCTCAGACTTTAGCAAGGGTTTTAGATAACTTTTATCTTGGTCTCTTCCTAGGTGAAAGTTTATAAATATATTACATATATATTTAACTATACCTAGATAATAGTAATTGATTCAAAATCAAAAACTAATAGCATGCATCAATCATACATATTCATTATGTGGTCATGGACAGCACGGTGATTAACTGAAGCCATACAATTAATCACCATAAAATGTAACAATTATATTCATTAAACATGCACACACATAGGCTATTGTGATCTTATCTCCTGACACCTTCATAGTTGCATTTGTAGATCATCCTCGCCTCTCCTCGACCGACACGATCAATTACAACTAATATTAAAATTTTGAAACATTTTCAAACACATATTAATTGTAAAAGAAAGCCTTATAGCCGAGTACAATAATGGTGACAGATAGAATTACATCAGAATGAGAGGAAGAGGAAGGCACGCAGGCCTCATTAATTAACATTTAATCAACTCAAATCAAATTCCAAAATGATCCACACAAACCATATACCATCACATGATATCAAAATGCATGTCCATGACCACTTCAAATTTTAATCATCGACATATGATAAAGTACATCACACGAAGACTAAAAATTTTAAAAATAATAATTTTGAATTTTCTTAAAACCTGGGAACCAATTAAAATTGGATAACTTATATTTCGAAAATCTTATTTTCTAATCATGCATTTAAATCTAATTTAAAACATCAAACACATCAATATGTGCACAAAAGACTAAAATTAAAATTTTAAAATATTCCATGCATTATTTAGAATAATTCTAAATAAATTAATCTAACACTTAGATTAATCTCAAATAACATTAATAACAATTATTAATGTGAAAACAATCTAACATCTAGATGGAATTCAAAGTTCCTTAATAACACTTATGAAAGAATTTCTAACTCAAATTATTAATTCCTTAACAACTCCTTGTTAATACCCCTTTTATAAATAATATTTCTCAATAACAATTATTAAGAAATATTAATTAGAACATTTCTAATTAAAAGATTAGTCTAACTATTAGACTTATTTAATCTTTTAATAACTTTTATTAAAATATTATTTTTAAGTATATTAGATCTTCAAATTTTAATTAAGAGATTCTTAAGAATATTTATTAACTATCTTAATAACTATTATTAAGAGTTAATTAATCCTTAATAGCTTTTATTAAGGTTAATTTTCAAGAAATAATTAACCCTTTGAATAATTTTTATAAAGAGTTAACTTAGACTCAATAACTATTTATTAAATGTCCTTCAATTGAATAATTAATTTCATAACAACAATTACTAGGAAATTAAATATCTAATCACCTAAAACTTAATTAACAACATTTGTTAATTAATATTAAGGTCATAACTTAGAAAATTAATTAACAACACTTGTTAATATAAATTTAAGATCATATCTTAAATATAAACCCCTCTAATCACTTAATTAAAAGTTATTTATAATTAAGATCATATCTTAATTATAACTTCTTTAATTACTCAATTAAAAGTAATATACAATTAAGATCATATCTTAATTTTAAAACCCATTAAAGATCATATCTTAATATTAAAACCCATTATTAACTAAAAATTATAAATTTATGTTTAAAACATATTTTAAACAATATTCATTTCCAATTAATAAGGGTGGGGTTTATTTTAAATAAAAATTTAAAGGGAATAATGGCTTTAATAGGGGTTAATGGGGTCAAATGTGCTCGGTTTAAAGGGCTTAACGGGCCTGGTTGGCCCAGCTGGCTCGAGCGCGCCCAGGGGCCAGCCCAGAGCTCGGTCTAACCAGGTCAAGGCGCCCAGTTGGCCTGGTCCAAGGGCCCAGCGCACCAAGTGCGAGCTAGGGTTTTGCCCAGCCGCCTGGCTCCCCCCTTCCTGCCCGACGTCGACATAGGAAGACAGGGCGGTGCTGGTCGCCCTCCCCGCCCGCCCCTAACGGGGCCAACGGGTCGGCCAGCGATTCCAACGCCGACGGGGGCTCCAATAGGCCCACCCCATTTGAAACCAACGCCCCCGACGTAAAAAAAAAAAGGTTTTTCCTATCCAACGCCGACTGGAGGTTGCAGCGGCAGCCGGTAGTTGCAGGGGGGTTTCCCCGATCGTCCCAGACGGCAGTGATGGCCGGCCTACGTGGCCTTCGCCTCCGACGGCCCCCAAAATCGGCAGTGAACCAGTTTTGAAACCATTTTGAAATCTTTTTATCTTTTCCAACAAACCCTTTTGAAGGAATATTAAAGAAAGGGATGGGCATCGCCGCCGGCAGCTGGCCACACCTGGGCTAATGGGAACTGCCAAGGGCTGCTGGTCATACCGGTATGCTTAACCATGGTGTCCAAACACCATCAAAAACCCTTCTACAAGGCCCACAAATCTGGTTCTTCATCTCCATGAAGAACGCGACAAAACCCCATTAAGAATTCATTTTCTAAATAAAAAAATAATATAATTATTAAACGTTCATCCCATGAACAATATCTACGAAGAAAAATGAATCAATGCATAGAATTAATTTAGAATGATAATTTAGTCATCCCAAAGCGGATCAAAGCGGAACATGGCTCTGATACCACTGTTGGGATACGGGCGAAGCGCGACGAACGCAACCGAAGCAACAAGAAAATACCCGCCCGATGCCCGCAGATCTGATTCGTAACGAAAACTAAAATCGAAAATCAAGGTTGTGATCTCATCACCTTGCGTGGAATCGAATCCACGACCGTTTCGGTTCCGTCGAGGCGATACCACTAGCCGCACAAGCGTCTGGCCTCTAGTGGTATCCACGCGATCCTCCACGGTAGTTCGTCATCGATCCCTCGTCCAGATCAGCGCGCTCGCTGAAGAATCCTCACTGCAACGATGTCCGGATCATCCAAATGACAATTCCCGACTCTCAGGAAATGCGCGTAGCGGAGACGGAAAGTCTCCCACTGCCTCGAATGGGGCACCCAGATGAGGAGGAGAGAGAAGGGGGAATGGTCAGCCTTGAGAACTCCTGAAGCTTGGCCCAGGGTTTTTCAACAGCGCATATATATATATTAAGTCGGCGTGACTTTCCACAAAAGTCTATGAGTTAATATAAATCCCACTTAAATACCACCGACTGAGAATCATTTTGCGTGTGACCCTCTAGGCCTATTAACCAGTCCGATTTTTAGCCCATTAAGTCCAATAACATTTTATTGACTTACTGTAATTAATTAATATTTAATATTTAATTAATTACTTAACCGAATTAACATCTCATGCAAGTTCAATCAGACTTCCGATCAAGTTGGGTGCCAAGCAAAACCGTATGATCCTGAAAGGTAATGGGGTTTAGCAACCCACTCATGGAACATGTCCGTCCACAGTTACCGCGTGACTATAATCCCTCGTTCGCACAATACCCTCGAGTTAACCTAAGGTATGGTCAACTGTCAAACTCTAGATGGTCAACTCACTTGAATCAGACTCCGCTGTACAATATCTGAAAACATCTTTTATGATATTATGTCCGCTCTATCCAGAGACTCCTGCGGATCTATTCTATAGCATTCTTTCTCCAATTACCTGAGAGCGAACGATCCTCTATTGAACATACAATAACCTTCGAAGGTCTTCTGTTGGACCCGATCCTTAACTATTAGAAATCCCGTGGATAGGGATTCGTAAGCCAAGGTCAAATCCCAGAAGTCCACCGATAAGGTGTCTTTGGTGTCTCAAGTCCAACGACCAACCACACTACTGTGACGATGAATCAAGCCGGTTGACAGACAGGTAAATTACCATTCGGCGATTCATGTCGAATCAGTTCAGTGAACTCATTCCCCAATGAGCACCTACAGGTTCACCATTGTGTTTCCACACAAGTGACTAACGAGATCAGTCACCCTCATCATATGAGTTAGAATAACATGTACTAGTCTTACCGGATGTTTGATGTCCTTCTCAAACATTGTACGATTCAGAACAATTCAGAATATGTGTTTATAGGTCATCGGTCTCATTATTATGATCTCATCATAATGTGATGACCGTTGCACACATTCATGGACTTCATTATGCGAAATAATAAACACGCCAATCTACATAATGAACTATATGTCATTTATTATTGAACCAGATTGAAATAGGTGCCTCTTGATTGGCTTAGAGGACACCTATATCTATCGATACCTAGCATAATAAGGAATATTATTTCTATTTCCTATTTAGACAGAATTGGGTACATCTTATCTATTGGGAACAATTGTTGTTCAATTTATTTCAGAAATAAATTAATAACTTCTGCTTCATAATCCAATGGATTGTACTTATTAAATGTGTCTCATGATAATTTCAATATCAATTCTTTAACTAAAAGAAACAAGTGTGAAGTGAACAAAGCCTACCTATGGCATTGTAAGCTTGGCCACATTAGTTAAGACAGACTCCAAAGGCTGCATAAAAATAGATACTTAGATCCATTTGATTATGGATCATATGTAACATGTGAGTCATGTTTAATAGGTAAAATGGTAAAATCTCCATTTTATGGAACTGGAGAATGAGATAATGACTTACTAGAACAAATACATTCAGATGTATGTGGTCTTATGTCAACCCAAGCCATTTGTGGTTTCTCATACTTCATTACGTTCACTAATGATTTCTTAAGATATAGATTCATATACTTATTGAAGTATAAATCATAAACTTTTGAGAAATTCAAAGAATTCAAGAATGAAGTAGAGAAACAAACTGAAAAGAGTATCAAAATCATCCGATTCGATCGTGGTGAGGACTACTTGAGCACAGAGTTCACAAAATACTTAAAAGATAATAGTATCCTTTCTCAACTTATACCTTATACACCTCAAATGAACGGTATATCAAAAAGTAAGAATCGTACACTAATGGAAATGGTGCGATCTATAATGAGTATGTCTAAGTTACCAGTGTCCTTATGGGGATATGCACTTACCTCGGCTATGTATATCCTGAACAAGGTACCCAGCAAATCTGTTGAAACCACTCCGTATGAGATATTGAATGGAAGAAAACCAGACCTTAAACATGTTAAAGTCTGGGGATGTCCTACTCATGTCAAAAGACATGATGCAGATAAGCTGGAGTCCAGAACTGATAAATGCAAATTTATAGGATATCCAAAGGAAACTTACGGACATTACTTTTATCATCATGGCGAACAAAAGGTGTTTGTAGCCAAGAGAGCTATCTTTTTGGAAAAAGATCATATTCTTCAAACGAACAGTGGGAGTAAAGTAACTCTGGAAGAAATACCAGACCCACAAACTGTTATTGGTTCATCAGATAAACTATCAGTTTCTGAACATGTTCAAGAAAGTACACAAGAACCTCGTAGGTCAGAAAGAGTACCTAAACCACCAGAAAGATATGTCGGACATATTAATTTGGATGGTTCTAGGATACTCTATAATGAGGATGATGATCCTAAGACTTACTAAGAGGCCATTGAAAGTCCAGAGGCTGGGAAATGGCGAGAAGCTATGAACTCTAAAATTCAGTCCATGCACATCAACCAAGTTTGGAACTTGGTTGACTTGCCTGAAGGTATGGTACCTACCAGATGCAAGTGGATCTTTAAAAGAAAGATTGGTGCAGATAGATGAATTGAGACTTATAAGGCAAGGTTAGTGGCAAAAGGTTATCGTCAAAGGCAAGGCATTGACTATGACAAGACTTTCTCATCCGTTGCCATGATTAAGTTTATCATAATTCTTCTTACTATTGCTGCATACCATGATTACGAAATCTAGCAGATGGATGTGAAGACGACCTTCCTCAATAGAAACTATGAGGAAAATGTGTATATTATACAATCAGAGGGGTTCACATTAAAGGAATCTCCAGTTATGGTATGTAAGTTGCAAAAGTCCATTTATGGACTAAAGCAAGCTTTCCGAAGCTGGAACATAAGATTTGATGAGGCAATCAAATCTTATGGCTTCATTAAGAATGAAGATGAGCCTTGTGTGTACAAGAAAAATAGTGGGAGCGCAATTACATTCCTAATTCTTTACGTTGATGACATCCTACTCATTGGGAATGATGTAGGGATGATGTCATCGGTAAAGATTTGGCTATCCAAGAACTTCTCCATGAAGGATTTGGGAGAAGCATCTTACGTATTGGGAATACGGATCTATAGAGGTAGATCAAAGAAGATGATAGCTTTAACCCAATCCATGTACGTAGAAACCATTGTTAAAAAGTTTGGCATGGAAAATTCCAAAAGAGATCTCGTATCGATGAGATATGGAATTTATCTCTCCAAAGGTTAGTCTCCCAGAACTACTGAGGAGAGGGCAGTGATGGATAAGGTTCCCTATGCTTCAGCTATAAGTTCCATCATGTATGTCACACTATTACTAGACCTAATGTTTCATATGCTCCAAGCGTTACGAGCAGACATCAGGCAAATCTAGGTGATGAACACTGGAAGGCTGTGAAATGTATCCTTAAGTATTTGAGAAGAACTAATGATATGTTTTTAGTTTATGAAGGAGGAGACTTAAAGCTACTAGGATACACTGACTCGAATTTTCAGTCTGATTCGGATGACAGCAAGTCAACATCAGAGTTTGTCCTCACACTCAACGGGGGAGCAGTGAGTTGGAAAAGTTTCAAGCAGGAAACTACTGCCAATTCGACAACGGAAGCAGAGTATATTGATGTTGTTGAAGCCGCCAAGGAAGCAGCCTGGATGAAGAAATTCATTGGCGATCTTGGTGTCGTAGAAAGAATCTCTGGTCTCGTCCCACTGTTGTGCGACAACAATGGGGCGATTGCTGAAGCCAAAGAGCTGAGGTCTCATCAGAAGTCAAAGTACAATCTGGGATGCTTTCATCTGATCAGAGAGATTATGGCTCGAGGAGATGTTGTGGTGGAAATAGTTCCTTCAACCGACAACATAGCAGATCTACTGAGAAGCCTCTGTCTCAAAATGTTTCTGAGCGTCACTTAGAGAATATGGGTATTTTGTATAAAAGTGATTGGCTTTAGTCCAAGTAGGAGATTGTTAGTATTAGGTGGCCCGAAAGCCAATCCGATACTATATATTATTCAGTTTATTAATATAATGGCATAAATTTATTGTAAGTAATTAATTCAATCCATGTTTATGGTATCACGATCAAGTCCATGAACATGTGCAATAGTCTTCGGATTATGATAAGATCATAATTACGGGACCAAAGACTTATAAACTCATGTTCTTAATTGTTCTTAGTCGGAGGTTGTTTGAGAGGAACATCAAACATCCGGATAGACTAGTATAGGTTTCTTTAGCTCATATGATGAGGGTGACTGATCCTATAAATCACATGTATGGAGACACTATGCTGGACCTGTAGGTGCTTATTGGCGAATGAGTTCACTAAACTGATCCGACCATGAATCACTGGATGGTATATACCTCATTGTTAACCAGCTAAATTCTTTTGTCACGGTTGCGTAAATGATCCTTGGACCTGAGACACCAAAGATATCTTGTTGGTAGGTCTTTGAGCTTTGACCTTGAGGCATCAAATCTTTTGACTTCATTCGAAATGAAGACGAATCTTGTGTTTACAAGAAGGTCAATAGGAGCTCAGTGACTTTCTTAGTTCTCTATGTTGATGACACCTTACTCATTGGGAATGATGTAAGGATGCTGACATCAACGAAGTCTTGGTTGTCCAAGACATTCTCCATGAGGGATTTGGGGAAAGCATCCTATGTGCTGGGCATAAGGATCTATCATGATAGATCAAAGAGGATGCTAGGATTGTCCCAATCTATGTACATAGATACTATACTTAGGAGATTCCAGTTGGAAAATTCCAAAATAGGTCTCATTCCTATGAGACATGGAATTTACCTATCAAAGGGTATGGCCCCTTAAATACTTAAGAAAGTAGAGCACATGAGTTGAGTACCCTATGCGTCGGCAATAGGGTCGATCATGTATGCCATGCTATGTACTCACCCTGATGTGGCCAATGTTTTGAGCATTACCAGCAGATATCAGAGTGATCCAGGCGAAGAGCACTGGACAGCAGTGAAATGAATCCTTAAGTACTTGAGAAGAACTAAGGATCTTTTCTTGCTGTATAGAGGAGAAGAGGACTTGCAATTTAAAGCATATACAGACTCTAGTTTCCAGTCAGATTCGGATGATAGCAAATCTATGTCTGGATTTGTATTCATGTTAAATGGAGGGGCAATCAGTTGTAAGAGTTCCAAGCAAGAAACGACTGCAGATTCAATGACAGCGGCAGAGTATATAGCTGCGGCTAAAGCTGCCAAGGAAGCAGTCTGGTTCGCCCGGTCCCTTCCAACCTAGCCTGAAGCCCTAAATCTCCGGTTGCAGGTTTTTCCGGCAGCGGGGAGGGGTTGGGCAGGGGCCGGCGGCGGTCGGCGACTTGCCCTACGGCACCGCCGGTGCACTCGGGTCCCGCCGGCGACACCCCCGGCGCCGGCGGGAACGCCGGTGGCTCACAGAACTTGCAGAACCCGAGCTCCTCAACCTGCAAAACCTAAATAGCCACAACGGTGGTGTTTGCTAGCAGCCGGGATTCCGGCGCCGCCCGGCCATGCCGGCGATGCCCCCAGCGCCGGCAAAGTTCCCAGTGGCCTCTTAAAACTAGTCAGACGAGCTCCTTCCTTCTCCAAAATTTTCTGGTTTTCCAAAAACAAGAAGATGAAGAAAAGAGGCCATGATGCACAGATCCGATCTTCCCACTGGGCTTTTTGCCGCCGGTGATCGATGTTGTTGATGGCCGACATGATCACTGGTCATACCAGGACCTCGGGACACCTCCCCATCGCATGGGGTTGCCGGATTGAAGTCGCTAAACCACGCCATTCTTCGTCCCACGAAGAACACAAAAAACCCCAAATAAAATTCCGAAAATTGCAGAATAATAATCCGATTATGTGTGTTCATCTCATGAACACAGATTCAGCAAAATTCGAGTATTAAAGCATGGAATAAATTCAAGGAAAAATTAATTCGGAGACCGAAACGGGACGAGAAACAGTGGAACCTGGCTCTGATACCACTGTTGGGTTTTCTCGGGTTTCTCCGGATCGCTCACGCAGCGGAAAATAAATATTAAAACAGCGATCCATTATCGGATAATCGATTCTCACCGTGTGCGGATTCGAATCCGCAACCGTTCGGTTCCGTCAGTGCGAGACCGCAAGCCGCGCAAGCGCCCGGCCTCTAGCGAAGTCCACGCGATCCTCCTCGCGACGGATATCCTCACGTTCCTCGTTTTTCGCAGCCCACGAAACCTCCGCCAGTCGCCGCAACGCGCGGACGATTTCCCGTCAAACGGGATTCGGAGAAGCGGCGGAGCAAATCTGGATCTGTCTGGACGCCAGAGAGAGAGAGAAACAGAGGAGGGGCGACTAGGGTTAGCAACAGCTTGGCCTGTTCAGCCCGTTCGCTATGTTTTATACTAACCGCACGGTTTTTCATAAAAACCTCCGATTTGTATAAAACCCACTTATTTATCCATCGCCTTGAGAATCATGTGTGTGTGACCCTCTAGGCCCAAGTACCAGTCCAGTTAATGGCCCAACAAGCCCAGTGACTCCTTACTGGCTTTAATAATCAATTAATAACCCTATATTAATTAATTAATCAATCGAATTGATGTCGCACATCGAATTCGACCGGGCCTCCGATCACGTTGGGTGCCAAGCAACACCGCGTGAACCAGGAAGGTATTGGAGTTAAGTAACCCACTCTTTGAACCTTTCCGCCGACAGTTACCGCGTGCATATAATCCTTCATTCGTACAATGCTCTCGAGTCAACTCAGAGTATGGCGAGCTGTCAAACCCTAACCGGTCAACACACTTGGATTGGATGTCGCTGATGAATATCGGAAAACTCATTTCCCGATATTATCATCCACCCTGGCCAGGGACTTCCGCGCATCCTTCCTAGAGCATTTTCTCTCTAAGTACCGAGAGCGAATGATTCCTTATTGACACACAATTCCCTTCAACGGTATTCCGCTGTACCCAATCCTTGGCGTATTAGAATCCCGTGGCTAGATATTCGTAAACCAAGGTCGAAGCACAGAAGTCCATCGACAAGGTGTCATTGGTGTCTCAGGTCCGAGGACCATCCACACAACTGCGACAATAGAATCAAGCTGGTTGACAGTGAGGTACAATACCATCTAGCGATTCAGTCGGATCAGTTCAGTGAACTCATTCTCCAATGAGCACCTACATATTCGCCTTAGTGTCTCCACACAAGTGACTTATGAGATCAGTTACCCTCATCATATGAGCAGGAGTAATCTGTACTAGTCTAACTGGATATCCGATGTCCTTCTCGAATATCCTTCGACTATGAACGATTAAGAATATGTGTGTTTAAGTAATCAGTCTCATTAGTATGATCTCATCATAATCTGATCACTATAGCACATATTCACGGACTTCATTATGAAACGATAATTAATGCGATTTACACATAATGAATATTATGTCATTATATTAATAAATGAACGAGATTTACATAGTCAGATTGGCTTGTAGGCCACCTAAACTAACACCAACGTGATCAAAAAGGTCTAGAACAAATTAAACGGTTATTGGGAATAACCGGTTTAATTTACTTCTAATTAGATTATAAGTTAATGGATCTTTAAACCAGAATGATAATGGGCCTAGAGGATCACGCACAAATAATTCTTGCAGAACGGAATATTATTGTATGGAAAAATATACTAAAGTATTAAATTCTTTTGTGAAAAGAATTTATAAATGGCTTAAAAATATATATACAATAATATAAATGACATGTATATAATATATGTATTATTAGGCTTATTTGATAAATGAGCTAATAATAATATATTGATATATAAAATGTCATCGGGTTTACTTTTAACCATAGTTGCTTTTAGCCAAGGGGGTTTAAGACGGGGATTGGTTAAAAGGGTCGGTTCAAGCTGCTGCCTAATCAATCTAATATATAACCCTTTATTCTCCTAGAACCCGCAACAAAAAGCTAATCAACCCATTCACTATAGTTCGCCGTCAATAAAAGAAAAGAAGAGTTGGACTCTTCCCAGGCTCTTGAGGTAGGAGGGTTAGTGCGGGTTTTTAAGAAGGTGAACTCCGTTGCTGTGAGGGTTCATGTGGATCGTCTCTAGAGGTCAGACGTTTGTACTGCTCAAAGCTTCGTGGAGTTCGGTATCAATTTTCACAGGATAACATATTATGTGTAAGGTGATAAATCTCGTGTGATTTATTTTAGATCGTTTTTGTTGCATTAGTCGAAACCCGAACTAGTTTGGGAAATCATTTTTAATTTTGTTCTTCCGCTGTTGTGATTTCCCAGAGGTTACGACCGAACCCAACACGGCCAGCCTTGAGAACTCCTGGAGCTTGGTCTAAGTTTCTCAACAGTGGGTATATATATTAAGTCGGCATAACTTTTCACAAACGTCCCCGAATTAATATAATTCCCACTTAAGTACCACCGACTGAGAATCATTTTGCGTGTGACCCTCTAGGCCCATTAGCCAGTCCGATTTTTAGCCCGTTAAGTCCAATAACATTTTATCGACTTACTGTAATTCATTAATATCTAATATTTAATTAATTATTTAATCGAATTAACATCTCATGTAACTTCGACTGGACTTCCGATCAAGTTGGGTGCTAAGCAACACCGCATGATCTCAAAAGATAATGGAGTTCAACAACCCACTCAAGGAACATGTCTGTCTACAGTTACCACGTGGCTATAATCCTTTGTTCACACAATGATCCCAAGTTAACCTAGGGTACGGTCAACTATCAAATCCTAGATGGTTAACTCAATTGAATCAGACTCCGCTGTACAATATCCGAAAACATCTTTTCTGATATTGTGTTTGCTCTAGCGAGAAACTCACACGGATCTATTCTAGAGCATTCTCTCTCCAGTTACCTGAGCGTAAATGATCTTCTATTGAACACACAATCACCTTCGAAGGTCTTCCGCTGGACCCGATCCTTGACTATTAGAAATCTCGTGGATAGAGATTCATAAGCAAAGGTCAAAACCCAGAAGTCCACCGACAAGGTGTCTTTGGTGTCTCAAGTCCAAGGACCAACCACGCCACTGTGACGATGAATCAAGCTGGTTGACAGTCAGGTAAATTACCATTCGGCGATTCATGTTAGATCAGTTCAGTGAACTCATTCCCCATTGAGCACCTACAGGTTCACCATTGTGTCTCCACACAAATAATTAACGAGATTCAGTCACCCTCATCATATGAGTTGGAATAACATGTACTAGTTTTACTGGATGTTTGATGTCCTTCTCAAACATCCTATACTATGAACAATTAAGAATGTGTTTATAAGTCATCAGTCTCATTATTATGATCTCATCAGAATCCGATGACTATTGCACATATTCATGAACTTCATTATGTGTACTCATTGATACGCCAATCTACATAATAAATAAATGTCATTTATTAGTTAATCAGATTGAAATATGTGCCTTATGATTGGCTGTGAAGACACCAATATCCACCAATCTCCTACTTGGAGTCAAGCCAATCACATTCGCATTTGATCTCCATCAAATCTAAGTGATGCTTATATCAAATCGGTGACTAAGGCTTGGTCGGGGATCTGCTAAATCATTCATAAATGGAATAATTTTCATTACGTTATTTCCTCTTAATTCTTTGTGTCTTAACTTGTGAAAAAGCCTCAGAATGTTCTACAACTTCTGATGAGACTATGGTTCGATCACAAAATTGATCGCTCCCACTGTTGTCCTACAACAAGTGGACGGGATCGGAGACCTTTTAGAACTACATCTAGTTCGGGGATGAAATCATCCATCCACACTGTTCCAATAACAGTATCATCTATTTATGTCGTCATTTTAATATCAACTTATGAGTTGGAACTCTTCCAATCCACACATACTTTTCTATCAACAGTATCTAGCTATAATCATGTAAGCAGCAGTTTCTAACTTGAAACTCTTCAAATCCAGTGCCTTCTAATTAGAAGATAAAATCTAAGTTCTCATGTATCTTTCAAAGAACCTTTCCCTAAAGAAATAAATTTTATATCTCAACAATTGAGATTTATCACGGATATATCAAATATTTTGACAGACAAGTTAAGGTAACATCCTCATCGATCTATCTTAATAGATTTGTATTTCCAATACGTGGGATGTTATAACCAAACTTATTATGGAGGAATATATGGTTAATAATGTTTTTATTGATATCAACATCCTGATGTCATTCTTAATGACTTTGATGTAATTATCACAAAGCATTACTAATACGACCGTGCTCTCACTGTCCTTCTTGAACACACACAATCCGTGATCATTCTCAATGATCATTTAGTATTTTTTATTATTAAGTCAAAACTCTAATTCCAACTTTGGGAAGCATCGATTTGATTCAAAATAAATCTTTGAAATTATAACATGCTTCATGGATATTCTAAAAATTTTAAAAGTGTATCATATAAATATATTCCTCAATCAGATTGAGGGAATGTTTTTTAATATCCAACTGTCATTTCTCATCATCATGATGGGCAGTTTTGGCAAGTATAATTCTAATAAACTTATTTTGGTCATCACTGAGGAAAACTTGTCCAAGTCAACACTTTGACCTAAACTATTTTTTTCAGTTTGTAATATAAGTTTTAATAGTCCATCTTTACGAATCTTCATTCTGATGATTTAGTTGCTTCTGACAGGTACAATACTCTCAAGTAATACTATCAAGTTCCGTACTTAATAGGTGTTATAGACTATAGCTTATAATTCTTAATTTCTTACCAATTTCAAAATTGTAATGATAGAAAGCATCATCCTAGATTTTGGATCGTAATCCACATTTTTGAGCTCCCCTCATTTTGTTATCTCTGATATATTAAACATATCTTTCTTGTCATTGAAAGAATCTCAAAAATCTATGAAGCTTACTAATGTGAGTTACTAATAGTTCCAAACAACCAAAGATTATCTAATAATCTTGTGTTAATTTGTGGGTCTAGGACATCTTCTAATTTTATCAGCTCACATTGTCTTCTTCGAGGATATATTCCTCTCTATAGAAGATAGCTTTCAGGACGATAATTATTTCATTATCGTCTGGCCAATTAATGTAATGTCCAAACTTTTTGGACATCACACAAATTTACATTACTCAGTGTCCTTTTAGATCCAACTTCTTTGGGTCATTTCCTTTCCAAATGACTAAGACTTAACTTGATTTTAACATCTTTAAAATCATGTTTGCTTATAATTCACATCTCATATGAATTATCTTGTCCCCATATCTAATATAGATATACTGACTTATTTAGAACCTAGTGTAAAGTATGAACATCTAATGTTCATATTCATATTTTTCGAGAATATGAGAATTGGGCAAATCTTATTATATATATATATTGTACTATATCTAATAAAGTGCAATTCCTCATATACCTATAACGACCTGCCATCCTATAATCAGGGATCCGATTACCAAATAGGTACCGAATCATTAATTTGGAAACAAACCAGGATCTTGATAAGTCTGGGAAATAAATAATAAACTAAGCTAAACATTCACATCGCATTGAATTAAAAAGGAAGTGCAAGAATCATAAATTATTACAATGCGACTCGACTCAGCAAATAATTGCATACTCCAACTGAAAGGAAATAATTAAACATACAGGCCAGAAAATAAAATAACAACTACATTAAGGCATACCTCGGAACAACGGTTGTTGGCGCGCGACTCAAAGCAATACTCTCCTCGCTACGCCTGCCTAGAACCCTCACCTGAAAACCGCAGGGGTGAGTCTCATCGAAAAGACTCGGTAGGGATCCTTCGATCCCCACCGCCCACTCACGCACCCACAAGTGTAGCAACACAATTATAGATAATTTAACCAAGTAAAGCAGTAAACACAATTCCTAGATTCAATATAAAACACATGCATTCGGAATATAACATGCACAATTATAAAACCATTCTACCACGGAGCCCACAACCAACGTCTCGGCAAAACACGCCAACCACACGGCCGAACGCGGGAAACACTGACCCGCTGAGACCAAACAGCAACCCCTCGGATAGCGCGCTGACTACTCTGGCATGACAGGCTCCAAGTGGTTCTACTTTCCCCAACACGAGTGACACTTCGAATGTACCACTCACACACCGGTACTAGTTATACCCCGGGGTACACAAGGTGACCATCTCTCTAGGCGTCATCCCGCCACTCCCACACCGGCGCTGTGTCACTCCCACACCGAAATAGGGTGCCTAAGCGCTAACAACTGTCACTCTAGGCCCACGATCGCACAAAACACAACACGGTGCGATCCGATCAAATAGAACCCATCGTCATCGAGTACATTTCTAAGCATGCAATTAACTAAACTATCTAACAATGTAAACACGTGTTAATTGCAGGGATCAATGGAATTCTGGCTTGAATCGCGTTGCCTAAGGCCGACATCATTCAAGCTTCCTAAACTGGTTTATATAAAAACTAGCACCGAAAAATGGCCTAAAACGCGTCGTCATATGTAGCCGCCTTTTGAAAGGCGTCGTTGTCCCAAGTCGCTGGATAACGATAGAAATAGAGACAGACCTCGGGGTGATTTCATTTTAAAACGCGTCGGGCACGAAAGTCGCCGTTCAAAAGGCGTCGTTGTCCCTGGACGTTCATCAGTCCAGAGACAGAGTCTGTTATTTGGGCTAAATCGCGTCGCGGGTGGTAGCCGCCTTTCTAAAAGGCGTCGCTGTCCCCCGACGCCATTTAACCTTCACAGACAGGTTCTTCCTCCGCCATCTCCCAATCCACATGGTGGGATTTCCTCCTCCAAATCGTGTAAAAACACAAAAAAAGTGGAGAAGGAGGAGAAGAACCTAATTACCCATTAAAACACCCAAATTCTCATTACATGCAATTAGTAATTTCGTCCCAAGAAAATCCATAAACATGCTCCAAAGCGGGAAAAATATGGTTTTTAAACGAAATACAACGGAGATCGTCACCCTACCGGTTACTCGAACTCCTCCTAGCTCCAAGCCGCCAACCTGCCTCGCCACACGCCGCCGCCGGTACCGCCGTGGACGCCGTTACTCCACCGGGACGTCGGCCGGCGTCCGGAGAGAAATGCGCCGCGGAGGAAGTGGTGGTAGTAGTGGAGGAAGTTAGGAGGTTACTGGAGTGGAGGGAGAGGAGGAATGGGGAGAGGAAAGCAAGGAGAGGGGAAAGGGCTCGCCAGAGATCGGAGGGAAGAGAGGAGAGAGAAGATAAAGGAGAGAATGAGAGAAAGGAGGGAGGGTTCGCGGGGTCAAACAGAAGCTGGGGAAAATGCGTCGTCCAAACCCGACGTCATTTAGATGACAAGACCGGACCGTACTCTGACAAAGCAGAGTCGTACTCTAAATGGCGTCGTCCACACAAGACGTCATTTAGACGATAAGACCGGGGCCGTACTATCGCGCCCCAAGGCCAGCCCACGTGGCACAGCCTAAAACACGTCCACATTGATGGACGCTGTTTAAACCAAGGAAACTAAGTCTCAGCCCCACCAGGGCCCAAACTAAGGGATCCGACCCCGAAAAACTGACCCGATAACCGGATCTGAAACCTCAATCCTTACATTCTCCCCCCCCCCCCCCCCTCAAAAGAATTTCGTCTCCGAAATTACTGCTAAAAGTAACAAGATTGAAAATTAATGATACAAGCTCACCAGAAAACTTACGGGAAAAGGTAGGGAAACTGCTCCCGCATTTCATCCTCTCGCTCCCAGGTAGCCTCGCCTCCGGAGCGATGCTGCCAAATCACCTTAACCAGAGGAACAACCTTGTTCCGCAGGACCTGTTCCCTGCGATACTCAATACGTATAAGGACAAGTCCTTGGCGACCTCCAACTCTGAAAAGTCCAACACATGAGATGGATCCTGAACATATTTCCTCAGCAAAGAAACATGGAACACATCGTGCACTCCTGCAAGACTGGACGGCAAAGCTAGCTGATACGCCGTTTCCCCAATTCGAGCAAGAATGGGAAAAGGCCCAACATATCGCGGACTCAGCTTACCTCGCTTCCCGAATCTCATCACACCCTTGGAGGGTGAGATTCGGAGAAACACGTGGTCTCCAACCTCGAATTCAAGCGGTCGCCTACGGATATCTACATAGCTCTTCTGCCTGTTCTGAGCTATAGTCAATCTCTATTGTACTACCATGGCAACCTCAGCACACTGCTGTATCAACTTTGGTCCTGCTATTTGCCTCTCACCAATCTCAGAGCAATTCACAGGACATCGGCACGGCCGCCCGTACAATGCCTCATATGGTGCCATACCGATACTAGAATGATAACTGTTGTTGTAAGCAAACTCCACTGTAGACAAGTGCTGCTCCCAAGAACCTCCCCAATCTAGGCAACAAGCCCTGAGCATATCTTCCAATGTCTGAATGGTCCTTTCTGACTGTCTATCAGTCTCGGGATGGTAAGCCGAGCTGAAGGCTAACTGCGTGCCTAAGGCATTCTGAAAACTTCTCCAAAATCTAGAAGTAAATCTCGGATCCCGGTCTGATACGATGGATAAGGGCACCCCATGCAGAGAGATGATCCGTTCCACAAACAACTTAGCCAACTTACCGACCGACCAGTCTTTCCTAATAGCCAGAAAGTGTGCCGACTTGGTCAATCGATCAATAATGACCCAGATCGCGTCTCTTCTGCCAGGGGACACAGATAATCCCATCACAAAGTCCATAGTCACGTGTTCCCATTTCCATTCCGGAATCGGCAGAGGCTGCAACAATCCTCCTGGTCTCCGGTGTTCTGCCTTAACCTGCTGGCAAGTCAGGCACCTTGCCACATAATCAGCCACGTCCTTCTTCATACCAAGCCACCAAAAGTGCATCCTCAAACAATGATACATCTTAGTCGTTCCGAGATGCACTGCATATCTAGAACGGTGCGCCTCATCCAGGACACTCCTGCGAACGTCTTCCTCGGCTGGGACATAGAGTCTGCCTCTAAATCTGACTGTACCATCTTCCCACAACTCCAACTCTGGTGTCTGGAGAACCTATGGTAACTATGCATCCACCCTCTGAGCCTCGATTACAGCATGGTACACTGCTGGCCTCACAGTCAAGCTGGCCAACACGGCTCTATCAGCCTCTCGAGGAATCCTAAAGAAAGATTCCACAACCTGCTTATATAACCTCCATTCTTGAACCATAAGATATGATACGACCGTCTTCCGATTCAAGACGTCCGCCACCACGTTTGCCTTACCCGGGTGATAAGAAAGGTCGAGATCATAATCCTTGATAAACTCCATCCGCCTGTGTTGTCTCAAGTTCAAGTCCTTCTGCGTAAATACATACTTCAGGCTCTTGTGATCGATAAAAACCTGAAATTTCTCTCCATATAAATAGTGCCGCCAGATCTTCAGTGCAAATACTACAGCTGCCAACTCTAAGTCATGAGTGGGATAGTTCTCCTCATGCTTCTTCAACTGCCTAGAAGCATAGGCCACAACCTGACCATGTTGCATCATAACCGCACCCAAACCTCCACGAGATGCATCCGAGTAAACCACGAATCCACCGGAACCTGATGGAAGCACCAGAACTGGAGCCGAAGTGAGACGAGTCTTCAACTCAATGAAGCTTGACAAGGAGGTCGCTATCGAAGAAAAATCCTGGACGAACCGTCTGTAATACCCTGCTAACCCCAAGAAGCTCCTGATCTCAGTTACTATTATCGGTCTGCCCCAATCCATCACTGCCTCAATCTTGGCTGGATCCACTGCAATGCTATCTCCAGAAATGACATACCACAGGAAGTGCACCTTATCTAGCCAGAATTCATACGTGCTAAACTTGGCATAGGGTTGGTGCTCTCTCAGAACCTGCAACACCACCTGAAGATGAGTGGCATGCTCTTCCTTAGAAGAAGAATATACCAAAATATCATCTACAAAAATCACCACAAACTGATCCAGGTAGGCCCTAAAGACCCGGTTCATCAAATCCATAAAAGCCGCCAGAGCATTGGTCAAGCCAAAAGGCATAACCAAAAACTCATAATGTCCGTACCGAGTCCTAAAAGCTGTCTTACTCACATCTGCCTCGCGGATCCTCATCTGATAATACCCTGATCTCAAGTCTATCTTCGAAAACACTTTCGCAGACTGCAACTGATCCATCAAATCATCGATCCGCGGAAGTGGGTACTTGTTCTTTATCGTTACCTAGTTCAGCTGTCTATAATCAATGCACAGCCTCAGAGAACCATCATTCTTCCTAACAAACAGAACTAGAGCACCCCACGGAGAAATACTAGGATGGATAAAATCATTATCCAGCAGTTCCTGCAACTGCGCTTTCAACTCAGCGAGTTCGGCTGGAGCCATCCGATACGGGACCTTAGACAAGGGCGTCGTACCTAGTGCAAGCTCAATAGTGAACTCAACCTCCCGCTGAGAATGAAGGCCAAGCAATTCCTCAAGAAACACATCAACAAAGTCACAAACTACATGCACTTCCCAAGGACTGGAACCACTACTAACTCCAGCTATAACAACAAAGGCAAGGAAAGCCTCACAACTACTAACAAGCAACCTCTGGGCCTTAAAAGCAGAAATAAGAATACCACGAGAAGAGAGTCTAATACCTTGGAAGTAGAAGGTCGGGATGTCCGGAATAGAGAAACGCACCATCTTCCTATGGCAGTCCACCTCGGCATAA
Organism: Zantedeschia hybrid cultivar; assembly: GCA_030544215.1. Classification (NCBI taxonomy): domain Eukaryota; kingdom Viridiplantae; phylum Streptophyta; class Magnoliopsida; order Alismatales; family Araceae; genus Zantedeschia; species Zantedeschia hybrid cultivar. The sequence goes on from JARZZO010000010.1 coordinate 56,625,383, forward strand.
TAAGCCTCCAACCAATCAATGCCCAAGATGACATCAAAGTTGCGAATGGCAAGCACAACTAACTGGGCAGGTAACTGATGACCCTCAATGGTCAAGGGAACCTCACTCAAGCAGTTATAAGTCAACATGAAATCCCCAGAAGGAACATCAACCATTAGTCCATCAGATAACTCATCAACGGGTGCAGAAAGAATATCTACGAATTGCATAAATAAAAGAATGCAAAGCACCCGAATCAATCAATACATGCGCAAAGTTCCTAAGGACAAAAAGTGTACCTTCCACCAAGTTGGACGCACGAGCCTCCTTCCTGGTGATAGCTAGAACTCTCCCCGGAGTCTTCGGCTTCTTCTGATCACCTGGTCCCTGCCCCTGACCATGCCCCTGCGGGCAATACCTCGCCAAATGGCCCTACTGGCCACAAGTGTAACACCTCCCAAAAAATGCAGGACATTGAGTCCCACCATGAGTACCACCATAATGACGACAAGCTGTCGGAAGACTCTGAGCTATCTCTTGCTGAGCACTGGATACCGACTGACTCTGCTGGCTCTACCAGGTCTGCTACTACCGCTGCTGCCACTGCTGCCGCCACCGCCTCGAAAGAACCTCCTGAATCTGGAGCCAAGTGAAGACGATCCTGATCCGGACGAAGGAGTTGCTGCTGTTGCTGCTGTCTTTCCCTTGCCATAAGCTGGCCCCTGAGTAGTCAGTCCCCTCTCTTGAGCCGACTGATCATATTGTGCCTCTACTGCCGCGGCACACCTAACCGCCGATGCCAAGTCCGTACAACAATGGAACGCCACAAAACTCCTCAAATTGGACCTTAGTCCATCCACAAACTTCTCAGTCCGACGCTCTTCGTCTCTCGAAATAAAAGGCACAAACCTCCCAAGCGAAACAAACTTCATCTGGTACTCAAGCACTGTCATGCTTCCTTGGGTTAACTCCATAAATTCTCTCTCCTTGGCCTTCTGGACATGCCTAGAGAAGTATTGTGCATTGAATTCCTTCACAAATGTCTCCCATGAAATCTCCCTGAGATTCTTATCCGCATAAGACAAACTTTTTTAAGTGGTCCACCAGTCGTAGGTATCATCCTTCAACATGAAGGTAGCCAACGGAGTCCTCTCAACTGCCGCACAATCCATGGTATCAAAAGTCTTCTCTAACTCCCTCAGCTAATGAACGACCTCATCAGGGTTGGGACGACCGGTAAAATGAGGCGGCTTCAGCTTTAAGAATCTCTCCAGAGCAGCTGAAGGCCAAGGATATGACACGACCGTCTTCCGACTCAAGGCATCTGCCACCACATTTGCCTTGCCCGGATGATACAAAAGGTCGAGATCATAATCTTTGATAAATTCCATCCACCTGCGCTGCCTCAAGTTCAGATCCTTCTGCGTGAATACATACTTCAGGCTCTTATGATCGGTAAAGACCTGAAATTTCTCTCCATACAAATAGTGCCGCCAAATCTTCAGTGCAAAAACCACAGCTGCCAACTCTAAGTCATGAGTAGGATAGTTCTCCTCATGTTTCTTCAGCTGCCTAGAAGCATAGGCCACAACCTTACCATGCTGCATCAGAACCGCACCGAAACCTCGACGTGATGCATCTGAATAAACCATAAACCCACCAAAACCTGATGGAAGCACCAGCACTGGGGCCGAAGTGAGGCGATTCTTCAACTCAATGAAACTCCGCTCACACTCCTCGGTCCACACGAAACGAACTCCCTTACAAGTCAACCTCGACAAGAGGCTCGCTATCGAAAAAAAATTCCTGGACAAACCGTCTGTAATATCCTGCTAACCCCAAGAAGCTCATGATCTCAGTTACTATTGTAGGTCTGCTCCAATCTATTACTGCCTCAATCTTGGCTGGATCCACTGCTATGCCATCACCAGATATGACATGTCCCAGGAAGTGCACCTTATCTAGCCAGAATTTACACTTGCTAAACTTGGCATAGAGTTGATGCTCTCTCAGAATTTGTAATGCCACCTGAAGATGTGTGGCATGCTCTTCCTCAGAAAAAGAGTATACTAAAATATCATCTATAAATACTACCACAAACTGATCCAGGTAGGCCCTGAAGACCCAGTTCATCAAATCCATAAAAGCCACCGGAGCATTGGTCAAGCCAAAAGGCATAACCAAAAACTCATAATGTCCATACCGAGTCTTAAAGGCCGTCTTACTAACATCAATCTCACGGATCCTCATCTGATAATATCCTGATCTCAAGTCAATCTTTGAAAACACCTTCGCATACTGCAACTGATCCATCAGATCATCGATCCTCGGAAGTTGGTACTTGTTCTTTATCGTCACCTGGTTCAGCTGTCTATAATCAATGCACAACCTCAGAGAACCATCCTTCTTCCTGACAAATAGAACAGGAGCACCCCATGGAGAAGTACTGGGACGAATAAAACCCTTGTCCAGTAATTCCTGCAATTGTGCCTTCAACTCAGCGAGTTCAGCCGGAGCCATCCAATACGGGGCCTTAGACAATGGCGTCGTACCTGGTGCAAGCTCAATGGTAAACCCAACCTCTCGCTGAGGAGGAAGGCCAGGCAACTCCTCAGAAAACACATCAACAAAATCACAAACTACAGGCACCTCCCAAGGACTGGGACTACTACTAATATCAGCTAAAACAACAGAGGCAAGGAAAGCCTCACAGCCACCAACAAGCAATCTCTGAGTCTTAAAGGCAGAAATAAGAATACCACGAGAAGATAGCCTAATACCTTGGAGGTAGAAAGTCGGGATGTCTGGAATAGAGAAACGCACCCTCTTCCTGTGGCAGTCCACCTCGGCATAATAAGTCTCCAACCAGTCCATGCCCAAGATGACATCAAAGTCGCGAATAGCAAGTACAACTAACTGGGCAGGTAACTCATGGCCCTCAATGGTCAAGGGAACCTCACTCAAATAATTATAAGACAACATGAAATCCTCAGAAGGAACCTCTACCATCAGTCCTCAGACATCTCAACAACCGGTGCAGAAAGAATATCTACAAACTACTCATAAATAAAAGAATGCGAAGCACCCGAATCAATTAACACATGCGCAGAGTTCCCAAGGACAAAAAGTGTACCTTCCACCAAGTTGGACGCACAGGCCTCCTTCCTGGTGATAGCTAGAACTCTCCCCTGGGTCCTCGGCTTCTTCTGATCACCTGGTCCATGCCCATGACCATGCCCCTGCGGGCAATACCTCGCCAAATGGCCCTGCTGGCCACAAGTGTAACACCTCTCAGAAAATGCAGGACACTGAGTCCCACCGTGAGTACCACCGCAATGTCGACAAGCTGCCGAAAGCCTCTGAGCTGCCTCCTGCTGAGCACTGACACCGACTGACTCTACTGGCTCTGTCTTGGTCTGTTACTACCGTTGCTGCCACTGTTGTTGTCACCTCCTCCAAAGAACCTCCTGAATCTAGAGCCGAGTGAAGACGATCCTGATCCGGACGAAGGAGCTGCTACTGCCTTTCCTCTGCTATGAGCTAGCCCCTGAGTAGTCAGTCCCCTCTCTCGAGCTGACTGTTCATAATGTGCCTCTACTGCCGCGGCACACCTAACCGCCGATGCCAAATCTGTACAACAGTGGGAGGCCACAAAACTTCTCAAATTGGGCCTCAGTCCATCCACAAACCTCTCAATCCAACGCTCCTCGTTTCCTGAGATAAAAGGCACAAATCTCCTAAGTGAAACAAACTTCATCTGGTACTCAAGCACTGTCATGCTTCCTTAAGTCAATTCCATAAATTCCCTCTCCTTGGCCCTCTGGACATGCCTAGGGAAGTACTGAGCATTGAATTCCTTCACAAATGTCTCCCATGGAATCTCCCTAAGACTCCTATCCGCATATGACAAGCTCTTCAAAGTGGTCCACCAATCATAGGCATCATCCTTCAACATGAAGGTGGCCAAAGGAGTCCTCTCAACTGTCGCACAATCCATGGTATCAAAAGTCTTCTCCATCTCCCTCAACCAATGAAAAGCCTCATCAGGGTCGGGATGACCAGTAAAATGAGGCGGCTTTAGCTTCAGGAATCTCTCTAGTGTAGCTGAAGACCCTCCCCGAGCACTAGAACTCTCACTAGGGTCTCGGGTCTGGTATCTAGCCATCGTGTCCATCATAGCCTCTATGAAACGCTCCATACTCGGCCTACCGGCCTCAGATCCACTAGGGACATCTCCCCGCTCTCTAATGACTGGCATCCTCTTCCTAGGAGCCATCTAATCGCCTATAATCACAAAAATCGAAAAGTTCTAATTAGAATCCTAAAAACCTACACTACCGCCGTGCCTGTACGGGATAATGTAATTATTCGCCGGAATTACGATATTTAACCTAGTTATTTATTTATTTGCCAAACCGAGCGCTCTGATACCAAATGTAACGACCCGTCACCCTATAATCAGATATCCGATTACTAAATGGGTACTGAATCATTAATTTGGAGTCAAACCAGGATCTAGAAAAGTCTGGAAAATAAATAATAAACCAAGTTAAACATTCACATCGCATTGAATTAGAAAGGAAATGCAGGAATTAAAATTTATTACAATGCGACTCGACTCAGCAAATAATTACATACTCCAACAGAAAGGAAATAATTAAGCATACAGGCCAGAAAATAAAATGACAACTACATCGGGACATACCCCAGAACAACGGCTGCTGGAGCGCGACCCAAAGCAACACTCCCCTCGCTACGCCTGCCTGGAACCCTCACCTGAAAACCGCAGGGGTGAGTCTCATCAAAAAGACTCAGTAGGGATCCTTCGATCCCCACTGCCCACTCATGCACCCACAAGTATAACAACACAAATATAGACAATTTAAGCAATTAAAGCAGTAAATACATTTTCCAATTTCGTTATGAAACACATGCATTCAAACGGTAACATGCATAATTCTAAAAACCACTCCGTCACAAGTCTACAACTCGCGTCTCGGTGAAACACACAAGTCACATGGCTGAACGCGGAAAACACCGACCCGCTGAGACCAAACAGCAACCCCTCGAATAGCGCGCTGGCTACTCCGGCCCGACAGGCTCCAAGTGGTTCTGCTTCCCCCAGCACGAGTGACACTCCGAATGTACCACTCCCACACCGGTACTAGCTATACCCCGGGGTACACCAGGTGACCCTCTCTCTAGGCGTCACCCTGCCACTCCCACACCGGCGTCGTGTCACTCCCACACCGACACAAAGCGCTAACAACTATCACTCTAGGCCCACGATCGCACGAAACACAACACGGTGCAATCCAATCACATAGAATCCAATTGCATCGAGTAAATTTCTACACATGTAATTAACAAAACTATCTAACAGTGTAAACATGTGTTAATTGCATGGATTAATAGAATTCTGGCTTGAATTGCGTCGTCCAAGGCCGACGTCATTCAAGACCCCTAAACTGGTTCATGTGAAATCTGATCTCGGAAGATGGCCTAAAATGCGTCGTTCACGGATGACGCCATTCAAATGGCGTCGCTGTCCCTGGACGCCATTGAGTTCCAGAGACAGAGTCTGTTACATGGGTCAAATCGCGTCGTGGGTGGAAGCCGCCTTTCTAAAAGGTGTCGCTGTCCCCCGACGCCATTCAACCTTCACAGACAGGTTCTCCCTCCGCCTTCCCCCAATCCACGGGGTGGAATTTTCTCCGCCAAATCGTGTAAAAATACGAACAAAGTGGAGAAGGAGGGGAAGAACCTAAATACCCATTAAAACACCCAATTTCTCATTACATGCATTTAATATTTTCACCCCAAGAAAATCCCTAACATGCTCCAAAGCGAGAAAAATGTGATTTTTAAACGAAATACAACGGAGATCGTCACCCTACCGGTTACTCGAACTCCTCCTAGCTCCAAACCGCCAACCCACCTCGCCACATGCCGCCGCCAGTACCGCCGTGGAAGCAGTTACTCCACCGGGACGTCGGCCACCGTCCAGAGAGAAAAACACCGCGGAGGAAATGGTGGTGGTAGTAGAGGAAGTTGGTAGGTTGATGGAGTGGAGGGAGAGATGGAATGGAGGGAGGAAAGGAAAGAGAGGGGGAAAGGGTTCGTCGGTTCGCCGGAGGGAAGAAAGGAGAGAGAAGAGAGAAGAGGACAGAGAGAATGAGGGAAAGGAGGGAGGGTTCGCGGGGTCAAATAGAAGCTGGGTAAAACGCGTCGTGCAAGTCCGACGTCATTCAGATGACAAGATCGGGCCGTACACTGACAACCCAGAGTCGTACTCTAAATCGCGTCGTCCGTCTAAGACGCCATTCAGACGATATGACCGGGACCATACTCTTGCGCTCCAAGGCCAGTCCACGTGGCACCCACGTGGCACAGCCTAAAACACGTCCACCTAGCTAGACGCCATTTGAAGCGCGTCTCGCAAACTCGACGTGAAAAGGAAACTAAGTCTCAGCCCCATCAGGGCCCAAACTAAGGGATCCTATACCAAAACTGACCCGATAACCAGATCCGAAACCCCAGTCCTTACACTCCTAAACTGGTTCATGCGAAAACTGGCCTCGGAAGATGGCCTAAAATGCGTCGTGCAAGATAGTCATCTTTTAAAAGTCATCGTTGTCCCTAGTCGCCAAATCGCGACAGAAACAGAATCAGGCATCGGGGTGATCCGAACTAAAACGCTTTGTGCAAGGGGGTCGCCGTTTGAATGACGTCGTTGTCCCTGGACGCTATTCGATCCAGAGATAGAGTCTGTTATCTGGGATAAATAGCGTCTTGGGTGGCAGCCACCTTTTAAATGGCGTTGCTGTCCCCAGACGCCATTTAACCCTCACAGACATGTTCTCCCTCCGCCTCTCCCCCCCAATTCACAAGGTGGGATTTTCTCCCCCAAATGGCACAAAAACGTCATAAAATAGAGGAGTGGGAGGAGAACCCTAAATACCCAATAAAAACCCACCATTCCTAATTTTATGATATTAGCATTTTCACTCCGAGATTCCCCTAAACATGCTTGAAAGCGGGAAAACATAGTTTTAAACAAAACATTGCGAGGATCGTCACCTTACCGGTTACTCAAACTCCTCCGAGTTCCAAGCCGCCGAACCGCCACGCCACACGCCGCTGCCGGTACCGCCGTGGACGTCGTTACTCCACCGGGACGTCGGCCGCCGTCCGGAGAGAAATGCGCCGTAGAGGAAGTGGTGGTGGTAGTGATGGAAGTAAAGAAGTTGATGGAGTGGGGGGAGAGGAAGAATGGGGAGAGGAAAGGAAGGAGAAGGGGGAAAGGGGCGCCGGAGACCGGAGAGAAGAGAAGAGAGAGAGAGAAAAAGAGGAAATGAGGGAAAGGAGAGAAGGTTCACGGGATCAAGCTGAAATCAATTAAAACCCATCGTCCAAGGCCAACGTCATTCAGACGACAAGACGGGTCGTACACTGGCATACTAGGGTCGTACTATAAATGGCGTCGTCCATACAAGACGCCATTCAGACGAAAAGACCGGGGCCGTACTCCCGCGGCCTAACACCAGCCCACGTGGCGTCCACGTAGCACAACCTAAAACGCGTCCACCTAATCGGATGTCGTTTGAACCCCGTCGAGCAAGCTCAACACGAAAAAGAACTCAAACCCCAGCCCCACAAAGGCTCAAACCAAGAGATCCAACTCCGAAACTGACTCGATAACCGGATCCGAAACCTCAATCCTTACAACAGCGATATCATTAAAAAAAAACATCTAAAACGTATATTGTTTGTACCAAAATCTTCTAATTACAATGCCAACATTTTCAGAAAAAAACAAATCTCAAACCCTCAAGCTGAACCCAAAAATTTCATCATTCTCTCAAAGCTCCTACTATAGATTCTACTAAACTAAACTGAAATGATTGAACAAAAACTAAAACCTTGAGAACAGTAGCAAACAAACCCCAATAGAAGCTCACAGCCGCTAAGCTCCAAAAGTCTCCTCAGCCTCGGAATCTAAAAATGTCGATAAGTTTAATAAGTACAAATACTCAAAAGACTTCAAAACCATCACAAGCTAACTATATAGTTAATTAAAATCAGCAAATAATATTTATTTCTAAGGAATATGCAAGTCTAAGCATATGTCTAAATTCAAAGAAACAATTAACAAAACATGATCATAATTTCAAAAACAATCAAAAGCATTTTTAAAAAATAACAATCTGATAGAACAGTCGATCAGAGATATTTTCAGAATTTCCTATGAACAATTTCTGGTCAGAATTAATCGAATTCCAAATGTTATATTAGATAATCGAATTTCAAAGAAATATGACAAATAATCAAATTTAGCATAAAAAAGACTAATAATCAAGAAATAAATCAAAATTAATAAGAATATAATTGATTATCGCTAGTTAGATAATCGAACTAAGAAATAGGCTTGGTCGAAGCCAAATCATAGAATAATTGAAGTCAAAAGACATATAATCAATTATTAGACACAAAGATAATAGCTAAAACAAAGGCCTAATCAATTACAAAATACATGGGTAATCAATTAGTAGATAGAAGATAATCAAAGACAGAAACAAAAGTCTCATCGATTATTGAACAAAGGCATATTATCAGGATAAGAAGTAATTGAAGTCAGAATAAAGGCTTAATCGATTACAAGACATAAAGCTAATCGATTTAACAAATTGCAAAGATAATAGATTACAAGAGTATAGTTAATCGATTAATAAACTAAAAAGAATCGAAGGGTAAATCGATTACAAGAGTGAAAGGATAGTCGATTAGCAAACTAAACGTAATCGATAGCATAGAATGTAATCGATAACTCAACTAGTGGCTTAATCTATAGATTACATATGAAACACAATTGATATTTTGAGCATGTAATCGATAGTAGAACATAGATATATTTGATATATGTGGGGTGATTTTCTGAACTTATAACTTAACCTATCTTTCTTTAGTTAATCTATTAGGGTCTGTAACCACTTGAATAGTGTCCGGATCTTTAAATAATTAATTTTTTAGATAATCTTTCAATCAATTATTCTAAAGTCTAAACTCATTAACTTATAGAAAGATAGATTGATTAATAGAGCATCAACCTCAGTCAATTTGATAAATATTGATCAGAAATCAAAGATAAAAGTTTGAACTGATATGATCAAAAGGTAACTAATTCCATATATATATTTAAATAGGTTCAAAGGATCCAAAATAATCAGAATTTCAAGAATTAATACAATCTGAACTAAATTGAAGTAAATTAAATGATTCCACTTAACTGAATTGAATCAATTATACTCAACATAAAAAATCAAAACTAAACTGAATTGATGTTTGAACTACTTCAAATTCTCAAAATATTCCTGAATTCATAAACTGACATATTCAAAAAGATCCCAAAGGATCATCAAATAACCAAAGTTCAGACTAAAAAATTATATGTGCTAAAACATATCAAACATATATCAAACAAGACTAACATAAAAACATTCCAGTCACTTTAGAGAGACAAAATATATACCAAGCACCTGGCCTTCAGTACTAGCTCATGGCCACTATATGACTGGGGAGTCTCATGTCCATCCTATTGCTAGTAGATCTCGGCCAAACTTGTGAATGCTTAATATTTTGGCCTAAACTCCCTTAAAGAAGCAATGCCTGATCCATAGTTCTTACCAAATTTGTACATAATTATATATTCAAGAGTTTAAACAACAAATATCACAGAACTGAACATAATTGATAGATCAAAGCCAACAAACTATAAAGGATCAAATCTGAACATATGTAGAAGACATAGAATAATAATAGAACTAATTGAAACTGATTTCTAAAATTAAAAATAGATAAAGAACATATGACAGACTCAAATAAAGAACAAATAATAAGATTCGAAATCCATATTTGAAATTAGTAATGTATTTACATATAAAATAGTTAAAAAAATAGATAGAACAAATTAGATTCAAATTTAAGAGCAGATATAGATCAAAAATAAGTTCAAATCAAAAACAGATTCAGATTATAAATAGATGCAAATCTCAAGAACATATTAAAACTTCAAAATAATATTTTTTTTTTTACATATAAAATATTTCTTGCTTTGGCAAATCCACCTGCCTCTCACAATCAAGGCTCTCTCCAAATCCCAAAGATAAGCCTCCCTCCAACAACCACAGGCCTCTAAGAAAAATCCCAGCAAAATGGACGAGTACCAGGCTAAAAGGTCTATTTATAGGTTCACATATCCTAGTTCTCCCGTCAAAAACCTGATCCTATTGTCTCTGCTCCCACCAACCTAATCTTAATTCTATTATAGCACAACACCTACTAATTGCTTTTATAACAATATCCCAGACTTCACATGCGCCTCTAACAACCTAGACTGCCAGCTCACCCCATTACTGACTACCTGGATTGACAGCTCAGCCAATACTAACCACTTGGGTAAATAGCTAACAAACTAATAGCCGACAGATAACTAATCACTTGAATTAATTATCAATAAATTAACTAATAAATTTAATTAATAACTAACTAATTAACTAACTATCCAACTCTCAGCCTATCTTCTAATTGATTACACAGAACAACTTCTAATGGATTACCGCGAAATAGCTCTGGTCAAAAGTCATAATAAGTTGACTCATCTAATCAATTACTCAACTGGCCTCTAATAGATTACATATCTAAATCAAATCGATCGCATAGCTCTGAACCAAAACATAAAACATCTAATCGATTATACTGCTAGCCCCTAATTGATTACATAGTTCTGAAGCATAGGGCATAACAAGTTTCCTCCACATGTGCTGATTTTAGGCCTATTAGTTTATGCAATTTTGCTTATTAGATCGTCTCTGACATCATTAATAATTATCTCTCATCTCGTTACCTTGCAAGAATAGGGTGCTTTTGTCAAGGGTGAGTTCATTGTACAGAATGTCTCTCTTGCTCAGGAGTTGGTTCAAGAGTTGGGCAGAAAGGTTCAAGGCCATAATTTCATCTTCAAATTGGATACCGCTAAGGCCCATGATATGATGGAGTGGGATTTCTTATTTGAAGTCATAAGGCGGTTTGATTTCTTTCCATCTATCATATATCTTATTGATCCATTGCTCCCTGATTGTTGGTTTTCTATCATGTTCAATGGTGCTATCTTTGGTTTCTCTAAATCTTCCTATGGACTTCATCACGGTGATGCCTTTGCTCCTTCCTTATTTATCATCACAAAGAAGGCCTTTAGGAGGGGCTTGCATGTCTTTTAATTCTCTTCATGTGCCCTTTGGCTACTCGCTTGTTCCTTGCAGATTATACTCTTCTTTCTATAAATGATTATTCCAAATTTGTTAGACATTTTATGAGACCTAGTTAGATTTTATGAAGCCTCTTTTCACAGCAAGTTAATGCATCTAAGAGTTGTTTTTTTTCTCATAATTATTTATCCCTAGAATGCAACAGTCTATTCCTTTATCATTAGCTTTGTTAAGAAGCAACTTCCCTATAAGTACTTGGCAGTTACATTTTTTACAAGACATACCAAGAGGTTTTTCTTCCCCATACAATTGCTAAAATCCACAGCAAACTGAGCTCTTGGAAAGCTGGTCAGACTTACCCTCATCCAACATGTATTATATACAGTCCCCATTTATATTATATCTACTTTAGCTTTGCCTAATGCCACCATAGCTGATTCGGGCAGGTTGTTGGCCAATTTTCATTGCGGATTTAATGCTGGTAATCCAGGGAGGCATTTGATATACTGGGATCATCTTTGTAGGCCCATTTCTTATGGAGGTCTTGGAATCATTTCTCTCAGAGAGATGCAGCTTTCTCTCAAAATGAATTGTTGTGCAAGGCTTTGAGTTCTCATTTTTTATGGGATGTTTCTTTAAAGCTAAGCACCTTTATCATATGCACTTATCTGAGGCTTCCTTTCATTTTACTAAAGCTCTTGATAGACAGCTTTGGCTTAAAGATACTTCTCTTCTATATGCCAACTATAAGATTATTACTGAAATCTCAGGAGCTTCTGTATTTTGGACAAACAAGTGGATTGGTCATGCTCCTCTCAAATCTTTTTTGCCTGACGTGTTTTGGAATTCCATAGTCGATCAGCTTGTTACTATCTTTGATATTCTTACATCCCCATTGCTTATCATAGAATTTGTGCTTCTTGATATTCTTTCTGACATTTCTGTTGTCCAGCTTTCTTTGGAAGATGATAGGTAGATTTGGTGCCCCACCCCCCATGGGTCTTCTCGACTAAATCAGACAAGTATATCTCTCTTCTACCATGAAATATTTCACCTGTTGGGTAGGGAAGTGTGTCTAGAGTTTGTTTGGGCCTTTTTTGCAGCACTCATTAGTAACTGTTTCATTTAATTTCTCAATTTTATTGGATCATAACAAAATCCTGGGTCATGATAACAAATTTATTTAAACATGGATGAGCCAGTCATGAAGAGTAGCTGCAGTGCAACAAGTACCCCAAACTCATAAATTAGACGATGCAGTTGGTGAAAGAGTGAAGTAGCAAATATCTATTGAGTAATATTTTATTCACTACCAGCTTATAGGCTTCGACCAATAGTGAACTAGTCAATAGACAATTTAACTGGATGTTACAACAGCTTAGTCACCACGCATATCAACTAACTCTTGCAAAGAAAGCAAACATGCGTCAACTTTGTAAGAAAGATCAGTCAAATGGCGTGTGGACTAAGAATGCCACATAAAAATCTGTTACATGCATAGGTTTATTTTGGGAAAGTTCATCAGATAAATCGTTTGCTAATGCAAATCCTTGGAGTACTAAAAAACACAACAGCTGCCCGTCTTCTAGATCATCAGTTTTTTTCTTTTTTTCCCCTGAAAAGTCACTGCACACAGTAGATTTTACATTGTACCGAACAGTTGATCTTGATGGTATCCCCAATGGTTGGGTTAAAGAGCGCAGGGACGTCAATGTGAAGGGTTGATCGAGCACATTGGGTAATGCCGGGAGACAGACATCCATCCCCTGGCATCAGAAACACCCTGGTCAAGCCCTTACATAATGACCAAGCAGGCCAAGATTTGTTGGTCCAAGCATATGCCAAACCATCATCATCAAAGCCCATATAAGCCCTGCCCTGCTGATACCGTGTGCAGTGTGATCTCATCTAGGCTCTATCCCTCTTCTCCCATGGAGCGAGTCAAGAAGCATTAATAACAGCTCATGCTGAGGGACTTCGTTCCAGTCCCTCATGGTGATGCATATCCAGCATCCAGCTGACGAATTTGAAGCCAGTACTGGGTAAGTGCATTTGGGGTGGTCCACCATGCCCACAAGCCTCCTGCCAGGCTGCGAGCAAGCTTCTACGATACAACGGCTACGTTTATCAGTATCTTGTATGGAATACTATAAATAAATATACAAACCACAGAGAAATCCAAGTATTCAGTCAATATATTGCACAACATCTTCACAATCACTATCAAGAGATTCCAGGCACACAAGAAAGGGGGGCAGAAGCATTCACAAAACTGGAAGGTGCCAAAAATATTTGTATAAAGCTAAAGCGACATGATTGTTGAGCAAAATATACCTTTTTACATCGACTATCACTAATACTTATGCACCCTTATTGCTGCTACTCCATGGTTTAATCACTGCTACCACGATGATGGCAACTATGATAAGAAGGATGATTATCGCAATGCACATCCATTTTCGGGAATTCTTCTGCAGTTTCTTTGCCTTCTGGAGTGCCGTTGTCCCTGATTGCACATGGTCAACAGCACTTGAAACCTGTGAAGAAATAAGGAACATTTTTTTATCAACCAGTGTGTTACAGCTAAACGTGGATGCTAGACTGTTACTAATTAATCCCTCCAATAATCATACACATCTTTCAATACTTTCCCAACAAGGATGCAGAACTGAGATGCGGCTAGTTACTGGATGAGGCATGCCAGTTCATTACCTGGGATTCAATGTTGTCAAGCATGTCACCTTGGGCCTCAACCAAGACAGACATATCCAGGAAAATCTACACAATAAAACAGTTAGAAGTTATAATCAGTATCACATGCAGATAGATGAACGTTTTTAACCAAGGCTATGAATCTCTTTGACAAAAGACCAATCCTTTCTTCTCAATAGGGTGCTTGATTACATCTTCTTTAGTGTTTTCTCTCTCATACTTTATTTTGGAAGAAAATGATGATCATAACCTCTGTTAACATCCCTTATTTTTAAAAAGTCACACCTTCATTAACCACCACCCCCCCAAAAAAAAAGGAAAGGTCCCCATTTGTTTTCTACCTTTTTTCCTAGGGAAGCAACGATGTGAACCCGTTGATGCCCAGGTGAGGGGCCACACCCCCCCCCTCCCCCCCCCTCTGGTTGGTCACCATGAACCTTTCCCTCTGTGAAGCTAAGCTGGGGGTGGGACGTCGTCACACCCACTTCCAGCAGCACGCCATCCATGTCACCCTATTGTCAGACACATGCAGTCCTACATGGTTACTATATGGTTGACATGTTTTGTTTCACCGAGGTCTATCACTGTGATTGACAGCCTCTGCCTGCATGAGTAGAGACACACTTGGGTCATTCCGGAGCTGGCTGATTTTAGTTGCCTGACTATCATGTGCAGCGGAAACGAAAGATCAACTTGTCCACTTCTCACACAATTGTGTCTACAACCATCGGGTGGTACTTCCTCGGGGGCTGCTTTACAGGTGTCTGATCCCTAACGTTCAAGCAGTGAACGGCCACAGTAGTTGGCAACCTGGTCACACACACCCCCCCCATCCGGAGAACTAATGTTCCCTAAATTTTTTCTTTTCTGCTTCTTCAGATCCTCACTTAGTGATAAAGCAGGAGAAGTTGGAGCTGGTGATGGTATTGGATGTGGGGGGAGAGGAAAGACCAAGTGGGTGGGAGTCTCCAGGGTAAGCCACATGCTAGCTTTGCCAGAACGACGAGAACAAACACAGCTACATGGTCTGGACAAACGTCCCAGATATCTTTAAAAAGTATCTACAAGTACACCAAATAGGATAATAACTGAGATGCAGCATTGTTAGAAATTAGAAGAAAACTTTATATGAAACAAACTTTGAAGATGACATAGCCTCACAAAGAAAGGTACAACCAAATGCCTTACACATATTGAAGTAAACATAAAACAGACAGACTGAACAAACGGGGAACAGAGTGGAGCTCACTTGTCATGCATAGTTCTTAGATTTGAGATGAATAGATCAACTAAATGGCAGCAAAAAAAAAATGTACATATAGTAGTTTATATCAATTTATTAATTTTTAGTTGCACGCATCAATGATTTGAAATTTATGGGCTCCAAAAAAGCTAAGTACCTGCTGCAACTCAAGAAGTTTCCTCTCTATCTCTCTTACAGTGTCATGACGCTCCTGAATCTCTGCAAGTGTGTCCATTACCTACAATGAGAGAAGAAGAAAGTCTTTTAGTCTCTAACTGTATTTACTTGTACAAGAGCGTTGCAGAAATGAAGACCAAAGTCTATAATCTGAAAGGCACTATAAGAAATTCATGATACCAAATGGATGTTAGAAAAAAACAACCAACCTGGCCTCGCCCTTGTTCCTGAATTGCTTTCTGAAATATTTGCTCACTGTCCCCAGTTTCTATCAAACGGTCAAGTGTCTGTAGAATTAACACCAACCATATATATCACGATGAATATGAAGAGCAAAACGTCTACAAACTGGATGACATCCCGATTAATAATTACTAACCTCCTCATCAGCACGATTGCCCGTTACTTCTCATACATGATATCCCAGAAAAATGTTAAAATTAGTGAAAACACAGTTAGTCCGCAATTGTGTACATGATGTCCATGCAGTGATAGAGCAGGAAAGAACCTGTAAAAACCCTTCTCTCAACAACCTCCCGATATTCTTGTTGGATGGTTTCCCTTAATGTCTGTAGTATAAGCAAAGAATTAAATAGATAGATATGCATGTAATTATGCATGAAATAACTCAAATCAACCAAAAGGATTTGTGAACATCATCTTAATGGATATATCTCACCACTATAAAAAGACCCCATACAAACAAAATGCCATCTTCCTAACATCCTAGTAGACCCATAACCCACTTCATCACCTAATCAGCTATGGACTTCCACAATCAATCATAAAATGAGACAACATAACTGACCAATACTCAAACGTCAGCAGCACAAAACAGCATGCTATAATGCAAGTCAGCAATCCTTCAAACATCATGAGACACACATGACTACAGCAATAGCGAAACTGTTGTCAAGTGCCAACTTTAAGGCCCCTGGCATCAATAGCTGCACCATTCAACAACTTTGACAAGAAAACTACGGTTTATTCTATACAGGAATGCAGCAGGCAGACAACAAAGAGATAAGGAAGATTTCTCATCACAACTTACGTAAAGGTTGTCCCTCCCCTTTCAAAAAAAATTTCTATTTGTTTGACAATCCAGAGTCACTTCCCCTTTACCATCTTTACAAGAGTGAATTCCCTAAAGACATTTTTTGGGGGATTTTTTTATATCAGTCCCTATAAATATAGTGAATTTGAAATAAACCCTTGTATCTTTAGTATTTTGATATTAGTCCCTATAAAGTTAACATAATTCAGTAATAAATCCTCCCAATTAAGAATCATTTAAAAGAAAAAATATTCATGAAATATTCTTCAAGCCAATGTTGAAATGGACGGAAATACTTGAAATGACTGAAAATTTAAAAATTGAACCCCAATGAACAATAAAAAAAATAACCTTATTGGGTCAAGCCTAATAATATTTTTTTAATTTTTTATTTTTTATTCTTTATTGTGCGATCATACCAGCACTAATGCATCAGATCCCATCAGAACTCTGAAGTTAAGCGTGCTTGAGCGAGAGTAGTACTAGGATGGGTGACCTCCTGGGAAGTCTTCATGTTGCACCCCTTTTAAAAGTTGACACTATGGAGAGAAGAAAAGTCAATATTGTTTGCATATTCAAGATACTAAATAGGTAGGAGAGAAAAGTAAGAAAGTAGAAAATACAGGCTACAAATTATGGTATACGGAAAATGAGAGAAATAAGAATAACGTAGGTATTATTATTGATAAAACTTTGAAGGATGAAGTAGTAGCGGTGAAGAGAGTAGAAGATAAGATTATCCTAGTGCAATTAATTATACAGGAAGATGCGATTAATATAGTTAATGCCTATGCTCCACAAGTTGGATTAGATAGTGAGAGTAAACGGAGGTTTTGGGAAGATATGGATGACCTTAAGCAGAGTATACCAAATGAATAGAATATCTTTATTGGTGGAGACCTTAATGGACATGTAAGAAGTGAACGTCAGAGTTATGAGAAGGTTCATAGAGGCTTTAACTTTGGGACCATAAATGAGGAGGGAAAAAGTATCCTCGATTTTGCTACGGCCTACGACTTTATACTAACAAATATCCACTTTATAAAAAGAAAATCTCATTTAGTGACCTTTAGAAGTGGACAAAATAGAAGCCAAATTGACTTCCTTCTCATAAAGAAGACAAATCGTGCTTTATGCAAGGATTGCAAAGTTATCTCCAGAGAGGCCTTAATAAGTCAACATAGGTTAGTGGTCTTAGATATTAAGATTAAGACATAGTCAAATATGTTTAAAAGGAAGACTGTTGCTAGAACAAAGTGGTGGGAATTAAAAGGGATGAAACAAGTGATGTTTAAAAATGAACTTCTCAATATGGGTGATTGGAAGTCAGATTTGAAAGCCAATATTATGTGGATAGATATGGCCGCAAAGATTAGAGAAGTAACTGAAAAAATGCTCGGAAAATCTAAAAGATATGGCCCACCTACGAAGGAGAGGTAGCGGTGGAATGAAGAGGTACAAAAGATGGTGAAGAGTAAAGAGAATGGTATAAAAGATTGCCAAAGTGTAATGATAATGAAGCTTATGAACAATACAAGATAGCAAGAAAGAAAGCAAAAAAGGTCGTGTTAGTCAAGTAAGAGCTCAAGCCTTTGAAAAGTATATGAGAAATTTGAAACCAAAGATATTTATATATTAGCAAGGATGAGAGAGAAAAGATGTCGAGATATTAACTAAGTTAGGTGCATCAAAGATAGTGAAGGAAAGGTTTTAATGAAAGATAAGAACATCAGAAAAAGGTGGTGAAGCTACTTTGACAATCTTTTTAATGATAATCATAGTGGAAACATAGTGGGCATAAAATATACAACAGAACGTAATGTGAACTATACTAGGAGGATTAGATCTTCGGAAGTCAAGAAAATATTAAAGAGGATGAAAGTAAGTGAAGCTTGTGTCCCTAATAGAATTCCTATTGAAGTATGAAAATGTTGAGAAAATGTAAGGATGGAATGGTTAACCCAACTGTTTAACAAGATCTTAATCTCTAAGAAAATGTTAAATGAATAGAGGATGATCACTCTTGTACCTATTTTAAAAACAAATAAGACATCTAGAACTGCTCAAATTATAGGGGAATTAAGCTCACGAGTCATACTATAAAGCTATGGGAGAGAGTTGTTGATGCGGGACGAGAATGGGGAACTCCGGATGAAGGCTCGGAGGCCAGGGAAGAAGAAGAGACGACAGGGGCTGAAGAAGACAAACAGGAGAAGAAGGTTGGGAGGAGAAAGAAGAACAGGGGCACACCCCAAAGCTTACACATAGGCCCATCAGGGGTCTCCTATGCACACACAGGCGGCTGGCTTTCATTCTTCAATCATTATCTCTCTATAGCAGGAACGTTGGGTCATGGGAATGACCCAAAAATCTTGCTCTGATACCAAATCTGATGCGGGACAGCAAGGGGAGGCTTGGATGAGTGGCTTAGAGGCCTAGATAGAGGGAAAGAACACAGTGGGGAAGGGGAGATGAAGCTGGACAAAGGGAGAACAGGGGGGGTTCGGGAAGAAGAAAATAGGTGTTTGGACAATATAACCTAGCTATCTCTTCTATCGGATTTATTAGATCTTATGGTTTGGCTTTTTGTTTTATTTGAAAAAATATAGGTCGGTTTTATGTATTTTATTTCTTGGACTATGAGAGTTTGGGATTAGCCCTCAAAGAGTCCGGGACTTCGGATCAGGCGAAGATCCGAGTATATGACCTCACTCCACTGACCTCAGTCAATGTTAATTACGTCGAGCAATCGCTCAACAACTCTTGATTAATCGTTCATATGATGCCCTTTAAACCGTCTAGACTACTACGCTGCATGCACGCAAGTGAAAGATAGCTTTTTTAAACCCTTGGCCTCACCTAAGTCTTTTTAGGGTATTTGGATTTGGTTCAATATCTTGGGGTATTTGAATTTACACCAAGACTTTTTAGAGTAAACTCTTAAGTGTTTAAGATTCATTCTTAAAGGGTTTTGGGATTGATTCCCAATCATTTAAGATTAATTCCAAGTATTTAAGACCCCTAAAGGTATCTTTTTAGGTTTTTAACACCTTATGGGAGGTTTGAAAACAACTTCAAATGTATTTTTAGAATTATCTTGGATACACTTCTATTACAAGGATATTTTGGTAATTTTACCTCAAATTGGGTTTATTAGACTTAGTGTCGATCTTTATATTTTTCTGTGATTTTTACATGTTTTTATCATACTGAGGGTATTTTTATAATTTTATCCATCTTATTAGGTTTTGGAGGGGCATTTTAGATATAGAAGCATATATTTTTTATTTTTTATTTTTCTTTTTGAGATTTTTCTGTAATTTTTTACAGATTTTTATCAAGAGGGAGGATAATTTCATAATTTGGTTAAGTTCTGGGACATTTTGGGTATTTCGAAAATTTTACATTTCAGATTAAATTCTTTCAGTTTTTTTACTGCTTTTACTGAATTTGATCAATTTTTATGTTTATCTTTGATATTTTATTAATTTCTTAAGTGGGTAAAGGTTACTTTATGGTTTTTATGTGTTCGAATATTTTCAGATTTTTTGGTTTTCTGTTTTTATTGATTTTTATTAATTTTCACTGTATTTTTTGATTTTATTTATTGAATTTTATTAATTACCACAGGTTTTAGTGATTAATTATGGTTTAAATTATTTTTTGACTTAATTAATTTGCCTTGAGTATTAGGTTTTATATTCAAAGTTTTATTCTATGTTTGGGGATGAGACCAAGGTTAATTAATTAAGTGTTTACAGATTTTAATCATTAAGAAATTAATTATGTATGTTATAAAAATAATATATGATATTATTTAATTAATAAATTTGATGACACACACATGCACACAATTTGCACAAAGAACTTCTTTCATTATTTTGACAGAGTTTCGCCTTATAAAGAAGGCATTTACAACAATAATTCGGCAGGGGTTTAACTTAGGAAAAAGCCTTAGGAAGAGAGCCTCCCGAGACGAAAACTCCTCAAAACGCAACAAACCCAGGCGAAAGCACCAGATTCGGTCTTCAGAGCAGCTGAACTTCCCCTTTGGAGCAAGGTGGACTTGTGTGCTTTTTTCACCTTGTGTGTGTGTTGAAGATGAGGGTATGGGGTCCTATTTGTAGGCCCAAATTCGGGCCCAGTGGGGGGTGCCACCGGAGAGGCCCACGGTGGGGGGTGCCCACCGGTTTGCCCCTCTCTCCCCTTCCTTTTTTTCTTTCTTCTTTTTTTCTTTTGTTAGAGAGGGAGAGAAGAGAGAGAGTGAGAGAGGGGGAGCCACCGGTCCCCCCACCGGTGGGGGTACATCCCCCTTCTCCTCCTCCCTTTTTTTGTTTTGTATTAATGGGGTTTAGCCCATTAAATATCCTCCTTTGGCCAAATATGAATGGGGTGGATTTTCTTAATGGGGAGTTAATGAGGGCTTGGGAGATTCTTAACTAGGTGAGGGGTTAAGAACCCATTAACTCTCCCCTAATTACTCCCCCCGAATTAATCTCTCCCCTCCCCTTTTTTATTATTTTTTTGAATTTTGAAAGAAGAGAGAGAGGGGAGAACACCCCACCAGTTCCTCCCTTAGGGGGGAACCGGTGGGGGTCCACCAACCAGCCCCCCACCGGTTCCTCCCTTCTCTCTCTTCCCTTCCTCTTTTTATTTAAACAAAGGGAGAGAGAGAGGGGAGACCACTTGGTCAATTTGTTTTCTTTCCTCTTTTGGAGTTTGGAGAATCTTCCTCTTTGGGCTGCAGATTTTAGTCCTGCTGGACTGATTTTTAGGTCCATTTGGACCTGATATTGGGCTTTGATATCGGGCCCATATTGGATTTCTTATTGGGCCACTATGGGCCTAATATTTGGGCCTTCTTTAAGGGTATTTTGGACCCATTTATTGAAGACTTTTGGGCTGTTTTAGGACCCATTTTATGCTGCTGTTTGGACAGTTTCTTGCAGATTTTTGGGCTCCTATCGGGCCCATTTGGTGGGACTTATTAAGCCGTTTGCGAGACAACTCATTGCAGATTTTGGGATTGTTTTGGGCAGCACCCAAGAGTTTTATCGGGGCTGTTTCGGATCTCTTATCGAAGCCCTTTCAAGGCGCTCTCGCCTAGGTATACTTTCGCCCCCTTTGCATCCTTAATGCATGCATATAATTATATATCCGCATACATATAGGATCTATATTAACATGGACCTTCATATTGTAGGTGCATGTTCATTTTTCTTTTCACAACATAAGCTCATATGAATGCGAGCGTATGTCATGCATAGATATTTTTCATTGCACAATTATGCGCATATGCATATTTGGATAATCTTCATCATGCATGAAATTTTTCGGGTCAACAACAGGGCATCCCACCCTCACAAACCAGACCCCTACGGATCCACTCCCACAAAAAATGCACCAGGCGGCTGCAACTCTTCTCTTTCCCATTTCAGCATTCTATGCCCAAAAAAGGGGGAGTACATGGGGTTTATATAGGCCCCAAAAGGAAGCCCTAATAGGAAAATTACCAAGATACCCCTAAGACTCGTAAAATAGCCAAAACATGCATCAAAATTATAGAAAAATAGAAAAGACCTCAATTGGGCCTCTAATGGGCCAAATACAATATGCAAGGGCTCTTTGGCTCCATTTCTGCAGGTCTTGAATCCCCACCACCTCTCCTCTTCTTCTTTCTCATACTCTTTGTATTTCCCTGTAAATGCCATAGTGCCATTGGCGAGCAAAGAGGAATAACAGCCATCAGCCATTCCACTTCCTCCAAAAGACCAGCCATAACCAGTGGTAACTGGTTAGGACTTGTATGGTTCAGAATCCATTTTTCAACTCCTTGTCTTAGCCTTTGCCTTTCTGCATCAAGTACAAGAAGTTGGAAACATTCTAAGAGCATTTCTACAAGGACGCTACCTGTTGCAAAGAGGGGCATGTTTGGGTCAATCTTGATGAATTTTTCAAAACTACAAACCATTTTGATGAACACCTCCATCATCTTAGCATGGATGAGAATTATTTGATATTGGAAAGGTCCAATGGAACTAAAAACTGCTGAACTGGTTGAACCAGATCAGAACCGAAGGAAAATGATTCAGTTCCAATGGGGAGGAACCAGCAAGAACCAGAAAGAACATGCCCAGTTTCAAGATCCTTAAGTTTCCTAAACAAAACAGGCCACAGAGAGCTTCATCACCTATTTTCTCCTCCACTCATGGCAATGATGGGGATCCAGGACCAACGCACCATGATGGAGCACATTTATCACCGTCAGAGAGCTGTCCCAGCTTTGTTGTGGCTTGGAGATATCGCCAAAAGCTTGTTTGATGGATAGGATTTCTTTAGAGGAGTCCGTAGACTATTTCTTTGGCCCATCTGGATCCCAATAAGTAGGTTTTTTATTTTTTCTGAATTTTAGGTGCGATTTTCGTAATATTTATTGTGGTCAGAGATATTTCAGTCTTTCACTGCGTTAGGAGTCTTTCACTTTGTTGTGGCTTGGAGACTCACCGAAGCTTGTTTAATAATAGGATTTTTAGAGGAATCCGTAGACTATTTATTTTGGCCCATTTGGAGCCCATTAGTTGGTTTTCTATTTTTTCGAAACTTTAAGTGTGATTTTTGCAATATTTATTGTGGTTAGGGATATTTCAATCTTTTACTTAGTTAGGAGTCTGATTGGGGCGAGGTTTGAATTATTTCTACTGTTTACAAGCAAGTACACCCCTTTTTCAGTTAATGACGATTTTGGTTGCAAATTTTCAATATCTTCCTTATTTCTTTGAGATGGAGAACCAAAAATCCTAAGATGGAGTGGGGTGCGATGTCCTAGCCGCCAGTGCGATGCTGGAGGCCATAATCCCACCGCCGATGTGACACCAAAGGCCTTTACCTTCATATGTTCTCTCTTCTTCTTTGTACTCTATCTTACGCGACAATCGTGTTGCTGGCATCCTTGCAACAAGGTCGTCTCGTTCAACGTGCTACCACCACCAATGTATCTCATTTTGCATATCCCCCTATACGCGCCCCATGGATGTTTGTGCATATTTTTTTGAGATCAGTGCTAGTCACCTCGATTTGTGTGTCTGCTCCCTAGCGCTTTGTCTTTGTGGCATGCTTTCCAAGGCTACATTCTGAAATCCGCATACGCTTCCCAAGATGGTGGTCACTGACTATTCGAACATGGGTTGGGTTCCGTTAAAGGATGACATGGAGTGGATTGCATTGAAGAATGACATTGAGAGTCTACTTTCCAGAATGACCAAACCAAATGAGGTAATTTACGAGGCCGACCAAGCGCTAGCTGAGGAGTATTACAAGTAAATGGAGAAATAGTTTACGAAGCAGATCCGATGTTAGCTGAGGACTATTTCAAACAGGTTGATCCCAGATGTTCGAAACCTATGATGGCATCCTCTCCACTACACCAAGGCTCGACTTGGTCGTTGAAAGCTCTTCTGAAGATGGTCAGCCAAAGATTGTTCAAGCAACTCTCAGCCGACATGATTTTGACCACATACGGAGTGATATTGAGGTGTACTTTCCACATCAAGGCGAGGCTCTCCTCCGCATCGTGATCTCAATAGCATCAGCCGTGCTTCCTTGCTTTGTTGCTCTCATCATCTCCTTGTGGATATTCCCACATTTCAAAACTCGAAGACAAGTTTTCTCGACCAAGGGGAGAATGATGAGAATCTAGGACCAACGCACCATGATGGAGCGTGTTTACCGCCGTCAGAGAGTCGTTCCAACTTTGTTGTGGCTTGGAGACTCGCCAAAACTTGTTTGATGGATAGGATATTTTTAGAGGAGTCCGTAGACTATTTGTTTGGCCCAATTAATGGGTTTTCTATTTTTCTTAATTTTAGGTGCGATTTTCACAATATTTATTGTGGTTAGGAGTATTTCAATGTTTTCTTGTTTAAGAGTCTGATCAGGGTTGGGTTTAAGTTAATTCCACTATTTATAGGCATGTAGAACCCCCCCTCCCTTTTCAATTAATGATGATTTTTGTTGCGAATTTTTAACATCTTTCCTTGCTTCTCTAAGATGGAGAACCAAAAGCCCTGAGATGGAGAACCGTGTGATGCCCTAACCGCAGGTGTGATGCCAGGGGCTGTTATACTGCCGCCGGTGCGAAGCCAGAGGCCTCTACCTTCGCATGTTCCCTCTTCTTCTTTGTTGTCCCACTTCATCTCCCCAGCTCCCTCAATCCTCTTAAACTTCGATGCAGTTTTGAAACAACCTTAACACAAGCATTTATAATAGAAGCAAAGGAGAAACAGATGAACTGCAGATTTACAGCCCCACCAATCTGAATGGCCACTTCTGGCGATAATCTCCTTCACTAGAACTTGTTTCACTATATCAACTGGGGGAAAAATATCCTCTCAGACTCTTGTTATTACTTGGCATCATATTATCTGTACCTCCTGCACACAATTAACAAGTTTAGCAGTAAAAGCTTGATCCTTTTCTGCTAGAGATCTTAGGTAGAGATCATAACTCAGGATCATTTTGAAGACTGAAGACAGCCACAGCAAACCTATTCATTTGTTCATGAGGTCTGGGAAACAAATTAATTATGCCTCCCTAACCCCATCACACTTTGATCCTTTATCAATAGACACCTCGGGTTACACCAAACATATGGGAAGACTAAGACTCAGCATAGTGTATATGATTATGGCAGACAGAGCACTATTTAAGTGCTAATCTGGCCAGCTGGCCCACCTAGACTCCCCTTCAGATCTCATCCTGCCACCGCATAACTCCTGAACTTGATGTGGTCAGAAAAGGATCAATGGGAAAAGCCCAAAACAGGACAATAAATATCCAGATGCTCTCCATGGTTGGTCCATGCCAGCAGAAATCTTCCACTCTAGATGATCCCAGTCACTCTAATTTAGGTATCTTTCTTAGATCAATGAAAAAGCCCAAAACAGGACAATTAATACACACATGAACCCCCTGGTGAATCCATGGTAGAAGAGATCTCCATCCATTTGAGGGGAATCCAAGTCATTAAACTTCTGATGCAATTCATTCAACTAACTGTGAGTAAGTGAGATTCAACTCAGCATCATAAAAAGATGAGATGAGGTCCAACGAACTGATACTGAGTTTTTAAAACTTGATTAAACACCAAGGACAAACACAGAAAGCAAGAAGAAAAAATGAGATGCATATCTGACTGCCCAAAGAATCAGCGTGGAGTCCATGGAAGTATACATGTCCATCCATTCTAAAGGGAGCCCTGGCCATTAACCTTCCTGACACAACTCATTCAAGTAATTATGGGTCAGTGAGATTCAATTCAGCATCATAAAAACATGAGTTGAGGCCCAATAGAACTGATACTGATTTTTTTAAAAAAAAAACTTGATTAAACACTGAAGACAAATACAGATAGCAATAAGAAAAATGAGATGACTGTCTGACTGGTCAGAGAACCCTTGGTTACAAAAACCCATCAAGGTAAATCAAAGAGGTATATTGGACTAGCAAGTAGAATCCCTCTTAACTTTCTTCAGCCTGAGACATCGCTTACGAAAAGTTAAACTATACCTAGTTTTCCTCCAAAATGCAAATCCACATTGTATTTCCAGATAATCCTTTCTTTTTAACCGTTGGGGTCACTAAAGATATGTTTTTCCTTGATGTATTACATCCTTCCCTATCTGGGGTTTCGCTTGCTAAGAACCTGGCAAAGCTCTGATGATAAAAGATATGACCGCAAAGAAACACAGCTACAGTGAGCATGTCTACTAAAGCTTCAAAATGGAAAATATCTGCACAATGGCAAGCCATACTATACCAAAAGGTTAAAAGCAAGATGATCAGTATCTTACCCTTTTTTAAGTTATAATTTTCAAGCATTAGAATTAATATCAAATTCTTATAACATGTAAAACTATCTTTGCTCTCTTGCACATAAACAAATTCAGTTTGAGTGTGTCACCTGGAATTCAGACATTTTCTCCTTCAACTTCTTCTTTAGTGCACTGCATTGAGAAAAACCAATGATGCGAGTGAAAGAGGAGATTATATTTATGCTTAAAAAAAACACATTTCTAAAATAAAATAAAATTACACAGTAGTGGCAGTTCTTGATCGATCGATGCCTGATCCTTTTCCACAGCCTGGCTTTTGTCTGTTGGCTAAATTCTATTTCCAATGAAAGAAATTTCATCACTTGACTGAATTTTTTAAAAATTATCATTGTAAGCCAGAACCAAAGGAAGCATTTTACCTATGGAATTGCTACATCTCAGATTACTATGCAAAGGAAAATATTTACAAACAGGTCTAAAGCAATTGAACTTTAAACTATAATCGTTGATGAATGCATAACCGAATGAAAGGTGAATAGATGTTGAGATAATGAAACTGTTCACAAGTAGGACTACAAGAAAAAACTAGATGAATTGAGAAGTGAGCTCGAAGAGAAATATCTAAGGAAAATGGCAACTAAAAGTATAAAGCTGTTTTAAATGAAGTGCATCCTTTAAAACAAGCCCACCACTTGTTCTCCAAGAATCTATTCATTCACCACAGAAGTGGGCAGGGAAAACATGACAATATAACCCAGCCTGCTGATTGAAACAGTATGTTTTGTGTCTTTTTCTGTTCTTTTATTGCACCATTAGGTTGTAATTCAGATGAAAAGTAGGTGTGCAGACCTTCGGTTCATTAATCACCCTGATGTCAAGGAAAATCTAGAGACGACAGAAAGAAAAATACTACATAGTTCTTCCTAAAGGAAACAAAATGTAATGGAAATAATATTAGCTACTGAAGCCCTTCCAGATAACTCCTCTTTCCCCCCTTTCAAAGGGTGAAAGGACAAATGAGGAGAGAATCTCATGGATTGCAGGATCGGCCAATCCCGATCCGGATCGGAAGGTCCCGACCCGATTTTGGGGAGAAATCACTGCCCCTCCCCCCTCCCAATATTCATTAAAAAAAAGATTGGGATCGGCCCATATCGGAGCCGGATCGGCCGATCCGGTACTGATACGGCCCGATCAGGCCAATCCCGGATCCCCCCTTAAAGGGGATCAGAAGCCAGCAGCAGCATCGTTTCACTACTATTGCGGCTCCCCCTCCCCCACCCGGTCCCCCCTGCCGCCGCCATTCTCTTTTCTCTCTCTCTCTCTCTCTCTCTCTCTCTCTCTCTCTCTCTCTCTGACCTAAAGAGGGGGTTTCATGTTAAATACTTCAGAATATATCTTCTTTAATTAGTGCACAACAATAATTATTAGCGAGTCATTCGTCTTTAATGTTCATGTTTTATAGATGTGTATGATTTGCATTCATTTTCATTCTACATTAATTGAATAATATGTATACATTTTTTTCTTTTTCTTTTTTCTAATTTTTATTAATTTTAATTGATTTTTTAATAGGGACGATCTGGATCAGTCCGTCCTCATCAGGATCGGCCGATCCAGATCGGATCGGGATCGGCGGGTCCCGATCCCGCAACCCGACCCGACCCGGAATTCCATGGGAGAGATTGACAAAGCTTTGGTGGCATAGGCTGAAAAGGCAAAAAGCTTGTTGAAAGAAATAATGAACATACATCTTTGTCAAGTTCCTCGAGTTTGGATTTGGCTATACGTGCAATTTTTCCCACTTCATCAATATCTTTCTCCATCCGCTGCTTGATGGCTGCAAGCAAATATAGAATTAGACACTTTGTGTGTGTGTGTTGGGGGGGGGGGGGGGGGGGGGGGGGGGGCGGTAGGTATACTGAAAATCACCTTTCATGGCAGATGCTTTAGTAACAGCCTTGGATTCCTCATTTGCATCCTGTATAACAGTCAACAAACCTAGTGAACAAGAAGATATTTACCAATTTAAAGCTTGACTCAAGTAAATCAATGTTCTCTTAATTCCGATAGTACAAATTTACTAGTAATGAGAAGAAATAAAGGAAACAAATAGCTAAAAGATGAGATGGATCTGCATGACAAACCCCACATCGACCACCTATAAGACCAACATGCAACAAAGTTTCTACAGAAAACTTTGTGTAGTGAATGGGGTTGTGAATTTGGTATGATGCTGAGCATTTTCCAGTGTTGTTTATTTTTGCTTTTGCCATCTGCTGGATTATACTTGTCATTTCAACCTTACCATCAGCACAAGAAGCAGGAGCCAGGGGACACTAACATATATGAATTCCCTGAGGAGGTTAACAAAAACTCAGCATCTATCAAGTCATGACACTCAACTATCAATTTGATCAAACTAGCATCTATCTAGATGAGTTCCACCAATTATTTAAAAATGCCTAGGTGGAGCAGATCAGCCGAACCCCTTACTGCCTATGCAGACTGCCTTGACAGCGAGGTGGATGCCTCGACTCTGAGGCGGTTCTTTTTTCAGCCTTTTTTTAAATTTCTTACATGCATCCTCTACCAATTGATAATGCCATTATATGTGGATAATACACATGCAATAAGAGTTTGGAACTACAGTGGACCTCTTTGCAGTTTGCAGTTGCTGCCTTTTGCAGATTCCGGGGTACCTCTTTGCAGTCATCATCTGTTTCCACTGTACAGAAGACAGCAATATGAAGAGCCCATGGAGGAGTTGAAAGGAGCTCCTGTTGTGGGTCTGATCAAAAGATATTTATAAGGGGTAATTTGTTTCCAAGGCCATCTTAATTAATTAATTAATTAAGAGGGTATTATGAACATTCAAGATGACAGTGATCCATCAACTAAAAACTTGCGATAGACAGGTGGAAACCACCAAGGTGGGGAAGGGTTGTGAGTCATCTAGGTGACCGATTTACAAAACACCAAGTTCCATTCTATCAAATTCCATCATTCTTTTTTTTTTCAGAAGAATGGTATGATTGACACCACTAAGTTTATGTTAATAAACAGAGGTAGTACAACCAGATGGCTCATGGCTAAGAGGTGAGATTCCCCTTCCATCAAAAAAACCACAAAAAAAACAAAAACAGATTACACCTGTAAAAGAAAATTCTACTCAGTGGTAGATAAAATAGATAGCCCTAAGTCAAATGTTCTCAACATAAAAATTACTTCCTGGAAAGATGATATCATTCCACTCCTTCCAGATGCTCCAGCACACCATGTAGGCAGTGAGAAGTAACATCTTGTTGCTGATCCACTCGAACTATTTTGAAGGTACTCCACAGTCCACATATCTTGGACGATGTCAAAATTTATGTTAAAGTCAGTCAAGACTACAATCTGCTAGTATCGCATGTGATGAAAAGATGATTGGCATCCTCTTCCTCCTGTCCACAGAAGGAACACAAGACTTCACAGTTTCCATCCCATTTTCCTCCTATAGACCTTTGTGACTACACGTTTCTCAAAGAGCAACCACATGGAAGCTCTAATTTTGAGAGTACTTTCCACACTTCTCTGAACTTAGGACACAGAGGAAACCTGCCATCAATCATCTTATAAAGAGATTTCACTGAAGAAAATACCATTATCTTTGTCCCAAAGGAATTTATCCTTTTGATTTGGTAAGATATTAATCTGTGACAGCATCTGAAGTAAAGAAAAACATTGTTCAAACTCTTCATCTTTAAGAGCTCTTCTAAAAGTGACATTCCACTGTGTATTGCCTCCTGCTAAGCAATAAGCCTCCTGAACTGTTGACCATTTATTCAAAGAAACACTGAAAGGCTGCAGGAATTTTTCCTTTAGAGTGAAGTTTCCAGCCCATGTATCTCTCCAGAAAAGAATGGTGCTTCCATTTCGCACTTTTCTACTACCACTTTTTCAATCCATTCACCAGTCCGAAATATACCTTTCGAAATCAAGCCTGTGTTATCTGAATTGAGGAATAAACTGTGTTGTCTCCTGTAGTGTACACAAACTTCCTTCCTCTGTCATCAGTTCCCATAACCATTTACCTTGAAGTGCCGCATTCATAATATGCATATATATTTTTAACCCCTATCCCCCATGCTTAACTGGTCTACAAACAGTGTCCCATTTGATTAGTGGAATACCCATTAATCAATCATTGGAACTTCTCCAAATAAAACCTCTCCTAGTCTGGTCCAACTTCTTCTGTACAGCATTTGGCACGGCAAAAATGGATAAATAATGCTGAGGAATAGATTATAAAAATGAATTCAATAAAATGATCCTTCCTCCCAAAGATAGACTCCTTGACTTCCAAGTGGCCAATTTCATCTGCATTTTTAGTATCAAAGGGCCCTAATCTGCTGCATTAATGTAGTAGGCAGCTGCTCAGTTTTACACCCCAGTTTACCTGCACATTGTCTGAAAATGTCTACCTCCAAATTGATTCCTACAATGGAACTCTCTTCAAAGTTTATTTTCATTCCCAAGCTGTGTTCAAAAATCTTCAACAGAAATATCAGGAATCTAATTTGTTCTTTGTCTCTTCCATGCAAAGCAAACTATCATCTGCATATTGCATACGAGAAATGCATGAAGGATATTTTAACATCTTCGTATCCTGTATCAACTGCTCTCTTTCAGCAATCTTGCAAAGCCTACTCAACATATTGGCTACCAACACAAATAATAATTGGGATAAGGGATCATCTTGTCTCCAGCCCCTTAAGCTATAAAATAACCTGCTACTGACCCATTTAAGATTATTGAAAATGCGGCTGTAGTCAGACAGTTTTTTGTCACCTCTAAGCACTGGTCAGGGTCCTCAGGGAAACCATGAATTGCCTAACATTGCCAGGGTACTTGGTCATTTGCTTCGTTGAAATCCAATCTACATAAAGACCTTTCTTCTTTGCTTTCTTGTTAGAAAATAATACTTTGTAAGCTACTAAAAGCATCTTTAAGTCTTCTACCAAGAACAAAAGCAGTCTGATTCTCTTCAATAAATTTCTCAATTACCTTACTCAATCTAGCATCCATCACCTTAGCAAAAAAATTGTATGAACCATTCAGCAAACTGATAGGTCTATAATCTTTCAATTCTAGGGAATCCTCTTTTTTGGCATCAGCACTGAACAAAAATTCCATCATTTATGTTCAACAAAAAACAGTCAACAACCGAAAACTGCTAAACATCTAGGTGAGCACCATGATGCAACATATCCTCTCATTTAAAGTCTCAAGCGCAAAGAGCCACAATCAATCAATCAATTAATCAACATATACTTTATCCATTCATTGTTAGAACACAGACACAATTGACAAGTGTTGACATGTACATGTGTCGGCCAAGTCAAATAATTAAACATAAGATACAAGGAGGTGGGAGAGCACATATTCACAACTACTCACTTGTAAAATCAACTAAACCTCATCCACGATTGATGGAAAAGGTGATTGTGAATTTCAAAAAAGACCTAAGATCTTATTACAAGTCTCTGACACGTTGGCAAACCCGAAACTGGAGTTTCACAATGTGTATATCACATTCAAAACCTTCAACAGGTGCCAACACATTACCCGCATGTCCAACACAAATATGCACTGTCGCAGACACATGATCACAAAGTATTTCAAGTTTCAAAAATTACCCTCAAATCATGATTGCGCAGCATAGTGATTGGCTGTTGACATGAAGTCATCACCCCAAGTTTTTCAGAAGTATGTTTTACAAATAATAAGCATTACAAGCCACCTTGAATTTAAGCTCCTTGGGTAGCTACTGAACACAACTCCAAGGAAGGTATAAAGTATTATATAAACCATGGTATCCTCAAGATCAAACAGAAAGTTATGACATGAAACAGTGCAGCATAACCTGAGCAAAAAATATATGACCACAAAGGAACAAAGGAGAAAAAAATTAATGCTACTTATCAGAAAGAAAAAAAAAAAAAAAAATTATCCCCACTTAAAAATTATAGGATCAGCGATTATTCAACTCTTCCATATATTTCTATCCTGAGCAGTTGACTACACCACATGATATACTTGGTACATCCAAATTAATTTTAATTACTTCAATTCAGGTTCTTAGGTTTCCCTCCTCTCCTAGTGCCATCAATTTGTATGGCATGCTCCTCTTCAAACACTAATAGCCTTGCTACTGGCATCACCTTGCAGAGGGTTAACATCAGGAAGGTAGCCAGCTGCAAAACTTCATCAAATCCTTGGGACCTGACCTCCATTGGAGCTCGTCACCTTGAGATTGCTGGGGATGATGCTTATGATCACGGTTCACGATCATGACGAGGAGGGCATAGTCTCACTATGATGCAAATATTTGAACCTCCTCAAACTACTCTCACTAGTCTTTTCAACTATAAAAGCAAACCCTAGACATTTCCTAATATTTGAATTTCAGATTTTGTCTTTAATCCCACATATTACCTAGACATCCATGATTCCATTATTCTTATTTATTCTCATGTCTCCTATGTCACAACACTTTCCTCAATTAATGTTGCATGACCATAGTTTCTATGTTAGACATGATGTATGACACTGGCTGGAGACAAGTAAATCCTAGGGAAGGCAAGGCAGCTGTGACACATCCTCATCATTTCAACTTGGGGCAGACCTGAATAGACAACCACTCCTTATCAAGGTGAATGTAATGTGAAAACCCATAAGAAACTGTTAGGATGTATAATCGTTCTATACCTACAATTCTAAAGGTAGGTTTTAATAGTTAAATATTTGACATTGCCCTCACATTATTGTCTCCATGTCTAGTCTCACCATCTGCAGTATCTATTTTCTAGCTCAGACCCTATGTATGGGAAGATTTCCATTCAGTGGACATGATGACCATCAAGATTAAGTGTTCTCGCTTCGGATGTAAAAGGCAGGTGTGTAAGGGTTATTAATCACCTACATAAGTCTGTCAAGCATAAACATAACTGTTGAACATCCTTGCACCATTCTTCTTGGGGATCAAAACAATGTTGGAAGTGTTAAGATATGACAAAATTCCCGGTGTTCTTCCACCACATCAACTAGCACCACTTAGTCTCCCACCTAGGTGATGAAGTAGGGCAAGGCAAGCCAAAAACACCTCACATTTCCTCATGTTAGCCTCATTCAAGTTAGCACTCACCTATTTTGTCTATGCCAAATGTTTGTACCTTTTTAAATTATGTGGTACCAATTTTGTACTGCTTTTTTTCTTATTGTTAATTATTTCAAAGAGGTTAATGCCTTTTTAACAAGCTTCGGTGCCCCTTTTCTCTTACATATTGCCACATTTTTCTTATGTTTGTTGATTCATAAGACCAGTGTTTTATACAAATCGGTCTTTTACACATTGGACATGATCATTGTTCTTTTTTTTAAAGTGACAAGCCACAAATTCATTAAGAGAAAAAGAACGGTTACACATATAAGCCAAGAAGGTCCAAAACACAAACAAAATAAAACCTCTAGTTCACGAAGAACTAAAGTCACACAGTCACACAGACACAACCAAAATTACATGACCACTGTTTTACAAAGATTATAAAACCGGTAAGGATCAAAACAGGTAAGGATCAAATTACAAATTCCTTCCACTTCCTAGCTTTGTTCAAGATGGTGAACCTGTTACTTTGAGAAATTCCCGCTGCCCTTGCCCACTCCTCTGTCCAATAAATAGCTCCTCTCAAGATAACAAATGCACTATTGAATTCCTCGCTAAACCTCCTATTGTTCCTTTCAGACCAGATGGCCCAGCATAGCTGTCCCCATCAAAAACCATACATCTTTTTTATTTGAGTCAGGACATACACTTATCCACCACTTTAAGAGACCCATGACAGAAGAATGCTCCATCCATGTAATACCAACTGATCGGCATAGCACTGTCCACATTGTATAGATTATTCCATTGCTCATTCTTTATTCAGCTTTGGATTCGGAGCTGGGCAGCCTGTACCTCTCGGCCCACTCGGCCCAGACTCTCGACCACCCCCATAGGTTCCCATTCCCATTCCATCTCCATACTCTCTTATCATGAACCTCTTGACATAACTTAACATGGTTCACAATATTCAATAAGGAGATCAACTCTCGGTACTCCAAATCAGTGGGATCCCTTCTCAAAAGTATGTTGCAGTGACCACTATTGTCATGAGAAAGCACTTGGGCGATTGTATCTTCACTATTTACCCCATCAGCTCCCATTCCCATTCCATCTCCATACTCTCTTATCATGAACCACTTGACATAACATGGTTCACAATATTCAATAAGGAGATCAACTCTCGGTACTCCAAATCAGTGGAATCGGAACACCACCTGTCCTTCCAAACTTAATTTGCTCCCCATTTCCAACCTGCAGAGAAAAGGATATAGATAGTTTATCTGCTGCCTTGACAATCTGCTTCCAAATGGATGACAAATTGTAATATCTCAAAGGATAAAGAAGCCAAGTACTGGATCGAGAAAAATATTAGTCCCTCACAATCATAGTCCAAAGAGAGTCTTGATCTACTGCTGCTGCTGGTTTCCCCCTCCCCCAGCCCTTCGCCCGACCCACCCGTCCCACCGGCCGCCGCCGCCACTCGCCGCCAGGCATCCCGCCGCCGCCGGCCCGCCACCACCATCTTCTTCTC
Source organism: Zantedeschia hybrid cultivar (assembly GCA_030544215.1). Lineage (NCBI taxonomy): Eukaryota > Viridiplantae > Streptophyta > Magnoliopsida > Alismatales > Araceae > Zantedeschia > Zantedeschia hybrid cultivar. Next base: position 56,660,323 of record JARZZO010000010.1, read on the forward strand.
TCTCTCTCTTTCTCCCTCTTTCTCTCTCTTTCTCTTTGAGCTCTCGACCGAAAGAAGGGGGTTTTCACCCCGTCATCGCCGGCCGGCCGTCCAGCAGCCACCGTTGTTGTCGCCATTACCGCCGCCGTCAACGTCGAATTTTGTTTCCGCATCCCGATCCGAGTTAAGGTATATTTCGATCTAAAATATTTTTTAAAATTCTCAAAAAATTAGAAATGATGTATCGTTATGTAGATCTATTAACATTTAGCTTCAAAAAAAAATAACATGTTGATTAGACAAAATCCACAAAATTAATCATAATTATGAGTTAAAAATTGGGACTTTTGTATGATTAGTATAATTAAGGTTCAATTGAGTGTGTCAAATACTGAATTGAACTTATTAGAACCTAATTGTACATATTTTTGCATTAGCGTTAATTTTTTAAAATTAATCCTAATTATAAGTTAAAAATTAGGCCTTTTGTATGATTAGTATAATTAGAATTCAATTGACTGTGTCAAACACTCAATTGAACTTATTAGAATTAATTGTACAGATTTTTGCATTAATTGCTCGTCATTAATATTAATTACTCAAAATTAACCTTAATTAAAGGTTAAAAATTAGGACTTTTGTATGATTAGTATAATTAAGATTCAATTGAGTGTGCCAAATACTCAATTGAACTTATTACAATCTGATTGCATAATTTTTTGCATTAATTGCTCGTCATTAATACTAATTACTCAAAATTAACCTTAATTAAGAGTTAAAAATTAGGACTTTTATATGATTAGTGTAATTAAGGTTCAATTGAGTGTGCCAAATACTCAATTGAACTTATTACAATCTAGTTGCATAGTTTTTTTCTTTAATTGCATGTTATTAGCGCTAATTTGGTAAAAATAACCTTAATTAGGGGTTAAAAATTGGGACTTTTGTATGATTAGCGTAATTATAGTTCAATTGAGTGTATCACACACTCAATTAAACTTATTACAATCTGATTGCATAATTTTTTATACCCATTGATCGTCATTAGTACTAATTACTTAAAATTAACTTTAATTAAGAGTTAAAAATTGAGGTTTTTGCATAATTAGTGTAATTAAGGTTCAATTGAGTATGTCAAACACTCGATTGAACTTATTACAATATGATCGCATAGTTTTTTACATTAATTGCATGTTATTAGCGTTAATTTGATAAAATTAATCCTAATGAGGGGTTAAAAACTGAGACTTTTGTATGATTAGTGTAATTAGAGTTCAATTGAGTGTATCAAACACTCAATTACATTTATTATAATCTGATTGCATAGTTTTTTGTATTAATTACTCGTCATTAGTATTAATTACTCAAAATTAACCTTAATTAGGGGTTAAAAATTGAGACTTTTGTAATAGAGTTCAATTGAGTGTGCCAAACACTCAATTGAACTTATTATAATCTAATTGCATAATTTTTTTCATTAATTACATGTTATTAGCGTTATATTTTTAAAATTAATCTTAATTAAGAGTTAAAAATTGAGTTGTATGATTAGTGTAATTATGGTTCAATTGAGTGTACCAAACACTCAATTAAACTTGTTACAATCTAATTGGATTTGTGTCCTTGTATATTACGTAGGAATATGGCAGAGCAATGACATTATGAACAGAATGTGGAGCAGTAGGGTGTTGATCCTGGTTGACAGCATTGCACACTAGTGGACAGTAGGCAGAGGAGGGTCAAATGCAACTGGTATGGAGAAAAGATGGGTGGAGCGTGTATCGCCTAAAAAATCATATTGCTGGTATAACAGGAGACGTCAGCAGATGTGAGTCAGTTCCGTTGAACTTGAAGAAGGAAATGAGGACTTATATACTGGATAAAAAGTACAAAAAGATTTATCATCTCAACAACAGATGGATCTGCAAGATGAGATGTCAGGGCGCCAGAGACGAAGGGATTACAATCTGCATGTTCAGCGGCCGATCAATTTAGATGATGATGATGAGGAAGAGGAGGAGGAGGATCCAGATGACCTTGATGCAAAGTACACCAGCGTTGTTCGTACCAGTTTGCGGACAAATAGAGAAGATGAGGACCGGCAAAGAGGCATAGGATCATGTTGAACCCGGAAATTTTTTTCATGCAAGATAGTGTCATTTAAGCATGCATGTGCACAGGATTATGTAGAAAATGCCACATGGCATATGCTCGCATTAATGTGAGCTCACTATATGAAAATATATATATATATATGCATAACAACATGTTCACATGGGACTATGTTATGCAAAACAAAAAATATACGCCTATGATATGAGGGATAATACCAAATGGAGACCCTCTCATGTACATAGGGAAAACATAAAATTACATAAAGGGTAATGGGGGAGGAACCATACCTAGGCCAAAAAGGCCTTGATCGGGATTTTTACGGAGGCCTAAAACAGTCCCAAGTCACCCTTGTACGCTTTCAAAATCAACTCCTAAGTCTCCTTGATAACCCTTGATGGTGAGGTCCAAAGAAAGACCCTAAAATGCAGCGACAAGGATGAGCCAAATGCTGCGAAATGAGGGCCTAAATCAGTCCCGGAATAGGCCAAAATCAGTCCCGGAATGGGGCCAAAATGGCCTCCAAACTTGCCCAAAATGGCCTCAAATGAAGGCCTAATAACAAGGGAGATAGGCCCAATAAATGGTCCAATAGGTGGCCCAATAAAAAAAGCCCAATAGGGAGCTCAAATGGGCCAAAAATCAGTCCCCAAGGGGCACTAAATCTGCAGGCCAGAGAAGGGGAAAATCTGAAGAAAAAAAAACCCGAGAAAAAATTCCTAAAGGGGAAAGTGGACCCCTCTCTCCCATCCCCTTTATTTGAATAGGCTAAGGGGGGGGGGGGGGAGGAGAGAGAGAGGGAACCGGTGGGGGGACCCCCCACCGGTTCCAAGAGGGAAACCGGTGGGGGGGGAGGAGGATCTCCCTCCCTTCTCTTTCTTTTCAGGATTTGAAAATTCAAATAAGGGGGGGGAGGGGGGGGGAGGGATTAAATTAAAGAAAAAGGGGAGTTAATGAGGTTCTTAACTCCATTCACATGGGTTAAGAACTCCATGCAAAGCCTCCATTAAAACCCCCATCCTAAACCCCTTTCACACTTGGCCAATATCTGAAATTAATGGGCTAACCCCCTTTTCACACTTGGCCAAAACCCAAAATCTGAACAAAAACTCATTAAGAGCCAAAAAATTAAAGAGTGCAAAAGAAATGGGGGAGGGGAACACCCCCCCCCACCGGTTTCCCAAAACCGGTGGGGAGACCCCCCACCGATTCCCAACCGATGGAGGGTCCAAGGCCGGTGGCCACCCCCCCCACCAGTTGGAACTGGTGGGGGTGTCCGCCGGGCCCCCCCCCTCTCTCCTCTCAATGCTCTCTCTCACTCCCTTCCCTCACCCATTGAAATTAGAAAATAAAAAAAAATAAAAAAGAGGGAAGGGGAGAGAATGTGAACGGTGGCACCCCCCACCGTGGCCCATCCGGTGGCACCCCCCACCGTGGCCAAATTAGGGCCTATAAATAGGGCCCCTTGGCCCCCAAAAATCCAACACACACAAGCATATACACATGCAACATACACACAACCATACTACACATATACACCCACATACAAGGAGTGTAGAGTTTGGAGGGGAGGTCTTGCTGCATTCAAGACCAAATTCGGGTTTCTTAACCCGGGTTTGCTGCGCTTTTTGGAGATCTTTTCCATTTCGGGGAGTCTTTCTTCCTAAGGTTCAATCCTAAGGAGAAGCTCTGCCGAATAATTCTTGTAAAATGCCTTCTTAAGGCGAATCCCTGTCGAAATAAAAACCGATATTTTCATGTCTGAAATGTGTGTTTGTGTGCCATTAAAATAATTAAATAATATTATGTTTTCATACTTTATATATATATGTATACTTAGTTTCATAAACTCAAAAAATCTGTGCACACTCTTAACTTAACCTTGACCTCACCCCATGTATAAATATATAAGTTTAGAAATAATCATAAAATCATATTTAAGTCAAAAAATGACCTATAATTAATTAATTAATAAAAATTCATGAAATTATATAAAAATCTGGAAATATCAGGAAATATCTGTGAAAAATCAATAAAAATCAGAAATGCAACTTAAAAATCATATTAAACCAAATAACCCAAATACCCCTCATATATTTAATTAATTAATTAATTAATCATAAAAATCAGTAAAATTAATAAAATAAAATCATTAAACATCAGTAAAAACAGAGAATCAAATCTGAAAGAATATAAAATTTCTTAAATAATTAAAAATATACATAGAAATTAATAAAATTATGAAAATACCCTCACTCATAATAAAAATCTGTAAAAATCAGATAAAATCCTTAAAAAATATCAAAACCTATTTTATGACCAAAATACCTTCCATACAATAAAAATCTCATAAGAAAATAGACTCTAAATATAATAAGCCCGGTTTAGGATAAATTACCAAAATACCCTTATACACTTAAAAATTAATTTCACAAATCTCATAAGGTTTTAAAACCATTAAAACTTGCTCTCATATCCTTATAAGCTATACCTCCATAATTCCTAAAAATTGTATAATTGCAAAAACACCTCTATGGGTTTAAAATATTTGGAATTAATCCATATAACTTGGAATCAATCCAAATATATTGGAATTAATCCAAAAACATATAAAACCTATCTCAAACCGTGGTGAGGCCAAAGGCTCAACCTAAAATACACCTTCATATTCATATGCATGTGCTGCCTGTAGTAGTAGTGTTGCATGTTATAAGGGCATCATACGGACGGTTAATCAAGGGTTGCCGAGCAGTTGCTCGACGTAATTAACACTGACCGAAGTCAGTGGAGAGAGGTCATATACTCGAATCTTCGCCTGATTCGAAGTCCCGGATTCCCTAAGGGCTAATCCCAAGCTCTCATAGTCCGATAAAATATAAAACCAACCTATATTTCTCTAGATAAACAAAAAACAAAAAAAGTGGATTTCTAAATAATCTGCTAGGAGAGACGTCTAGGTTAGGTCCCGACGAAGGTTTTGAAAAAAATCTTCCAAACAGATTTGGCACGTCCGGTGGGACCTCTCTTCCCCTTCATCTCTTCGTCCGGTGATGCCCTCACCATAACTCTACTACTAACTTTGCCATGTCTTATGCAGGTGGTCGAGTCTTCCGCCCGACAGATAGCAATGGCAGCAAGGGTCACATATGGCCCCCTCGCAGTGGCGGCCCACGCTCGGTGTGGGTACCTTACCACTCCAACCTGCTTCGGCGATTTCCCCGCAGTCGTGGGGTCCCCATACTTTTTGGGAGTAATCCCAGCGCCGGAGTCAGTTCCGACACAGAAGAAGCGCGCCTCCCGCGCAAAGGAGGCCAACAAGGGTGGGAAACGACAAATCATCTACACCACCAATACCATCAGCGCATCTCCCGCTTCCTTATCCAGCAAGAGGCAGAAGCGGAAGGATGCTCCCCTGAGTCCCTCCTGGACCGGGAAGACGATACTGGTTGGGGACATGCGCATCCGCCTGGATGACGGGAAGCCAATCATTCCCAAAACTCGGCATGTTCCGACGATTCCGGTCCGTAATCGTTTTGGAATCCTACTCAAGGTTTGCCAAGATGTGACAACCTTTAAGAAGAAAAGGAGGACGTAAAAAGCCGTTGTTCATCGGCCTGCGCCTATTACACCCCAACATGCTGGGGGCAATACCGCACCCCGAGCACGGGATAATACCATTCCCCAACATGGGGGCAAATACAAGGAGGGGCATGCGCTCCGCCTCAAGAAAATGTGGATAACCAAGAAGGAAGCCCACGAAATACGCAAGGCTAGGGCCACCCTAGCAGAGCGACAACCTCCCAAGCATGTAGAGCCGGTGAGGGAAATAACCTATCCAACAACTTGGCTTCATCCTAAACGGAGTCGAGGAAAGAAGAATGTCTACGAGGCGCAAGAGCCTGCCCAAAAGCGGGTTTCTGTCTTCGAAAGACTCGGCGCCCTAGTACAACCAGCGCAGAGGAAGAAAAGGACCACACGGATGACAGATGATGGCATCCGAATATATACTTGTTATACCTCTAGCACAAATCGGCAGCCTTCTCAGTCAGAAGAACCGAGCAATGTTGCTGGAATGACGCAAAGAGATGGGCCGATTACCCGCCAAATGGAACAAGCTATGCGCTTGTTAGGCCAAGTAGGCCAGGGGGTAGAGCCACCTCAAACCAATGAAGGTGCGACTAATGCCCAAGAGCCTGGAGTTGCACAGCTGCCGCAAGAACAACCACAACCTCAGACTATTGAGGAAATCAGGCAGGAAAACCAACAATTAAAAGCTTTGTTATATGGCCTGATGCAGAAAATGGAGGAGCAGCAAAGGGTGGCCCCCGCTCCTCCAGTAAATCTACCTCCGCCTAGGGCTATTCCTGCACCAGCAGGACCTCCAGTTGTTGAGGTCAATTTCAGTCCTGAAGAGATTCAGGAAGACAGGGCTGAGAAACCCAATTATAATGCTCAACAATCACGTGCATCGGCAGAAGATGCGACAGCATCGCAAAAGCACTTGATCGAACAAATCGTCGAGGCCAAGATGGCCGAACAAGACGAAGGAATAAGCACATTTGACTTATATAAAGTGTCGTTTATGGTTCGTCACATGTTCAAAAAGCTGCCGGCAGATCATAATAAGCGCCCTAAAGTCACAAGATATGATGGGGAGGGCTCAGCCCAAGAGCATATAGCCCATTATATGAGTGACCTGGGAGAGCTGGCGACGGAGGAGGCATACCTTTTAAGGTTCTTCTCGACTTCCCTCACCAGTACGGCATTCCAGTGGTATGCCAAGTTGAAGCCCAACTCTATAGGTAGCTGGGAAGAAATGCAGAAAAAGTTCCTTGATCGCTTCAAAGTATCGGAGCGAAAGATCACTATTACTGAATTAGTGACACTTAAACAAGGAAAGAATGAGTCTGCCGTGGATTATATTAAGAAATGGCAGAACCTCAGCATGAGGTGCGACAATCCACCCGTCCATGAGGACGCAGTGAGATTGTGCAAAAGGGGTTTGAAACCCGAGATAAATGAGAAACTGATCGGAGCCAATGTCAGAAACTTCGATCAACTCAATAATATCGTGACGGAGATTGAAATGTTCTTCGCCGATTATCCCGCTATACTTCCGAATAAAGGAAAAGCACCAAGGGAGCGAGGCGCTCCCGTTAAAGAAGTAAATACGGTTGATTTCTCTTCAGCTATTGAAAGGAATGATGCCAGGAGAGGCCCCAGCACTCCAGTGGCTAATAAAAAGGGGGAAGGGAAGGCACCAGTCTCTTCTCTTGCCGAAAGAATGAAAAAGCCATACTCTTTTACCCGCGAGCATACAAGGAAATTGTTCGAAACATGTATGCGGGCAAAACTTATGTCGCTCCCTGAGCCCAAAAAGCCGACTGAGGCAGGCAGGGTTAATGAGCCAAATTATTGCCCATATCATCGCATGCTGGGGCATGTCATAGAAGACTGTTATGTCTGCAAAGATGAAATAGAAAAGCTTATCCGTGAAGGCGCGGTGGAGATGGGTAAGCATTTGATAAGCCCTCATCAGCCTCACCAAAGAAATAAACAGACATTCGTTGTTAATGCGATTTATATAAGCGAGAGCTCGTCTGGGTATCACCCTGAAGAAGAAACGGTGAAGGCCTCTCCAGAGCGTAAGGCAACGCCAATATATACTCCAGCAACTCCTCCACCTGGGGACTCAGTTATGGCGGCATAGGAAGAAATCCAGACAAGCCTGACACAACTTTCATGTCAATAGGAGGAGCTCACCCGGATGATGGAGGGACTCTCCAGACAACTTTCAGAAACTCTGTCGTTCAACAAGGTTGACAGGTTCTTCTCTTCCGAGAGGTTGGAATCGGATCTTGATCGCCCTTCGAGAAAAAGAGGCAAGCAAACTATGTTTCCTAGAGAGGACATAGAAACATATCGCCAAGAAGAAACGACCTCTTATAGAAGGAGTCATGAAAGCGTAAAAATAGCCGAAAAAGGGCGTCAAGCCAGGCAAATGGTCGATAAAGAGGCTGGAATACGCTTCAGAAACTCCTTGACTTTGAGGGAAAGGTGCGCAAAGCCCTACTCGTTCCCCAAAGACAAAGTTCGGGAACTCTTCCGACTTTGTATGAAGAAGAAAGTCATCGCCCTTCCAAAGCCAAGAAGAGAGGAAGAGATGCATATGACAGATGATCCTAACTTCTGTCACTACCATCGTGCCCTTGGGCACCGAACGGAGCATTGCTTCGTCCTTAAAGATGAAATAGAAAAATTAATCCAAGAAGGACAAATAAATATGGAGAAGTATCTGGTTGATCCCTCACAACCTCGTGTGACTAATTATTCTGTGAATATGGTCCATAAACTCTCCTCCAACCTGAAGGACGCCATAGAAATTACATATAGAGGAATGGCACCTGATAGGCCGCCCACTTCTCACGTCATTGATACTGTGGCAGCAATAGGCAGAAAAATGCAAATGTTGGGCATAAAATGTCGACAAGAAAATCCGAAGGCGGGTTCCTCCAAAAAGTCCGCAAAGGAAATATTCGGCGAATATCAAATGTTGCCAGATTCGATGGTCGAGCAAGCTGTTAAAGCCACTCTTGACCGCGATCAGCCAGAAAGTCCGTGGACTAAGGCAAAGAAGAAAAAGAAGCCCAAACTGGCTAAATCCTTGCAAACACATACGGCAAAAGGAAAAGTTGTGGTCCATTTCGACCCACTTCCAGAAATGCCGGCCCGGCCCAGCTTCATTCAAGAAGCAGCAAGGAGAAAGAAACAAGAAAAGAATAGAAAAAGAAGTGAGAAGAGAAGGCTAAAGAAGCAAGAAATGCTCGCTAATGCCATAAATATGTCTGACGACAAAATCTCGCCGCTTCAAAGGCTGCAGAAAATCACCGATGAATTGGAAGAATATCAGCAAAATCGGCCAACAGAGGATCTCCCTCTGGGTCAATATATTCCATGGGAAGAGCTTAATCGGCGAGTTCGCCTCAGAGTATGGCTGTTAGACCTCCGCGGTCGCATACAGAAAGCTAGTGAGGATAAGCTCTCCATCCCAGACGATGTTAGCATATTCTGGGATGATGGGTTAACGATGGAAAAAGTAGAACGATATCGAGCCTGTCATATAGTGTCGGCTCAACTTCAAGATATCTCAGATGGCGAAGTGAGACATGCTTCACCAGAATCCGGAACTCCTTTGGCCACCTACCAAAGAAAGGGGAACCGGAGGAATCAAAATAGAGGCCGAGGCCGAGGCTGAGGTCGATTCGGTGATAATGGTCAAAATAAAAGCCAGCCAAATCAAGACAAAATCATCTACTTCAGGGGAGAAACCCCGAGACCAATTCTGGAGCCAAAAATCCGGGGTAATACTCGCTTCTGCCCTTCTTCCGATGAAGAAGAATGTTCTCAACAAGCATAAATGCTCAACTCACTAAAGAGCAAGAAAAGATAAACCCTTCGGCTCAGCCTGATCCTGCGGAAGGAGCCGAGGCCTTGGCAGAATTATTTGCTGAAGAAGCACAAATTAATCCCGCAGAAGGGCAAATGCAAACAGAAGAATCCTCTGGGGAGCAATCAAAAGCCTTGAAGGAGACCCTTCATAGCATGGCGGAAATAATGCCTCCTATTGAGCAAGCCCGAGATAGGGCGGATCGAAAGGTGCTACAAAATATGAAAAGAATGACAGCATCCCTCAGCATATGGGAAGCAATAGCCTTGAGCAAGGAACTGAAGGAGGCCTTGATTGCTGCCCTCCAAGATCCTGAAACATATGACGTCCATATGGCCGAAATAAGAGCTCAGGCATATGAAGCATATGAGGCTACGGTAGCTTTTACCGATGATGATATGCTGCTATCGTCGCCATGCCATAATAGACCGCTATATATGCGGGGCAAAATCAATGACCAAGAGGTCGATCGAATACTGGTAGACTCAGGATCTGCAGTAAACATATTCCCCCTCAAAACATTTCAAGCGTTGTACCTCACCCCATATATGAAGAGGGTGCAAGGCATAACGATATCAGGATTCAATCAAGAGGCAGAAGAAGCCCTTGGTCGGGTTGATGTGGAGTTATGTTTGGACGACTGGGTGACCCAAGTATCTTTTCTCATAGTCGACTCCAATACCTCCTTCAAGGCGTTACTCAGTAGGCTTTGGTTACATAGAAACTGGGTGGTGCCTTCAACTCTCCACCAATGCCTCAAATATACAAAAGACGGCGAGCAACACCGAATATTTGCTGATTTGGAGCCATTTAAAGCATATGACTGTCATCTGGCGGATGCCCAGCTATATTTTGATACGGCCTCAGACCCAGCGACTGGCGAAAGCCGTCGTAAGGGGAAAAAGATAGCCAATAAGTCTTCCGATGAGGAGGGTGGAATTACAATTAATGAGGCCAAAGCTGCTAGATTCCGACAAGGAATGAAGCCCGGCCAGTCCCATCGAAAGTCGGCTAAATTTGGTAAGCCAGCCATCAATTTAGAAGTTAATACTATTAGCAAGAAATAGAGGCTAGCATATACCTACCCCCTGGCCTTACAAAGCCTATATTCCCAAGGGAAACAGTGGAAGAATTAAAAACCCTGACAGTCCGTCACAAAGATGGGCGGTGCATCATATTCTATAAGGGAGATCTCGTGCCAGAGAATCCTCCCGAAGACGGTTTTGGACATAAAAATGTCCGGCCGAAAGTTGAAGAAGTAGTCCAAGAAATGGACGATATGCCTCGATACATAAAACAGATGTGCAAGCATCAAAACATCCCGGAAAGGCAAAGTGCACCCAGAAACAAATTCTTTCGAGAATTATGGTATCCTGCATAAGCCAGGGGGCAATCATCATCCAATCAAGATAGAAGAGGCCTCGGGTATAGGCGATGCCATGGGTCTCCTACCCTATATACAGTTCATATGGTGAGTCTACCATCAGGGGTAGAAGAACCAACTGGTCATATCAGGCTTAACAGTTCGGGAGATGAAAATGAAGAAATCCCTCTAACTGTCGAGATAGCCCCAATTGAGGCAAACTCTATTTGTGGAGGGGAGCAATGTCCGGCAAGGCCTTCCCGAAACACAAATGAAGATCATGACGTCAATATGGAAGAGTAAAAAGGACCTTCGGGAACTGCTGATGCAACCTCCCAAGGCCCGCATGAAAATGCAGACGAATGGCATGAAGCCTACTCAGCCAATATAGATGAAGATGAGGACTCCATTGATTTTCAGCCAGCTCCTCGTGAGATAGAGGATGGAGGACAAGCCACCGTTGACGAACTGGTAGAGATTAATCTCGGCAAACCAGAATACCCTCGTCCGGTTTTCCTCAGTGCCCTCCTGAGCGATAAGGAAAGACAGGCGTACACCGAACTCTTGATAGAGTTCAAAGATTGTTTCGCCTGAAATTATAAAGAAATGTCTGGCATGGACCCTTCAGTGGCAGAGCATGAATTATCAATTCTCCCTGAAGTCAAGCCGATAAAACAAACTCATAGGCGAATGCGCCCTGAGTTAGAAATCATGGTGAATGCCGAAGTTGACAAGATGCGAGAAGTTGACTTCATCGAAGAATGTATATACCCAATATGGCTGGCAAATATTGTGCCGGTGAAGAAAAAGAATGGCCAGATCCGAGTCTGCATTGACTTTCGCGACCTAAATAAGGCATGTCCGAAAGATGACTTTCCATTGCCGATAACCGAGACTATGGTGCATGTCACCACAGGATATGAAGCCTTGTCTTTCATGGACGGGTCATCGGGCTATAATCAGATTAGAATGGCCCTCAAAGATAAAAATCATGCAGCCTTTCGTACTCCGAAAGGAATATTTAATTACAAAAGGATGTCCTTCGGTCTGAAAAATGTCGGTGCTACCTACCAAAGGGCCATGACCAAGATATTTGACGAAATGCTGCATAATTTGGTTGAATGCTATGTTGATGACCTCGTCGTAAAATCTGCAAAGAAAGACGACCATCTCGGGGACTTGTGCAAAGTCTTCGAAAGGCTTCGTCAATATCAACTCAAAATGAATCCCATTAAGTGCACTTTTGGCGTCTCTAGTGGGAAATTTTTGGGCTTCATAGTCAGATATAGGGGAATCGAGATCGACCCCGACAAAATCAAGGCAATTAGGGAACTACCTCCTCCCAAGACTCTAACTGAGCTTAGATCCTTGCAAAGCAGACTAGCTTATATCAGGAGATTTATCTCCAATCTATCCGGAAGGTGCAGGCCCTTCTCAAAATTAACAAAGAAAGGAGCCCCATCTATTTGGGACGAAGAATGCCAAAAGGCACTTGATGATATAAAAGAATATCTCCTCAAGCCGCCAGTACTGGGGGCACCTATAAAGGGTAAACCACTCATACTCTATATCGCAGCCTTGGATGCTTCTTTGGGAGCTTTATTGACACAAAAAAATGAGGATGGAAAAGAGCAGCCGCTCTATTACCTCAGCAGGATGTTGGTAGGTCCTGAACACCGATATACTCCAACAGAGAAGATGTGCTTAGCACTTATATTCGCCACAAAGAAGTTGAGGCATTATTTGCTGGCACACGAAATCAAACTAGTATCGCGGTTTGATCCGCTAAAATTCCTGCTTCGCCAACCTGTGTTGTCTGGGAGGCTAGGAAAATGGGCATTACTCCTCATGGAGTTTGATATTACTTTTGTCCCTCAAAGGGCAATAAAAGGACAGGGTATGGCCGAATTTCTGATAGCACACTCGATTCCTAAAACTTCGCATCTGAATAATGAATTGCCTGATGAAGAAGTCTTGCCTGCACAGAAAATATTTGATGTGCAGCAGGCAGAAGTAAAAACATGGCAGCTATATTTCGATGGGGCTTCGAGAACCATTATACAGCCGGATGGCACATCAACCACAAAAGCATGAGCTGACTTGGTCCTAGTCACTCCAGAAGGAGGGATATTGCATCACTCATGTGCCCTGATGGAATCCCTAACAAATAATGAGGCGGAATACGAAGCTCTAATTGTAGGGCTGGAAATTGCCTTAGAAGTAGGCGTCAGATGCATCCAGGTATATGGAGATTCCATGTTGGTCATCCGACAAATTCTCGGCATATTCGAGGTCAGAAAAACCGAATTAATAGCTTACCATGCGGCGGCTGTCCGGCTTAGCGAGAAGTTTTATATCTTCACAATAGAACATGTCAGAAGAGGCCAGAATGCCCAGGCCGATGCATTAGCTAAATTAGCTGCAGCGCTGAAATTACCTCCTGAAGGAGAAGCTGAAATAGTAGTGAGGGATAGGAGACTCTTTCCCACCTCATTAAATGAAGAAGATGGTCTGACAGTGTTTGAGATCAATACGCCAGAAGACCATAATATCCAAGAAGAAGATGATTGGCGTGTTCCTATCATCAAAATAAAGAATGGCTGGCTCCCTGATAACAAGGCCGAAAGAATCCAGCTGCTGCGAAGAGCAACTTCATACCAGCTGATAGATGGTGTGCTATATCACCTTGTCCCTCAAAACAAAAATGCGGTTCTGCTCCGGTGTCTTTCCCCGAGAGAGTCCCGCAAAATAATGAAAGAAGTTCATGCCGGGATGTGTGGAGCTCATCAATCATGCACAAAAATGAAGATCAACATCAAAACTAAAGGCTTTTATTGGCCAACTATGTTCGCCAATTGCGAGAAAATGGCAAAAAGCTGTCCCCAATGCCAAGCCTATGGACCTATTCCTAGGCGACCCCCCAATCATCTGCACCCAACAACCACGACATGGCCTTTCGCCCATTGGGGAATGGACGTTGTGGGTCCATTGACACCGTCATCTCGAGGGTGTAAATATATTCTTGCCACAACGGAATACTTTACTCGTTGAGCAGAAGCTATTCCTTTAAAAGAAGTGACCAGCGAGACGGTATCACGCTTCGTCAGGCATAATATCATATACCGGTTCGGGACTCCTAGCTGGATCACATCAGATAATGGTACGCCATTCAAAAATCAAACAATATATAAGATGGCGGCTAAATTTCATATAGACTGGAATGCATCTTCAGTATATTATCCCCAAGCCAATGGGATGGCAGAAGCTTTCAATAAAACCCTGTGCAAACTTCTGGTGAAGATCAGTGGAGGACGAAAGCGGGATTGGGATGAAAAGATGCATGAAGCATTATGGGCCTACCGCGCCGTCTATAAAACCGCAACGGGATGCTCCCCATACTCTTTAGTTTATAGAGCAGAAGTCGTAATCCCAATAAAGATAGAACTCGCATCCTATAGGATCGCTCTGCATCATGGAGTGCATGAAGGCGACATGAGCGAGATTCAAAGACGCTATGAGGAGTTATCAGATCTCGAAGGCGAAAGATTGCAAGCATATCAACACCTGCAAATATACCAAGCCCGAATGTCTCGTGCATTCGAGAAATTGGTGAAAGAAAGAACCTTCAAAAAGGGAGATCTAGTAATGGTCAAGCATAAAGATGTCATGGCCTCTCGGCCTAAAAATAAATTCAAACCAAACTGGGTTGGACCATTCATAGTAAGCAGAGTCTACGAGGGCGGTGCTTATAGGCTGGTGGATGAAAAAGGAAATCTAGCCTTCCCACCGCTGAACGGCCGACATATGAAGTTGTATTACGCTCCGGTACATGATCAGCCCGAGCGACAGCAGCAACACAAATCGGTGCCGTAAAGCCCAATATATGTCTTGAAGACAAAAAATGATCCGGCAACCCGTCGGGGGATAACGCGCAAAAGGCCATTTGCGCCAAGAAAAGTCAATAATGCTCGTGCGCGAGCGCATAGGCTCATAAAGCCACATACTTGTTCCCCGGCGGGGGGAGGACTCTCTCGGCCTGCTAAAGGCAGAGATTGAGTTTTCCCACATCCTTACCTAAGGAGGATATCAGAGTCGCCAATGACGAATAAACCCTTGGTATCACACTAGTGGTACAATAATGTCCCATCAAGGGCTACGACCGAGGCGATGATGACGATGTCCTCCCGACTCGGTAAGGAAGTGGAAAAACTTGTTCTTCTACTCGATGCAGTATGAGAGAGTAATCTCCATTCCTGCTATACCAAATGTAAATACATAGACATATTCTTGAGAGATGTCATATGATTGGGAGTGATTCACCTCAAAAGAAAAAAAATTCATGTTCGCCTACGGAAGGCGTTAAATTCCGGAATCCGCCTCAGGGAGGCGATGTATCCTGAAAATTCTCCATACCCTGTCCCAAGGAGGCGTTATATCCTGAAAATTCCCATATTTCACCACAGGGAGGCGTTGTATCCTAAAATTCCATATTTCGCCTCAAGGAGGCATTGTATCCGGAAAATTTTCATATTCGCCCCAGGGAGGCATTGTATCTTGAAAATTTTCATATTCGCCCTAAGGAGGCATTGTATACTGAAAATTTTCATATTCGCCCCGAGGAGGCGTTGTATCCTAAGTTTTCCCTTGGCAGACACCAGTCCCACTGGCATGGCGCGAAGGGTTGGAAATTTCCCTATTGCTTCGAGGAGGCATTGTATCTTAAAGCTTTCTTATTCCCCCTTGGGAGGCGGTACGAAAAGCTTACTTGCATCCTTGGGAACGTTATATCCTAAAATTCTCCTCATATATCATAGTCCCATCGGCGTGCCCATATATTATAGTCCCATCGGCGTGCTATAACGGATCGAATCCGTCCCGAGGAGGCTTTATATCCTGAAATTCATATTCACCTACGGGAGGCTTTATATCCTGAAATTCATATTCGCCTACGGGCATGAGGCTTTATATCCTGAAATTCATATTTCGCCTACGAGAGGCTTTATATCCTGAAATTCATATTCGCCCACGGAAGGCTTTATATCATGAAATTCATATTCGCCTACGGGAGGCTTTATATCCTGAAATTCATATTTCGCCCACGGGAGGCATTAGATCCTGAAATTCATATTTCTCACGGGAAGCATTTAATCTTGAAATTCATATTTCGCCCGCGAGGGGCGTTAAATCCCGAAAAAAATCTTTTATACACTCATTTCAAACCAAATTTTCATATTTCATATTCCCCCAATTTTTGTTGGTCCAGTCATGGCATATATTTAACAGCAATTAGAGATCGTTCAAAAAAAAAAAGGGGGCTTAAAAAGCGAGGTGCCCCGACGGACTTAATCATGTCTCATCTTCGACGAGATCGGTTAAGGGTAAAAAGGTCTTATACCCAGCTAAGGTGAAAACCCGAAAGCGCGCCTTACGCAGAATCGGGTAACCCCGCTGCATGAAAACCCGCAAGGGCGTGCAGGCAAAAATAAGAGGGGGATAATGTTGGTGAAAACCCGAGAGGGCGCTAACGTTAGTTTATAAAATTAAAAAAAAAAGAGAGAAAAGAAGAAGGGAGAGCGATGGAAGATGGAGAAAAATAAACACTATTTGATCAAAGCTCTTTCTATTTAAATAGTCGCAAAGGAGGAGCCCGAGACAAGTCCTTGGGGTGACTCAAAAAAAAAAAAAAAAAAGGGCGTCAAAGTGAAGCAATATCAAAGACAAAAAGGAGGGAAGGATTCCCGAGAGCTAATCTTGAGCGAGATCCGGCGCCCGAACTACCAAAGCCTGCGAGGCATCTAACAGCAGGCGGAGGGCCTCAACTCTGTCGACCAATGCGTCTCGCTCTCGAGTAAGCTCGTTTAGGCGGCGGTCGAAAGTCGCCACTTGCTCGACGCCTTCCTCTAAGCCCTTCTCCAATTCTTCCAACTGTAACCGGAGGGCAAAGACTTGAGATCTCGCTTCGGCGATGCTTGAATTCAGTACCTCCATGTCCGCCCGAAGTTCAGAAACCTCCGCGGTCCGCACCGCGACATCCCTGAGAGCGAACTCTAACTCAATCCGCAATAAAGCTTGCTGGGCGGCATAGGCAGCGGAGTCATCCTGGTCTTCTCCCTCTGACAAACAAAAAGAGAAGAGAACTATAAGGCCAAAAGTGAAAACGATAGTGTCGACAGATAATGTTGGCGATAAAATGAATGAATGAGAATATTATCTAGTTCCGCAATTTTCCCTGAGTCCGGAGAATTTACTTTTCCATCCTCTCTGGGAGAAGGAGGAAGAGGTTCAGTGTCTCCCGAACGACATGAAAAAGGAGAAGGCAGTAGCTTGATAGTGGAGCCACTCCAGGTCGGCGAATCTACCCTCCGATCAGAGGCGAGTGGGCAAGTGACTTCAGGCTCACCCTCATCCTCG
Source organism: Zantedeschia hybrid cultivar (assembly GCA_030544215.1). Classification (NCBI taxonomy): domain Eukaryota; kingdom Viridiplantae; phylum Streptophyta; class Magnoliopsida; order Alismatales; family Araceae; genus Zantedeschia; species Zantedeschia hybrid cultivar. Next base: position 56,677,635 of record JARZZO010000010.1, read on the forward strand.
GAGAAGGCTAACAACTCAGTTAGGGTATAAGCCGGCTCCTCAATTATGGGCGTCCTGCGAGTCTCTCCCGAATAAGAAAGGAGGACAGTGTCCCTTGAATGAGCTGGGGAATCAAAACGCAAGTTTCTCCAAGCTGCAGAATAAAAATGGGGTTAATACCCAATAACAGTTGGCAAAAGAGAACGAGGAATAGGAAGCCTCGTACCTGCCAAGATATCAATGCTTTCGGAAGCTGGAATTTGGCTAAAGCGAATGGGGATCGACATTGCCCTGGCACGTGCCGCTGAAGCCACTAATCTTTCAATTCTCCCTAGGAGAAGCCCAGGGGCTGATTTGACCCCCTCCCGGCGTTCCCACCTCTAAGTGGACACGGGGACGATGTCTAGTCAAAGGATAAAAGGAGGGCAGCAAAAACAAAACATAGTCAGAAAACATGGGAATATAATATATGTGCAGCTCCGAGCATAAGAAAAAGAAAATAGGTCTACCAGGTGACGAAGCGGCAGGCTTTTCCTGGACGACCTCAATTTCTTTAGGCTCTCCCTCCACCAAGGTAGCTACAGGAGGAATAGCCGAATTGTCTTCCGAAGGAAGAGCAACGGAAGGGGAGGCAGTCGCCGCCGGCGTTGCTTCAACAACCTCTGCAAAAAGCTTGATATTGGCTACCAAAGGAAACAGAGTAGTTGGAAAGAAATGCCATAAGAATTAAAGCAGACATAACTTACCCTCAGGTGGAGGACTATCCACTGCAGGGGGAACTGTCGAATCCCCTACAAGATCCTTCATGAACGAAGAGCCTGAATGACTGGAGACTGATCGCATCAGTTCCTCAAAAGTAAAATCTATACGGGAAAAAGAATAAGAGGTCAGATCCTATGCAAGGCAAGAAGCAAAAGAGCTGCAATATGCCAGTAAAAAATACATATTACCAAAACGGCCCTGGTCGTCCAAAAGCTCGTGATATAGCTGATCGACTAAAGGGACGTCCGATCGATAAGGCTCATAGTCGACCCAATTAAGGTCTCCTAGCTCTTCTTCGTTGCCTAAGGCAACATTAGTAGCTGCGTCCACGTTCTCCTGTAGAAAGCAAAGAAGAATGATTGAAATCGCAATCACTCCCAGCAAGGGATAAAGAAGAACTTGCCAAAGAAATCTATATACCTCGACAATGGCCGGCAATGCCACCTGAGTTAGATCTTAAGCAAGAGGCTCGGGAACATAAGCCCCTGAAAAGTAGGAATAATGAAAGGTGAGAACCTCGTAAATATAGCAAAAGAGAAATGGATGCATATAAAAAAGAGGCGGCTGGTCAGTCCCACCTGTCGTGGGCGCGAGTTCACCAACAGCAGGCTCCATAGCGGTCTGAGACATGCTCTCGCGGACAAGCTCGCCTTCCTCTGTTATGAAAGAGTAAAAAAAAAAACAATAAAGAGCCATATTCCAAAGAGGAATTAATCCTCAAACGAAGAAAACCAACAAAATTGTTACCTATTGGCGAAGGTGGTCTCTGGATAGGCGCCGGATCCGGCGAAGGAGGAAGAGCCAGCCGGGGTCGAACTGATCGACATCATGTCTCTCCTTCAGCCGTCCGCTTCTTTCGGGCCGCTTGCTTTGCCGCAGTCACCAGGAGCTGCATCTCCGAAGGCGGGCCGGTGCTGGCGGAAGGCACTGTGGCCGTCGTGGCAGAAATATGAGGCTCTCCCTCAGAAATATGGCACGTAGAAGGTCCCCCAGGAGCCGCGGGCGATGGGGAGACGACATCTCTTACAAAACAAGGGAGAGAGTCGAATTAAGGCAAATGTGATGCATAAATACAATAAGAGATGTGAAAATATGGATACATGCTGCGGCAAAAGACCTCGGCGGTTCAGGGATAAGGGAGGCGAAAGACATCCCTAATTGGGTCGCCGCCTGCCCCATCACCCGCCATACATCGCCAACAGTCTCGGCCCTCAATATCAAAAAGGCTTCGCGGCGAGGGGCGAAACAGGAAAGCATATGACTAAGATAGCGCAGCCAATCTCTGGCGGGGTCCCCGTTGAAGCTACCAACGGGCAGCCGGGCGTTATGCTCAAATCTCCTCGGAAGCTTGCAATCTGCCAAGAAATGATATGTCCATATATATCCCAAAGCGGCAAGCCTATAGAAGCCATCATCTTCGCCGCCCCTCTTCTTCTTTGCCTTTGGCACCCGCGGGCCAGCTCGGCCCTTATATGTGTGTCGGCCAAACCCTTTAGCAGACTTAGCCTGGGAAGAACCCCGTGTCTGCTCAGGATCCGGCCTAAGCCGCAACTCTCTTTGGTTTTTATGCCACCAAGCAGCAAAAGAGACGGTCATGCCCCCTTCGTGAGTAGGGAGAGGCACGGCCACTTGGCCGGATGTATTCTGATGCTGAAAGTAGTTCTACCATAATCGAGCAACGAGGTGACTCTTTCGCTTCTGATATACTCGAGGCAGCTCGGTGAAAGCAAAGCTAGAGGGGATCATCTGATCATATCCAAAATTCCGCGCGAAGCGGTTTGGATAATAGGACTCCAAGATAACATCCCTGCCTTTCTTCAATACAAGCAAGCATGGGCGAGTACTCAGAGTCCACCCATCTAATACAGCGCCGTTGCAACCCATACAACCCGTCCATGGGTCAAACCAAGCGCGATCAGTAGCTCCTCCTCTGTCAAAATATGGCCTGAAATTCCGCAAGGAGTGGTCGAAATCCAACTTCCGACAAGAGCCGAAAGGGATGAAACTCAGGGCGGAACGGGCATAAGAAAGCTGACCCGTCTCCTGGCTGGCTGGCTGGCTCGCCAGCCGAAGAACAGTAGGCAATGATGAAGCCATCTCCCTGCCATGGGGAGAATAACCTAGAAGTAGGAGCCCTGCCCAGGCGCTAACATAATGGGTGGCCATAACCACCGAACAAGTACTTGGGGCAACCGAACTGCAAAGGGCCCCAAAGGAATGGTATATGCTGGCAAGTGCCGCTGGCGCAATAGCAAGGCGTGTCCCCACTGCAAGTCTTGAGGCCGCCAATAAAACCTCGGGCCGCAAAGCTCTCTCGTCCCCATATGGGACAGCAAAAGTCACTAGCCAATAGGCTAGATAAGTAGCTACATAAGTTGTATCATCAAGGCCCCAGGGATTTTCAGATTGATGCTCCGGCGCAATAATGATACCTCGGCGAGGGATATCCCTATATGACAATATAGAAGGGACCCGTTCATCAAAGATGCTGGCAAAGCCTCAATGATAACGGAAGGACCCTCCAAAGAAGAATCTGACCCAAGTGGCTGGCGATACTTTGCCCGGACCAGAAGAACTCCCCCCAATGGAGGAGGAGGCAGTACGCTTTGCCTTGGACAAATCCCGCCATATCTTCAACAAGTATCTGTAACAATAAGGAGTAGTATAGTTCCCCGCGCTGTCAGTGGTGTTGCGGTGGAATTCATCTAATACTCCTTCATAGGGTTCTCCCACAATCGGCAAACCTGAAATCCGATGCAGGGACCAAAGATCAATGGCAGTCTCGCCCTCTGAAGTCGCGATAGTGTTGGTATCGCGAATATAACGTTCAGCAATTGCCTGGATGAAGCCATGATGGCAAGGATAGTCATATTGGGCCGCTGCAACGGCCTCATAAATACCGGCCCTGTCAAGAATCGGCCGATAATTCTTCAGAATATGCAGGAGCCATTCCGTAGCCCCTAGGCGAAAAATATGTGAGCTTCTGATTTGAAGACGAACATCCCAGGGAGGGCGAACGCCCCGACATATATCTGATAGCAATATGCTGAAGTCAGAAGAATCATGAATGGAGCCTTCTTCTGCCTCAGTCAAAAATAACCCTTGCAGGTGCCGGGTAGCCTCATAAGGACGACTCCCTGCTTGCGTCCACATGGCCGGCTGATAGGTACTACTGACGTCATGGACCCGAAGAATAGCCCGGAGGGGCCCCACCTGCTCAGGAGTAGGAAATTCCCACAACCGATCAACGAAAAAAGGGAAAGCAGGATACGAGAAAGGGAGAAGTCCCTCCATATTGTCACGATCCAGTAAGATGGCACGCTCCAGATCGCGACGCTTTGCAGGAGATAATGGTCTCTCGACCCCATCTTCAATATGGATATATGACTGGAGCAGCTCATATACGGAGGCATCTGAAGGAAGGTGCCGGGCTGTCTCGCCTCGCAAGAAATAATGGAACTCTCCATCCCTATAAATGCTCTCCCGCCACTCGCCGCCAGGCATCCCGCCGCCGCCGGCCCGCCACCACCATCTTCTTCTCTCTCTCTCTCTCTTTCTCTCTCTTTCTCCCTCTTTCTCTCTCTTTCTCTTTGAGATCTCGACCGAAAGAAGGGGGTTTTCACCCCGTCATCGCCGGCCGGCCGTCCAGCAGCCACCGTTGTTGTCGCCGTCAACGTCGAATTTTGTTTCCGCATCCCGATTCGAGTTAAGGTATATTTCGATCTAAAATATTTTTTAAAATTCTCTAAAAATTAGAAATGATGTATCGTTATGTAGATCTATTAACATTTAGCTTCAAAAAAAAATAACATGTTGATTAGACAAAATCCCCAAAATTAATCATAATTATGGGTTAAAAATTAGGACTTTTGTATGATTAGTGTAATTACGGTTCAATTGAGTATGTCAAATACTGAATTGAACTTATTAGAACCTAATTGTACATATTTTTGCATTAGCGTTAATTTGTTAAAAATCTGTAAAAACCACAGAAAATTCTTAAAAAATATCAAAACCTCTCATATGCCCAAAATACCCTCCAAACCTTAATAAGATGGGTAAAATTACCAAAATACCCTCAATATGATAAAATAAATAAAAAATCTCAGAAAAAATATAAAAATAGACTTTAAGTCTAATAAACCCGATTTAAGGTAAAATTACCAAAATACCCCTATAACTCAAATATATTTGAAATGATCCTAAAATACATTCTCAGGGTTTTCAAGTCTCCCTAAAATGTTAAAAAACCTAAAGTGACAATAATACCTCTATATCCTCCAACTTGGATAATTACAAAAATACCCTTATGGGTCTAAAATATTTGGAATCAATCCAGAATACTTGGAGTCAATCCAATATACTTGGAATTAATCCAGATAACTTGGAATTAATCCAGATAACTTGGAGTTGATCCAAAACCATATAAACTCATCTCAAACTTGGGTGAAGCCAAGGACTTAACCTAAAATACATCTTCATATGCATGTGTTGCCTGTAGTAGTAGTGTTGCATGTTATAAGGGTATCATACGGACGGTTAATCAAGGGTTGTCGAGCAGTTGCTCGACGTAATTAACACTGACCGAGGTCAGTGGAGAGAGGTCGTATACTCGGATCTTCGCCTGATCCAAAGTCCCAGACTCCCTGAGGGCTAATCACAAGCTCTCATAGTCCAATAAATAAAAATATATAAGACCGACCTATATTTCTCTAGATAAAAACAAAACGATATAGATTTTTAAATAATCCGATAGGAGAGACGTCTAGGTCAGGTCCCCGGATAATAGATTCCGAACAAACATCATATTCCAGAGATGGAATGGTACACCCTTAAGTCTGCACCAATGGGTAATGCCATCCTGTGCTGGAATGGTTCCGTCTTCAACCTTCCATGGGGAGAAGAAAAGAGTCAGATTCTCTCCATGTCTTGACCTCTTTGAGCATGCCTCGGCCTTCTAGTTGGGAGAAGCAGCTTTGACTAAGAATTACTGGTTACCAATCTCATGAATTGCCCACTCTTTCTCCTCTGGCCACCACCTTTGCAATGAAGAGAGCAGCACGTTCCTCAGCGACTCCCCTATGGTTAACCCTGGAGGTTGTGCGGCAGTAACAGTTACTACCACGCTCTGCTCCAGAACACCTTTGGCTTCACCAACTTCTGGCTCCCAAGGAATTTCAACGGCTTCAAAACCATGCCTTCTACCCAGGTTACTGCCCGTCCCCTTCTCCTGTTTACCGTCCACTTGAATACCATGAACCTCCAACTTCTCCTTCAAAGCAATTGAGGCATCTGCTTGCCGACAGAGATTGGCTCGATGTCCCTTCGCCAGACAACGAATACAGACATCCCGCTGGACGGGGATCCTTGACTGGCTCTGGGATAGAGCCGGAGAAGACTTGCAAGGTCTCCTTCCTGTAACAGCAGCCCATCCCTCTTCTCCCCTCTCCTGGCTCTCCAATTTTCCATCCATGATAGTTCTCATGGTCTTTCCATGTTATGCCAGTTTCGTTACATATGATCTCTCTTTTTCAGCTAGGAAACTCCCATTCAAATTTGCAGACTACTGGTTTACTTTTTGACATGATCATTGTTTGACCATTATTTCTCAAGGTCTTGCATACATTTTAGATGTTTTATCTATTTTCCTCCTATTTGCATTTTCTTTCTTTATGGTGTTTTATGAGAGAAAACATGTCACATTAAACAGCTAGGTGCTCGCTTAGGCATTTGAGGCTAAGGCAAATCTCTTGTCACCTTGATTGCCTCTCATCTTTAATTACATAGCTCTCAATGTGTTTGAGCAAATATCAAGGCAATATCCAAGGAAACAAGGTGCCCTGTCGTTGGACTTTCAAACACCACTTTTCTTACATCTTACTCTCAAAAAGGAAGATTGGAATACCACACAAGATCTGAAAGACTCTATTCTCAAAACAAATTTAAATGGAAATCATCATAAGGTTCTAGGTTTCCTGTTAGCTCATTAGCCCTATACTTTTACCTACAAAAGCATAAAACTGCAAGTTTGGGTTGGACACTCCATGTGTGCACAGGCCAGCCTAAGCTGACCCCTTCTCGTGTTGCGTAGAATTGACTGCTCAACCCTACAGCACCATCCCCACATTCCACCTCCTTCAAGGCACACCACCTCCACCATCTTATGCTAATGCCAAGACAATGACCGCATCCTTCTTATGGTAAGTCACAAAGCCAAGCCCAGCAGTGAAGTTCAGTAACCACTTGTGAGATCATACCTTTTTTTAAAATGGGTAGTACCACAAATTGTATTAATTAAAAAGAAAGGAATCGACAAGTACAAGAGTAAAGCCTACAAAAGCCCTCCCATCCCCCACCCCCACAAAAGGATACCGAGTCAGTGAGCAACCCTTTAGACCCTCACTAAAACAAAAAATGGAGGAGGCATGAAGCTGCACTTTACAAAAGGCTTTAGCACATTCCTTCACCCTGTCACAAACAAAAAGTCCAATTATCTTCAAGATCAAAGCTTCCCTTCTGAACATGCTGTGCCAGATCAGCTCATATCAGATTGGATCAGCCAAAAACCAGAACCAGATGATACTCAGGTTGCTGGGACCGGGATAGGTAGATTGATTGCAGCTAAAGACCAACTCTACCATGGCCTAAGTGGCCTCCAATGACTAGTGGGGTTTTAGGCGCAGCTTGGGGCTATAATTTGGGCATAGTCCCACCACAATCTCAAGCCATTCTCTCTCTCTCTCTCTCTCTCTCTCTCTCTCTCTCTCTCACACACACACACAAAACACCTTCTACTCTTCTTGCTCTCCTTTTCTATCTCAAGGTCTCATTTGCTCTTAAGTCAGGCTTTAATGGAGGACTCTCTATGGCAGTCAGATTGACTCCAGTAAAGATGTTTTCATGATTTCATTGTGGCACAAAAGCCTAAAAGACAACATCATCATGGCATTGTGACATAGTAAAGCATCAAAATGACTTTGGTCTAGACTCCAGAGCCAAGAATGCTTAATCGCTGTAGGGCTTAAGTTTATGTACCATGGTCATGTAGTTCATTGTTTCCTTCTTTTCTTCCTTTGCAGCATGCAGCTTGTTGTTTCATGTTTCACTTTTCTATATGACATGATGTTTTTCCACTTCCCAAACTCTTAGGAAGACTGGCAAAGGATAAGTATAGAAGTATAGAAGTGTGACAAAAGAATAATCAAGTACATGGCCAAAATATAAAGTTGATGAATATTTTTTTGTCCGGTGATGATTGCATTAGATACAAACAATTTCATTAACTTTGTATGTTGGAAATGCACTTTTTCACTCCAAATAGCCCACAAGGTGGTGCAAAAGACCAACCACCATACCATGTGGTCACCTTTGAGACACCAATTCCCGCCCTACATCCTGATATGTCTATCTACAAACTCAAAAGGTAGACTCTAAAATTAGCCTATCAAAAAGGATTTCCAAACCTCTTGAGTGAACTCATGGTGAATAAAAACATGGTCCAAGGACTCATCAACATCCCCACATAAGCAGCACCAAGAAGAGATGCCATCTAAAAACTGAGCGAGCTGGTCACAAGTAGGAAGTTGGCCATTTAATATCCTCTACAAAAGCACCTTCACTTTCAATGGACTCAGGAGAAAAAATATACATAGCAAAGGGGTGTTGGATCCCTCTGTCCGTTATGACCAAATAGGCAGCTCTGATAGTGATGTTTCTGTAGCCTCCCATCCCCAAGTCCACCTGTTCGAGCTCCCACTTCAACTATGTAATTTTTCATTTCTTTCTTGTTAGAGCACAAAGCAAAGCTAGATGGAACCTTCTCCTCCTCATTCTCATTGCTCCTCTTCTCTATCTTGTCACAAGTGGATGGAGTTGATGGAGTTGGCCAATGAGGTGAGACATCAGGAGGACCTGCAAGAAAGAAAATAAAATGTGAAGAGATGAGAAAAAGAGAACTACCCCCCCCCCCCCGCCAACTCATGCACACCATTTTGAGCCCCATTGAGTCCATAGCGTTAGACATGGGTCAATTGCATGAGTTGAAAGTCGGGTGTGTTCGGTCATGTAAGGTTAACCTCCTCAGCCACGGGTTAGGCTTAGTGTTGACTACAACCTGGGGAAACCCGACCATTAGAGACATATGGGAGTCGTGCCTCCCATCAAAAAAGGCATGACAATATTCAACTTCCTTGAGCAAATGAATCCCATATTGATGCTTCTAGGACATTCCTTCCATTGAAACTGTGAATTGCATAAGTTCTAAAGGGGAACCCGAGTTATTTTTGAAAGTGGATGGTACCACAAGGGGAAACCTAAATTACAGAACAGAAGACAAAAAATCATGGGCTTTTCAAATTAGAAGCCCAACATTGCATCCCAAAAGTAAACAAACGGAAACATTAAGTAGGACCAAACCACAATATGCTAAAATCAAGAAATAATGATATTTGGAGGAAAAAAAACTCCAACAACCAAATGCAATTTCATGTCCAACTCAAAATTTAAAAATGTCCAAAAAAGACTCAACACAGTAAGTCACTTAGCAGCAACATTCCAAAATTTATATTTCACTTGTAAAATGAGGACATAACACGTGTTCATACAAACAACAACGATCCTTTGGCAGATGTTATTTCTCTTGACCGTTGAACCAAGGGCAAGCCTTAGCTAGCATGGATTGCGGAATCGGCCGATTCCGATTCGAATCGGAATCGGCGGGTTTCGAGCCGATTTGGAGGGGAATTTACTGTTCCCCCCACTGATTTTTTTAAAAAAAAAAAAAACGGGAAGAAATCGGCCCGAACCGGACCAAATCGGGGCCGGACCGGCCAGATCCGGTTCGGGCCGGTCCAGGTCCGGTTCGGGCCGGTCCCAATCTCCCCCTTAAGGGGGGATCGGGAACCAGGCGCCAGCAGCGTTTCTGCTGCTGGCGCCCGGCCCTTCCCCACTCCCCAGCCCCTCCCCGGCTCGCCGCCGATCGCCGCCGCCCCCCCCCCCCCCCCCCCCGCCGTCGTCGGCCGTCCGCCGCCGGCCCTCTCTCTCTCTCTCTCTCTCTCTCTCTCTTTTTCTCTCTCTTTTCTATTTTTTTTTGAGATATCGAGCAAAAGGAGGGGATTTTCATCCCGTCATCGTCGGCCGGCCGTCCGGGAGCCGCCGTCGCCGCTGTGGTCGCCGTCACCGCCGCCCTCGACGTCGGATTTTTTGTTCGCATTCCGATCCGAATTTAGGTATATTTCGAATTAATTTTTTAAAATTCTAAAAAAATTAGAAATGATGTATGATTGTGTTTATTGTGTAGATCTCTTAATATTTAGGTTGAAAAAAAATTTAGCATGTTGATTAGACAAAATTTTCAAAATTAGCCCTAATTAAGGGTTAAAAATTGGGACTTTTGTATGATTAGTGTAATTAAGGTTCAATTGAGTGTGCCAACCACTCAATTGAACTTGTTAGGACATAAATGTGCATTTTTTTGCATTAATTGCATGTTATTAGCGTTAATTAGTTAAAATTAGCTCTAATTAGGGGTTAAAAATTAAGGTTTTTATATGATTAGTGTAATTAAGGTTCAATTGAGTGTGCCAACCACTCAATTGAACTTGTTAGGACATAAATGTGCATTTTTTTGCATTAATTACATGTTATTAGCGTTAATTAGTTAAAATTAGCCCTAATTAGGGGTTAAAAATTAGGACTTTTGTATGATTAGTGTAATTAAGGTTCAATTAAGTGTGTCAACCACTCAATTGAACTTGTTAGGACATAAATGTGCATTTTTTTGCATTAATTGCATGTTATTAGCGTTAATTAGTTAAAATTAGGCCTAATTATGGGTTAAAAATTAGGGCTTTTGTATGATTAGTGTAATTAAGGTTCAATTGAGTGTGCCAACCACTCAATTGAACTTGTTAGGACATAAATGTGCATTTTTTTACATTAATTGTATGTTATTAGCGTTAGTTAGTTAAAATTAGCCCTAATTAGGAGTTAAAAATTAGGACTTTTGTATGATTAGTGTGATTAAGGTTCAATTGAGTCTGCCAACCACTCAATTGAACTTGTTAGAACCTGATTGCATTTTTGTGTTTTTATGTTATGCAGGAATATGGCAGAACAGGATGTAGAGCAACATGGTGCTGATCCAGGTTGGCAGCATTGCACACTAGTTGACAGTGTTAGGAAGAGGGTCAAATGCAACTGGTGTGGAAAGGAGATGGGTGGTGGCATCTATCGCCTAAAAAATCATCTTGCTGGCATATCAAGAGATGTCAGTAGATGTGAGTCAGTCCCGCTGGACTTGAAGAAGGAAATGAGGGCTTATATGATGGGTAAAAAGGCACACAAAGATTTATCATCTCAACCACACATGGATTTGCAAGATGAGATATCAGGGCACCAGAGACGAAGGGATTACAGTCTACTTATTCAGCGCCCGATCAATTTAGATGATGAGGAGGAGGATGAGGAGGATCCAAATGACCCTGATGCAGAGTACACCAGAGCTGTTCGTGCCAGTTTGCGGACAAATAGAGAAGATGAGGACCGGCGAAGAGGCATAGGATCATCAGGTGGATCAGTGCCTACTGCTTCTCAGCCTGGGAGATTCATTCCTAGGGGTTCTTCTGGTCGCAGGACTGCTAGTTCTATATTGAGTTGTGGACGGACATCAGATGTGGCACGCGGTCCTATGGACCAATTTTTGTACAGATCAAGGTCTGCCAGACAGCCTGGAATCAAGCAAGTATTAAAAGGAGTCAAGGCATCAGCAAAAAATGCCTTGAAAGGAATTGTGAAATGATTTTTACATGCACGTGTGCCAGCACATACCGCATCTAGTCCATATTTTCAGACGATGGTGGATGCAATTGCAGATGTTGGACCTGATGTAAAGGCCCCCACACCTCGCTACATTTATGATGTTGGGCTTGAAGAAGAGTATAATGACTTGAAGGTATGGATCGACAACTTCAAAAATGTGTGGAGGGAGCGTGGTTGTACCATCATGTGTGATGGTTGGACAGGTACCACAAGAAGATCCATAATTAATTTCCTTGTGTATTGCAGCGAGGGCACTATTTTTTTGAAGTCTGTGGATGCCTCAAACAGAATAAAGAATGCTAATTATTTGTACAGGCTAATGGATGACGTGGTAGAGGAAATTGGCGAAGAAAATGTTGTGCAGATAGTTACTGACAACGAAGCAAGCTATAAAGCAGCCGGTAATTTGTTGATGCAGAAGAGACACCATTTGTACTGGGTGCCTTGTGCAGCACATTCTATTGACTTGATGATGGAGGACATAGGTAAAGATCCTTTTGTTGCTGAAGTGGTACAACATGCTCAGATGATCACGTGATTTATTTATAGTCACAACAGGATCTTACATATGATGAGAGAACATACAGGTGGACGGGATCTTCTTCGTGCTGGCCCTACTAGATTTGCATCCAACTTCTTTTCTTTAGAGAGTCTGAGTAAATACAAGCATCAGTTGGCCCAGTTAGTTCACTCTGACGAGTTTCTGGCACTTATAGGGACACTGAGGGCCGATGCTAGAGAAGTTGCGTTGGTAGTGCAATCGTTAGTTGGGGAGAGAAGTTTTTGGGATAAAGTTTCTCGCTATCTGAAAGTGGTTGAGCCTCTGGTACGTGTTTTGAGGTTAGTTGATGGAGATGACAAAAATGACATGGGATATTTGTATGAGGCCATGGATAGAGCAAAGGAGCAATTGAGCTAAAGCCTTCCTACTTCTCATGACAAATGGTGGAGGATCATCGATAATAGATGGGAGTCGACTCTTCATCATAATCTTCATGTTGCTGGTTAATTCTTCATCTATTTAAGTTGATTTTATGTTATTAATTTTGTTCACATTTAATTTTATAACTAATTGATATTCAATTTATATGCATGATATTTTTTCAACCCAAGATATCAGAATAGTGAGAGCGTGCATAATGACGGAGAGGTCCTTCGAGGCACAACTAACGTGATTACTAGAATATCAAGGAATACAAATGAAAGGATAGATGCCTTAGCAGAGGTAACGTACAAAGTAGGAGTTTATGAAAATGCATGCGTCTATCATTAACTTATGTTATTTATATTTATTTTGTAGATGGAGAGATTTAAATTGAAGATTGGCATTTATGGAGATGATGACGTCAGGGCTGCAGTAACGAGGACAACTCCATGTGAATTACATAATAAATAGTCAAATATTAAATTTAATGATGCTACCAGTCTACAATGTAGACTCTACATATGATTATTGATATCGCCGTCTTCTTTTTTTTTTTGAACAGCTGAATGGTAGATCCAGATTAATTACAGACAAGCTGCCACAAATCCTTTGACGTATGTTGCAGTGCGAGTACTCAGTCAAACCACTTCTTCCAGTCAATGTGAAAGAAACTGGAGTACATTCAGTCTCATTCACACGAAGGTTCGTAACAGATTGGGGGTTTCTAGGCTAGAGAAGTTGGTGTACTGTCACTACAACATGCGTCTAAAAATCAGGCAGATTCAGGAAAGACAGAGACTTGAAAGACAGAGATTCATCGAGTTTGCTGGCAGACCAGTTGATGAGCATGTACATCAGATTGATATTGACGAACTGTTAGATGAAGAACACCCATTGCATTCTTGGGTGGAGAGCAGAGCAGCCAAAGATGCACAGCCTGAGTTTGATCCTCAGGATCGGAGTTGGGCAGAAGGTGAATTAGATGCAGTAGTTGCTCGAGATCCTGAATTTCAGACAACACAAGAAGGAGGTGCACTAGTTCTGCAGAGGCACCGAAAGTCAGCCACACTAGAAGACCCTGCTAGAACTTCTGCCTCTCAGCCAGCACTCAGGAGATCAGCTACTCAGGTGGATCCACAAAGAAGAAAGGAGAAAAAGCCAGCGAGACCTTCATTGCAGTCATCGAGCAACAAAAAGAGAAAACAATCAAAAGGAAAGTCTAAAGAACGAGTGGACCCATCAAAAGGAGAAGAAGGGACAGTTCAGCAGACTGGAGAGACACCTGAGGACACCCCAGCTTTACCACCTCACTTGGCCAGCATGTACGAGGCAGAAAGACAAACCTACAGGCGTAGAAGAAGGCGATTGAGGAAAACAAGCCAAGTGCGGAGTGATGACTCCACTGATGATGATGATGATGATGATGGAGATGGTGATGGTGATGGCGCTGCTGCTGCTGGACTATCAGGAGGTTCTGCACTTGGGAGCAGTTACACAGGATACGATGATTACTCCGCACCTCCGAGTCATTCTGAAGGAACTCAAGGTCAGAGACAAGGACAAGAAAGGGGATTTGAAGGCCAACAGAGACAGGCAGGATGTGATTGGCCACCATGGGAAGATGCACCTTCTTATCCGCCCATTTTTCATCCCCCTACACTGTCATATTCAGACATCAGCAGCACTACTGAATGGTACTCTGGACCTCCACCTATACAGTACGGCATTTTTGTCCCTCCAATACAATCAGGAGAAAGTTCAAGCCAACAAGCTTACACACCTAGAGGTATTCAAAGAGGATTCGAAGACCTCGCTAGTTCCTTGTTTGGCTATGGATATGCACCATACATGTCGGCAGATTATGGCCCGCCTGCTCAAACTTATGAACCGGATGATGAAGGATCACAAATGTGATCTTTCTAAGGTATTTTTCAACAATAATGTCTTTTTTAATTAATGCACAACAAAAATTATTAATGTGACTCTTTAATGTTTATTTTTTATGGATGTACATGAATTGCATTCATTCTTATTGTACATCAATTGAATAATATGTATGTAATTTTTTTCTGATTTTTTTTAATTTTTTCTGATTTTTTCCTTATTTTTTCTAATTTTTCCTATTTTTTCTGATTTTTTTAAAAAAAAAATCGGCCGAGTTGGACCGGCCGGACTGAGTCTGGATCGGCCGACTAGGCCGATCCAGATCGGGTCGGGTCGGGTCGGGATCGCCGGGTCCCGATTCCCGGTCCCGACCTGACCCGGAATTCCTTGTTAGCTAGTGGATGGCATCTCCAGAAGTCCATTAGGATCAGAGAAAATAATTTCATTTTCAACGTCCAAGGGACAGAGATCAACAATCCTTCAAGGAGGCACGCTTGACTTTATTACTGCAGCCACCTTCTGATTTTACCATATGTTTCATGGAATAAGAAATAAATATTTCCACAGAAATAATGTGGAAAAGGAAATGAAAACAGCAGAGTTGGTGCACAGTGAGTGAGAGAGAGAGAGAGAGTGCGCACGTGTGTGTGTGTACATATACACACGCATGTCTACATTTCTGATCAGTCTTTTAGTCATCAACTGGCATTTGTTAGTTTGTTACATGAGAAGGAAGAAATCAAGTATCGAGAGAGCAATGGCTTCCATCCTGCCCCATGAAAGATTTTTTTAAAAAAAAAAAAATCATGATTCTCCTTTTCCTTTACCTTCTCCCCAGCACCATACCACTAAAGGGATCCAATAATGTGAAGGGTTTTCTGTTTTCTAGGTCACATTCAACATATCACACTTCATTTGAGAAAGAGATGCGAATAAAGATAAGATATGTATCCAAATAAAGATTCCGAGATGATATTTATTCTCCACCAGACTATCACAAAAGATGATTAGCAAGATCACATCAATCCACTAACAACATTATTCAGCTCTCATTACCGTAAAAGTACCTTAGCTGTTTTTCTTTTCCAAAATCTTGGTGTTATTTACTCATTGCAAGCTTGCAGTTGTTAGGAAAAGGCACCCTTATATTTCTATACTTAGACTACTAATATAAAGTATAAACTAATTTATTGGACTAGAATGATTCTACCAACCGTTCTACTAGTGGTGAATCATCTGATCTCCTGTGTGAAGGATTCAAGGGAACAGGCAAACTGGTACCTCAAGGTGTTTCTTATAACCAAAGTTATACGTTTTGAGATTCAATTCGACAAACCTTGGGTTCATCAATGCAACAAGAATAGCTTTTACATAGTTACTGATATAGGAAACCTAATTTTCATCCCGTGACTCATGTCTAAATAGGTCTCTGATGCAGGAGCGGGCTCATGGACAGCGCAGCGCAAGCATCTACCAGACTTGGAGACACCGTCTTAGGATTTTGAGGCACTTTGCATTTTATTTGAGCATGGTAGACATGAATAAGGCCCAATTGAGGCCCATTTAGTCTTTTTCCTTTTTTTCTTTATTTTCTGTACTTTTTCCTATTTTTAGGGGTCTAAGGCAACATGGTAATTTTGTGGGCCTAGGGCTTCCTTTTTGGGGCCTATATATACCCCATGTATTCCCTTTTGGGAAACCTAATGATGAAGCAATGATTGAGAAGAGAGCAGAAAGGTTTTGTATGGCCACCAGTGTGCTGTGGAGCCCGTGAAGGGTGGTCTGCCAGGGTGCGAAGCAGTGTCCTATCTTCTTCCTCCCTCCCCCCTCCTCTGTTCTTCCCCTGCTTCTTCCTCTTCCTCTACCCCTGCCGTCCTCCTCCCTGGCCTCCGAGCCCTTCTTCTCCCTTTCACCCTCTTGTCCCGCATCAGTCTCAAGAGAATGTTCTCCTTTAGATGAGCAGAAAAGTTGGCTGTACATTGTCTGATGTGCACAAATTTTCCAAGTAAATCCATGCCTTTAGAATTAGCTTACACTTGATTAGGTGACTTCCATATCCTAACCATGATAAGTAATTGATTTTTGCTTAAGTAACTTTACAAGCCACAATGTATAGGCATGTTTGAGACTTAATGAGTTGGCAATGTGATGTTCTCTTTGTTAAGAATACTAATGTATTGTAATGAAATAAATAACTGAGAAAGAAAGTATTTTCTGACACTGACTACTACCTAAGGTACTCTCTAATGGGCTGTAGCCGAACAAAGTAATATAATTAACCACCTGACTGAAACTGATAAAATCAGATCATAACTATGCATGATAAATAGCTGCGGAAGGATGCACGACAAACATTGGACCTATTCAAAGGTCTATTGGCATGTACTGAGCTAAAATTGGAAAATAAAATGAAACAGTTCACAAAAAATAACATAAGTAACGCAGGAGTACATGCCTGCAACTTCTTCAAAAGCTTTGAGAGCTTATCAACTTGTTTTTCAATATCTTGAACCTAAGACAAAGTAGAGAACAATCAATGTCATAAGAAACAGTGGTGCTTCCTGGAATGTAGGCATACAAAAGAATATTAATTAGACTACTCTGTTAGTGGTTGACCCCATTAGAAATGTCACCTGCTTGAAGAAACTTTCCAACCCCAGCTCTGCAGTATTCGTTGGTGGCTGTGTGCCCATTTCTATGTCTCCATCCCTTGAAGACTGACCTCTTGGGAGCTCAAACGAGTCCTGAAAGAAGGGTAGCATGCATATAAGTCCATTTAAAAATTGATCATAGATAGAAAACGACAATGGAAAAAGGTAATACTTCAAAGAAGGTCCACGCTCCTAAAATATGAACTATGAAGTTATTTCCCCCATAAATTTCTCAAACTGCTCATTTGCTAAGTCAGGTTCCTCAAAAGAACTTTTTCTAGGGGGAAGGTGACTGAAAGGCCACACCATTACAAAAAAGAAAAAGATAAATACAGAAAGTTACACTGCAGTAGGAAGACAACACAAGGAAGACACACGAGATACACTACTACCACCAAGGTGATAGCAGATCACCCTACCCTCCCATTGCAGACTGATACATCACTTCAAAGGAATAATTTTTCCAGTTACATAGTTCTTTTAGAAGAACAGAGTACACTGCCAAAGAACAGCCGCTATGTACTTTCGATTCAAGGATGAAAGAGACAGCAGATATAATAATACTGAATGAATTGAAGAATTGGTCAAGAAGACTCTACTATTCCTTGCCCTCCATATAGCCCATAGCATACCAGTTAGTAGTGATGAGGACTGGGTCCAAACCCATGAAGACTGGCCCAATAAGGTCAGCCCATTAATGATCAACGCCTCCTCCTAGTATTGCTTTAGGACCTCAACTGCTCCTTATATAGACCCCATGGGGAATCCCTGAGAGCTAGGCTCAATCCCGCACTTTCTACTCTCCTTACAACTCTCACATCGGCCTTGTCCTCAATTCTAGGCTATGACCTAACTTACGAATCGGAGGGTTTTGCCCCGAGGTCACCCCCGAGCCCTCTGACCTTGTTTGTTTTGCAAACACCCTAAAGCTCGGCATCACAAAGCTCGGCTACATCATCCTCGGCTGCACAGTCTAAGCTGCCGTACAAGCTATTGTAGGTTGCCCAGCTAGTCCAAGGGGACCACTCATGCTTAGGTCGTCAACCCCTCGTCTCTCATTTTCCTCATAGCTCATGGAGATAGAAGCTTCCAAGTCTCCCCTCGGCTCATTGACCTCGGCAAGGTCCTCATAGCTCGACGTAATAGATCGGAGTAGGCCAACAAAATAAGCCCCGCATCACACCTCAGCAGGTCGGATTGGACTTGTAGAGGTCGGACTCGGATCATTGGTCGGTGGTCGGATCCCATGGTATCCAGTCTTCATCAAGTAGTATCGACCAGATGCTGATGTCACCAGTCAAGTTTCCATACATGTTGCAATCAGCTACCAATTGCTCTGTGCTGGCCAGCGGGAAAAATCTCAACAATACAGCTCAGAAGACTGTTTTCCACAGGGCATGGATGATATCACAATGTACAAATAGGTAATCCAAATTCTCTTGCATGAGTGCATCAGCACACAACAAGTATACCCCAGTCTCTGGCTTAAACCTTTCAACTCTGTCCCATGTCAGTGACCTGCTGAATGCCACCCTCCACATAGACAATCTGATTTTCAGCAGAACATCTAAAGAACTGGACCAACTGGTTATGGATGACCACATTTCACCCCCACATTCTGCTTATTTCTTTTTGAAGAAAAAGATGGGATGAACTTTCATTAGCCAAAAGACAGTGAATCAGGGAAAATCACCAACATATCAAAATGCGATGGTCTCAAAATTAGAGCTCAGTCAGCAGAAACTGACTTTCTAATCACTCAGGGGAGAGAAGAAATAAACTAACATTATTCGAATAACATAGACATGGAAAACAAAGGGATCATCAGTAAATTCCAAGAGATAGTTGAAGTTAACCCTTCACCTGATAGCTCTAAGTTCCGACAGCCACAACTTTCCTGCAGATGCCATCAATTTATTTCACATCCCTCTTCTTCATTGTCTGCTCCTCTTGTTCCTCCCTTGTATCACCCTTTCCTCTCGGAGCCAGGCTTGTTGATTGTCCTGCAATATATTTGCACTTCGACTTCCTTCCATGAGCATGAAGATCCAATAGTATCTCTGAACAGCAATTTAGATCCCTCCAGTCCCAAGCATCAACATCTCATAATCCATTAAGTTAGCACGGTGTAAATCACTTTATGTCAGGTCCCCCATGCAGCCACCATCATCCTCAGTGCTCAGCAAGAACAAAGTAGCATTGAACTAGAAACTGTGCCCCCTCCAAACACCCCAAACCCCCCCCCCCAAGAAAAAAAAGGTGTGTGACCATGTCAGCCTTAGCTAAGCCAAATAGGCCAACCATCACACATTATTCAATCTGAATATTACATAGTTCCAGCCCGTTTCATGGTGATCATGTCTAGAAGGTTTTGCCCTACCCATGAAAGTATGCATTAATCTAAAAGACACACAACTCCACCACATGCACCTCCTAAGCTGAACACATACATGTGGAAATGAAACCCTCTTGAGTACTCCAAGCCAATTGTCCTTCTAAACCAGAGAATCTTCATTCATGAGATCGAGAAAGACACGTCTAATCAGAGATTCCTCATCCGTGATATCAAGAAATATGAGTGCATAGATCATGCATCAAGCCAGATGTTCTGTGGCAATTTCAATGGTGGAAATGCTAAGGTGATAGCCATGTGGAATGCATGCAGGAGTGCCAAATTTAAAGCAAGCTTCATGCAGAAGGGGGGGGCTGGCTTGCAGCTCATAGTGGAAACAAATCAGAGCTTTTCATCTGGAGTATAACAATTCCAGCAGTAGGAGAATGGGCAGTCAAGTCACTCATCCATAGTACGTAGCCAAACCACCAACTTATTTATTGAGCAACATCTCCATGTCAAGCATGATGGGCAGCAGCCAGAAGAAGAAGCATCCTGTGATTTAAAAGACCCAGAAGCAGCTCAGATCCAGACCTAGATGGGAGGGGGTGCGGAGCATCCATCACGAGCACTCACTCTTTCTAGTGGTGGTCTCCCTTGCTTTGTTGCTTAATGGGGGAAAAAGGCTGCGCCGTGAATCTCAATCTGCTTTGCACGGTTGCTAGTTGTAGTTTTGGGGAGGACCGAAGACAAGGAAAACCCGTGTCCCGTCTTTAAAAGAGAAAAAGAAAGTCAAAAAAAAATTTAAAGTTCAACTGATTACGAAGAAATCCAGGCACTAGGGAAGGCTGCGCTGTGCATCTCAATCTGCTCTGCACGATTGCGCTAGGGCTGCTGTCGAAATCAATCGTCTGATCCGATCCGATCCGTCTGCGGTTCAAATTGGATTGCTTTCTTCACTTGGAGATCAGAATCGGCCGGCAGCCCCTTTTGGCAAAAATCCCTCGTCATTCCTCAACAACGCCGGGCTAGAGATTTGTCGTCGCGTTGTTCTTCCAGTCCTGGCCCGGCTTTTCCCCCAAAGGAAATCATAATAAATCAAAAGCAAAAACAAAAAAAAAAACGGAAAGAAAAAAGAGGGAAGTGGAGAGCTTTGAATTAGGGACGATGATGATGATGATGCTGATTGCTGAAGAAGAAGAAAGAGGTAGGAGGACTCCACAACAACCATCCAGGATCCAACAATTCGCGTTTTCTTCCGTGGCTCAAGTTCCCCTAATTCCTGGATGGTGATGATGGTGGCTGGTTTATTGTCTGTCTGTCCAAAATGCAGTCATTATCCAATTCATGCTCGCAAAACCAAAATCAACACCACCACCACCACCATAACCAGAAGAAGAAGAAGCAGCTAGCTACGACGCCTACGCAGGTGAAATTTTAATTGAGCGGAGGTAGGGTAGGGTAATGGCGCACCGTCAGAAGGTTGTTCATCGCGAATGATCTGGTAAAGCAGCAGCAGCAGCAGAATGGGAAGCCCGCGACCGCGATCGATGCGGATGTAGGGAGACGATCACCCAGGGCAAGAGGGCAGGGAACAAAACCACGACGCCAACAACAACAAAAGAGCCAAGCAAATCAAAGCAAAGCAAGAGTTGTAACCCACCAAATTCCGCGTATCGCATAAAACCAAAAATATATATATACATACACACCGGTTTTTTGTCCGCGTGAGACCTGACAGACAAGACACGTAGTTATTATTAATTATTATTAAACAGACTTTGATTATTTATTCACTGGCTTCTGGTATTATTTGAGTCCGGTTCGTCTCATTACTAGTTTGGATTTTATTCCAGCAGTAACTAATGAAAGCCGTCCGCCTGTACTGACTTTTCCTTTTACCTACTACTCTCACCCAATATAATCGGTTGCGATCTCACCTAAGCAGGTTGTCGGTCATGCAGACTCCCGCCTTCTTCTCGCTCTCTCATCTGCTCCTCTTCAACCCGCTCTCTCATATGTCTATTCATTGTCTTCTCCTTCTCACTTACTCTTGTCTCCTTCGGCCTCTCTCATCTTCTCCTCTCCAACCGAGCTGAGACGACCATTCCCTTCTCCTCCTCCTCAACTCTAACCTCCTCCAACCTCTCTCTCATCTCCCCTTCCTCCCCACCTCCCTATTGTTCCACCTCTCTCATCTATTTCTTCATCTCATCCTCTCCAACCGAGCCGGGACGACCATTCCCTTCTCCTCCTCCTCAACTTCGGCCTCCTCCAACCTCTCTCGTCTCCCCTTCCTTCCCACTTTCCCATTGTACCATATCTCTCATCTATTTCTCAATCTCCTCCTCTCCAATCGAGTTGGGACAACCATTCTCTTCTCCTCCTCCTCAACTCCGGCCTCCTCCAACCTCTCTCATCTCCCCTTCCTCCCCATCTCCCCATTTTTCCACCTCTCTCATCTTTCTCCTTATTTATTTGGAGTTAACTAAGAGTGCAGCAAGTGAACGACTCCAAGCAGGAGTGGAGTCAAGTTGAAGAAAAAAAGAGGCTTCCAAATTTACCATCGGATTTTTCTTGCAGGTAAGTGTTATGGCCACTAGATGATGTAGATCTCATGCTTCCTATATCTCTTTGAGAATCATGATAGTGTTTAGGGAGAAATAATTTAAGATTTTTTGTAAATAATCTCTTAAAATGTGTCATATTTTTATATAACCAATTATGGTTCTAATTTGGTATTCTAAGTCATATCCAAATGATTTGCAGTGTATTAGTGTGCAGTCGCTCTTGCCTCTGTCTAGGAAAACAGAAACTTCAGTTATGGTTGTATGCATGCGTTCATGGTAGTATTTTAGTATTCTTAGTTGTAGTTAAACGTCACATATGATCAACCCAGTTAACGTAGTACTTTCGTACACTACGTTATATTTTAATGTACTTTTATGTATTTATATGAGACAGAAAGAATATAAATTGGACTCAGTTGTGGGTTACTTTGGTGTTCTAGGTCATATTCAAGTGATCTGCGGTCTATTAGTATGCAGTCACTCGTGCCTATGACAAAAGAGGAAAGCAAAAACTTCACACAGTTATGGTTCTATGCATGTGTTTAGAATAATATTCAAAAGTTCTTGGTTAACCTCTTGTATGACTTAGATTTGCATATAACCTCTTTGACTTTGGTGATATTTGCAAACCCCCTTAACTATGTGATTTATTTTGAATTTCACTTGACTTAAAATATTTATTTGATATTAAAGATATAGAACAAACTTAAGAATAGATGTTTATATAATTTTTCTTGTAAGATGTATGTATTTTAATTAAAGATATTATTAATATATTTATTTAATAACTTTCACATATTCTATATAAGTAATAATATTTAAATTTAAGTGAAATTCAAAATAAACCTATATAGTTGAGGGTGTGATATGCAAATAATTAAGCATGATATATGTAAATACAAATCATATACAGAGTTATCTACAAATGCAACATTGTTTAAGAGGTTATTTGTAAAAACTCAATGTTTTGATGTAAAATTTTGTAAACTGTGAGTTTCAAAATCATCCATTTTAAAACAAGTGAAATTTTCTTATTTTAAAATCATGAATACTTGTTTGGTTAATTGTAAAACATAAGAGGAATGCTTTAATATTCTTGTTTTAGTTTATGATGGATCTTTGTTGTAAACCTAGACAAGGGAATTAGGCTATCAAGGGGGCAGACAAAACCTACACATGATTTTCATTTACATTATTTTACATCATTTCAAATAATTGAAAATATTGTAAAATGATTATATTATTTTAAATTATCTTGTTTTAGGTTAAAACAAATAACCCCTTAATCTTTTTGGTATATATATAGGTAAGTATATAATAAATGCTTGATTTATTTATTTTTTTATTATATATTTGAAGGTTATCAATATATTTAAAAGAAAGGAGAGCATAATTTGTAGAAGGGGTCGCCTAAAATATTTGAAATGTACTATTTTTTTATTATTAGTTACAAATGCTTCTTAATAGATAATGTTGTTCTTTAATTTTAAAAAAAAATATTCTCACTTTGATTTTTGTTCTTTTTTTTACAGGACAACATCACTAGATAATGTAACTTATGAGTCAGCATCATGTGAGTCAAGAAACATTTCAATAGGTATGAAGTTTAAAAATACAAAAGAAGCATATGACTGCTACCTTTCATATGCTAAGGGCATGGGATTTAGCATTCGCAAAAAACATATGTCTAAGACTAAAGAGGGAATTGTAAGATCGAGAAAATTGTTTGTTGTAGAGAAATATGGAGAAAAGAAGATAAACGAGATGTGAATGTGAAGGTTCATCGTACTTACATAAGAATGGGGTGCACAGGAAAGATGTTTGTTAGTTTGTATAAAAATGGTAGATACCGTGTCATACAGTTTGAGCCTTCTTATAATTCTTCTTGCGTTCACATAGAAAATTCACAAGTACTCAAGCTGCAATGACTGATATCGCTGAGGCGTCTGGTTTACGACCTAAGGAGACATTTGAATTCATAGCTAACTGATAAGTTGATAGTTTTGATCATTAAAAATGGGTAAATGCATGCATCATACTCATATTTTTATGTGTAAAATAGCATGAAATGATAGATAATTTTGTACCAATTCAAACAGTATCAATTTTGTTAAATTCCGAGTTAAAAACATTATCATTTCATGTGAATAACGGAATATGATGCATTTACGATTTTTCAGTAAAACCGAGATAAGAAATAAATTTATTTTAGCATAAATGTAATATTATACACGATAAAACTCTAATTTACATTTATTTTTGTGTAACAGGATATGAAGAAGCTGTGGTACAGTGGTTAAGTCTTTGGAGACTTATAGGAGGTCCAATTTTCGAATCTCAACATAAACATATTTCATTTTGGCAAAAAGAACAAAGTATGGGCAAAATGGTCATTTGCTACCCTAAAAAGGGTTACCCTAATCTTTTCACCCAAGAAAGCCAACAGGAGTAGCCGCTACCTCCCTTCTTCCCCCACTTTCTTTATTTTAAAATCTTCTCCCATCTTTTAAAATATCTCCTTCTTTCCTTCCTCTCTCTCTCTGACTTTAATTCTCTTTCTCCCCTAAGGTTTTCCCTCTAACGTATCCCTCTGTTCTGCAACTTTTTCTCTTTTTTTACTTTATCTCTCTCTTTCTTCTACCATCTCTCACCTTTTCTCTTTCTCTCCCCTCGTTTATCTATTTCTCTCTCTGTTTGACGCTCTCTCTTCTGCTCCCTCTCTCTCCCTCTAGCGCTCTCTCTCTCTCTCCTTCTAGCGCTCTCTTAATCTCTCTCCTCTCTCTCACGCTCTCTGTCTCTCTCTCTTTTCCACGTGGTACGCGCCTTTGCGCTCCCGCTCGTCACCGCAGCAAGAGGAGCCACGCGGCAAAGCCGCGTTATTCGCTGGGCTGGTCATCGTCGCCCGTGCCCCGGTGCGAACCGCCCCACTCGGCCATCTGTCGCCAGCCGCCGCACCGTACGCTGCCTCGCTTGCCTCTCCCGCTCGCGCCCTCATGCCAGCCACATGCCCTCGGACAGTGTGTCTGCTCGCTAATCCAACGTGCCCAGCGCCCCTCTGCTTTGCCCCGCCAGCGCCCGAGCGGACCACTGCGCCGCACCCAGCACCCCCTCCTTGCTTGCCACACACCCCAGCCGGACTGCTGCGCTTGCGCACCTGCCAGAATCCCCTTGTTAGCTGTTTTTTTTTTTTATAGTTATTAGTTAGTTATTTGCTTAGGTTTAGTAATTTCTTAGGATAATAAAGTTAGGAATTTTGTAATCTCATTTCTTACTTTTAGATGATTAATAATATTCTTTTAAATTTGCAATGTTTAAATATTAGTGTTTTCCTTGTTTAGATTTCCCCCCCTCTAAATTCTATTTCTTCTTCACATGTGGTATGTTTATTTTCTCCAAAGTAGCTCATTTAGTTATATTTGGTAATATTAGTTAATTAAATTGTTGTTTGATTAGGTAATTAAGTAATTCGTGCAAGTTATCAATTTTCTTTTTAGATTAATAAAAATCCAAAATTTTCAACTTTAAAAATTATTTTTTTTGTCGATTCGACGCGATCTCACCACTTGCTATTTTAAAATAATTATATGTGAGAATTGGAATTTAATATTGATGTTCGAATATGCTTAACGACACATAATTTCGAGCGATCAATTTTTGGCGTCATTGCCAGGGATTTAGATTTTTTATTTTGTTAATTTTAGATTTAGTGTAATTATTCTCTACCTAACATATATTTTTCTTATTTTTGTAGGTGCATTGAAAAAAAAAAAGGAAAGCAAAATTATTGGTAAATGTGGTCCAACTTTCCCTTTTCCATTTTCCTTATTTTTTAGTTAGTTTCTTTTTTTGTAGTTCCTAATTTAGATAGTTTTCCATTAATTAAAAAAACAGAGAGAAGAAAATCCAAATTTAAAAATCTCAATTTCAAGATTAGAAACCTTCCATGCTAAGTATTCATCATTTTAGGAAAGTATGAATTAGTTCCCTTTCTTAGTTTATTTCCTTCTTTTTTTGTTGAAGATTGCGGGAGAAAAGTACGTGTTTCAATTATAGCAAGTCATTCATGATTGTATCAAAATCCCTTGCTTTGATTTGATTGTTGCATTGCATTGCATTCAAAAAAAAATAAAAGATATTAAGGGCAATACCTTTAACAACATAAGGTAGGGATTTCATAACCCTTCCTTAACCCACAAACCACTTCCTTGTATTGTCATTTCCTAAACCCAATAAAAGCAAGTTGAATGGGACTCTAGGGTTCACACTTTGAGTGGTTCAAATATTGGGTTGCCTCCACTTTTGGCAACAGTGTCTAGGTTAGAGGTTAAAAAGGCAAACGCCTTAGCGGGAAAGTAGTTCTTTAATTGAGTCCCTATGAAAGTAAGGGGAGCCTCCCACTACCTCACCTCTTACCTGGCCTTTAACCAATTTTGAGTGTGGCTTAAGGTGGACCCCATTCACCTTGTGAGAAAATTCACATAGAAATTTAGGCCAACCTTAGGTCATTAGGTTAATTTGTTTGCTAAATTGCTTACATAAAAAAAGAAAAAAAGTGAAAAAGAAAATACAAGTCATTTTTCTCTCTCTTCGTCCTAGTGTATATAAGGTAAGAGATCTCAAAGTCCTAACTTTCTAGGACCAATTACTAAAATCGAGAGAGTTCTACATCAAAGAAACCCATCTCTAGATCCAATAGCCGACAATCATGATCCTCCGAAGCAAATGAAGGATTATTACATTCCAAATCAATATCAACCTTCATCTTGCATTCATCTTCCTTAGAACCCGGTCAATCAATATGAAATTAAATCGAGTACCATTCAGATGCTCCCATCTTTTTATGGAAATACAAATGAATATCCTTATAAGCATCTGGATGAATTCTTAGAGATCTGTTCTACAGTGAAGATTCAGAATTTTACCGATGATGTCCTTAAGTCGACCATTTTCCCCTTTTCACTGAAAGATAAGGCCAAGTATTGGTTGGGGACTATAGGTAGGCCCATTAGGACATAGGAAGAAATGCAAAAAGAATTTCTCAAGAAGTTCTACCCTATAGGGCAAACCAACACTATGAGAAGGGCTATCACGGGTTTTACCCAAATTTTCGGAGAATTAATTCATGAGTCATGGGAGAGATTAAAAGAATTGCTTCATAAATGCCCTCATCATGGGCTATCGAAATGGTAAATTGTCCAAGCATTCTATGAAGGGTTGTCTGAACAATTCAGACAAATGGTGGATGTCTCTTGTGGAGGGGCCTTTATGATGAAGAGTGAAGATAAGGCTTATGATATGTTTGAAATGCTTAGTAACAACTCCATCAATCATGCCTCTCTCTCATCTTACGAGAGGGTTGTTGGGCCATCTAAACGGGCCGAATGTATGAGCTCAAGGTTCGAGGAGAGTCTGAATCCAAAATACACATCAGTTTGATCAATCAGAAATTGGATAAGGTAGACATGTTGGCCCAAATGTTGGACCAACTCTTAGCCTTAAACAAACAAGAAGCTACTTACCCAACACCATCCAATCCATACGAGGGCCCATCTTCCATCCCTCATGACATTTGTGCTTTGTACACAAGTCCGGCCCATCAAATAATTGAATGCCCAACTGTAGCCCAAGTCCCACCATTCATTCAAGAACAAGTTCAGGCCGCTCAGGGGTTCTTCAGGCTTGGTAATGATCCATTCTCTAACATTTATAACCCCAGTTGGAGGAATCACCCGAATTTTTCGTGGAAGAATCGGCATGCTCCATTACAAGTGTCTAATCCTCCCATGTATCAAGCCCAAACGCCATAGAATTCCTTTCAACACCAGTCCAACTTTTATGGGAATACGTATGCTAGGGGATCACATGTCCAATTTTCTCAACTGGCTCACTATTAATCCTTCCAATCAGGACAATCAACCCAATATCCTTCTCCACCCACTTACCAACAACCTTCTTAGTCCAACTTTGATGAAAAGTTCACGCAACTCCAACAACTCATTATGACCCAACAACAATCTATTTCCAAGTTGGAGAGTCAAATGGGGCAGTTAGCCGAGGCAACCATGAGGAGGGAAATGGGCCAACTCCCTAGTCAACCTATAGTCAACTCGAGAAATCAATCTCCTGGTTTTCCACCATAGTTAAATCTTTTACCTCAACCGGGCCCATCAACACAACCTAAAGGGCCGCAATTCGAAAATGCCAAAGCTATTTCGGCCCTAAGGAGTGGAAAGACCTTAGATGATCCACACAAGGCCACGGAGATGCTTAAAAGTTCGACCAATGGGACTCATGAGGTCGAAAGTGAAAGTGAAGCGGAACCCATTATGGAGAAGTTGGGGGGAGACCCTAAAGGGAAAGAGAAAATAGATGAAAGCCCAAGTTCATATCAACCAAAAGTACCATTCCTAAACGCTTTAGCAGCCAAACCCAATACAAGGAAGAAATTGGCCCAGAATGAGGAGTTGATGGAATTATTCAAGTAAGTCCATATCAATATTTCACTCCTTGATGCCATTAAACATGTGCCGGCTTATGCTGAGTTTCTTAAGGAATTGTACACACCAAGAAGGAAATCTAGAATGGCATCTAAAAATGTTAGGCTTTTGAAGGATGTAGATGCAATTGTGATGAACCATCTTCCTAAAAAGCTAAAGGACCTCGGGGCACCTTTGATTTCATGTGACTTAGGTGGAGTCACATTTGATAGAGCTCTTTTGGACCTAGGTGCAGTGTGAACCTTTTGCCAATAACTATTTACAAAAAAATTGATATTAGGGAACTTAAGCCCACATCCATCATTTTACAGTTGGATGATATGTCCGTGAACACTCCACGAGGACTTATTGAGGATGTTATTGTAAAAGTCTATGATTGCTATTTCCCCGTGGATTTTCTTATTCTTGATATGGCTTCACCTAAAGAGCTTATTCATATCCCGATCATCTTGGACGTCTTTTCTTAGCCACTGTCAAAGCTAATATTAATTGTAAAACTTGCATGATGGACATATCTTTTGGGAGTCAAAAGGTCAAGATTAATGTTTTCAAAGCATCCCAATATCTGGCCCACGAAGAAGAGTGCCACACCATTGATATCTTGGACAATTTGATTGAAGAAGATCCGATGCTCACACATGACCTTTTGGAAGAAGTTAATGCTCTAAAATATTCCCCTAACCTCTTAACATCTTGGCCCAAGGTGGAACTTTTGCCAGCCTTACAGTCTGAGCCCGCTCTACCATCTCTGGAGGATCCTCCTGCACTCAAACTCAAGTCATTACCGAGTCTCTGAAGTATGTCTTTTTGGGTCCCAACCAAACTCTGCCGGTCATCATCGCGGTAAATCTTACATCGCCGCAAGAGGCCCAACTAATCGAGGTCCTTAAAGCTCATAAGGGTGCCATTGGGTGGTCGGTGATAGATTTGAGGGGAATTAGTTCGTACATTTGCATGTATCATATCTACATGGAAGAAAATTTCAAGCCGAGCCGGAAAATGCAAAGTCGAGTTAATCCAAATATGAAAGAAGTGGTAAAGAAAGAGGTTGTGAAATGGCTCGATGTGGGTATCATTTACCCCATATTAGACAGCAAATGGGTTAGCCCAACTCAAGTGGTACCCAAGTAGTCCAGATTAACGGTCATTAAGAATAATCACGGGGAAGATGTATCCACTAGGCTCACCACGGGATGGAGAGTTTGTATTGATTACAGAAAGCTTAACAACATGACTATGAAGGACAACTTTCCACTCCCATTCATGGATCAGATTCTGGAAAAGTTAACGGGCCAAAAATTCTTCTGCTTTTTATATAGATACTCTGGGTATAATCAAGTAGCTATTTACCCGGAAGATCAAGAAAAGACCACCTTTACATGCCCTTATGGCACATTTGTTTTTAAGATAATGTCATTTAGACTATGCAACGCACCTGTCACTTTTCAACGATGTATGATGGCTATATTCTTCGACATGGTGGGAGAGTTCCTCGAAATTTAATGGATGATTTTTCGATCTTCGGAGACTCTTTTGAAAATTGCATAGAAAATCTGAAATAGGTGCCAGCCCGATGTATAGAACCAATCTTATACTTAGCCAGGAGAAGAGCCATTTTATAGTTCGCGAGGGCATTGTTCTAAGACAAATCTTCCTCCTCCCACTTCTGTCAGACAAATCCGTTCATTTCTTGGTCATGCCGATTTCTATCGCCGGTTCATACAAAATTTCTCCCAAATTGCCTGACCTCTAACTCTTCTCCTAGCTAAGGATGTCCCATTCCACATGGGTGAACCATGCATAAATGCATTCAATTCTTTAAAAGAAGCTTTGACCAAAGCTTCTATTCTTCAATCTCCTGATTGGTCTTTACCTTTCGAGATCATGTGTGATGCCTTTGACTATGCTATCGGTGCGATGTTGGGACAACAGATCAACAAGTATCCTGTGGTGATTTATTATGCAAGTCGCACCCTTGCAGATCCCCAAATGAATTATACCACCACGAAAAAAGAGTTATTGGTTGTGATTTTTGTCCTAAAAAAATTTCAATCTTATCTTTTAGGAACAAAAGTCATAATTTATTCTGATTACTCAACTCTAAAATACTTGTTGACCAAGAAGGATGCAAAGCCCAGACTCATCAGATGGATCTTACTCCTTCAAGAATTTGATTTAGAATTTCGTGATAAAAAAGGCTCTGAGAATGTGGTAGTTGACCACCTATCTCGAATTCTCATTTCTGAGAGTGAACCAATGACAGATTCATTCCCTGATGCGCATCTCTTGGCCATTTGTCATATCGTTGCACCTTGGTATGCTCATATTGTCAACTACAAGGTGGTCAATCAACTTTCGGAAGGATAGACCAAAAGTGAGAAAGATAAATTCTTCTTTCAGGAGAAGTATTACTTCTAGGAAGATTCTGAACTATTCAAATTCTGTCCCAATCAAATCATCCGGCGATGTGTACCTGAGGAAGAACAACAGAGTGTGCTGAACTTGTAACGACCCGCCACCCTATAATCGGGAATCCGATTACTAGATGGATACCGAATCATTAAATTTGGAGCATAGCCAGGATCTCTATAAGTTTGGGAAATAAATGATAAACTAAGCTAAACATTCACATCGCATCGAATTGTAAAAGAAGTGCAGAAATTAAAAATTATTACAATTCGACTCAACTCAGCAAATAATTACATACTCCAACTGAAAAAGAAATAATTAAGCATACAGTTCAAAAAGGGAAATAACAACTACATCGGGGCATACCCCGGAACAACGATTGTTGGCGCACAACCCAATGCATCACTCTCCTCGCTACGCCTGCCTGGAACCCTCACCTGAAAACCACAGGGAATGAGTCTCATCGAAAAAGACTCAGTAGGGATCCTTCGATCCCCACCACCCACTCACACACCCACAAGTGCAACAACACAAATATAGATAATTTAAATAAGTAAAGTAGTAAGCATAATTCTCAAATTTCGATATAAAACGCATGCATTCAAAATGTAACATGCACAACTCTAGAACCATTCCGTCAAAGAGCCAACAACTAGCGTCTCGGCTAAATACGTAAACTACATGGCCGAACGCGGAAAACACCGACCCGCTAAGACCAAATAGCAACCCGTCGGATAGCGCGTTGGCTATTCCGGCCTGACATGCTACAGGTGGTTCTACTTCCCCCAACACGAGTGACACTCCGAATGTACCACTCCCACACCGGTACTAGCTATACCCTGGGATACATCAGATGACCCTATCTCTAGGCCTCACCCCACCACTCCCACACTGGCGCCGTGTCGTTCCATATCGACACGGGGTGCCTAAGCGCTAACAATTGTCACTCTAGGCCCACGATCGCACAAAACGCAACACGGTGCGATCCGATCACATAGAATTCATCATCTATGAGTATGATTTCAAGCATGCAATTAACCACACTATCTATCAATGTAAACACATGTTAATTACAGGAATTAATGAGATTATGTCTTGAATCGTGTCGCCCAAGGCCGACGTCATTCAAGTCTTCTAAACTGGTTCATGTGAAAATTGACCTCGGAAGATGGCCCAAAACACGTCGTTCAAGTTGGCCGCCATTTAAATGGCGTCGCTGTCCCTAGACGCCATTCAGTCCAAAAATAGAGTATGTTATCTGGGGTAAATCGCGTCGTGGGTGGAAGCCACCTTTTTAAAAGGCGTCGCTGTCCCTCAACGTCATTTAACCCTCACAAACAGGTTCTCCTCCGGCCTCCCCCGAGTTCCAAAATGGGATTTCTCCCCGAATTCGCACAAAACACCATAAAGATATAGAGGGAGGAGGAGAAACTAAGTACTCATTTAAAAACCCACAATTTTTTATTACATACAATTAGTATTTTCACCCCAAAAACCTCCTAAACAGGCTCCAAAGTGGGATAAAACATGGTTTTTAAATAAAACGTCGCGAGGATCGTTACCCTACCTGCTACTCGAACTCCTCCGAGCTCCAAGCCGCCGAACTGCCACGCCACACGCCGCCGCCGATACCGCCGTGGACGCCGTTACTCTACCTGGACGTCGGCCGCCGTCCGGAGAGAAATGCGCCACGGAAGAAGTGGTGGTGGTAGTGGAGGAAGTTAGGAGGTTGAGGGAGTAGAGGGAGAGAAAGAATGGGGAGAGGAAAGGAAGGAGAAGGGGAAAGAGGCGCCGGAGGCTGGAGAGAAGAGAAGAGAGAGAGAGAGGAAAGGAGAGAATGAGGGAAAGGAGGGAGGGTTTGCGGGGTCAAATTGAAACTAGGTAAAACGCGTCGTCCAAATCCGACGTCATTTAGACGACAAGTCCGGGTTGTGCACTGACATGCAAGGGCCGTACTCTGAATCGCGTCGACCATGCAAGACGCCATTCATACGATAAGACCGGGGCCGTACTCTCGCGGCCCAAAGCCAGCCCACATGGCGCCTACGTGACACAGCCTAAAACGCGTCCACATCTCCCAACCCCACAAGGGCCCAAATCAAGGGATCCGACCCCGAAAGTGACCCGGTAACCGGATCCGAAACCTCAATCCTTACATAACTTCTGCTACAATCTTTCTTGTGAGGGCCATTTCTAAGGAAAGAAAACTGCCTCCAAGGTTCAGCAAAATAGTTTTTACTGGCCCACACTCTTTAAATATGCCCATAAGTTAAGCAGAACTTGCCTCAGATGTCAAGCTGTAGGGAATATGGTAAAAAGGGACATAACGTCACTCAACCCAATTCTAGTGGTTTAAGACTTTGATGTTTGGGGAATAGACTTTATGGGACCTTTTCCATCTTCTTTTGGACATGAATATATCTTAGTGGCAGTAGATTATGCCTCTAAGTAAATTGAAGCAATAGCCACCCGAACCAATGATCATAAAGTGGTCATGAAATTCATCTAGAAAAATATCTTTTCACGGTTTAGGTGGCCCAAAGTTATCATAAGTGATGGACGCACGCATTTCATGAATTCCCAATTTCGATCTTTGCTTAAGAAATTTGGGATCAATCACAAGCTGACTACCTTTTATCATCCTCAAACCAGTGGCCAAGTGGAAGTATCCAATAGAGAAATCAAGACTATTTTGCAAAAGTTCGTTAGGTCCGATAGAAAAGATTAGTCTGAAAGATCAGATGATGCTTTTGTGAGTGCTCAAATCGTGATGTGTGAAATCATGAATTTTATGTTGATTATATGACAATAAAAACCTATTAAAAATTAAATGTGATCGCCATAAAGTTTTTAACTAAAAGGCTTCAAAAGATAAAGTATGATCGCTTATCTGTTTTGAAGTTGGGAGATTGTTGAATTCTTAATTCCTTATCTTCAGCTGGCTGAAAAAAAAAAAGAACCTATTTAATGCTTATGTTCTTGCTTGGATTTGGTGATTTTGGGGATCTTCCTTTTTGCTCAAGTTCTTCTTTGGATGATGATCTCTACTTGATCTTCTTGATGATTATACTTTTCAAAGAAATAAAGAAAGAGAAAGAGAAAGAAAACTAACAAGAACTAATAGAGTGTAGAATATATTCTAATCATAATTTTAATCATGTAACTAAAAAGAATCACTTACTTGTTTTGTAGTCTTTTAAACCTCCTTAACATGTGGGTAAAAAATTATGAATATTGTGAGTGTGTGAATAGCATGAAGTGATGATTATGAAATTATGACACTAATGATGATGAAAACAAGAGAAAGAATGAATGAAGTTGAATGGCCCCTGGAAGCCTTGATCTTGAATGGACGAAGAGGATGAAGAAAGGACGAAGTTCTTCTTTTAAGATTCCTGGAAGTAGTCGTGTAACGCCTCGATCATTCTTTAACTCCTTCAACGTTTCGACGTTGTTTCTCTCTTGAATTCTTAACCTTTCCTTCTTCATAAGCTTATGTATTTGTAGACTTAAGTTCAAGACTGTCACGTACGTCCGCGGTCACTTATGGATTAACATGAAAGAAATTAGAGTCAATTCCACCAAGAAACAGATAAATACAGGCTAATTCATCATTATCTGTAATTACCTAAAACGCATTGACCAAGGGAGACATCTTTTAACTTAATTAAGATAAAGATAAACTCGGGAAAATGAAACAAAAACACTTTAGAACACCTAAATGGTGTCGTGTTGGGAAGACGTCTTTTAGTTAATTAACAAATTAATTAAAAATCAAATTAAAAATCGAAATAGGAATAAAACTCTAAATGGCGTCTACAGAGGCCGACGTCTGTTAGGATAATTTTCATATTCGATTGAAAATCTGAGTTAAAACCAATTTCATTAATAAACTTAAATGGTCTATGTCTTTCCCGATGTTATTTACAAAAACAATTAATCTAGTAAAAATAATAAAAATTAACCAATGATTAAATATCAGATCATTTTCGGGCATTATTATACGATATGAAATTTACTCAAAATGATGTCAAAATTAGTGTGTCTACAGCTGTCCTACCTTGACATTGACTTTGCAAGGGAGTGTAGTGAAATAGAATGTACTGAAAAGGTGATGTCAATGTATGATGAAACACGCTTTCAACATCATATGATGGGAATTTTTCTCAAAATAATCAATGAAGATAACTCAAAGAGATCAATGGAATGAATCCCGTCCGGATGAAGAAAACAAAGAAAATAAGGTCGATCAACCTCCAAGATTGGGAAGTACCCTAGGTCATAAACCCTGCAGGTTTAATCATGGAAGCGGTTACCAGCCAATGTGGAAGTACTGCAACTATGATGGATCTAAAAAGGAAACAAGAAATATTTGGGATAAAGAGTTCAAGAAAGAATAGAAATACAAGGATATCTTCAAGCAAACCTCAAAGATAATCAAGATACTCAATTCAGAATGGAATATTTCATATCATGTCGGGTTTATTTGATCAATGGTCTTAAACTTTAATCAGGAATTAATTCTTATCATAATGATAATTTCAAAGTCCTACATGATGCATGTTAGGCTAACAGGAAAATATCAAATCAAATAAAATATAAATTAATCAAGGATAATATTATTAAATTATCATTAATGAGTCAAGATACCAATTATGTAATTCAATGTTAAGCCAAAACTTGTTTGACCACGCACTGTTTCACAAAAGTGCAACTATCGTCCTCATCAGTTAACAATCCAACGGCCTATCCGTTTGATTAAGAATTCTCTGGATTTATCATAGTTTTTGTTGAAGGGGAACTCAAATTCCAATTTCATCAGAATCACCAGGCCCTTGATATAATTTAATAAATATTTATTATATAGTAAATGATGATTACGCAAATCAATTACATAAAATAATACAAGGATAGAGATAAAAATAACCGTCTTTTTAGCCACGGTCGGTACTCATAAACTCCCACAATGGAACCTTATCGAAAATTTCAACTTTGTAGTCATTTCTTTGAATTTCCTGCACTGAGAAATTATCAGCAACTTCAAGCAAATATTTAATTAATTATCAAATATGGATAAACATGGCATTTCGGGGAAATAACAGAAAAAATCCTGAAACGCGTCGTGTCGTGCCGACGCTATTAAGACCAATCAAATAAAGTCGCTGTTCACCGATGCCTTTTAAGTTGCAGAAATAGGTTCTTATTGTGTTCAATCCGGATTCCAATTCTCAAGGCCTCAATTTGATTGCAGAATAGGTTAATCCAGAATTACTTATCCAGAATAGCTTATACTAGAATAAGGGGTGCTTAGCTTTGATAATTCTGTGGGACCCACTGGCGGAATAAGAAGAATAAGCAATTCTTGGGTCTAGGGTCGAATTGCTTATTCTCCTTATTCTCCGAATAGGCTATTCTGCACCGGTATAAGCCATTACGCTTGTCAAAGCTAAATTAAGCTTATTCTCCCTTTATTCTTCCTTATTCTTCTTTTATTCTCCAATCAAAGTGGCGCGAATGCATATTTCTTCTCCAATTCGGAAAAGACTATTCAATCTCGTAAACCTCTATACATAAGCTTCCTTAACTTGTATTAAGGCAAATCCATACACAATCTAGAGATCAAAGTAAGAGATTCTCTCTAAATTTCAAGAGGAAAAGTTCAAGAACAAGATGGATTCTTCAAACAAGAGGATGAAGAAGACGCTCGAGAAGTTTTCTGATGTGAAAGATCATCTTAGTGGACGCGATCCTAACTTTTAAGTAAGTTAAATCATCTCTTTCCTTCTAATCAATTCTATTTTCATGCTTTTCTTCATGTTCTTCACGTTCTTCATGGAATTATAGCAATTTTCTTTTATTTATCTAGGCATATCATCTTTTTTCTGACTCAAGAAAATTCTCTTCCCTTCCTTGGATTCAGAAGCTTATGAAAAATATCACTATCTCCATGCAATCTTATGTTTCCAAGTGGAATATCCAAGGTTTAGTCGTCCATGCAAAACATTATAAGAGTTCAAACGTGGATTGGGCAACGATGGGAGCTCTAATTGACATACTTTTCTCTTTGCCGAGTTCCAATCTACCATACTCCTTGAAAAGGCCGAACTCCTATTGGGCCTTCCTAAGATCAAGCTGAATAATGATGAACTGATCCTAAACAAGATGACTCTTATGAGGGAAAAGATCACAGGTCAACAACTATTAATGAAGATTATGAAGGATCCAAAGGAAGTTCAAAGATGCCTTACTAAGAAAGGGATCAACCTTGCAAAGTTGGCAGAGTGGACCTTGTATGCGATTGAGGAACTCAAAGAGGATGACACTGAGAACGTGATGAAAGCGTTCACCACATGCCTGGCTGGAGCTCTATTCTTTCATGCTCAAGACAATATTTTGAAGGAAAACAGATCGGCACGACGATCCTAGCCTATCTCTATAGTGGGCTTTCTGCAGCATCTATAGGTCAGCCCACTCATGGTTGCATGCTTCTCTTTGCTCTGTGGGTTGAGTTCCACTTCAAGTTCGAGTACCATACTAGAAATTCTGCAAAACCATCTCAAATGTATCAAAATAACCTAATCTTCCATATTTCCAATATCGTGAAGTTCAATGAAAGAATGATCAACCGAGTGCCCAAACTCAAGACTCGAGTTGATTGGCGAGCATATTTGAAGACCAT
Organism: Zantedeschia hybrid cultivar; assembly: GCA_030544215.1. Lineage (NCBI taxonomy): Eukaryota > Viridiplantae > Streptophyta > Magnoliopsida > Alismatales > Araceae > Zantedeschia > Zantedeschia hybrid cultivar. Next base: position 56,715,141 of record JARZZO010000010.1, read on the forward strand.
GCCATCGTACGGATTCGATTATTCTCCACTTACACTTGTAGGAAAACCGATTCGAGTACGCTGTGCAGCTGGTGCAGAGCTTCGATTGATTGGGTTAACTGAGTTCGTGCTATATAATCCTCATTGCTGTTATACTCAACTCAGCATGCCTTGTCATGAGTTCCTAGATTTTTCCCACATCTCTCCAATCAAGAAGCGCACCTTGGAATCTGATGAAGACTTCGAAGCAACTGAACTTATAGTTACACTGTGGAACATTAGCTTCATTCATCGTGTAAAATTTTATAATGAAGCTCAAAGAGGATTAGCATATCCATATTGTTGGGATCCGGGCGGGACGCGAAGAACGCAGCGGAAACGACGAACAAAATTATCCCACCCAATGCCCGCTGATCCGATTCGGAACGAAAACTAAAACCAAAAAATCGGGTCATAATCTGATTACCGTGCGCGGATTCGAATCCGCTTCCGTCGAGGCGATGCCGCGAGCCGCACAAGCGTCCGGCCTCCAGCGGTATCCACGCGATCCTCCGCGGTGGTTCGTCCTCGCTCCCTCGTCCATATCAACTCGCTCGCTGAAGATCCGTCGCCGCAATAATTCCCGAAAACCAGCTGACGGGAATTCCCGACTTTCGAGAATCACGCGTGGCGGAGACGGAGACAGTCTCGATGCCTTGAACGGGGCCCCCAAAGAAGGAGAGAGAAAGGGGGGAACGGCCAGCATGGGAAAATCTTGGAGCTTGGCCCAGGGTTTCTCAACAACGCGTATATATATATTAAGTCGGCGCGACTTTTCGCAAAAGTCCTTGAGTTAATATAAATCCCACTTATATACCACCGACTGAGAGTCTTATTACATGTGACCCTCTAGGCCCATTTACCAGTCCGGTTTTCAACCCGTTAAGTCAAATAACTAGTTATTGACTTATTATAATTAATTAATATCTAGATATTAACTAATTTCTTAGCCGAATCAAAATCGCATGTAAATTCGGTCAGACTTCCGATCAAGTTGGGTGCCAAGCAACACCGCATAATCCCGGAAGGTAATGGGATTCAGCAACCCACTCATGGAACCTGTTCGTCCACAGTTACCGCATGACTATAATCCTTCGTTCGTACAATGCTCTCGAGTTAACATAGGGTATGGTCAACTGTCAAACCCTAGATGGTCAACTCACTTGAATCAGACTCCACTGTACAATATCCTAAAACCTCTTTTCTGATATTGTTTCTGCTCTGGCCAGAGACTCTTGCGGATCTATTCTAGAGCATTCTCTCTCTAGTTACCTGAGAGCGAACGATCCTTTATTGAAGACACAATCACCTTCGAAGGTCTTCCGCTGGACCCGATCCTTGACTATTAGAGATCCCGTGGATAGGGATTCGTAGGTCAAAGTCAAAGTCCAGAAGTTCATCGACAAGGTGTCTCTGATGTCTCAAGTCCAAGGATAAACCACGCCACTGTGACGATGAATCAAGCTGATTGACAGTTAGGTAAATTACCATTCGACGATTTATGTCGGATCAGTCCAGTGAACTCATTCCCCATTGAGCACCTACAAGTTTACCATTGTATCTCCACATAAAGTCTGTGACTAAGACTTGGTCACGGAACTGCTAAATTATCTATAGATGGAATATTTCCATTACATTATTTCCTCTTAATCCATTGTCTCTGAATTTGTAAATGAGTCTCAGAATGTTCTGCAACTTCTAAAGAGACCATGACTTGATCACACAATTGATAGCTTCCACTGTTGTCCTACAACAACGGGATTTTATTAGAGACCTTTTAAAACTACATCTAGTTCATGGATGAACTTTTTCATCTATATTGTTCTAATAACAATATCACTTATTTATGTCGTCACCTTAATATCGAGTTCTGGATTGGAACCCTTCCAATCCATTCCTTTCTTCTAGAAGGTTGAATCCATTATTTGACTTGAAATTTGAGTCAGTATAACCTCATAGTTTCAAATCATCCTCTCCACATACATGAGTGCATCCTTAATACTTCTCAAGTGCTCAATGATGCATTTCACTCATGTATCCTTTAAGGAACTTTTTCCCTAAAGGAATAAATTTGTGGGTTTCCTGATAAATATGATTTGGCCGAGATAATCCAATTTCCAAAGTTGAGAAGGTTGCTAACTCTTCCATGAGAATTTGGCGCCCCAGTTTATGCGGGCCTGCTTATCCTGCATAGTCCTCCTGATCCCCTCCCGTATCTCCTCCTCCACCCACTCCTGATGCAGCCCCAACGTCCACATCACCAGCTGCAGGCGCAAAAGGGACATCTCGTTCATGCAGTGTAGCCACACCTGGCGTCCGAATCGGCCCCGCCCCTGCTCTTCCTAAGGTTGTATTGTATTGTCCATACCAAGGTACGGACGCCAAATAACCTACATTCATATAGGTTAGTCGCATTGCATATCACATATCAAATAATTAATAAAATGAATAAATAAATTGTGTCATGTTCAAAGCAATAAACATTTAATAAGATGTAAATTCAAATATTCACCATTCAATAATTTAACATTTAACAGACATGTTAATAAAACATCTAATTAAATTAATTAAATGTTTAAACATTTTAATAAACCATAAAACATTTAATAATGACAAGAAAATAATTTTAAAACTTACCAACAACTCTGGGTAGTCCAAAAATTGATGGCGGAGGGTCGTCAACTGGTGATGCTGTGGTGCCGTGTCTACCACCGGACGCCAACGCCAGGAAAGTGGGACTGCCGCCGGCTGTGTGGATGGCCTCGTTCGGCCCAGAGAAAAATAATAATAACTTCAGACCTGCACAAAAGAACATACATGTTAGAATCATCACATGCATTGTATCATAAGCATTTAATGAACAGATTTAAAACAAATTAAATACTTGAAGAAACGGCGCGAAGCCGCTGATGGTAGTCTCCCGGTCCGGTGTGACGGCAGAGAGGTCGATGAAGTGGTGAGCCAGAAGGGCTGCGCCCTAGGCATACTCGCCTAACCTATCTAGATCTACAAGGAGACTCAGGAAGCGACAGTGGATGCAGTCGCCCTTCGTCCCAAAGAGAAGCCTACCGAAGAAGAAGACTAAGAACCTCCTAAGGTCCCTATCTGCTCTAGCCCTATCAAAAGGATCCTGGCAATATACCTCACTAGCCGCCTTGGCTAGTCTCGATCTCAACTCGGCACTGGACTCATCAGTTTGCTGCCTAGGCTCTTCTAGTCCTAGGGATCTCTCTATTGCCGTCCTGAGGAGAGTCCGACTCTCACAACCCTCTAGCCCTATTACATCCAACCTTAGCAACTCCTGAGCTAGCCCGTGATAATTGGGATACGTGATCTCGCTCACTGCCCGACCTTCTACCCGAAGGCCGGTGATCCTGCATACATCCTCGAGACTGGGGATCATATGTCCCCAGGGCATCAGAAATGCCCGGCTCTTGGCATGCCATCTCTCTCTCAATACCTGCAATAATACAAAATCTATCCAAAAAGGCTCGCTCTCCAAGATCTCCCTAAACCCCATCTCTGCCAGTCGTGCCTTCTAAAAGTCCGGAAGACCACGGTACGCCGCCACCACCAGGTCCCAAGATATCCTGGTCCTCATTGTCCCTTGCAATTGCCAAATAACTCATCAAATAACTTATTAAGGCATTAATAATCAATTTCTGAAATAATTATCCTTTTTTTTTAATCGCGTCAGGGTTCAGGGACGCATTTCAAAAGGCGTCCCTGTCCCCAAACGCCTTTCACCACATATTCCCATAATATGTGGCCGGTTCCTATTTCCCCTTCAAAATTGAAATTTTAACATAATAAGGAGTATTCTCGAGACTTACCAAACGTGGACCCGCTTCCTCGGCCAGTGCCGCTGCTGCTTCGCCCTCTTGCGCCGCAGGAGGGGCCTCTTCGGCCTCCATAAAAGTTGCCGCCTTCGCGAGGGCTTGTGCTTCCGCCACCACCTCGGGGACTTCCTCCCCCACTTCCACGTTCACAGTGCGGATGGCTGTGACTCGGCGTCGTTTCCCGCCAGCCTGCTAGGTCCACCGGATTCCATGGCCCCGGAGTGTGAGATGGAGCTCAAAAGGGTGAGAGAGAGTGAAAGATGAGAAGGAACTTGAGAGAGGAGCTCGTCGGCGGTGGAGAAGGAGCATCGGTGATCGTCGGAGACGCCAAAGATCGCTGGAGAGAGAGGAGATGGCCGGAATCGCCCACCGTTGCTGGAGAAGAAAGAAGATGAAGAGTAGGGCTGGCAATGAGCCGAGCCGAGCCGAGCTTTGGATGGCTCGGGCTCGGCTCGGGTCAATGGAGCTTGGCTCGAGCTCGAGCTCGGTTCGAGCTCTAAATCTGGGCTCGAGCTCGGCTCGGCTCGAGCTCGAACCAATGAAATCTGGACATATGCGATTTAATTTTAGTCATTTGATGTAGAATGAGGATTTTTTAGTATTCTTATTCAAACTTGTGTAATAATACTCTATCAAGATATATAAAATGAAAACTAATCAATTCAATTAAAATCCCAAGGAAGACAATTAAATGCATAATAAAAAATGAACAAGAACTTTAATAGGCAGATTTTGAACTCAATTAAACATGAATATAGACCTTTTGTGATAATACTAACTACATATATGAAAATTTAAATATACAAAAATTACAAGGAGAAAAGAAACTTACTGTGAATAATATTGTTTCAATATCAAACCTGAATATCAAATAAAAACAACTAAGTATGCAACAAAGGCACTAAACTTGCCAGGGAAAATAACCCTATTATGTGAAATTTTTCTTCCATATATAACTTTAATTCAAAACACTTTGCATACAAACCTGAATATCAAACAAAAGAAAGAAAAAGGAAAAAGAAAGCATAGGAACTCAAACAAGCCAAACAACTTCATGTCAATCTCCAACATACAAACTAAAACTCAATTAGTCAATAACATGTCTATTGTTTTTTTCTTCTCATAAACATCCATAACAAAGATAAAGACTTGTAACAAGTCTCCATAACAACTACTTGAAGTTGATTTGAAAAATAAGTCTCCTTTGCTTCCCAATTGCAACTTGCAAGCACCTAAACAAAAAAAGAAAAGAAAAGAAAGAAAAATCAGCATATTCACAATAACTCAAATGAAAGGATCTATGAAATATCAAATATCAAAGTTACCTTGATAGAAAAAGGTTGAGATAATCATGGAACTGGCAAGAAAATCTCCACTGGCTTCTTCTCCGCCTGCAAACATTGAACAAAAGCATATAAAAATTAAACTAAGACATTCACAAGCAACACATTAGATCAACAATCATCATATTCTCATATACCTGTTGGTTTTTCTTGACACCATGAAGTACACGAACCCAATCCCCTCCACAAATCAAGACCTGAACAGTCTCTGAAGCTGAAGAAGCACGATAAGGATCAATTACTCTACTACCAGCACTAAATGTAGATTCTGAGGCCACTGTAGATATAGGAATTGCAAGAATCTCTGCTGCCATTTTGGATAAAATTCTATATTTCAAGTTGTTCACTTTCCACCACTCCAAGGTATTGAAATCACAATGTGAGCTTTCCTCACAAATATACACACCCTCCTCAAGATAAGTATCTAACTCTGATTTTGGTGAATTCACTATCTCAAGTTGTTTGACATAGTTCATGAGCTTTAACCAACCTGATGTGGATGATGTTTAAGACCTAGAACCTGTGGAAGCACCTGAAGAATTAGCTCATGTAGTAGAGAGTTGCTCACTATTGTCAGCATTACAAATGGCAACATATTCACTATAAAGTTCATATAAGGCCTCACGAACTACTTGTATCTTTCTTCTAGCTTCACCTTCAGGATAGATCTCTAGAAAACACATCTCAACCAGCCTTAGTTTACACCTTGGATCTAAAGCAGAAGCTACTGCCATTAGCAAGTTACATTCACCCCAATACTTGTCAAATTTCCCTTTCATCTTACTTATCATTGCCCGAATGAAGTCATTTTCATCCACTAAATGAAGATTCAAAACTTCTTTCACCCTATAGATCTCACTAAGATATAAGTTAGAAGTAGGATAGTCACTTCCAGAAATGATGTTAGTGACTGCACTAAAAACTTATAAGATTTCACATACTTTCTCAGCTTTCTCCCATTCATCCGAACTCGGTAAGCAATCATAATTTGGTTCCCTTTCTTTGAATCTTGGAAATACATCCCTAAACTTTAATGCTGCCGACAACATATCATACGTTGAGTTCCAACGAGTAGGGCAATCAATTATCAGCTTTCTTGATCCAAGCTGTAATTGTTGCACAATCTCAGAAAATATGCGAAGTCTTGTTTCAGATTGATTAACATATTTCACACTTTCACGCACATTGACAATAATATCCTTAATTTCACCAAGGCCATCTTGAACTAGCAAATTAAGGATGTGAGCACAACATCGCACATGGAATAACTTTCCACCACAAAGTAGTTTCCTAGTTCTTGAAAAGTTCTCTTTCAAAACCCTCAAACAAACATCATTGTAAGCAGCATTATCAACAGAGACTGTAAAAACTTTATTCTCAATTCCCCAATCTTTCAAGCACTTGTAAATTGCATCGGCTATGTCAATCCCACGATGAGGAGGAGGAATATGCACAAAGCTCAAAACTCGTTTCTGTAACTTCCAATTACTATCAATAAAGTGTCCAGTAATAACCATATATTCAATTTTTTGACTTTGTGACTTCCAAAGATCAGTGGTCAAACTAATCTTGCTTATAGTCTTCAACAAAGCCTTCAACTTCTTCTTTTTTGCCTCATATACAACCACACAATCATTCTTAATTGTCTTATTGGATATGGTTTGAAACTCGAGGGCAAACGAGTGGAATCTTGATTTTCGGCCGGCTAAAATTATGGGACGACGATATGTAACGTCCTGGTAGTTTGGAGTTTGATGGGACTTAAACTCTCCGATTCTGCGTAGTGACCAAGATCTTAACATCATTTGTCTATACGTTTTAGTATTTGTTTTGTTTGGCTCCTTATGTTGTTGTTTGGATACATGCCAATTATGATTTAATTTTATATGTTTGATTAGCACATAAATCTAAAATCTTTACTTTATATGTTCATTTAAGTTTAGTTTAGTCATTTGAATTCTTTGATCATCATGTTTAACTATCTATTTTCAATCGTATGAATCTATAATAACTATATTATCCATGATATGAATCTGATTTGATAAGCTACTACGTCATAATATTTGCTATTTGATATGAGATATGCTCAAAAAACGGTGATACATAACGTTCAGACAATTTGACAATTTGACATGTTCTACGTTCTGATCATGGTTAGTAGAATTTGATATGTCTGATATAAGTTCGATCATATTATATATGTTATATGTTAATTGATCTATTCATATTATTAGAAAACACATTTGATTTGATAAGTTTATATTTGATCATGTCTTTATTTAAAATATATGTAAAATTGTGTAAGATTAGTATAATTGTATAATGTGATTTGTAAAATTATTATATGTTAAATCATGTAGATAGTTTGAAACATACTGAGTGGTTGTACTCATAAATCTTATTAATATTTTCAAAATATGAGAAATAGAATTTAAAATTTGAGAAGACTTCTGATTGAGGCATTTGACTTTTTCAGGAGATTGTTTGAATTGAAATTTATAATTTTCTTAGATTTGGATTAATAGAGATAATGAGAGGTTAATATATATTTTTTTATTTAGTGAGATTGAAAATTTAAGTACAAATTGATGGATATTATAATTTGTAAATTTTGGTATTAACTATATTTATATATTTTAGATTAATTGATAATATGACATTTATTAAAATTGTTTTGTGATTATTTAGCTATAATATATGTTTATTATAGTAAAATTTATTATAAAATTACATGGTCGAATTCTAAATTAAAAAATAAACCGAATCCAAAACGTAACATACATAAAAGGACCTGACAATAGTAATTGCTAGGTACCACTTATCTTTTGAGGAGACCTGCACCTTTATTATATAAGGGCAAGCAATGGTTTGATTTCCCTCGAGATGCGAGCCCAACAAACGTACATTAGGAAGACGTAAGGGCATGACGTGACACCTCTGGATCTTGCCACCGAAAAGTGTAGGAGGCCTGTGTTGGGAAAATCAGATTCGAGTTTGGCAGTTGGATTGGGGCCTTGTAAGTATAGATCTGAGCTTGAGACTTGGGATTGAACTAAAGATGATGGCATCTGGGGCATGAAGGGCAGTATACAGTGAGTTGTTTTTGTTGTCAAAGGGGTGTATGTAACGTACATTATATGATACGAGTAAAACTTGCAGTGCACTGGCTGTCGGTACTTTATATATATATATATATACGCAATAGTAAACCCTCGTCAAAATCGCGGAACCACTCGCCTCTCTGTCATCCGGTGCGAGTTTGGGAGGGGGGCTCGCGGCAGCCATCCACATCAAATCCCCACCTCTCATCTTCCAATTCCATCGTTTCCCTATCCCCAGCGTTGCCTCGCGGTCGCTTCCGGGCGGCGATCTTGGGCAGGTCCTGCTTCTGTTGTGGCTATCGCGGCCGCCTGCCCTTTTCGCTCTCGCTCTACACCCCAGACATGGCCGGGAATCAAGGTCTTCTCTCTCCCTTCTTCTTCCTCCTCCTCCTCCTCCTCGTTTTCGTTCGCTCCCCTCCTCTCCTTTTGTCATCGTCTCTCTTGGTTTCTCCGCCCTGGCAGTTGCTGTGTTTGGCGTTCGGTAGACGACCCCCCTGCCATTTGCGATCTGTGTGTGTTCTCTCTAGTCAGTGCGTGTGTGTGGTAGCACTAGACTCCGAATTGCCGGTCTAGGCTTGCGATCGCCATAGAATAGGTTGATAGATCTAGGGGACTTCTGTCTCTCCGTACGCGCACGCTCACGCTCACGCTCACGCTCACGCTCACGCTTGGAGGAGGAGGGGGAGGACCATGGCGATGGAGTGGGGAGAGGCATGCTTATCTTCCTTCTCCTTCGGGATAAAATACATATATATATATATATATATGTATGTATAGTTGCTTTAGTTAGAAGTTAGAAGAAGGGGTCCCGTTGCCACTGGTGGAGCTAAAAGTGCGGTGCCAGCTACTTGAAGACAACATGTTTGGATCTCAAATTTTAACTTCAGACTGCTAAATACTCTCTATTTACAAACAAACTAGTCGTATAGACAAAACAATCATTCTAGTTTCATGTCAGAAGTTCCTGGATCACAGCGCACAATTTTTGCACTTTCTAGGGCATTCGTTTTACATGCAGCCAATGTCTGTGTATCTAGTTCAACATCATGTATATTTATTTTATTTATTGTTAGTAGAGAAAATTTAGTATTATGGGCTTAAAATTTGAGATCCAATGCATGTGGTTTTGGAGTAGGACACTTTTGTTGCCACCAGTGGCAATGGATCCCTACTCTACATAAGTACCATTTTCAAAGATAGTAATGGTCAGGCACTTGAGAAACATGAATCAATGGGAGAGAGCCTGTTTACAGCCTTGAAAACAACAGTTCCGCAATACTAAATTATTCAGCAAAGGCACGGAGGGACTACCGTCACTACCAAGAAGAGATCCATGGCAAAACCATACCATTTCTAGGAACCATTTTTCTGCTCATACTTACCAAAACCATATATTCAGTTTAAGCAAGGGGAAAGGTGTGTCTTTATCTGACGGAAGAACAAAAAATATCTGTTTTTTTGTTCTTTTACCTTGAATGTTGCCCAACCGTGTGATCTTATTTTACATTTCATCCCAATTCAGGTGTTCTGTTCTGTACAAGACAATTTATGCCTACCCGATAACATGTTGCTTCCATGGGGCATTGTTTTCATTAAGATTTGTACTGCAGTTAACTACTTGTGATATGGCTGGAATCTTGCTGTATAAGGACGTAGATAGTTACTTCGCCCCACATTGATGTTCTTGTAGTTCGCCTTCTCTTGGTGCTGTGCAGAGTGTGCTCCCCTAATGCATAGAGAAATACACGGCTAGTATTGACTTTTTGACATCATGTGTTCAATTGAGTGGTTGGCGACAACGCTTGCCTTAAGAAGCAGGGGTGTGTATTTTAACCTGCCCAGATCTGGCCTGGTGAGGGATGGGTTGTGGGTCCCTTCTTTCTTTCTTTGGAACTTACCTGAACCAACTGTCCAAACCCTCCCTCTGAAAGGGGGAAAAAAGGGGGAAAGGACTTGAAATGAGCCATGTAGTATCCCACCTTTGTCACAAAGTTCATCCACAATCTTGAGAAATCTCACGTTTAATTCTCACGGTATGCTTGTCTATGCTTCTGATGTCCACCAAGTTGTGGCAAACATAATTGTAATTCTCATGCTACAGGTTTTTTCTTTCTCATAGTGATTTGATCCTCGAATTTCTACTAAAAATAAATTGAAACTCCTAGTTGTTCAAGCTGATGTACTCTATGTGAAGCCTTCTTTGGCTTACATAAACTGAACCTTTGGCTTAAAGGTACATTCTTATTAATAATAATTAGATAGTTGTTCCGTATATCACTTTAGATCATGTGCCACCTTCTCCTTTGATTATATTATATGTTTCTTATCAAATGAGTAATTGCTTCTTATGTCTTTCACTGTAGGCTTTTGGATCGACTAATCCGTGGTTCTAAGATTTTTTCTCTTTATGAGCTTTAACATACTCAGTCTTAAACATGAAGCCATGGTTTAATTTCCTTCTTCTTCCCCATTTTTTAGATGATAAGCCAACCCCAGCAGAAGGCAAGGATGCCAAAACTGAAGCACCACCTACTGAGCCACAAGGAGCACGCAGAAGGACCACTTTTCCTGCTACAGGGATTCCTGGAAATCCTTATGATTTTTCTGCTCTTCAGGGCTTGCTTAATGTATATTCCTCTTCTTTCTTCCTTTAATTTAATTTCTGCATTGTGTATCCTTTGATTACGTTTTTGAAAGTATGCTTACTTGTCTCATTGTCATGTATATGATAATGCACATCTGTTTAGATGGAATCCATATACTTATGCATTTTGACTTGTTATGCACAATTATGCATATATGTATGTGTGTATATATGCTCTAGGAAGTCATCTCATTTCAGTTCATTGTTATTCCAAGAAAAACAATAGCTCAATCTTTTTTAGGGGAAAGGGTTTGGATATATCACTTTTCTTCACAAGAGTTGATACATTTGAAAAGGTAGTAAAAGGGTAAACAAAAGATCAAAACTTAACAGCTCAACAAGTGCATCCTTTGACATGGAGCAAGAGTAGAGGCAAATCTTACGGGAATGTGCATGTTTGCACACATACACAGATAAGAAGATGGAAAGAAACAAAACAGTTGTTTATTTTAAGGGATCTTTTCCTGATGAACAATTTAAAATAAGCTCTCTTTTTTTGGTTGTATATAATTCTTAATTGTTTAAGTTTTATTGCTTAATTATTTTCTTGACTTTTGCATTTGTTAGGACTTCATCCTAACTTTTTTTTGGTTTAGGTTTACTTCCTTTTTAGTCTTATTAGGTCTGTTTTTATTTATGAAAGTTTTGTTCAATTGTTGTAGTTATTTTAGGACATTCATGTAATTATTTATTAGTGCAGGTCCCTATATAAGGTAGCATTGTAATTAGTACATCTCCTGAATAAGTTATTGTACAATGATTGTTTTATAAGGTAGCAATCTTAATATCAAGCCTTGAGGGGAAAGTAGTGGCAGCTGAAGGAGCTGCCCACTGTTTCCTAACTCTACAGTGCTAACTACCACTGTTTGCTATACCATTGTTGGCTGCATGTGGTGATCCTGTACACTGCTGCCATCTAATTGGAATATAATTGCACCACCAGACCTTTTGTGGCGCACACCTGATAAGCCTTCTTCCTCATTTCTCTTTCTTCTTTGTTGCATTCGTGACAAAACATGAATATGCTGCCAGAGGGATTCATGCCTCTGGTTTGAATTGGAATCTTAAACAAGCAAGCCCTAATTTGTATGCACACATTGCTAGAGTTCTTCATGGGATCTTACAGATTTCTCCAGACTTGCTAGGTAGATTGCCGGTAACATCAAATGGTCGGTAGTGACCTTAGGTGGGATTGAAGGGTGACTCTTAGACATGAAATGCAGAATTGATCGATCCGGATAGGAATCGGCCATAGAATGCAAAATCGGGCGATCCCGATCCAGATCGGCCGATTTAGATTGGGATTGGCCTTGGCCAATCCGATTATGAGGGGGAAGTCACTGTTCCCCCCAGACTTTCACCGAGATCGCCCCGGGTCGGCCAAAAGAAGCCCAAATCGATCGGGATCGGCCTGGATTGGCTGATCCTGGTCGATCCCGACCCATTCAGATGGACAATTAAAAAAAACACAAAGGATCGGCCCATATCGGGCCAAATCGGGCGATCAGCTGATCTTGGCCCGTATGATCTCCCCCTTTAAGGGGGATTGGGATGCAAGCATCAGTAACATTTCGCGTGCTGCGTGTTGCTATTGCTACTACGTGCTGCTCCATCACTGGCTACTGTCGCCATCACCGCCGGCCAACTGCAGTAATGAGGATAACTCTAGGTTAATTACATAATAATTAACTTTTAGTTTAATGGTGAAATTTATTAAGGGTTGCAATAATGATTGAAATTTATTAATATTGATCGGTGGATCCAGATTAATTATAGGCAAGCTGGTACAAATTCTTTGGCGTATATTGCAGTGAGCTAAGTCAAATCACTTCTTTCAGCCAGTATAAAAGAAATTGGAGTACATTCAGTCTCATTCACACGAATATTCGTAAGAGATTGAGTATTTTTAGGCTGGAGAATTTGGTGTACTGTCACTACAATATGCACCTAAAGGTCAGATAATTTCAGGAAAGATAAATGCTTGAATAATAGAGATTCGTAGAGTTTGTTGGCATACCGGTTGATGAGCTTATATAGCAGATTGATGTCGATGAATTGCTGGATGAATGTTTGTGTGGAGACTAGATGTTGGGCCTTTTTTTTTAAAGAAGGGGGGGAGGAGAGGCCCTTCCGCCGGTTCCCAAACCGGTGGGGGTCCAACCGATGGCACTCCCCATCGGTTGGGAACCGATGGGGGTGCCCATTGGTCCCCCCTCCTCTCTAATCTCTCTCTCTCACTTGTTACCGGTGGGTACCCCCCCCCCCCCCTAAGAAAACCTCCGGTGGGTACCTCCCACCTCAAAAATCTCCTGTGGCACCCCCCACCGGGTTAGGCTTCCGTGGCCTGTAAGTTCCCCCCAAGGGGAGGAAGAAGGGCATGCCTCCTTGGCACAAGAATTTCTAGGGGAAATTCTACCCATTGGAAGACTAAACCAAGTGCTTTTGCACGAGTTTGCTGCATTTGGAGGAGATATTTTCTCGGAAGGCTATCTTCCTAAGTTTTTTTTTCCTAAGGGGAAGTTCTGCTGAATTTATGTTGTAAAATCACCGTTCTATAAAACGGGATTATGCCGAAATGATGAATGAAATACTAATATTGTTCTTTGAGCATATGTGTGTGCATGTGTGTTCATGAATCTATTACTTAAGTAACACTGTGTTATTATATTTTCACATACATAATCAATTTATTAATTAGTTTAATAACTAACTAAAATGTATAAATACATAATTAAATACTATAAAATATCCTTGGCCTCAACCCATACATAACTAATCCTAGACTCATAATCAAAACCCAATAATGAAACATTGAGACATAAAATAATATAGTTAAGTTAAAAAATGACTTAAATATCCCACATGTTTAATTAATTAATAAAATATGTGGAAATTATTTAAAATCAGTAAAATCAATATAAAAATAAGAAAATTTATGTAAAAACCAGTTATACACAGTAAAAATCAGAAAACAAAATCTGGAAATTACATAAACCTAAAAATATGACTTAAATATCTTTTATATATTCAATTAATTAATAAAAATCAGTAAAATAAATAAAAAAATCAGTAAAATTCAGTAAACACCAGTAAAAAATAGAGAACCAAATATGAAAACATATAAAATTCCTGAAATGACCAAAATGACCCTAGAATTTAATGAAATTATCAAAATACCCTCAATATGATAAAAATAAGTAAAAATCTTAGAAAAATATAAATAGACTCTAAATCTAATAAACCCGATTTAAGGTAAAATTACCAAAATATCCTTATAACTTAACTATGTCTAAAATGATCCTAAAATACATCTTAAGGATTTTCAAGTTTCCCTAAAATGTTAAAAAATTTAAAATGACCATAATGACCCTAATGCAACATAATTACAAAAATATCCAAAAATAGACTCTAAGTCTAAAAATCCAATTTTAAGTAAAATTACCAAAATACCTTTACAATTCAAACACACTTAAAGTAACTCTAAAATACCTCTTAAGGTTTTGAAACCTTCTTAAATCATTAAAATTCACCTCACACACTAAAGTGACCATAATACCCTTATACCCTCCAACTTGACATAATTACAAAATATTCATATGAGTCTAAAATACTTGGAATCAATCCATATAACTCGGAGTCAATCCAAAATCTTTTAAAAAGTCTTCCAACCAATCATAAACATATCTTAAACTTGGGTGAGGCCAAGAGTTTAACCTAAAACATATCTTCATATGCATGTGCTGCGTGTAGTAGTAGTGTTGTATGTTATAAGGGCATCAACGGACGGTTAATCAAGAGTTGTTGAGCGGTTGCTCGACGTAATTAACACTGATCGAGGTTAGTGGAGAGATGTCATATACTCAGATCTTCGCATGATCCGAAGTCCCGGACTCTCTGAGGGCTAATTTCAAGCTCTCATAGTCCAAAAAATAAAATAAATAAAATCGACATATATTTCTCCGAATAAAACAAAAAGACCAAAACGATAGGATAAAAAAAAAAAAAATCCGATAGGAGAGATTCTAGGTCAGGTCACAAACAGATGGCATGTCCGGTGGGACCTCTCTTTTCCTTCATCTCTTCGTCCGGTGATGCCCTCACCACAACTCTACTACTAACTTTGTCATGTCTTATGCAGGTGATCGAGTTTCTGCTCAAAAGACGAGATTGGCGGCAAGGGTCACGTATGGCACACTTGTGGTGGCGACCTACGCACGGTGTGGATATCTAACCACGCCAACATGCTTCGGGGACTTCCCCGCGATGATTGGGTCTCCATACTTTCTGGGGGTCGTTCCGGCGCCGGAGCCCGCTCCGGAAAAGAAGAAGAAGAGGCACGCTTCTCGCGCCAGAAGAAGCAACAACGGCAGCCGATGTAGGCAAGTGCTCGCCGTCAATACCATTAGCATCTTTCCAGCCTTCTCGTCCAACAAGAGGCAAAATCAGAAGGTTCTAACCGCAAGCCCGTCCAGCACGGGGAAAACTATATTGGTGGGGAACCTGCGCATTCGTCTAGATGGCGGGCAACCTATCATTCCCAATATCCATTATATCCCGACGATTCCTGTCCAGAACCGATTCGGGATTCTACCGAAGGTTTGCTAAGATGAGGCAACGTTCAAAAAGAAGAAAATGACTTCAAAGGCCCCTGCTCGTCGGGAGCCAATAATTATGCTAGAGCCCGCCATGCGTCGAGCATGGGACAATGCTATGCCTCGAGCAGGGGGCAATTTCATGCCTCGGAATGGGAGCAAATCTATGCCTTGGATTGGCAATTCAACGGAGGATAGTTGCTTCTGTATAAAGAAAATGTGGGTAACCAAAGAGGAAGCCCACAAAATTCGCCAGGCTAGGGTCACCCTAGTAGAACAACAACCTCAAAAGCTCATAGAGCCTGAGGGACAGATAATCAACTCAACTACTCGGCCTCGTTCTCTACGAGGTCAAAAGAGGAAAGGTGCATATAAGACACATGAGCAAATCCGACAGTGGACATCTGTTTTCGAGCGATTGGGCGCATTTGTCTGATCGACTCAGAAGAAGAAGAGAACTGTCAGAATGATAAAGAATGGCGTATAGGTCTACACATGCTACACCTCCAGCACCACCAACCGGCAGCTTTCCCTGTCGGAAGACCCAAATGATATCATCAATTTGATGCAACAGGTCGGGTCCATAACCCGTCAAATGGAGCAGGCTATGCGCTTGCTGAATCGAAGAAGACAGGGGGTAGAGCCACCCTAAATTGCCAGTGGCAATGCTATTGGAGAAGCTGATGAAGGCGGGGCAAATGCCCCAAGTACCGAGGCTATTTTAGAACAACCCCAAGATCCTCAGATTATGGAGGAGATGAGGCAAGAAAATCAACAACTTAGGGCCTTGTTTTATGGCCTAATACAAAAGATGGAGGAGCAACAAAAGATAGCTCAAGTCCCCCCAGTAAATGCACCACCTCCAAGGGCAATGCCTATGTCAACGGTGATAAGACCGCAAGCTACATAGGTCAACTTTAACCCTGATGAGATACAAGAAGATCAAGTTGTGGAGTCCAATCATAATGCTCAGCAATCTTATACTTCTGCAGATGATGCTACGGCATTGCAGAAGCATCTTATCGAACAAATTGTTGAAGTCAAAATGGCAGAACAAAGACGACAGAATATGCACATTCGATTTATACAAAGTGCCATTCCCAGTACGTCATATGTTTAAGAAGCTCCCGCCAGATCACAACAAGTGCCCCAAGTTCACCAGGTATGACGGGGAAGGCTCGGCCCAAGAACATATTGCCCACTATATGAGTGACTTGGGAGAGCTGGCTACTGATGAGGCCTATCTTCTGAGGTTCTTTTCTACCTCTCTTACGGACATTGCATTCCAATGGTATGCAAAGTCGAAACCCAACTCTATCAGCTGGGAGGTAATGCAAAAAAAGTTCCTCGACCGCTTCAAGGTGTCGGAGCGAAAGGTCACCATTACTGAATTGGTGACGCTAAAATAAGGAAGAAATGAATCCGCCACCGACTATATCAATAGATGGCAGAACCTCTGCATGAAATGCGACAATCTGCCGGCCCACAATGATGCGGTGAGATTGTGCAAAAGGGGCTTAAAGCCTGAAATAAGTGAAAAGCTGATTGGCGCAAATGTCAGGAACTTTGATTAGCTAAATAACATTGTGACGGAGGTCGAAATATTCTTCACAGACCATCCAACCATTACCTCTATTGGGGGGAAAGTCCCAAAGAAGCAGAGTATAGATACATAAGAGGTCAATGTCCTAGACTTAGCCTCGACTGTAGAAAACACAGGGGGCAAGAACAATGCAAATGCCTCGACACCTAATAGAAGGGGATCTTATTCCACCTTCAATGAGAGGAGGAAAATGCCTTACTCTTTGATCAGAGAGCATTCGAAAAAGCTGTTTGACGTCTGCATGCAGCCAAATCTCTTGATGCTACCTAAATAAAAAAGGTCAACATAAGTTGGTAAAATAGATGAACCCAACTATTGCATGTACCATCGTATGTTGGGACATGTACTAGA
Source organism: Zantedeschia hybrid cultivar (assembly GCA_030544215.1). Lineage (NCBI taxonomy): Eukaryota > Viridiplantae > Streptophyta > Magnoliopsida > Alismatales > Araceae > Zantedeschia > Zantedeschia hybrid cultivar. The sequence goes on from JARZZO010000010.1 coordinate 56,732,632, forward strand.
GGATTGCTAAATCTGCAAAGAGGAAATTGAAATGCTCATCCGAGAAGGGGCCGTGGAGATGGGAAAATACTTGGTAGACCCGCCTCAGCAACGAATGCCCAAACAGACATTTGCAGCAAATGTCGTCTACATGGGTGAAAACTCATCAGAAGAAGAGCCTGGAAACGAGAACATGGATGCACCTCCGGAGTAAGAAGTGATACCATTATATCCTCCAGCAGCCCCCACTCCAGAAGGGTCTATCGTGGCGGCATTGGAGGAGATTCAGATGAATATGTCGCGGCTCTCCCACCGGCAAGTCTTGCCGGAGCAGGTGGCAATACCATCATACATTCCAGCGACCTCCGCTTTAGAAGGGTCTATCATGGCAACACTAGAGAAGATTCAGATGAGTTTGATACAACTCTTCCACTAGCAAATCTCACTAGAGCAGAAGATAACTCCATCATATACTCCAGCAACCTCCACTCTAGAGGGGCCCATCATGGCAGCCTTGGAGGGGATTTACGTGAGTCTGGGACAAATCTCTCATCAGCAGTATGAAGTCATTCAAGTAATGGAAGGTCTTGCAAGACAATGGACAGAAGTCCTGACAATGGATAGAGTCAATAGGCCTTTCTCCTTTGAAGAGCCAGGACCAGAATGCAGCTGTCCTCTAAAGAAGAAGGACAAACTTATCATAGACTTAAATGAAGCACAAGAAGCCCATTACCGAGAGGGAATGATGCTCAAATGGAAAGGTTGTGAAAGTCACAACAATACTCCTGATGCCACCTTTGCAGCTAGACAAAGTTCTCGGGGAAAACAAGTTGCTGGTGCAGAAACATGGATAAACTTTAAAGACACTGAATCCCTAGCAAAAAAGCTCAAGAAACCATACTCTTTCTCAAAGGAAAAGATCCAAGAACTCTTTGAGTTATGTATGAGCAGAAAATCAATTATTCTGCCCAAGCCAAAAAAGGAAGAAGAAATGCATCGAACAGGTGCACCCAACTACTGCCCATATCACCGCTTCATCACCCATCCAATTGAACGTTGCTTCGTGTTCAAAGATGAAGTGGAAAAACTGATTCAAGAAGGAAAGATAAATATGGGAAAGTACCTTGTGAATCCCCCACAGTTACATGCGATTACATAGTGAACGTAATTCGCAGAGCCATTATGAGAGCAAAAAAAAAAAAAAAGGTGGGGCTTAAAAAACGAGGTGCTCCGACAGACTTGATTGGTCCCACTCCTGTAAGGGGCCAATTAAGGGCAAGAAAGTCCAAAATCCGGTTGAGGTGAAAACCCGAAATGGCGTCTCAGGCAAAAATGGGCAAACCCTACTGTGTGAAAACTCGCAAGGGCGCACAGGCAAAAATAAAAAGAAGCTAGCTTCGGTGAAAACTCGTAAGGGTGCCGATGTTAGTTAAAAAAAAAAAAATCATCTAGCAACTCACCGGGGTATGGCTCACAGAAGCCGTTCGTACCAAGTGTGTTCAAAATATGTATATATATAACCATACTCCAGTGGGGGGAGAACTCTTTCGGCCTGTTTTAGGCGGGGATCGAGTTTTCCCACATTCCTACTTAGGAAGGATATCAGAGTCGTCAATGACGAAAAAATTCTTGGTGTCACTTTACATTAGATAAGTGGCACATAAATTATACCATCAAGGGTTACGATCGAGGCGATGATGATGATATCCTCCCGACTCGGCAAGGAAGCGGAAAACTTGATTTCTCACTTGATAGGGCCAAGAAGAGCATTTCACCATCTTGGCTAAAATCATTGGTCCCACCGAAAAAATACCTGTCAACAATTCATACCGTAACACCAAAATCCTTGCAATGGAGGCGTATCCCAAAATTTAACGAAAATTACTTCGAGCCTCCGGGAGGCATTGTATCTTGAAATTCGACCAAAATTATTTTTCCGCTCCGAGGAGGCGTTGTATTATGAAATCTCCAATTACCGTCCCGAAGAGGCGTTGTATCATGAAATCTCCAATTTTCGCCCCAAGGAGGCGTTGTATCTTAAAATTGTCCTTGGCATACACCAGTTCCACTGACATGCCGCGAAGGGTTGAAACTTCCCTTTTTTTTTTCGTCCCGAGGAGGCATTGTATCCTAAAACTTTCCTATTCGCCCCTGGGAGGCGATACGAAAAACTTCCTTACGTCTCTGGGAACGTTATATCCTAAAATTCTCCTGATATATCATAGTCCCGTCGGCGTGCCGCGATGGGTCGAAATTTCCCTTTCTGTCCTGAGCAGGTGTTGTATCCTAAAATTGCCCCTGGCATACACCAGTCCCACTGGCGTGCGGCGATGGGTTGAAATTTTCTTTCTGCCCCGAAGAGGTGTTGTATCCTAAAATTGCCCTTGGCACACACCGGTCCCACTAGCGTGATGGGTCGAAATTTCCCTTTCCGCCCCAAGAAGGCATTGTATCTTGAAATTTTTCACTACCGCCCCGAGGAGGCATTGTATCCTAAAATTTTCCTATTTGCTCCTAGGAGGCAATACAAAAAACTTCCTTGCGTCCTTGGGAGCATTATATCCCAAAATTATCCTCATATATCATAGTCTCATCGGCGTGCCGTGATGGGCCGAAATTTTCCTTTTTGCTCCGAGAAGACGTTGTATCCTAAAATTGCCTATGGTATGCACCAGTCCCACTGGTGTGCCACGATGGGTTGAAATTTCTTTTCGCCTACGGTAAGCGTTAAACCTCGAAATTTCGCCTACGGGAGGCATTAAACTCCGAAGTTTCGCCTACGGGAGGCGTTAAACCTTGAAATTTCGCCCACGGGAGGCGTTAAACCCCGAACTTTTGCCCACTTGGGAGGCAGATATATCCCAAAAAGGCCAAAATTCTTTTTCGCCCACGGGAGACGTTAAACTCTGAAATTTTGCCCACAGGAGACGTTAAACCCCGAAATTTCGCCTACGGGAGGCATTAAACCCCAAAATTTTGCCCACTTGGGAGGCAGATATATCCCAGAAAAGGCAAAAATTTTTCTTTTCGCCTATGGGAGACGTTGTATCCCAAAATTCAACTAATTGTCTTTCGCCCCCGGGAGGCGTTGTATCCCAAAATACAACCAAAATCCTTGCGCCCCTGGGAGGCACAATTTCCTAAAATCCTCGGTCTCCGGGAGCCGTTGTATCCTAAAATTCACGACTACCTAGAGTCCCGTTTTCTCGAAAACTACAGAAATTCCTTAGCGGTTCTCGGGGAAGACTCAGTTCCCTACAGAAAAATTCTTAGTAGTTCTCAGAGAAGACTCAGTTTCCTACATATATTCCTTAGCGGCTTACAGGGAGGCTTCAGTTCCCTACATATATTTTTTAGCGGTTCTCAGGGAAGATTCAGTTCTCTACAGAAATTCCTTAGCGGCTCACGGGGAGACCTCAGTTCCCTACAGAAATTCGTTATCGGTTATCAGGGAAGACTCAGTTCCCTACAGAAATTCATTAGCGGTTCTCAGGAAAGACTCAGTTCCCTACAGAAATTCCTTAGCGGCTTACAGGGAAGCCTCAGTTCCCTACATAAACTCATTAGCGGTTTTCAGGGAAGACTTAGTTCCCTACAGAAATTCCTTAGCGGCTCATAGGAGGCCTCAGTTCCCTAGAGAAATTTTTTATCGGTTCTCAAGGAAGTCTCAGTTCCCTACAGAAATTCTTTATCGATTCTCAGGGAAGATTCAGTTTCCTACAGAAATTCATTAGTGGTTCTCAGGGAAGACTCAGTTCCCTACATATAATTCCTTAGCGGTTCTCAGGGAAGACTCAGTTCCCTACATAAAATTCCTTAGCAGTTCTTTGGGAAACCTCAGTTCCCTACAGAAATTCCTTAGCGGTTCTCAGGGAAGCCGTAATTCCCTACCAAACAAAAAAAATTGGGGCTTAAAAATGAGGTGCCCTGACGGACTTAATCGATCTCGTCTTCAAATGGATCGGTTAAGGGTAAAAAAGTCTTATACCCAGTCAAGGTGAAAACCTTAAAGGGCACCTTAGGTAAAATCGGGTAACCCTGCTGTGTGAAAACCCGTAAGGATGCACATGCAAAAATAAGAGGGGGCTAATGCTGGGGAAAACCTGAAAATGCGCTAGTATTAGTTTTTTTTCTTTTTAATTAAAGGAAAAAAAGTAATACAAGCAACATACAAAAAAGGATCCATACCACTCAAGTTTAGCATTGATCTTTAGAAGAACATTTGTAATACACTAGAGCAATGGCAGAGTTCGAGACAAGCCCCCGGGGTAGCTTGAGTTCTTCGACAAAAGGGGAGGCAATAAGAACTACAATAGAGAAATAACATATCAACTCTGGTCCAGGGAAGAGTCATATCCCGCCAGAGACTGCAATAGACCGTCTACCAGTAAATGGAAAACTTCAAGCCTTTGAAGAAATTCGGCTCTATCTCTGAATGCTAGTCGAAGCGATGATCGATGGCTGCCACAAAAGGGGAGTTCTCCCTCCAACAAAGCTTCAAGAATATGTCTGTTGGCGCAGAGCGGCAATCTGGGCATCCGCGATACTATAAATGGCAATATGCTTCTGATATTGGAGTGCAGGAGTCTTCGCAACCCGAACTGCATTGGCTGCCTCGATAGTCTTAATCTTGGCCCGCTTTGGTGAAAGGCTACTCGACAATTGGCGGGACTGGAATATTTTCCTATCCGTGTCCCGCCATAGGAGGACCTCCTTTGTGGGCCATGAGGACAAAGATAACAAGTTGCAAGAAGATAGAGAGAGGAAATCAACGCTAGAGAGCTGCAGTAAAAGTCTCGAGATACAAAAACAAAAGTCGACCAAGTCCTAATGAAATCATGGGACAAAGTCAAATTGCTATGCACCAGATATTAGGCCAGTCCAGAACGCTTTGTGTGGAGCTCCTGGAAATGTCGAGATAAGGTATTGATACCCCAAGATAGAGCAAGTGCCGGAAGAATTAAACGACTCGCTTGTGTATTCTTAAGGAGTCCCTATGTCATGAAGGCCAAGAGATCCCTCAGAATTCGAGTAAACGTCGAAAGATTTGAGCGGCATCAACTCTCGGAGAACTTCAAAGTCGTGATAGCCAAGAGGATTCCCATAATCAGAGGGGTTGGACACTTGCAAATACATCCGGAAGGTCGAAAAGTTACGAAAGCAAGACCTCCTGGGTGTATCTTGAGGTGTCTAAGTACCAAAATTGAGGGTCATCGGGACCCAGATAAAATCAGATAGAGCATATGTATAGCAAGCCGAAGCGATGTGTCGCCTGACATATATGAGACGATGTTTGACTTCCCTCAATAGTCGCAAATACGTAAGGCAAGATACGGGAATTCATTCAGACAGCACCGACACGTTGCATCAAAGAGCTTCTTAAGCATGCAAAATGAGGATTCTTGTAGCCAAATGAGGCATGGGACATGCACTGTCGTCTTCACCTCCGGCACATATCCTGTGGGGGGCATTTGTTGGGCCTTTTTTTTTTAAAGAAGGGGGGGAGGAGAAGCCCCCCCACTGGTTCCCAAACCAGTGGGGGTCCAACCGGTGGCACCACCCACCGGTTCCCCCCCCTCCTCTCTAATCTCTCTCTCACACTCTCTCTCACTTGTTACTGGTGGGTACCCCCCACCTCAAGAAAACCTCCGGCGGGTATCCCCCACCTCAAAAATCTCCGGTGGCACCCCCTATCGAGTTAGGCTTCCGTGGCCTATAAATTCCCCCTAAGGGGAGGAAGAAGGGCATGCCTCCTTGGCCCAAGAATTCCTAGGAAAAATTCTGCCCATTTGAAGACCAAACCAAGTGCTTTTGCACGGGTGCGCTGCGTTTGGAGGAGATATTTTCTCGGAAGGCTCTCTTCCTAAGGTTTTTTTTTTCCTAAGGGGAAGTTCTGCCGAATTTATGTTGTAAAATCACCGTTCTATAAGACGGGATTATGCTGAAATGATAAATGAAATACTAATATTATTCTTTGAGTATATGTGTGTGCATGTGTGTTCATGAATCTATTACTTAAGTAACACTATGTTATTATATTTTCACATACATAATCAATTTATTAATTAGTTTAATAACTAATTAAAATGCATAAATACATAATTAAATATTCTAAAATATCTTTGGCCTCACCCCATACATAACTAATCTTAGACTCAATCAAAATCCAATAATGAAACATTGAGACATAAAATAATATAGTTAAGTTAAAAATGACTTAAATACCTCCCATGTTTAATTAATTAATAAAATATGTGGAAATTATTTAAAATCAGTAAAATTAATATAAAAATCAAAAAATTTCTGTAAAAACCAATAATACACAGTAAAAATCAGAAAATCAAATATGTAAATTACATAAACCTAAAAATACGACTTAAATATCGTTTATATATTCGATTAATTAATAAAAATCAATAAAATAAATAAAAAAATCAGTAAAATTCAGTAAACACCAGTAAAAAATAGAGAACCAAATATGAAAACATATAAAATTCCTGAAATGACCAAAATGACCTTAGAATTTAATGAAATTATCAAAATACCCTCAATATGATAAAAATAAGTAAAAATCTTAGAAAAATATAAATAGACTCTAAATCTAATAAACCCGATTTAAGGTAAAATTACCAAAATATCCTTATAACTTAACTATGTCTAAAATGATCCTAAAATACATCTTAAGGATTTTCAAGTTTCCCTAAAATGTTAAAAAATTTAAAATGACCATAATGACCCTAATGCAACATAATTACAAAAATATCCAAAAATAGACTCTAAGTCTAAAAATCCAATTTTAAGTAAAATTACCAAAATACCTTTACAATTCAAACACACTTAAAGTAACTCTAAAATACCTCTTAAGGTTTTGAAACCTTCTTAAATCATTAAAATTCACCTCACACACTAAAGTGACCATAATACCCTTATACCCTCCAACTTGACATAATTACAAAATATTCATATGAGTCTAAAATACTTGGAATCAATCCATATAACTTGGAGTCAATCCAAAATCTTTTAAAAAGTCTTCCAACCAATCATAAACATATCTTAAACTTGGGTGAGGCCAAGAGTTTAACCTAAAACATATCTTCATATGCATGTGCTGCGTGTAGTAGTAGTGTTGTATGTTACAAAGACATCAACGGACGGTTAATCAAGGGTTGTTGAGCGGTTGCTCGACGTAATTAACACTGACCGAGGTCAGTGGAGAGAGGTCATATACTCGGATCTTCGTTTGATCCGAAGTCTCGGACTCCCTGAGGGCTAATCCCAAGTTCTCATAGTCCAAGAAATAAAATAAATAAAATCGACTTATATTTCTCTGAATAAAACAAAAAGATCAAAACGATAGGATTAATATACAAAAATCCAATATGATAGATTCTAGGTCAGGTCCCAAACGCTAGAGCATTGAGTTTGATCCTCTTGATTGGAGTTGGACATAAGGTGAATTGGATGGAGTAATTGCTTGAGATCCTGAATTTTAGGCAGAAGACGGAGCATGTGCATCTCTTCCGCAGAGGTGTTGAAAGTCAGTCACACTACCAGACACTGCTAGACTTTTTGCCTTTCAGTTAGCACTCAGAAGATTAACTATTCAAGTTGATCCACAAAGAAGAAATGACAAAGACCTAGCAAGAAGTTCGTTGCAGACATCTGACAGGAAAATGAAACAACTATTAAAAGGAAGGTCTAAATAATGAGTGCAATCGTCGGAAGAAGAATAAGGGAGAGACATAGGTAGAGTTCAGCATACTAGAAAGACATTTGAAGACATTTCAATTTTACCACCTTATTTGGCCAGTTTGTACGAGGCAGAGAAACAAACGTACAGGCGTAGAAGAAGGCAACTAAAGAAAACAAGGCAAGTGAGAAGTGATGACTCCATTCATAAACCATTTGATGATGATGATGATGGTGGTGGTGGTGGTGGTGGTGGTGGTGGTGGTGATGGTGCTGCTGCTGCTGTTATTGGACTATCAGGAGGTTGTAGACTTGGGAGCAATTTTTCAGAATATGAAGATTACTCTGCACCTCCAAGTCAATTTGAAGGAAGCCAAGTGCAAGGACAAGGACAACAAGGAGGATATGAAGGTCAACAGAGATATGCATGATATGATTGACCAAGTTGGAGATATAGATCTTCTTATCCGCCAATTTTTCACCCCCCTACACTGTCATATTCAGATATCAGTAGTACTACTGAGAGGCACTCTGCACATCCACCTATTAAGTATGTCATTTTTGTCCCTCCAGTACAGTCATGACATCCACCTACTGACTCAGGAGAAAGCTCAAGTCAACAAGCATACACACCTATTGAGTATGTCATTTTTGTCCCTCCAGTACAGTCATGACATCCACCTACTGACTTAGGAGAAAGCTCAAGTCAACAAGCATACACACCTATTGAGTATGCCATTTTTGTCCCTCCAGTACAGTCATGACATCCATCTACTGACTCAGGAGAAAGCTCAAGTCAACAAGCATACACACCTCGAGGTATTCAAAGGGGATTTGAAGACCTCACTAGTTCTTTGTTTGACTATAGGTATCTAGGATACATGCAGTCAGATTATGGGCCGCTAGTCCAAACTTATGAGTCGGATGATGAAGGATCACAAATGTGATCTTTGTAAGATATTTTTTATTAATTTCACGTTAAAAACTTCATAACATGTCTTTTTTAATTAGTGCACAACAATAATTATTAGCGAGTTAATCATCTTTAATGTTTTTTTTTGATGAATGTGCATGATTTTTATTCATTTTTGTTGTGCATTCATTGAATAATATGCTTAGATTTTTCATAAGTTTTCCTGATTTTTTGTATTTTTTTGTATTTTTTAATAGATTTTAAATATCTTTGAATCGGGCCAATCCAGGCTCGGCCCGCTGCCTCCAGATCGGCCGATCTGATCCGGATCGGATTGTGATCGTCAGGTCCCAATCCGAGTACCGACCTGATCCGGAATTCCATGGAATCGCCCGATGTGGATTGGGATTGGCACTAGCTGATTCAATTCTGGGGGTAAAATACCCAAATAAATAAAAAGTAAATCCATTAGAATCGGCTTGGATCACCTAGATTGGGCTGGCATTGAGTAAGTCGCCCGATCCAGATCGGATCGGATCGGAATCGGCCGATCTTGGAATTGGTTGATTTTTTCTGATTTTTTTTTTTTGTTTTTAACTATTTTTTTAATTCTTCCTTTGGATCAGCCTTACTCGGCCGCTTTGGATCGGATCGGATTGGGGATCGAAATCGGCCAACCTTGGAACCTAATCTGATCTAGTAACCCATGCTACTAGATTTGGGAAGGTGGGAAGATTGTTGTAATCGGAAATAGATTTCACAAGGAGTGATATTGTGAGACCCATAGATTAGGATTGTCGTATTGCCATATTTGTGGTCTCCTTTGCTGGTTCTGTTAGGATTTAAGCTATATGGTGCCAGTCACTTTTGGGGAAAAGTGCACCATTCTTAGAAGATGCTTATTGATGGGGAGACCAAAGTTTGAGGCAGAGTTGATATGCTTGCAATGTTGATAGAATGAGCCAAGTCAAGTCCCATCAGATTGGGCAGTTATCCATTTTGTTTTCTCATTTTATTATATATTTTCATTTTTCTTGGTTTGGACATGTCGATTGTATTTTGTTGGAGTTGTATCTAATTAGAAAATTGTCATTTTATTTCTATTATGTGTTTTTGTTTAGTTCTAATAAGGAAATCTTATTTTTATTAGGGTCATTGTATGAGGACAAGAGCATCTTTATATGTTTATTTGCCTCCCTGTAAAAGCGCTCCCGTGTAACTTTTAGATTATTGAATACTGAGGAAAGTTTTTTTTTTTTTAAGAGAAACCCTAACCACATCGAGAGGAAGAACCTTTTTTTTGGGGGGGGGGCTACAGGCTCAACATATCTCCGCCGACACTGTTCATATGGAACCCTTCCCCTCCTTCTGCTGCTGCTGCTTCTTCCACTTCCTTTGTCCTCTTCCTTCCCTTGTCGTCTTCCTTGGTTCGTCCTTCTTCTACCCCTCCATTTATTTCTTCCACAAAAGCTATGCACAGCAACAACAGCCACAGCAACATTAGCAGCAGCAGTGTGCCTCGATTCGTGCCACAAGGGCACCCCTTCATCTGCCCCACAAGTGCCGACGCCGTACATGCCCATCTATTTAGTTGTCGTTGGAAGTTGATGGCTTCTTGCTAGGGGTGTTCACTATTTGGTTCAAACCAAAAAACCAAACCGAACCAAACCAAATTTTTGGTTTGGTTCGGGTTGTGACACAGTTTGGTTTGGTTCGGTTTCAAAACCTGTCAAACCGATGAAACCAAACCAAATCTGAAACCGAATAATGTTTAATTTAATATTATTTTAATATCCATATCTATGGTTTCCATTTAAATTTTTGATTTTTAAACTTAGTTTTCCCGCTGCCTGGTTAAGTTGAAGACGACTGCGTTGAGATTCACGTAAGGCCTGAAGGGGCAGATCACCTTTAGTCTTTATAGATTTCCCAAGGCTCCTTGCCTTTTGTTTCCCAATGTAGGACTAAAGGATGGGAAGGAGGAGGCTGCTGGGGCAATGTGAACGGGCCTGGCATGGTGCCGTGTCCCTGCGTTTAGTCCTATAACGGAGGCCATTGGCACTGGACAAAAGTCTATAAAATCAGCTTTCCATCATTCATTCAGCCGTTCAAGCGTGCAACCCGTACCATGCTAAAGGCCCATTGGGTGCATGCAGGCGGACCTATTAGGCATACCCTAACTTAGGTCTGGGCGTGCTAGTGTATGTGGGTCAAGGCATGAGTAAGTTACATAGATCTCCCACAAGCGGTTCAAACTGAACCAAATCGATTTTTTTTTCGTTTTGGTCTGGTTCGGTTTCTAAGTCTCACTCAGTCTGGTTCGGTTCGAAAATTTTTCCTCTTAAATCAAAACCGAACCAAACCGTGAACACCCCTACTTCTTACCTGAACATTTAGTCCTATATCGGAGGCCATTGGCACTGGACAAAAGTCTAGAAAATCAGCTTTCCATCATTCGTTCAGCCGTTCAAGCGTGCAACCCGTACCATGCTAAAGGCCCATTGGGTGCATGCAGGCGGACCCATTAGGCATACCCTAACTTAGGTCTGGGCGTGCTAGTGTATGTGGGTCAGGGCATGAGTAAGTTACATAGATCTCCCACAAGCGGTTCAAACTGAACCAAATCAAATTTTGTTCGTTTTGGTCTGGTTCGGTTTCTAAGTCTCACTCAGTTTGGTTCGGTTCGAAATTTTTTCCTCTTAAATCAAAACCGAACCAAACCGTGAACACCCCTACTTCTTGCCTGATTTCATCGTCACCATCCTTGCCATTGGAGGCCGTCCTCTCTACCACCAGCCAACATGTTGTCACTACTATAGGGCACGCAGCTCCCTGATCATTTATGCAGCATCGAACCTGCAGCAGTGCCCACGGGGTATTATTTTGTCGTTGCATCAGCCACGTGCCACTGGCGTGGATTTCGAGGCTTCATTGGTCTTGTTCGGCACGTTCCTTGTCAATTTTGGTCCACCATTTGGGATTTTTTTGATGACAGCAGTGTTTGATTCGAGTCTCTCGGCCATTTGTTACAGTGCTTTCGTGCTTGTCCCACATCATGATGGTGTCAGAGCCAAGTTATCAATTTATTCTTACAAATTGAGGTCCGAAGTGATTTTAATATCATGCTTCCTTTTATGTCTCAAACAATAGTTCGTTTACCGAATGAGAAACTTGTCACTCTGAGCTTGGATCCACTTCAATCTTTGCAATCATCTTTCCTAAGCAGTTATGGATTTATTATCTGAGACGGGAGAAACCATTGTTGATTGTGATCATGTTTTTGTGGAGTTTCATATGAAATGTAAGGATGCGCAAGTACTTTGGAGATGCTTTGTATTTTGATGGGGCTTGAAATGAGGTGCTTCATGTGAAGGAATTTTACATTATTGTGGGATGCAAGTGCATGGTAGAACGACATGCTATTATGGGTCTTGAGCAGTCTGGTAACATTCTTCAGCCACCGTACTTAAGGGGTAAATTTTGATTTTCCAATTCACATCTTATTTCTGCTAATGCCAAGTAAATGCTCCCATAGTAGATAGTGATTGGTGGAGAGCCAATAGAAATTGCAATCATTGGTCAAGGTGACCTTGTATGTGCTGAGTGCTATGTAGTCAAAGGCGAGAGGTAACCGAGGCGATCAGGGGTTTGCCTTAGCCTCAAATGCCTAGGCGATCGCTTAGGCGTTTGAGGCGATGCATTCTCTCATAAATCAATATGTAGGAAGAAAATGACAGTACAGGGGAAAAACATTCAAGATGATCATATGAAGGATTTTGAGAAGCACTGATCATGTCCAACATATAATGTCCTAAGACCATCCACTATTCATATAAGTAGTGGATGGTCTTAGAAATCATCAAAAATAAGGAAAATGTGGACAACATGTAAGAGAAAAAGGATAGTAGACATTGTTAAAAGAGGTATTACTCTCTTTGGAATAATTAAGAATAAGAAAAAGCAGTACCACATTTAAAAATGAAACAAGGCATAGGCATCAGAAGCAGGTGCCTAGGTGCATGAGGTGAACATGAGACGAAGCATTTTGGCTTGCCTCAGCCTAGTTCATCACTTGGGCGAGCATGGCGATTGCCTTTGATAACATAGGCTGAGTGTATGGTTGAGGTTGTGTGGGATGGTACATTTTTTTGTTGGCAGAATTTCACTTGATATCTGATGATGTGTTTGTGGTAGGTTCATCGCTGACAATTACTATCCTTGATGCAAGTGTAAATTTTAGTACTGATTAGAGTATCTTTAATATGATATGGTGTGATGTTGAGACATACTTTCAATGTTAACTCAATCCTCTTACTATGACTATTCGTATGGAGTCATTAGTGTTGTATGGTCTTATTGCCACCATGCTTGCAGGCATGGTTGTCAAGGCATCCAAGGACTAAGGTGCCGCATTACTTCTTAGGTGACAAGGTGAGGCGCCGAGGTGAAGGCTAGTTTATATAATAAAGTACATATCAAGAGGACCACTAATCTGTATTCTCTACCATGTACGTTCTATCTTCAATCAATACAAAAGTGTTACTAATAAGTAACAAATATTCAGCACATGCATATGTGTAAAAGGCAATAAAACAGAAGAAATGATGAACATGAACAAAACTATATTAACAGAACTAATGGGAATTTGAACATACCTGCCAGTGAAGATGAAAAGTTAAATATGAAATATTGCTAACCAAATAATAAGCACACCAATATAATGTTGTAATAATTCAGCACTTGTAAATTGTCAAACGTAGTCACTACATCAAAGTTTGATGATCAAATTGTTTTTAAAAAACGTAAAATAAAAATACAAATCTAAATCTTAATGCCAAAAACTGTCGTCATCGAGAGAAGCCCCAGGTTTTCTATTATTTTATTTTCTTGTAGTAAATGGTAAATATAGTTTAATGGCAATTTTATTAGTATTAAAATAAGTGAAGATAATTTAATAAAAATCATAATTCATAGGATCATAGGAATCAGCAGTACTTTTCCTATCTTAGACCGCTCCGTACTTTCTTTCTCAGTTGTCGCACCGACTGGGTGACTCATCCTTTAATCTGAAGTAGGTCCACGTTAGAGAACCTTCGGACACTCAACCGAGTGAGGTGAGAAAATAAGCTGGCCTAAGTGTGGGGTTTGTTAACCACATAGTCCATGTCACAGTCACCAGTTCACTCAAGAAGGCTCTCTACCCTTTGCCTAAGTAGGTAGTCTCGAGTCTGGACTTAAACCTTATAAAAAAAAGAGAGATGGTCCATGTCTGACTAGCACTAAGCATAAGGAGCATGATCTGATGTCTTTGTATCCCCAAAGGTCAAATTGTGTAGGTCCATGTTGAACCAAAAAAAAATTCAGACATACACATTAGGGTTTTTTTATTTTTAACAAACCCATGTGTATTTGTGCATGCTTGCATGCAAAAGAAAAGAAAACATACTAGGGTTTACCCTAAAAGCATGGCCACTACTAGGGTTCATGGACCTATTTTTATGCATAAGATGTGGTATACAAACAAAAAGAGATACAAGGGAGACAAAAGAGGAGCCAGCCATACCTGGGATAGCTGCAAACCAGCCCCAACGCTGCAACCAAATAAAAAAACCCAGCAGCAAGAGCAAGAAGGCAGCAGCACACCAGCAACAAGAGCAAGAGAGAGGCATCAACAGCAACAGAAGCAGCCGCAGCAGCAGGGAGAGAGAGAGGCAGCTGGCGGTAGAGAGAGAAGCCCTAGACGGCCTCTCCCCCCCACCGGTGCCCTATTATACATCTACCGGGGGTGGGGACTACTGGGGAGTCCAAAAAAGAAACACAGAAAAAAAAAGGAAGAAAAAGAAAGGATAAGGGAGGGCCGGCCCCCCTACTCAAGGATGGCAGTACCGGTACCGGTATCGGTGGGTACCGGTACCGGTACGTACCGGTCCGGTATCGGCCCGGTACCGGCCCAAAACCAGTCCGGTACCGGCCTGGTACCGGTCGGTACCCACGGTACCGGTGCCGGCCGATACCGGTACGTACCGGTATCGGCCGGTACTGCCATCCATGCCCCTACTGGTGGAGGCCACCGGTGCGCCCCCCCCACACCCCCCGGTGGCACTCACCGGTGGGGGTGAGCCATCGGTCCCCCCTCTCTCCCATCCCTATCCCTCTCTCATCTCTATCCGCTCTCCCCGGCCCCATCCGTGCCCCCCACCAGTTGCCTAGGTGGCACCCGTAGGGGGTGCCACCGGTGGAGCATCCGCCCCCCACTGGTGGCCATTCCTTGGCCTATAAAAAGCCCTAGGCACCCAAGGAGAAACACACACAGAGAGCAAAAAAAATCAATAGGGCAAAGCTTTGCTAGAGGATTTCTGCAGAAATAGAAGAAAAAGAAGCTCTTTGTGAAGGAATCTGTGCGTGGAAATAAAAGGACAAGGATATATATATATATATATATATATATATATATATATATATAATTTTCTGTTTATTCTTGTAACATTTTGGAACAATAATAAAGTCTAATTTGGTTTATTTCTATTGGTAAAATAGCCTTTATTTATATGTGGTTTACTCTTACTGGTAGAGTAATCAACTTTTAACGGTTCATTCTTAATAGAATGACCATGTGATCAATGGTTCTTTCTTATTGGTAGAGCGGCCATGTGTCACATGAATCATCTTATTAAGGGGGATTATTATCTATTGGTTCCTCTAATTGGGTTTATTTCTATTGGTGAAATAGTCCTACTTGATGCTTGGTTTACTCTTATCGGTAGAGTAGCTATAAGTTTAATGGTTCATTCCTAATAGAATGACCATATGGTCATATGGTTCTCTCTTATTGGTAGAGCAGCCTTATAACCTATAGACCATTTTATTAAGATGGCTTAAAAAATTGTTTGATGTGTCTCGATTAATAAAAAATCTGCATGTCATTATAATTGTGGTTCATTCAACGGCCAAATAATTGTGGTTCCTTCATATTGGTTGAAGGACCATTAAGGGATATCCTTAAATATGTGGTGGCCCTCATGCCCCATTAATTAAGAGTATCCCTTGTGTACGCATATCCTTTCAAATGAACTTAAATGAGAGAATATGCTGTCCAAATAATCCTCTATCCTTCTTAAAAGATACTTAAATGATGTTTTCAATTAATTCACCTTCTTCAAAAGCTAATGAAGATTGTGCTTATAAGCTTGGTTTTTTTTAGCACCTTAAGAGATCCTAAGTCCTCATGTTCTCGTAAGAACTTAAAAAACCCTTTAAGTATCATTTGAAGGATCTTCATGAACCTTTTCAAAAAAAGGTAATAAAAAATATAAAAAGGAAGTCCTGTTTACATTGAACTTAGGTAATTTATTTTATTTCTTGCTTCAAGCAATGGGCCTTATTAGACGGTTAATCAAGGGTTACCAATCAATGATTGGTATAATTAACACTGACCGAGGTCAATGGGGAGAGGTCAAGAACAATGATCCATGCTTGATCCAAAAGAAGCTTAGACTTGAGGATTAATCCTAAATTCTCAAGGTCTACAAAAACAAGAACATGATTTTCAAAACCCTAAGAATGTTCTTTCAAAATCAAAAAGCTCTTTTTCAAAACAAAAAGAAATTCTTCATTCTTTCTAGAATGTAAGTCTCACAGCCCATCCCGCTAATTAAGTGATGACACTTAGTAAAAGAAATCATCGTCATAAAAATCGCTATTCTTATAGAAGGTTTCATACCTTCATTGTCTTCTTAGGATCTTTAAAAACGCATTCATGAGTGTGCCTCACTAGGGTTCTTTATATCTTAGTTTCATGTTTCTTTCTTTTCTTTAACAATACCATAAAGACAATGGTCAAATGGTCTCACATTCTAGCTGTGTAGTCTTCACGTATGTACACACACACATTTCCACTTTAATGTGTCCATTGAGATCTTTAAGTCTGCAATTAAATATTTAATGTTGAACCCCAAATAAGGGGTGATTCACTGTTGTTACTAGTTTCCAGCTAGTAATTTAATATAGTTTTCTTCTTTTGTGCTACTAAAGGTTCTTCTTATTATTGTTCATCAAGAACACTGGGGGGGGGGGTTAGGGAGACGTGGTTTTTAATTCATCTTCTTAAATTGTATTTCATTAGGGAAAGTGTTTCGCTGGGGTTTTTATTACGAATTGCAATTCCCATTTTAGTGAGTTAAGTGAGAATTCATTAGGAATTAAATGCCCAATTTAGTGAGTTAAGTGAGAATTCATTAAAGATTTGAATTCACATTTTAGCGAGTTAAGTGAGATTTCATTGTGAATTATATTCACCTTTTGGTGAGTAATGCAAGAATTTATCATGGACTTAATTCACCAATTATAAACTAGATTGTAAACAACATATAAACATCCCTTCCATCCATTTTTGAAGTTGAAAACATATTTTGAAGGTTACAAAATTAAGATAAAAGTAAGGATACGTATGTGTTACATGTCTCATTATCCTTGTCACCTTGTTAATCTTTGTTCCTGATTCTCTAGTCTATAAAACTCACTTCATATTATAGCATATATGATAAGAAGAAATTCTGTACACTATAGTTGAAGCAAGATAAGAAGTTTAATGATATCTAATCATTTAATCTTTGTATGTCTATTTTGATGATTTATAGGATTAGGTTATATAAAGGATACATAAAGATAAGAATAACAACATGCCTTTTGTGAAGGATAAGGATAAGACTACTATATAACCTGATTAGCATCCTTTTATATCCTTATTGGTAAGTTAACGAAAAAGTTGTATTGAATTCTAATTTCCAAAGTAGACAAGTAAGAAATGAATAAAAAGAAATGAGAGATGATGCATAAATAATATGTTATTATGAAAAAAATTGATTATTAACATAATATGTCTCATAAGTTTCTAGATTTGGAAAAAGAGCATAATTATCTACAAATTATCGCCTTTCCCACATAGCTAAAGCCACTGCCTTTTGTCTTAGTTCACTGAGTGGCAAATTGTTGTCTTCGTCAAGTATAGGTAAATAATATGAATCATCGTCTCCTTCTGTATTCCCCAACAACCTGTCTTCTTCATATGGTGTAACCTCATCTTTTCTATCATACAATCAAACGTAATTATGCAATATACAACGAGCAATCACTGTGTTGGAGTGCGCGGGTGTGGAGATGGTGAAGATGATGGCACAAGGGGGTGATGTTGGCAATGATGTACCTGAAGCAAGGACCGGACATGGTCTACGATGGTGAGAATGGATGAACAGCTGATGCAAAGATGCAGTACCGCAGCGAATTGTGGTGTTTCCGTCAATGGCGAAGAAGGGTTTTCGTCTCCTTGAGAGGGATGTTAAAAGGAATGAGAATTATAAAACAACCCTCACATTTAGAAGAGTTATTTTTTATCTTTACTATTATGTGGATACCCTTAATGCCTTGCAACGTGACCTTCTATAGGTTTGAAATGTATTATAAACTCCTAAACCATTACAGAATGACCCTAGACTAGTTAGTCATAAAATGACTGTATAAACAAGCCGTTGTGTAACTGTCCAAACAATATTTATAAAAATCTCCAAACATATTGCTAAAAAACCCTAAGACTTTACTTTTTTTTCTTCATAATAGCGATAATGTTGTAAACTATGATTTATTAGTGAAAATAATTCTTATGAGTTGCTTATTTATCTTTTTGATAATATATATAATTAAATCGTCCCCTAAACACTCCTAAAGTAGGAACACCAAAAGTTCATTGATCCCTCGAATCTACCCCATTCCTGCTCTGTGCTACTAAGGTCAAAACATTTTAAATGATGTCTAGATCTAGAAACTTGGTTAGGACTTGTGGAGATGTTGAACCAGAAATTTTAAAGATAGGAAACATACATGCATGCATGCATATATTTATGTAGGATGCATACAAGCACACATAGATGTGTATGTGTATGCAAAGAAAAAATAAAAAAGAAGGGATGCATGCAGATTTTAGGATGCATACAAGAACACCACAGCAAATGAAAAAAAAAGAAAGGATGTATACCTCAAATCTGCAGCAGAAGAAGCTCTCCACAGAAGCCTCCAATGGCAGCCAATCTGCAGCGGAAGAAGATCCAACAGCAGCAACAAGAAGCCTCCAACGCAGCCTCCAAATCTTGCAAGTTCAGCTCCAACAAGTCAGCAACAATGGCCCTCCAACACAAAACCTGCAACTAGGGACAGCTCCAGCAGGAGGAGGGAGAGGCTCGGCCAGCAGGGAGAGAGAGAGGGGACCGCAGGGAGAGAGAGAGAGGACCGCAGGGGAGGGGAGGAGATAAACATCAAAAAAGAAAAATAAAAATAGAGGGAGAGACCGGCCGGCCTCTCCAGGAGGACCGACCGGCCTTCTCCCCCTCCCCATCCTGGCTCCAACTCTCCCTCTCCCTTTCCATCTCCATCTCTATCTCCATCCTTATCCCCCTCCATCTCTATCCACTCCCCCTCTCATCTCTATCTCTCTCTCACCCGCACGCACATATCTGCCCCCCCCCCCCCCCCCCCCCACCGGCGCCTAGTTGGCACCGGTGGGGGGTGCTACCGGGCCTCCAAAGCCCCTGCCACCGGCGCCCTCCAAGGCCTATAAAGGCTTCCCAGTGCAGCATAGAAGGCCCCAGCCCCGCCTCCTGCTCCAGCTCTCCAAGTTCCCTACCGCAGCCTCCTATGCTCCAAGCCTGCGCAAGCAAAGAAGAGGAGAAAGAAGAGAAGGATCATAGTTTTTTTTGAAGGCTTTGTAATTTCTGATTTTGGGGAAATAAAGTTCTTTTATTAATCACAGATCAATCTTCATGTGAATTATTTTGTTTAAGATGGTTCTTCAATATTGGTTGGTTGGCCATCAAATTATGAATGAAATAAAATAATAGTTCTTCCATATTGGTTGGTTGGCCATTTAATAAATTAACTTAACTTAAATAAATAAAAAACGGAAAACAATTAATAAACAAGATGGTTCTTCTATATTGGTTTGTTGGCCATCTAAATTAATTTAAATAAAAAACAGAAAATAATTAATAAACAAGATGGCTCTTTCATATTAGTTGGTTGGTCATCTAAAATTAATTTAAATAAAAAACAGAAAACAATTAATAAGTTAAATGGTTCTTCCATATTAGTTGGTTGGCCATTTAATAATGAATCAATTTAAATAAAAAAACAGAAAATAATAAATTAATAAAGGGGTTCTTCCATATTGGTTGGTTGGCCATTTAATAATAAATTAACTTAAAAACAGAAAACAATAAATTAATGCAATGGTTCTTCTATATTGGTTGTTTGGCCATTCAAGAATAAATTAACTTAACTTAAATAAAAAAACAGAAAATAATAAATTAATTAAATGGTTCTTCCATATTAGTTGGTTGGCATTCAATAATAAATTAACTTAAAAAATAGAAAATAATAAATTAATTAAATGGTTCTTCCATACTGGTTGATTGGCCATATTAATCTAAAAAAAAAAGAGATAAGTTAAATAATAAAATGGTTATTCTATACTGGTTGGTTGGTTATATTAATCTAAAAAAAAGAGGAAGTTAAATAATAAAAAAAAATCAGATATTTAACATGGTTCTTCCATAATGTTTGGTTGACCAATAATCTGTTAAGCAATTAGTTAATTTAACTAATTAAGGTAATTTGTCAATCAATTAACCAATTAAATTAATTTGTTAATCAATTCAACCAATCAAATTCACGAATTTGTTAACCAATCAATTAAGTCAACCAATCAAATTAACAAAATATGTTAACCAACCAATTAATTCAACCAATTAAGTTAAATTGTTAATCAATCAACCAATTAAATCAATAAATCTGTCAGCTAATTAATTAATTTAATCAATTAAGTTAAAATTGTGTTAATCAACTAATTAACTCAACCAATTAAACCAATTTGGTTCTTCTATAATGTTTGGTTGGCCAATAATCTGTTAATTAACCAATTAATTTAACTAATTGGCCCTTCCATATCATCTGGTTGACCATTTGTTAATTAATCAATTAAAACAATTAAAAAAAAATGGTTCTTCAATATCGGTTGGATGACCAAAGTCTTTTTTTCAAAAAGGATTACAAATAAAAAAAAATCAAGTTCATTCGTACTGGTTGAATGGTCTAAACTTAGTGGTTCTATCCTATTGTTGGATTGCCCACTTGATTAATAGTTCACTCTTATTGGTAGAGTGACCAAATGTTATGATTATTGATTCATCCCTATCAATAGGGATAGTCAGTGACTTTTATGGTTCTGTCCTAATTGGGGGCCATGCTACGAAGTCGTGATTATCCTTTTAATAGATGGATCAATAAGAATATTTCTTTGTTCATTTATATCGATAGGGTAACCATTAATTAAAGTGGTTCTTTCCTACTAATGGATTGACCATTAAGTTTTGGTTCATTTATATTGGTTAAATGACTTAAAATAATGTTGTGGTTCCTTCATATTGATTGAAGGACCATTAAAGAATATTCCTAATTATGTGGCAGCCTTCATGCCTCATCAATTAAGGATATCCTTTAAGCAGTTTATATCTTTTCAAAAGATCTCAAATGAGAGGATATGCTGTCCAAATAATCTTCCATCCTTTTAAAGGATACTTAAAGGATAATTTCAAAGAATCTTCTTCAAAATATTCATCCCTTTGTGAGAAATCCAAGTATCCTTTAAGTATCATCTAAAGGATATCCATGGAATCCTCTTCACTAAAAAGAACAAAAAAATGACTTGCATGCCTATAATTAATCTTGCTTATTCTTGTTTTCTTCAAGTCTTATTGGATGGTTAATCAAGAGTTACCAATCTTTGATTGGTGTAATTAACACTGGCCAAGGTTAGTAGGGAGAGGTCAAGAACATGGATCTACAGTCGATCCAGAAGTCATTTAGACTTTAAGGATTAATCTTTAAAGTCTATCTAAAAGAAAAGAGAACATGTTTTCAAAATTTAAAACTCTCTTTTTAAATTAAGATTTCCATAAAGATTTTCAAATCCGACAAAGATTTTTCAAATGAAAGGAGTTTTAAAAATAAAAAAGGGAGTCTTACAGGAGATTTAAGATCTTACAATAGAATTTAATATTGATAAATTTTCATACGTGTTTACATTCTATACCTTACACCTTATATTAATATCATATGGTATGAACCTAGTAGAACTAAACACTCTAAACAGAGTAATCACAGAAAGTCATTAGTATTTAGTAATTTAATTAGAAATGGTAACTTAGCACTCATAATGGAAGCATTACAGCTGAAACTTTTTTTTTAATATTTAAGCTATGTGGAATATGTCCTGGTAACATTTGATGAAATAACATTTTCTTCTTGTCATGACAAATAACATGATGACAAAAGTAGGCCCTTATGAAGCAAATAACCTGATGGAAACAATGCTTACGTCTTCTTAAAGATTTTTGGATGTGTGTGAAAATTGAAGGCTTTTCGAATCAAGATTCCCTAAATGATGCTTTAGTTTAATATGATACGAAGTAACATCATTCATTAGTGGGACGGGTCCATATGATTTATCCTTTTAGGTATGGAGACATTAGGTCTTGTTCCTTACATATGTGCTTGTCGGGGCACAACATGTCTCTTTTAATGGGGTTTGAGTCCATATTTGGGACTTACAGACTTAAGTGAAGGACGGAGACCCTACTTGAGTACATTGATGATTGGGATATGGACTATGTGGTTAGTATGACTCCATATTCATGTTAGCCTACTTTCCAACTCACCTGAGTAGAGTATCCGAAGACTCTCTAGGATGGACAGGTGGAAGTTGAGAGGACTGTCAGTGGACAGCTTGTTCAGTTATCTAGCGATTGTTGGTTACTAGTTATCTCCACCACTTTGGGTTAAGGATGAGTCACCAGTCGAAGGGGTGATTGACTATAAAAAAATGGACCGATTGAGAAAGAAAGTAAAAATATGAAATGACGTGGCTCACTTCCAAAACCCTATGAAGTACGATTTTTAATGAACTATCTTCATGTACTCTTAAACTTTTATTTAATAATTGTTATTCATAAATTATATTTGCCTTAAGTAAAGACAAAGAAAGAAAATAGAAAGGTAAAGAAATAAAAGGAATACAAATTGGCAGAAATTAGATAAGTTAGGTAATATATGTTAAGTTTTCCCTTGCGATGATTTTGCTATAATTATTTTATATAAATAAAATTGCATATAGCATTTAGAAGCATCAGAAGAAAAATGCAAGCATTGCATATATATGAAAATTAAAAGAAACATTTTTCTTTCAAGAGGACGTGAGAATTGAGATGGTGAGTGAGGGAAGGCAGTAGGGACATAAATGATCCCTATTGACTTTTTCAATTCTGGGCCTCCTAAGAGATAAGTACAAGAAAGGGGGCAAGGAACTACTAGTGGCACTTCGTGTGCAGTAGATGTCCTTAGAAGCAAGTATTGTAGTTTTGGTTAGTTGATGTAATTTTCCTTTTATCAGAATGTACTTTTCCTTTCTTCTTATACCACTGTACTCTAATTGCAGCTTGTAACTATGGACATGTTAAGTGTAATGAATGATGTTTATTTTAATAGCTTCCATATTTATGTGATTGGATATTTACATTGTCTTTAGATTTGGTGCACTGTTCAGTTAGATCCAAGAAATGATGGACATGAATTTGGGTAACGGACTGAACTTCACGTAATTCTATGTTGTATTCCTTGTAAAAGTGGGACCGTTATAGTTGTCATGGCGTAAAGTCACCATGGAGTGAAGCTAACCACCATGTCTGGGATTTGGAGTCTTGGACATGGATTAATTGGATTAGTCGCATATCAAAATAATGGAAAAAGTTATTGTGTTCTATGTCCATGACTTGGCCCAAAGTAGACAATCCTTCACAAGGGTTGGATTGGATTATTACACAAGATGTCTGAAATCTCTTGAGAATCTCTTTCTCTCCAAGGGTCGCGAGATGAATCTGTATCAAGATTGAGAATAAGAGGGATATAGAAGAAGAGTAATGGTAAGGAGTAGGATAGAGGAGGATGAGATGAAAATGTAGATTGAGGAGGGGATGAGGATGACAACAGATGAGTTTTGCAATATATTGAGATGGCATTAAGATTAAAAAAAAGCAATCCTTGTATATACATGTATTGCACTTATATTATTATTGTGTTAATTTGATCATGTTGAATGTGCATAATTTTTTTTAAAGTATAATGGGGTGTTTGGAAACAGTTTTTTTGTTGAGATTATTTCTCCGTTAAAGTCTACTTCATTCAAGTTTTTGTTCTAATTTTTAAAAGTGATGTATCCCATCTCTTAACCTGTTTACTTTTACAAATTGAAAAGTTATGTTTGGTGGATATTTGGAAAAGAGATAATTAAATTCCGCAAATATGTTAAGATTACATAATCTATCCCATGCCACTGTGCCGCAGCTCTCCCTTCATAACTATGCAATCATTGGATGCCACAGCCCCCACTGTCAACTCCATGTTAAAATCGGAAAGAGAGGTGGGAATCAAGTTTACAGGTGAAGAATACTAGCATCGATCAACTGGAAATGATAAAGAGAAAGAGCAGAGGGGCAGGCTGTGGAGAATATGAGCATCAATAGGAAGGAGGTACGGAGGGAGGAAGGGGAACAGGGAGTGGTGTTGAGAGGGGAAGGACTCTTTATATGACCAACCGTTTTTGGAATTAAAACAGGGTTTGGGATGTTTTTATTTCGGGAGAGTATTACAAAGGATAGATTCCCTTTCTTAAAAATAGGAAAGCACTTCCCAAACGTGTCGTGGACACCGTTCTTCTCTAAAAAAAAAAACTGCTGAAAAACGGTAAACAAACACCCTATAAGATGGTTACAATCTGGCTATCATTCACAATTTCCCAGATATCACTTAGAGATCTCTTCTCTAAGTTCTCTTTGGACTTTTGAAATGATGTTGAGATCCAATATGGCATTCCTTGGTGATAAGTCATCCCTTTATCCATTTTTCTCATTTCTCTTTAAAACCCATTCCAATCATAGTTCTGATGAGGCGTTCCCGATTTGCTTGATTTAGGTTTTTAGAATCCAATCTGAAAATGGCACATTCCTCCTGCCTGATCTTCTTATAGTGAACACACTCATTTGCTGCCATAGAATCTTCTACAGTGTTGCTTCCTGGAACAAAAGCTGACCAATTTGCATCCATGGTCCCATCTATTATTTCTTTCAATTTTATTATCAAGTTTTTTCAATCACCTTCTAGGTGCTGTTTGGATGACTGATCAGTCTGAACCCTAGAGGTTGTCTTCAGGTTGTTTCACATCATGCCACAATTGGATCTCTCAGTGTATTTCCTCAGCCAGGATGGCAGTGCTTGTTAATGGGGAGGCTTCTCCATTCTTCTTCAGCGGCCGTGGACTCCGTCAGGGGGACCCTCTTTCCCCACTTCTCTTTCTTGTAGTGGCTCAAATTTTGAGTGCCTTATGGACCCGTGCGGAGGACTTGGGTCTCCTGACTGGTTTTAGAGTTCACGCTTCAGGGGGACAACTCACCCACTTACAGTATGCTGGTGATTACAATTTTATTTGTGGAGCCTTCCTTCCAACAACTATGTATTATCCAGCACATGTTACAGTTCTTGGAGGATGTCAGTGGGCTGAAAGTCAACCTCAGCAAGAGCCAGATAGTAGGAATTAATGTGGATGATGTTTTCCTTGATTGTGCAGCTGATTTGATGGGATGCCCTGTAGGGAGATTTCCTATCACCTATTTTGGCTTTCCACTCTCCCCGTATGCTGCCAGGTGTTCAGATTGGTTGAAGGTCATTCAGAAAGTTGATTCCAGACTTGCAGGTTGGAAAGGGAGACTTCTTTCCTATAGTGGTCGCCTGGTTCTATGTCGCTCGGTGTTGGATAGCCTGCCTATCTACTTCCTTTCTTTGTTCCGGATACCGAAGTCGGTGGCTAAAAAGTTGGAATCCATCTGCTGCAGATTCTTTTGGCATGGGGCTTCTGATAAAAAGAGAGGGTGGCACGATATTAGCTAGAAGAGAATATGCATGAGTAGAGAAATGGGCGGCTTGGGAATCAAAGATATCCGTGACTTCAATCTGGCTCTCCTTGGCAAGTGGCTCTGGGGAATGGTGGTAGAGGACGACAATCTGTGTTTAGATTTGGTTAAACAGAAATACTATAGACATTCCTGGGTGTGTGATTTTCTCCCGATCACCTCATATAATGTGTCTCATCTGTGGAAGGGTATCTTGCAAGCGGCAGACCTGGTTTGTGCTTAACAGGGTTTGCCGGCCATCGACGGCAACCTCCAACACTTCTGGGATGTCCTCCCTAGCCGCAACTTCAATCTGACCTCCGGCCCCAGCAAGTTGTCCTCCGGAGAGGACCAAGCCAGCACTCCAACCAGGTCGGCAAACTCCTCCAGGAGCTCCCTCACTAGGGACTCCTCCATCAAGAGGCGTGGCAGGCTGATTAGCTTCACATCAAAGACCACTACCCTCGGACTTGGGTATGCGGCCGTGTGGAAGCTCCAATGAGACACCTGGACCACCAGCGACTGGCTAGCCAACACCTGCCGTCGCCAGTTTCTTAGTGAGCTCTGGAGAAGGCCCGACCACCAAGAACAATCTCTCCGAGACTCTCCGCACAGTCCACCCCTCCACGGCTCACCTTTCCTTCAGCAGCCTGAGAATGTCCTCCCTCCCTACCTGTACCATCCAAAACAGAGCACTGGCAGCACCTCTTGAGCTCCATCCTTCTCTGGGCGAGCACTGCAGACTCTCGAATGGACACCTTCGAGAAGCCTGTCTTCACCAAAGCCCTCAGACCCCTATCACACCGCAACTCCCTAGCCATTCTGCCTCTCACCACCTCTGCATAGGACGGCCTACACTGAGATGGGCAGACCTCCCACCTATGACCCCTTCCTCCGCATGATCGGTACCACCCGGCGCTCAGCACGCTTGCTGGAGTCCTCCCAAGAGGAACTCGAGGCCGGTGGGAACTCTGCTGGCCGTGCTTTCCCTATCAGATGCGCTCTCCTGCTCATGTTGCAGTCCTTACGTGAATGTCAAAAGCAATAACATTTCATTGATGAGGGAATGAGATCGCAGTAGTTGATCATTCTTGTAATTGGTGATCAATCCTGCAAAATACTGGTTTGATGAAGAGAAAGTAAGAATTGATACATCAGAGGGTAGGTGACTTCTAGCAGATTTTGTGATAGGAGGGTATCAATGAGGCTGAAGTGTCATTCTATAAGATAATAGAAGGCTGGTATGTTATGTGGGGCATACAAAGTAAAAAGCTTATCTAAATGAAATGATGGTTACCAAGATGCAGATGCTTAGATGAATTACAAGAAAAGGTCTAAAAGCAAGATTAGAGACAAAGTTTTTGGTTGGCATGGCACCTACAAGTGTGAAGATACAAAATAGGTCTGGCTGTGGTTCGAGTATTTTTGGAGCTATAAGCAATTAGCTACAACAATTAGTTGGGACCTAGAAGACAGTTGATGTGAGAAGAGAAGACCTAAGAAAACTTGTTCATCTTGGTGGTCTAATGTCCTGTAAATGAAGATAGCCTGCACTGATTAGAATTCAGTGTCAAGAGGAGACTAAAGTTATAGAAGCTAAAGTTCAGGCATCAGATCTTAGCTACTACTGTAGCTTGATTTACAACACTATCATTTTCTCACTAAGCTTACTATTCTATTTTATTTTCCCTTTTTTATTTGTTCTTCAGGCATAAGATACTTTACTATTGTGCATGATTACAGACTGATATCTAATTTATATAATATGCATTTTGATAATATCTATACATTTCACTAGCTATATGTGTAGTGATTTTATTTTGTCTTAAATGATTAATTTTATTGTTATTGTACATAAATCTTTTGTCTCATTATTGTGGACACTTCCATAGTTGTCAAGGTACCAAGTCGACCCAAGGCATTCCCGGGGAGCCTAAGCCCTAAAGCGTTAAGGCGGCCGCTTAAGCGGTGACTTAGGCGCCTCCTTAAAATATATATGAAGTATATTCATATTAACTGTGGATTCATCAACATAAACAAAAAATAGAAGAAAATCAACTTTACTGTGAAAATTGAAAGTAATTAATCTACTATGGGATAATTGACTTGAACATATATGAAACAAATCAATCACAATAAATATTAAAATTGAAACAAATTAATTAGCATGAAAGAATTCACTTGAATTGAATATATAAAAACAACTCAATCATGATAAAATTGAAAGAGATTAATCTACAAACTTATGAATTAATTTGAGTACATAAGAACAAAACAATTAAAGATAATAAAAAATTTAAGATGAGAGGTATTGACCTCAGATTTTCCGACTTCTTCAGTAAAACCTACAACCATGGTTATACAATACACACAAAACAAATACTAAGATTGTATCACAAGATTGAAGAATTGCAACTAATAACTATATATTTTAAAATAACAACAAATGAAAATCTTGTGGGACTGTGTGTGTGTGAGTGCGACAGTGGGACTCTGTGTGTGTGAGAGAGAGAGGGCATTGGGCCCCTATATGTGTGTACACAGTCACACACATAGTGGAGTGTATGAGACAGAGGGCTTTGGCTCCTGTATGTGTGCAGTGTACCCAGTTACAGAGAGAGAGAGAGCAAGAGAGAGAGCTCACTAGATGGCATCGGCGACGGTGATGATCGGAGAACGACGTGGTGGCCGGGGATCGTGGCGGTGGCGGCGAGGCTGGTGAACCTTAGCAGCGTCGGTATTCAAACCAGGGAGGGAGGGGAGCGAAAGGGGGACACGGGAGTGTCGGGTTCGGGGTGGTGCGAAAGGGTTTTAAGTGGGGAGCAGTTATTGGGCGGGATGGGTCCAGGCGCGTGCTAGGCACCCAGGCACCTTGGGCGGGCCGCTTGGGCTGCCTAAGCGGGCGCCTGGCCTGCCTTTCATGGGCCGATGAAAGGCGGCCCAGCGCCTTGCTTCTCTACCAGCGCCTTTGTGCCAAGGCGCTGCTTAGGCGCACGCCTAAGCGGTGCCTTGACAACTATGACCACTTCTGAACTAAACTAGGATTTGGCAACTTCCATAGGGAGCCATTTCATGCCCATTAACTGGTGTATGTTGTGCTTTTGACAACACTAGTAAAGGGTTAGTTTTTGGCTAGCAGCCCTTAGAAAAGTTGTTCAATTCTCCAGGATTTCATCTTCCAACCAAGTCACAAGTAGACCCCATATTGATAGGATAAGACTTCATGATGATGACGATGATATGACATTGAATTGCTTTTATTTGTTTCATGATTGCAGGACCCAGTCATCAAGCAAATGGCAGAACAAATTGCACAGGATCCGTCATTCACCCAGATGGCTGAACAACTCCAGACAAGTGTTCAAGTTGCAGGCGAAGGTGGTATACCTCAGATGGATCCTCAGCAATATATCTCAACCATGCAACAAGTCATGCAAAATCCACAGTTCATGACCATGGCTGAACACCTTGGGAATGCTCTAATGCAGGTGACGATGACCTCCATGGTTTTGTTTTCTTCCTGTGTGAGATGATTTTCTTTACTTACATCAGTCAAGTGAAACCTAATCCCTTTCACCGTCTTTTTAAGGATCCTTCTATGTCTAGAATGATGGATAGTCTCACCAATCCATCCAGTAGAGAACAGCTTGAAGAACGAATGGCTCACATCAAGGATGATCCATCACTTAAGCCAATTCTTGATGAGATTGAGACTGGAGGTCCAGCAGCAATGATGAAGTATGAGACTAGACATTACTGTCCATCAGTGATCTTTTATATGCTTCAATATAATCCTTTTCTTTCTCTTGGTTTTAGGTATTGGAATGATGCTGAAGTCCTGCAAAAGCTAGGTCAAGCAATGGGCGTTGGGGCATCGGGAGATACTGAGACATCAACTGAGTTGTCTGGACCAGAGGAAGCTGAAGAAGAAGCTGGCAATGAGGATGAATCTGTTCTTCATCATGCTGCAAGCATTGGTGATGTTGAGGTATTGTTCATATTGATGCATTCTTCTATTTTTCCATCTTTTATTGAAAAACATGTGAAGGATATGATGGATGATGATGTTGATTCTTTTCTGGTAGTAGCCATTTATTTTGGCTTGATTCTAGTTAGGATCTTTTTTTATCTTTGAGGTGGTTACATCTTGTCAAATAAAATATTCATTTTGTGTTATAAGATTGTGTATAATATGGAAGAAAAATCTGATTGTCACTTAATGTGTCATGTTTCGTGCTTTTCTGTTGCATCACAAAACTGCATAACATTATCTTGCCAAGGAGTATCTGCCTACAACTGTGCATGATCTCTAAATGCAGAAGACACTTTCTTTGTTTTGAAGAGGAGTGACAGTGATGGACAAGTTTTAGGTTTATGCGTGCTTCTTTCGGGATCTTCTCTGCTCTTTTCTGTGTGATGTAGCTGAAGCCTTAGTTTGCTCCTTTTGCTTGACCATAGCCTTCTTGTCCTCTAGGGTATACTTTCCTTGTGCTACATCCCACTTTTACGTTATGTTGAGAACATTCATCTTAGGGCCTTATAACTGGTGTAGATTTATTCTCAATATCTCTGTTCATAGTTGGAGGGGGGTGGGGGTGATTAGTTCTATTTATTGGTGGGAGAGGATCCTCTCCTCTACCCACCTGGTTTTATTTTCAATAAAATTGGTGGTACCATCCACACCTTTCAAAAACAAACCACTTCTGCATTATGTTATGCATTAAATTCATGTTTTAGACCCCCCCCCCTCCCGCAAAAAAGAAAAGAAAAGAAAAGAAGGGCAAAGAAAGAATGATTTATGTGTTCAATGTTTCTCTAGGGTTTGAAGAATGCATTGGCTGGTGGAGCAGATAAAGATGAAGAAGATTCGGAGGGAAGAACAGCTTTGCATTTTGCATGTGGCTATGGGGAGGTAACGTGTTTATGGTTCCTCAAAAGAATTATATGGTTACTTCATTTTAGCAGACTAAGATGTGGAAAAAACATTAACCTTGATTGACAAAATATTCCTTTTTATGGATAAAATAATTCCCTTCTAATTCTCAATTATCATATTTAACTATTGAAACTAGACACGTCTGTTGTTTTGTTGTTCATTTTACTTTGTATCATGTCTCAGGGCTAGTGACAACTGTAGTTCAAACTTTTTATTTTACTTGGATTTTGTCTATCTTATAGTTTACTAACTTTTGTGAGGCTACAGTAATAACATTAGGATAGTCATCCACCGTTTTCCCTGGAAAAAAATGACAATGGAAAAAAAAAGAAAAAGAAAACATGTCTTCCTAGGAGGGAATGCTTAGACATTAGCACAGTGACCTTATAGCTCCTGGGATCAATCTTCAATTGGGAAATGGGAAACTATCTGTTTTGGGAAACTCTCTGTTTGTGACCTGGAGTTCACTGGTTCGACCCAAGGAAACAGCCTCTCTGCTTAGTAGGGGTAAGGCTGCTTACATCGACCCTTCCCCAGACCCCACAAATGGTGGGAGGCTCTTGCACTGGGTACGCCCTTTTTGTCTGTTTTGGGAAGACAAATGGTGTACTCACACTGCATTCTAAGCAATTCATGAATTTGTATCAACATGCAGAGGATAAAGGGAAATCAGTTGCTCAGATCTTTGCCTCACAAGATACAGTTCACTGGAATGTAAGACTGAGAAGGAATCCAACAGATGTTGAATTTGATCAATTGGTGAGTTTGTTGAGAATTGTTTATGAGATCAGTGGTCTATCTAACCAGGAAGACTGTAGAAAATGGCTGTGGGGGAAGCATGGCAGATTCTCTGTTAATTCTCTGGTCAAAATCATTTCTGATGGAGGGTGCAGATTTGGTGGAAAGAAATTGTTTGGTCTAACCTACTACCAAACAAGATTAAGTTCTTATGGAAGGTGGCAATTGGGAGACTTCCAACGAGTTCTAGAATCAAGAAGATTTTCCATATCCAGAATTCAAAATGCATGTTCTGTGGTATTCTTGAAGAAGATCTTGACCACCTTTTCTGCAATTGTGGAGTAGTGAATTTTCTGTGGCAGACATTATGTTTGGCAGTTAGCTGTGGTTTGAACCTCAGAATGTCTTAGATCTGATGAGGAAATGGTTGGAATTTATTCCTAAGTATGCTTCCTATTTCCTCCTTCTATGATGTGGGCACTCGGGGGTGTAAAAAATAATAGAAAATTCAAGTATGAGTTCAACAGTCCTTTTGATATCCTCAAAAGGACCATCAATTTCGTGAGAGACTGGGGCAATGCTGTGGGTATCATTGTGAATAACAATTCTAAGTTTTCTATGCGGCCAATCAATGGAGGCTTTTAATTTTGTGATCATTATTTCTGATCTCCGGGTTCTTCTGTCATGAGTTGTTTTCTACTTTGCCACCTTGGTAAAGCAGTTTTCTTTTAATGTGTAATTTGTTGTTGGGGATGAGCAGTTTTCTTTTAATGTGTAATCTGTTGTTGGGGATGTCTGGTTCCTTTAAGGGCCATTGTACTTTTGTTGTACTCTCTTTTTATTCAATGAATTGTGACTTTTAGTCATCTTCAAAAAAAATGCTTAGACATTGGATTCATGCCACATGCCGAGTTTTCTGGCTTCCTCGGAAGGTGCTGGACTATAAAAATAAAAAGGAAAGAACAAGAACAAGAACAAGAACAACAAGATTGGGGAGGGGGATTACCTGTCAACATCAACACTACCATCAGCAGCACCAAGCACCAAGCAGCAGCACCAACACCCACCAAGCAGCACCAAGTAGCAACAGCAGCATGCAGCCTCAACATCAACAGCACTAGCAGCCTTCGCCAAGAGCAGCAACAAGGAACAGTATCAGCCGTAGCAGCCTGCAACAACAATATCAACCAAACCAAAAAAAAGAAGAGAAGAATAAAACAAAAAAGAAGATGAGAAACAGAGAAAGGAGAAGAGGGAGAAAGGTTGGTGCAGGGGAGGGAGAGATAGAGAGGAATCCCCATCAGGATCCTCTTCCCTGCACACAAAAGAGGGAGAGAGTCCAATTGGACTCTTCTTATGCCTTGCGCACAAACAGAGATAGAGATGGAGAGAGATAAAGAAGAGTCCAAATAAAAAAGGAAAAGTAAAACATGGAGAGTTTTACCCCCTCTACTGGTAACTCTTTCCATGCTATCCAATCAGAGAGAGAGAGAGAGAAGGGAAAACAAGAAAAGAGGGAGAAAAATAGTAAGTAGACACCCGCCAACATGAGGTTTCTTCATGGGCAAGAAAAGAGGGGAGAGAGAAATATGTGGGACCCACAAAGACCCCTCACTGGCTACCCCCCCTCTCTCTCTCTTTCTCTCTCTCTCTCTCTCTCTACACCCCCTACCGGCTACCCCTCTCTCTCTCTCTCTCTCTTACATCCCCACCGGACACGAGAAAGAGCCGAGCTTCTCTCTTCCCTCGCTCTCATTTGTTTTCTCTCCCTCTCACTAATTCCTTTCTCTCTCTCTCTACAAAAAATTTAAAAAAATGGGCCACCGCTGGGGGATGCGCCGGTCACATACCCTCCACCGGTTGCTTCCTCCTTGGCTCTATAAATACCCCACAAGGGGGGTTCGTGTAGAGAGGACTTTTGGAGTGACCACTAAGTGCTGTCCCGGGAAAGAGAAGTTCAAGACTCCTTCAAGGCAAGGCCAAGCCCATGTTTTCTTGTGCTTGATGCATTTTTTTTAAAGATTTAGGAAGATACACTCATGCTTTCTTGAGTGGTCTTTTATGGAAGCTCATGCTTTCTTGAACTTTTGATTTTTGTGTAATGACTCTTGAGTCTTACATATTGTAATGATTATGTGGTTAATGTTCCATACCACATATTAAATGTGATCTCATGCATGTGAATTCATATTGGACCTTTACTTAATGGGTCATTATTGGATTGTGTGGAGCTGATTTAAACCCATTGGGGGATATTGGTTCAAGGACTTCTAATGAAGCATTAAGGATCCAATCTTTACCCTCTGTCCTCTAAGACATCCTCTAGTGGATTCAATGGGATCCATTTAGAGTTTCCTAAAGGATATAATCTTAATGGATCCATAATGGATCTACGATCTCTTGGTGGGATTAACTAATATTCATTAAGGTTGTCCTTTAGTGGACTTGGGCGAATTTAGGCAAGTCCATCATGCTTGGTTAAAGCCCAATAACGGGCCCATGGTTTTTGGACTTTGTTCTATTGCTGTCCAAATGATCAAATTAACCTTTGACTCATCATCCAATCTAACCCAAGTCCAAAGACGCCCGTAATCTTGAACAAACAACAAACCAACCAAACATATAACATACTATAACCCAAATAAAGGACTTAATATCTCTAAAAGATCCATACACCCTCATAATCTTTAATAACCCATTTCAATCATAGAATTAATCTAAAAATAACTAAAATACCCCTCCAACTATAAACATCATTAAAAATTACATAAAAATCCCAAAAATTGTAAAAATCACCCAGCATATCTGAAATATCTTAAATACCGTCCAAAACCTAAAAATGACCAAAATCATCAAAATACCCTTAGTGCACCAGAAATCATTAAAAATCATAGAAAAATCATAAAAATGTTAAATCACCTAAAACATGCTAAATAGCTTGAAGCCCAAAGCTTTCATAAAATGACCAAAATACCCTTTGGCCCCAAAAACACTTAAAATGACAAACACATCGTAGGGTTTTAAAACCTTCCCAATCCATTAAAACACATCCCAAAGATAAAAAAATGACCATAATACTCTTATATCCTTCAACCTTGCATAATTACCAAAATGCCCTTTTGGGTTTAAAACACTTGGAATCAATCCAAAATCCCCATAAAAGCCTTTTAAACCATCCAGAACCTATCCTAAGCCAGGGTAAGCTTTGGGTTCATATTCAAATTATTCTTTCATTAATTGAATTACGTATATTGGGGTTGGTTTTATTTAGGGCATCACCTAGGTAGTTATTCAAGGGCTTTCGCTCGTTAGAGCGATGTAACCAACATTGGTCAAGGCCGATGGGGATGGTTCAACTTTTCAAAACCTAGCTTGTCTACCATTGGGCAAACATAAATCAAAATTTTCAACAGATGGCAACTCCACTGGGGATTGTCCTTCCCTTCTCTTTGCTTGGTGATGCCCTCACCGTTGAACCACTAACTTTGCTTTATTTTGTGCAGGTTGCTTCCCTACTTGATAAGAGCATTAATGGTTGCTGTTGCTAAGGTTTCTTACAGACCTCTTGTGGTTGCAAACCATATCCGTTATGGATATCTTGCAACGCCAATCCAATTTGGCAGCTTCCCTGCAGTGGTGGGGCCCCTTTCTTCTTGGGGGTCATTCCTGCCAAAGAGCCAACATCAACAAAAGCTACATCAATAGCAAGCCACAAACGCAGTCTACACCGCATCATCAACTCCAGAAGAGTTGGGTTTCCTTTTGGGAACTTCAGTGTTAACAACATTGGCATACTACCTGCTGCTTCTTCCAACAAGGGGCAACATCATAACTCCCAAGGAAGAAATCCTACTGGGGGCATTTCATGCAGATCCGTCATAATTGGAGATCTGTGTTAATCTGAATGGATGCAAGTCAATAATCCTGAAGGATCGCCTTGTTACAACTATTCCAACCTAGAACAAGTTCAGGGTCCTACAAAATGTGTAAGAGGATAAGGCAGAGTTTAAACCTTCTCACATCCAATCCTCTCCTAACTTCAAGATGGTGGAAAAGAAAAGGCAAAAAGCCGAAGAACAAAAAGCAAAATCACATGGAGGAGAATAATCTCTACATGAAAAATATATGGGTCAACAAAAGATGAGGCCCGCAAAATGAAAAATGATAGGGTTGGCTTGTCCGGTGCAAAACAACAACATTAGACTTGGCCTATGCAAGATGTGCCCCCCTGCTCAACCAATTTTCAATAGAAAAGAAAAAGGGGCATATAAAGAAAAGAGACGTCTACCAATCATACTCATCGAGAGTTTGTTCCAACTTCCACTATCCCCCAACACCAACAATCATCATCATCGAGGATTTCATTCTTCGATAGGCTGGGTGTTTTATCAGATCCACTGCATCAAAAGAGAAGAAGAGTTGTCCAAGCGTCTTAAGGCACCTTTAGGGTGTACAGTTGTTTGACTGCTAACAGTAATAGCCCATATGGGGTCCTTCCTGATGATCCACAAGGCATTGTAGTAATCGCAGGCCATCGGGGGGGTAACCACCTGGCTTATGGGGGAAGCTCTCAATTGGATAGAGCAGGATGGTGGCAACAGAAGCCTTCCCTGTAAAATATCCCAAGGGATCCTAATGGCCATGAGGAGGTTGATAACCTTGGCATTCATGAAGTTGATCATGTACAAAACCAGGATCAAAACCAAAATACAGATCAAAATCCCCAAGGAATGAATCCACCATTATGGCAACCTGCTGTGACTGTTGAGTAGGAAAATCAACAATTAAAGGCTCTGTTTCAAGGGGTGTTGCAAAACCTCACAAGCATGCAAGCCCAACCAGTGGCTCTAGTTCGTCTGCCTATAGCAAGAGCATTGATGGTCAACCATCCCCTTGCTGTAGTGATGGCCAGGGAACTCTTGATTGACATGGACCTAGGCCTTGATCGTGCCAATGAAGATCGTGCAGTAGAACAAAATAAACATCTCCAACAATCACATGCATCTGCAGGGGATGCCGTGACATTACAAAGAGCCATGATTGAACAGATGACTGAGGCCAAATTAGCAGAACATTGAGACAGGACTAGCACTTTTGATTCATATAAAGTGCCTTGCCCGACCCATCATCAATTCAAGAAACTACTGCCAAATCATCAAAAAAATTCCAAGTTTATCACATTTGATGGCAAAGGATCACCTAAAGATCACCTGGTGCGCTATACGACAAGCTTGAGTGAATTGGCAACCGATGAATCATACCTCTTGAGATACTTTGCCATGTCACTTACGGGTATCACTTTTCACTGGTACTTGAGACTACAGCCAAATTCTATCTCTGGTTGAGATGACATGCAAAAGAAATTCCTTGACATGTTATAAGTGGCTGAAAAGAAAGTAACTCTAGCTGAGTTTTGCTCTCTCACGCAAAACAAGGGTGAGTCAGCCTTTTTTTTTTGAATAGAATCAGGTGTATTACCAATTTTATTAAAATAAATAGAGGGAGTACATCCAAAGATAGTCTAGAGGAGAGATTCCTCTGACCATAAAACAAAAAAGAAAAAGCAAAAATTACATGACTTGTAATTCTATTCCAACTACCACAAGAAATGCCCAAAATGTGTTGGCTCCACTGGTACCACCATGAAACCACCTGCAGACAGATGTTCTCAATGTAGACTTTGTTCCCCTTGAATACACTATCATTTCTGCACCTCCAAATGCTCCAGCATACAGCATGTATCAATATTAATATCATTTTTTGCTGACTCTTGGTGTTCCCTGATGGTAAAATTCTGGAGAAAGAGTATAGGTCTTCAATAATTTGGAAATTCAGTTGTATGTTCAGGCTTGCAGAAATAATGCTCTAAACTTCTTTGTTTATTTTACAATGAATAAATAAATGTTCCACATCCTCATCATATAAGTTACACATCGGACATATTGTTGAGCTGTTAGTATCCTAGTGTCTTTTGTACATCCTAGTGACAATTCTCTTTTGGAATAAAAGCCACATAAAAGCTCTTATCTTTAGTGGTGACTTAACCTTCCAAATTCCCTTATACGATGGGGAAGTAGATATATTTCCCTCTATCAAGGAATACAAAGATTTAACAGAGAAAACCCCATTGTTGTCTTTCCAAACCATCCTATCTTAGTTCTGTGGAGCTGTCTTAACATCATACAATAAAGACATAAGTTCTGAGAATTGATCCATCTCTGCATCTTTCAGATTCCTCCGAAGTATAATGTTCCAAAAGTACTTCCCCTCCTCACAAATATATACCTCCTCGACTGTCTTCCATTTATTCACAGCAATATTAAAGATAAGAGAGAACTTATCTTTAAGCAAATAATCACCAACCCATCTACCATACCAAAAGTAGGTATTTATCCCATTTCCGACTGTTATTCTGCTGAATTTAAAAACCCATTCTGCAGATTTCATTATGCCCTTCCAGATAAGAGATAAAACTCTGTTATTTGTGCTGAAAATATTGAATCTACCACAGTTTGCATAATATCTGAATTTCATAATTGCTTTCCACATCTGGTCTTCATCATTCAGCATCCTCCACAACCATTTTCCCAGTAGAGACAAATTCATAATACTCAAATTTTTAACTCCCATCCCTCCATTCTTCTTTGACTAACATACTTTCTTCCAATGTACCAACGGGATTCCTTTTTTGTTGTCATTGTTTTCTCCCCATAGAAAATACCTCCGGATTTTATCAATTCTTTTGATAACCTCCTTCGGTATAATAAAAACTGACATATAGTACACTGGAATTGAGGATAGTACAGAATTGAGAAGAGTGATCCGGCCTCCCAAACTTAGATTTTTTTGCTTTCCACTGAGATAATTTCCTATGTAATTTATTAACCATAGTTTCCCAATCAGCAATCCTAGTAGAAATATAATGCAGGGGTAGTCCCAGATACACTATTGACAGCTCTTCTATTTTACATGCAAAAATCTGAGCACACTCATCCAGTTCCTCTATCTGCAAATTTACTCCTATAATTGAGGTTTTCTCAAAATCTATCTGAAGACCATAGGTGAACTCAAATGTCTTGATAACAAACAGAAGGTTATGTAATTGGTCTGGTCCTCCTAAGAAAAGTAGTGTGTCATCTGCATACTGCAGATGAGAAATACTGAGTCCAGAATTCAACACTTTGACTCCATGAAACCAATAATTCCTCCTCTGCCCTATGGCACATAATACTTAGGATATTTGCCACAAAAATAAACAGGTATGGAGATAATGCATCCCCTTGTCTCAATCTCCGGGAATTTTTGAAGAAACCTTCCACTTTTCCATTAATTAAGATTGAGAAAACTGCATTTGAAATACAGCTTTTCAATGTGTGCACCCACTGTTCAGGAAAACCATGCTTGTGTAGGACATTCCATAGACATTCCCAAGAGACTTTATCATAGGCTTTATGAAAATCCAATTTTATCAACATACCTTTCCTCCTATCTCTCTTCATTACAAAGAGAACCTCATGTGCTACAATAAAAGAGTCAAACAAATTCCTCCCTGGCACAAAAGTATTTTGCTGCACATTAATCAATTTCCCTATATTCCTGCCCATTCTAGTTGCCAAGATTTTTGTAAATATCTTGTACGACGCATTTAAAAGACTAATTGGATGGAAATCTTTCAGATTCACTGCATCATCTTTCTTGGGCAAAAGAACAATTGAGTGTATGATTCACATATTCTCCTCCCTTTGATGAAGAAACCAGTGCCGGACTGCCTGGGTTACCTCTTTTCCCACTAGATCCCAAAAAGATTAATAAAAGAACATTTGTATACCATCAGGACCTGGTGATTTATCACCTCCCAGATTAAAAACAGCTTCTTTAACTTCTTCTGAAATATTGGACATCAACAATTCCTTATCCTCCTCATCAAGTTTATTCACCTCATTTCTCTGCCATAGTGGATACCATCTTTGTTCAGCTGAAAACAGTTTTTGGTAGAAACTGAGAATTTCCCCAATTATAACCTGCTCATCATCCGTCCACACCCCATTCACTTCCAATGAAGAGATAGTATTCCTTCTTCTTCTTCCATTTGCAATGATTTGAAAAAAATTAGTGTTATTGTCCCCTTCTTTTAACCATTGAATTCTAGACCTTTGTCTCCATTTACTTTCCTCCTCCATTCTCCATTCATTCATTTGAATTCTGAG
This sequence comes from Zantedeschia hybrid cultivar, assembly GCA_030544215.1. Lineage (NCBI taxonomy): Eukaryota > Viridiplantae > Streptophyta > Magnoliopsida > Alismatales > Araceae > Zantedeschia > Zantedeschia hybrid cultivar. The sequence continues at coordinate 56,772,136 of JARZZO010000010.1, forward strand.
CATTGTCAACTTAGCTTTCTCCTGACCATTAAGTAGTCTCCCTTCTTCTAAAATTTCCAAATCATTGATGTTAGCAGTCAATGTATGAAATTTCTCAATATTTTTTTCCTTCCATTGCACAACCCAAACTTTAATAGCTGCCTTCAGACTTTTCAGTTTAAATGCCATACATTTTACCCTACGTAATCCTGTTTGCACATTGTTCCAATTTTGTTCCACCATTTTTCTGAATTCTTCATCTTTCATCCAACTCTTTTCTAGTTTAAACGGCCGATTCCTTGAGATATTCTGAATGCTCTCCACCATTAAAACACAGTGATCAGACACAAACCCCGGCTTTGCACTCAACACAGCAAAAGGGGATAAACTCTCCCATCTAACATCAATAAAAACCCTATCAATTCTTGACATTGACGGGTTAGACCTTGAATTGCTCCAAGTAAACCGATTCCCATTTAGAGGAAATTCAATCAACTCCGAAGAGTTAATCCAATTGTTGAAATCTTTCATACCTCTAGTGACTCTACCCCTTGAACTCTTTTCCGTTGGATCTCTTACTTCATTGAAATCTCCTACTACACACCAAGGAAGGTCAAATTTCTCTTTGCAGAAGGTCAGCTCTTCGTACACTAATCTTCTTCCCATATATCTATTTGGACTGTAAACTCCTGATAAAAGCCAGTCCATTCCATTAGGGAGACATTGTAGGACTACAGTCACTGTGTGCTCTCCCACTTCTGCAAGAGTTCCTTTCTAGTTACTCGATTCCCATGCTATAAGGATTCCACCAGATTGGCCTTTTGCTCTTCGGAACACATAACCTGGTACCTTGAAACCTGTAATCAACTTGATTTATCTTAGATCAAAAGCTTGAATCTCAGTTTCCACTATACAGACTATATCTACATTCCATCTCCTGACTGAGTCTCTGACCATTGTTTGTTTCAGTTTACCATTCAGGCCCCTGACATTCCAACTAATAAGCTTCATAATTGACCATGGACACCCCTTCTCTGCACTTGTGGAATAGTTGCTGGAATATCACCCACACCTTCTGCAGGCCTAAGCAGACTGCTCAATTCCCTAGACCTTTTAGGTTTAGAAATTGAGTCACCTTTCTTAACTACACTGTTTACCCACAATTTCCTGTATTGCCCACTTTTTGCCTTTAAACCTATTCCCAAAACCTCCGCCTTGGCCAATAGATCTTGATCTGTCATATTACCTAGCAAAAGTGGCGGCATGGACCCCTTCCTTATATAGTTATCCTCATTCTACGCCTCGGGACTTTTTTCAAGCTTTGAACAGGGAAGAGGAAGAGGGAGAGGGATTTTGGGGGGATCTTGCATGCATAAAAAATGCGTACGCGGAATAATAGAAACCTCCCCTTCCGACGCATCCTCGCTTTTGGCATCTTTCCTCTAACTGCTCTGCTACATTTGCTGCTCTCGATCATCTTAGGCACCTCAACAGAAATAGCTTTCCCTCGATCAAGGCAAAACTGTTGCGCATCCCCATTCTCCTCCGTTGTAGAAGGGGTCCCTTCCAATAGCAGAAGAGCACACTTTAACGGGAAGGCCTGTAGCTCCGTCTTCTTTGCCTCAATCTCCCGATGCTGCCGGAAAACCCTAACATTCCTTCCCCGATCAGGTCGTAAACCCCACCGCACTCCTTTGATGACCTGTCTTGCAAAAAATTGGACCGCCCCTTTCCAAGCTTGGTCACTCGTATTTGTATTCGGGCCTGTGTCTAAGTGATCTGGTTCAAGAACAGTTTCCATCTGGTTCGATTTACTAAAACTAATAGCTTCAATAGCTAACTTATCCCCCGAGCCGGCCCGGTTCAGTAATCGAACCGTCGTCGTCAACCTCTCACCATCCCCATCCTTTGCATTCCTGTTGCAAGTATTTTCAACTATTTCTGCATCTTTTTTTCCTTTATACTGTTTATAAGCTTGTACAACCTCGGAATAAGTCCAATCTACTACCTTAAGACTACTAACAGGAATAGTTTCCTCAACGATCTTTACGAAAAAGATATGTTGTTTCCACCGTAATCTCATTACTTGCGGAAGGGACAATTTCTGATCCACAATGACAAATTTTTTTGCGCACTGTAGATTCTCCCAGTTGACTGTTTCCCTATGCACTCTCTTCAAAGAGCCGATCTTATTAGCAATAGCTTTAAAGATCTCCACATCCCATAGATGTAAAGGGATTCCAAACACCTTGCACCAAATACTTCGACTGCTGTAATACTGAACAGTGTTAAAACTAGAGTTCCACCTCCGCCAAACAAAATCCACACCTTCCACCCTCGTCACACCAGTATTCAGTAGGTCCAGGAAGCCTGCATCCGAACAATGTACCAGAAAAATACCATCCTGAATCTCTATATCTTCCAAGCCTTATTGGCAGATAGGAACTATTTAGGTAGCCATCCAGAATCTTTGTAGAGAGACTGCCCTTTTTTACTATGGCCACCAAGGACGAAGAGAGGAACTCCACATTTCATTTAAAAGGAGGACACCATGGTGTTTCAATGACATTCGACTCCAAGGCTTCATGCGTACCTTTAAAATCACACCAGGACGGCACGGGTGGTAACTCCTCCTCTACGAGTGAAGCTGGGCATTGAAAGCTTCTATGCCCAAGTCCCCTGCAATTTCTACAGACCAAAGCGTTTCGGCACTGGAACGCCATATGTCCGCTCTCCAGGCAACGAAGACATCATAATCTATCATCTGGTGCTCTGCTTCGTGCTCCTCTGGCAAAAGAAAACTCCCCAACAGACGAATGTTGCCCACGGGTATCCTCCCGATGTCTCACCTCACCATGCATCCAGCCGCTTCTGTCCTCCGCTATCTCCCATCGCTCTCCCCATCCTGGTGTTGCAGTGCCCAACTTCCATAGCTACTTGGTCAATAATGCCATATTAACTTCAGCTAGTCTTTTAACCCCTAGTCCTCCAATCTCCCTGGGATTACATACCCTTCCCCAGTAAATATCATACCCCCCCTCCTGACTTCACCGCAGCCCTTCCAGAAAAACCTGCACCTAATAGAATTAAGCTTATGAAGAACTCAAGGGTGAGTCAGCCTTAGACTTCATCAAAAGGTGGCGTGATCTCAGCATAAGATGCGATAACCCACCAGTTCATGAAGAAGCTAAGTCTATATAGAAGAGGGCTTCAAGTTGATATAAATGAAAAGTTGATCAGGGCCAATATTAGAACTTTTGAACACCTCAACAATACAATGGTTGAGGTTGAACTATTCTTTGCTGACAACCGTACGTTGTTTGGAGGGGAAGCCAAACGTCCAAGAAATAGCAGTTCCAATGTCAAGAAGGTTAATTCACTCGATTTTGCTGCAAATGTGGATAAAGGCAAAGGCGCATCTACTAGCCAGCTTAGCAATAAGGGGCCCAAAGGTGGAAAACCAATGTCTTTGAAGCAAAAGCTACAAAAGCCCTATTCATTTCCAAGGGATTAAACTCGCAAGCTCTTTGATGCATGCATCAAAGAAGAAATGATTACCTTGCTAGAACCCTGCAAACCTATAGAGGTAGACAAGGTTGATGAGCCTAATTATTGTGTGTACCATCGCATGGTACAGAAGTTGATTGATCAACTAGAGTATGAGCCCCGAAGTGCCCACTAGATCAGTTCCTCTTGACAAATACATGCCTTGGGTGGAATTAAAAAGGAAGATCTGCCTGAAGAAATGACTTTTGCAGTTACAGGAGCGTATGGCGCAAGATGAGGATGCTTTTTTCACAGTAGAAACTAGCTTATTCTGGGGCAAGAGGTGACCTTAGAAACTCACTGAGAAGATGCAATTTTTCTCATGCAACACAATTGTGGCTTCTATGCCAGCAAATCAAGAGTTTTCTGATGATGAAATCAGGTTTTCCCATTCAAAGTTGAGCACCCAATGATGACATATCAAGGGAGAAGGAAACCTTCCACTCCTAAAGATAGGCAACAAGGTTGTGGTAAAGGTCGTGGAAGAGGCAGAAATGGACTTGAACTCTTAAAAGTCATATTTTTTAGAGGGGAAGAGGCAAGGTCCTTGCATGAACCTGAAATCAAAGGGGATGTGCTCTACTTCGTGTCATCCGATAATGAGAATGCTCTAGCAACTTCTTGTCCCATCTAAATCTCCTTATCCTAGCCAATGAGGCTGGACCATCTGTTCCGCCTTAACCACGCCTTGGTGCAGAGAGCTTGGCGGTGTTATTTGATGAAGATTTGAAACTGGGTGAATGAAATCAAGATGCTCCGAAGGCCTCTAATACCAAAAAGCCTCAAGGGGAGAAATTCATTCAACTTCCCTCTCCTGCTGGAGGGTACCGGAAGAATTTTGCCACTATGGAGAAGATTAAAGCCAAAGCATATAAAAAATTCTTCACATACAGAAAAGGATCCCATCTGCATTCAGTGTCTGGGATGCTCTGGCGTGAAGCAAGAGTTGAGGGAGGCACTCATCTCAGCCCTGCAAGAGCTTGAAACATATAAAATCTACTTAGCAAATTTTGGAGCCTAAGCATATGAAGCCTCTGTTACCTTTACAGACTAGGCACAACACGCCACAACAAACCTCTATATATGAAGGGATACATAAATAGCCAACCCATCAATAGGATATTGGTAGATTCAGGTTCTACTGTCGTATCCTTCCTATCAAAACGTTCCAAGCTTTACACTTAAATCATCTATAGAGAGGCATAAGAATTAAAATATCTAGCGTCAATCAAGACTCAAGAGGATTCTCTTGGCTATGTAGATGTTGAATCGGTCTTAGATAATTTCATTACAAGGGTCACCTTTTATGTGGTTGATTCAAATGCCACTTTCAAAGCCCTGTTGGGTAGGCCATGGCTGTACGAGAATTGGGTCGTACGCTCTACCTTACGTCAGTGCATTAAATATGCTAGAAATGGCGAGCAACATTGAGTGTTTGCAGACCAACATCCTCTGTTATTGCTAAAAAACGAAGGGTAACAAAGGGTAGAGGTCTCCTCAGATGAAATGTATGGGATCACTATTAGTAACGAAGGCAACAAGCCCTGTGACATCAAAGTGGGAAAAGAGATTGTCAAAATAAAGGGAAAAATGAGACTCTTCCCTGACCATCCATCTACCTCTAGAGCACTTTAAGTCAAGGTTCGCCAACTCATGGATTCAGATCGGATTGGGTTCGGCTAGATACGAGTCGGATTCGATCCGACTTGGGCTGACTCGGTCCGACTTGCACGAATCGGGCCAATTCAGGCCAATTTTTGTTTTTTGTTTGACAAATCGCTCATTTATCTGACACTACTTTCAAGGCTTCAAACTCTTCTCCTTCAAGAAAATCACTTTCATGACCTTGGGTCTACCAAAACTCCAAGAGAAAGGGAGAAAGAAGAGGGAAAGAGGAAGGGGGAAGGCTTTGAAGGCTTTGGCTGCTGCCTTCTGTGCGAACAGGAACGCAACAGATCATAACCTTTGTTTTTTAAGTGTGTATTGCGTTAGATCAGGCCTAATCACACTGGATTGTACTGACTCGTATGGGTCAAGCATGCTAGCGACTCGGGTCGGCCCATACACGAGTTGACTCATACAAGTCGGTCCGATCCGATATGATACGGCAAACCATGCTTTCAGTTAACCTTTTAACAAGAAGTGCACATGGTTGAAGAATTGAAGACTTTCATTGTACCTTATGAAGATGGGAGGTGCATAGTCTTCTACAAGGGAGATTTGGTATTTGAGGTTCCTGAAGATGATTTTGGGTGGAATGTCCTAGTAGAAAGTTCAAAGGAACAAATCCCTTAAATGGATGGCATGCTAGAGTACATCAAAAAGTTGTGTGAAAAGCAAAACATCCCTCGTCAATGGTCAATTGAAAGAGAAGCTTTTCCAAGTTCTTTGGTATCCCAAGGAGGTTCGAGGACAACCTTCATTTCCTGAAATGATACAAGAGGGTGAGGTATGGCCAAAGGGAGGAACCATCTGTCCATTATGCAATCAATATGGTCAGTATATCCTTATGTGAATATGATCCGCAGCAAGACGCCATCATAAATTTTGATAATTCAGAGGACGAAGAGGAACAAATTCTCTACTCCAACAAGTATGCTCTAACAAGGTCAAAGTTCTCCCACAATAATATCCTTCATTTTGGTGATGAAATTCAATCCACTTTAGTCTCTACTAAGCCTATAGGCTTCAAAGAGGATGAAACACTAAATATTGCTGCCTTAAGAGCCTCTCCCGTTCAATCTTCAATGAAACAACCAACATTTGATGAAGAAGGGTTGTTTAATAACCCTCCTCAAAAAATGCCAACCAGGCACAAGAAGACAATCAATTTTCTATACATGAGAAATTAGAATGGCTTGAAGTCTATGTAGCTAGTACTGATGAAGAGGACTTTATTGATCTACAACCAGCACCTCAAGAACTTGAGGATAGTGGGCAAGCAACTGTTGATGAATTGTTCGAAATTAATTTAGGAGGGCCTAATGATCCTTGACCAATTTTTATTGGTGCCCTCTTAAATGAAGAAGAATGGGAGGTTGTGAGACTCCCATTTTGATTATAAAAAAATCCTTTGATTTGAAAAAAAAAAAATCTTTGTCGGATTTGAAAATCTTTGTAGAAATCTTGATTTGAAAAGAGAAAATTGAGTTTTGAAAACATGCTCTCTTTTCTTTTAGGTAGACTTTTAGGATTAGTCCTTAAAGTCTAAATGACTTCTGGATCGATTGTGGATCCGCATTCTTGACCACTTTCCATTGACCTTAGTCAGTATTAATTACACCAATTAAAGATTGGTAATCTTTGATTAACCATCCAATTAAGGTTTGAAGAAAACAAGAATAAGCAAGATTAATTACAGGCATGCAAGTTATTTTTTGTTCTTTTTAGTGAGGAAGATTCCATAGATATCCTTTAAAGGATATTTGAGTTCTCCTAAAAGAGTGGGTATTTTGAAGAAGATTCTTTTGAAATTATCCTTTAAAAGGATGGAGGATTATTTGGGCAGCATGTCCTCTCATTTGAGATCTTTTGAAAAGACATAGACTGCTTAAATGATACTCTTAATTGAAGTGATGAGGTATGAAGGTCGCCACATAATTAATAATATTCTTTAATGGTCCTTCAACTAATATGAAGGAACCAGAATTCTTTTAGGTCATTTAATCAGTATAAATGAACAAGAACTTAGTGATTAATCAATCAGTATGAAATAATCACTTTAATTAATGATTACTCTATCGATAAAATGAACAAAGATTTATCCTTATTAGTCTATTTATAAATAGGATGATCACGACTTCGTAGCCTGGCCCTTAATTAGGACATAACCATAAAAATCACTGATTATACCTATTGATAGGAATGAATCAATAAGAGTGAACCATTAATCAAGTGGTCAGTTTAACAATATGATAGAATCACTAAGTTTAGGCCATTCAACCAGTATGGATGAATCTGATTTTTTTTATTACCTTTTTTATTTAAAAAGGACCTTGGTTATCCAACCGATATGGAAGAGTCATGTTGATTTAATTTGTTAATTTAATTTATTGATTAATTAACAAATTAACTTAATTGGTTAAGTTAATTGATTAATTAACAAGTTTGTTAAATTAATTAGTTGAAGTAACAAATTAACTTAATTGGTTAATTAACAAGTTTGTTAATTGAATTGGTTGATTGATTAATAATATTAATTTAATTGGTTAAATTAATTGATTGAATAACAAATTTATTAATTTAATTAGTTGATTGGTTAACAATTTCAATTTAATTAGTTGAATTAATCAATTATATAACAGATTTGTTGATTTAATTGGTTGACTGATTAACAATTTAACTTAATTGGTTGAATTTATTGATTAATTGACAAACTTGTTAATTTGATTGGTTGAATTAGTTAACAAATTAACTTAATTAGTTAAGTTAATTGATTAATTAACAGATTTTGTTAATTAATTGATTAATTAATATATTTTATTGACTTAATTGGTTAGTTGATTAACAACTTAATTTAATTGATTGATTAATAACTTAATTTGATTAGTTGATTAATAAGTTAAATTAAGTGGTTGATTAACAACTTAATTTATTTAGTTGATTGATTGGTTAACAAATTTGTTAAATTAATTGGTTGGTTAACAACTTAATTTGGTTAGTTGATTGATTAACATATTTATTAACTTAATTGATTGATTGATTAACAAATAAGTTAAATTAATTAGTTGATTAACAACTTAACAAATTAATTTAATTGGTTAAGTTAACTGATTGATTAACAAATTTATTAACTTAATTGATTGATTGATTAACAAATTTGTTGATTTAATTATTTGAATTAGTTGGTAGATTATTAAGTTTGTTAACTTAATTAGTTGAATTAATTGATTGGTTGAATTAATTAACTTAATTGGTTAATTTAATTGATTGATTGACATATTTTTGGTCTACTAAATATTATGGAAGAACTATGTTTATTATTTAACTTCTTTTTATTCAACTTTTTTTTTTTTTTTTTTTAGATTAATATGGTCAACCAACCAATATAGAAGAACCATGTTTATTAATTTTTTATTTTTTATTTTTAAGTTAATTTATTATTGAATGGCCGTCCAACTAATATGGAAGAACCATCTTATTAATTTATTATTTTTTGTTTTATTATTTTAAGTTTATTTTATTGAATAGCCAACCAACCAATATGAAAGAACTATTATTTTTAATTTATTATTTTCTACTTTGTTATTTTAAGTTTATTTTATTGAACGGTCAACCAACCAATATGGAAGAACCATTAATTTTAATTTATTATTTTTTGCTTTATCATATTTATTTTATATTTTAATGGCCAACCAACCAATATGGAAGAACCATCTTATTTTATTTGTTTCCTGTTTTTATGTTTATTTTATGTTTAAATGGCCAACCAACCAATATGGAAGAACTATTAATTTATTTTCTGATTTTTATTTATTTAAGTTGATTCATAATTTGATAGCCAACCAATCAACCAATCAATATGGAAGAACTATGTTTATTACTATTTTTTATTTAAATTAAGTTAATTTATTGAATGGCCAACCAACAAATATGGAAGAATTATTATTTTTAATTTATTTTTTTATTTTTTTATTTAACTTATGTTTTTGAATGGCCAACCAAACAATATGGAAGTACCTATTATTTTTAATTTATTATTTTCTGTTTTATTATTTTAAGTTTATTTTATTGAATGGCCAACCAACCAATATGGAAGAACTATTATTTTTAATTTATTATTTTCTGTTTTATTATTTAAGTTATTTTTAGATGGCCAACCAACCAATATGGAAGAATCATTATTTTTAACTTATTATTTTTTGTTTTATTATTTTGAATTTATTTTATTGAATGACCAACCAACTAATATGGAATAATCATTATTTTAAATTTATTATTTTCTGTTTTATTATTTAAGTTATTTTTAGATGGCCAACCAACTAATATGGAAAAATTATTATTTTTAACTTATTATTTTCTGTTTTATTATTTTAAGTTTATTTTATTGAATGGTCAACCAATCAATATGGAAGAACCATTATTTTTAATTTATTATTTTCTGTTTTATTATTTAAGTTATTTTATCATTAAATGGCCAACCAACCAATATGGAAGAACCACTTGCATTAATTTATTATTTTCTGTTTTTAAGTTAATTTATTATTGAATGGCCAACCAAATAATATGGAAGAACCACTTTATTAATTTATTATTTTTTTGTTTTTTCACTTTGATGGCCTACCAACCGATATGGCATAATCCTGATTTTTGTTAATTTATTATTTTCTGATTTTTAATTTGATGGCCTACTAATCGATATGGCAGAACCATGATTTTTAATTTATTATTATTTGATTTTTAATTTGATGGCCTACCAACCGATATGGTAGAATCATGATTTTTTATTAATGATTTTAACTTGATGGCCTATCAACCGACATGGTAGAACCGTCTAAAAAAAATAATACAATTTACATCGAACGATGAGCCATAAAAGAAATCTAAATTTCTTCCAAAAATAATAATAAAAAATTACAAGCTTTGAAAGAAATTTGCAGGCTCTCCCTTTTTGCTTGTGCAGGTTTGGAAATCTGCAGCCGGGGGGGGGGGGGGGGGGGGGGGACTTTCTTGGAGGCCTGGCCCTTCTTTTATAGGCCTTTGGAGGGGCCGACACTGTAGCGCGGTACTGTAGCTACAGTCCCCGCGCTACAGTAGGATAAGGATGAAGAGAGAGAGATGGAGATGGAGATGGGGAGAGATAAGGTTGGGGAGAGATAAGGATGGAGGGAGAGAGAGAGGAGGATAGAGATGGGGATGGAGAAGGAGACCGGCCGGTCGGTCTCCTTTTTTTTATAATTTTTTTTCGTAATTATCCCTGGCCTCTCTCTCTGCTCCCTTTTTTTTGTGTTTATCCCTTCCCTTTCATCCCTATCTCTTCTCTTTCTCAATCCTTTAAAAAGAGGACCACCAGGGGGAGGCCTAGGGCCAGCCGAACCCTGCGGTTCCCTCTCTCCTGTGCTGCATTTTTTTTTTTTGCTCTGCTGCTGGCTATTGGAGCCCCTGCTGCTGTTGGAGCTGATTGCTGCTGCTGTGGGATGCTCTACTTGAAAATTGGTGCAGGTTTGCACCTGATTGGAGGCCATTTTTCTGCTGATTTTGGCCTTGTTTGGAGGGTTTTTTTTTTGCAGTTTCGGCTCTTTCTTCTTGTTGATTTGGTGCAGTTTATATTCTCTCTACATGTTCTTGCATGCATCTAAAAAAAGAATCTGCATGTATCGCTTCTCCCTTTTTTTTATTGTAAGGTTGTTGCAGATTTCTTTCATGAGAAAACTAGGTACATAATCCCTAGTTTTTTTTTTCATGCAAACATGTGTCTGATTTTTTAGTTCAACAGAGGTTTATAAACAATTGTTGTTAGAACTCAAAGATTGTTTTGCCTGGACATATAAAGAAATGCCAGGGCTTGATCCATCAGTGGCTGAGCATGAATTGTCAAGATTGCTAGATGCCAAACCAGTCAAACAACCACAACGACGAATGTGCCATGAGTTGGAACTAAAAGTCAAATGTTGAAGTCGATAAGATGTTTGATGTTTTCTTTATTGAAACATGTATGTACCCAATTTGGCTTGCCAACATTGTGCAAGTCAAAAGGAAAATGGGCAAGTTCGAGTTTGCATCGACTTTAGAGACCTAAATAGGGCTTGCCCAAAACATGATGTTCCGGTCCCCATCACAGAAACCATGGTTAATGTTACCACAGAGCATGAAGCGCTATCCTTCATGGATGGGTCATCAAATTATAATGGTCATTAAAGATAAAGATCATATAGCATTCCGAGCTCTAAAAGGGATTTTCAACTGCACATGGCTCATTAAATTAGTTATAGTTTGTTTGATGGTACTTGCTACTCGGATAACCATAGTAATTCTAGAGTTAATATGTGCACCCAAACCCTGACTTCTAGAAGGGACATATTTTTTAGATAAAAGTTCAACGTGTGATCGTCCCCTTGATTGGATGATTCATGCCAACTTGGCGGATCGCACGGTCCTGGCACCGGCGACACATGATTCAAATTTTTGCCCCATCAAGTTTCGATGGTAGGATAGGGGGCTACCATGGTGGTGACGGGGGCGGGAGAATTAGGGTTCAATTTCGGAGAGGAAGCCTGAGAAACGGCTACTACATGCAAGGAAGGCAGCATGTGCTCAAATTACCCAATCATGGCACAGGGAGGTAGTGACAATAAATAACAAATAATCTTGTTGCATGTTATGTTGATAACTTAGTGGTTAAAACCAAAAGAAGGAAATACCACTTGGCTGATCTACTTAAAGTTTTTGAAATTCTCCGCTAATATCAACTGAAGATGAGCCCTATGAAGTGCGCATTCAGCATATCAAATGGCAAATTCCTTAGGTTTGTTGTCAAGTACCAAGGAATTCAAATTGATCCCAATAAAATCAAGGCTATAAGGGAATTCCCCCACCTAGAAATCTAAAAGAACTCAGGTCTCTTCAAGGAAGGCTTGCTTACATTAGACGATTCATATCAAACCTATCAGGAAGATGTCATTCCTGATCCAAATTGATGAAGAAAGGAGTTATCTTCATTTGAGATGAAGAATGTCAAAATGCCTTGGATAAAATTAAAGAATACCAACGTAATCCGCCAGTGCTTGAGGCACCAGTCAAATGCAAACCACTCATTCTGTATATTGCTGCCTTAGATGCTTCATTGGGAGCTTTATTGGAACAAGTCAACATGAAGGAAAAGAACACCCTCTTTATTACCTCAGTAGGATGTTGGTGGGTCCTGAGCACCGATATTCTCCTATAGAGAAAGTGTGTTTGGCCCTATTTTTTGCCGTCAAGAAGCTAAGGCACTATCTATTGGCACATCAAGTACAATTTGTCGCGGGCTGATCCCTAGTATCTTCTCCATCAACCAGCCCTATCTGGTAGACTGGGAAAATGGGCTCTTCGATTGATGGACTTTGACATCACTTATGTCCCGCTGAAAGCAATAAAAGGACAAGGCATGACAGAGTTCCTTGCAGCTCATCCCATTTTAGAGGATTCTCCTCTAAGTACAGAAGTACTGGATGAAGAAACTCTCTAAGCAGAAGAGATCTGCGAAGCTTAGGAGGTCGAGCTCGAATATTGGCAATTGTACTTTGATGGGGCCTCAAGAACAATCACAATGCCTGATGGCATCTCAACAACAAAGGCAAGAGTTGGCACTATCTTAGTTACTCCTGGGGGGAGTTCTCCACCATTCTTGTGCTCTTATGGAGCTGCTTACCAAACAACGAGGCCGAGTATGAAGCACTCATCATAGGCCTTGAAATTGCCCTTGACATGGGGATCAAATGTATTAAAGTGTTTAAGGATTCCCTACTTGTAACACAAGAAGTTTTTGGTATTTTTGTGTTCAGAAAGAAGAAAGTCATAACCTACCATGCGGCAGTGATGATATTGCAAGAGAATTATCTTTTTGACATCCAACATATACCAAGGGGTACAAATTCTCTAGTTGATGCACTAGCCAAATTGGCATCGGCCTTGGCCTTGTCCCCTGAATGTAAAATGAAGGTCACTATCAGAGACTGACACTTGCTCCCAAGCACTGTAGACCATCAAAATGGTTTAACAGTATATGAAATCAACACTATCAATAAAGAGTTCGAAGAAGATGATTGGCATCGCCCTTTCGTTGAAAGACTTTTTTTTCCTGAAGACAGGGCGAAGCACATTCGATTATTACGAAGGGAGTCCTACAAGTTGGTGAAGGGATTCTCTACAGAATCATGGCTGAAAAAGACAAGACTGAAAATTTCTATCTAGAGAACACTTGTCCTACTGCCGTGTATTTTCTATTCCATTTGAGTCGCTTTATTCTGAAAATTTCTGTCAATGACTGGAGTATGGAGGTTACAACAACTTATCCTATACAGTTAATGTAGTTCATTTTTCTTTAGATTTGCAAGAAAGAGCCTCTTCTCTTCACATGCTGATTATACCTCTGTTTATGCTTAATAAAATTGGTGCTATAATCCACCTTTCCTTTCCCGAAAAATGAGAGGGTGCTTACCTTAAACTCAACCTTTACTTCAAAACAAATCTAATATGACCATATGTAGCCATGAGTTGGACAAGTCAGGTTTAAACTCAACCTCCACTTTTAGGCACAAGTCAACTCAATATTCCCAAAGTTTAGGAACCTTTGTTTTTTGGGGGGTGGGAATTGGTGGTAAGAAGGGAATTACAGGACTTGGTGATGAACCTTGGTTGTGCACAATTGCAGTAATATTCTGATTCACCCGACATACTTTTCTGCGTTGGATGGAGTCTGGTTTTATGCTTTCAACGCTAGCGAGTAACTCTTGGCATAAGGGATCGACGTACATGTAGTGGGCCTACTAGAGGTATGAGAGCTCTGCAGGCGGCTTTTGTCATACATTTTCTTCATAGTTGAATAGTGAGTGTTGAGGTGGGAGAATTTTAAGGATAGGATGCCGGAAACATTTAGTTAGCCACTTTGGTTATAGAACACGGGCATGTTGCAAATAGTGCCAGGAGGGGCAGGAGGAAGAAGACTGGCGGACTAAGTCTTTTTCTGGACTACAGTTCAGTCCAAGCAGTCTGATGTAGTCTCTATGAAGTCCATTGGGGTGACTTTTAAAATCATTTTGTTTTTCCTCTCTATGCCCAAGCCCAATGTCAAGTAGGATGAGTTTGGCGGGCATCGGAGCCAGGCTAATCTATGGCCTCCTGTGGAATAATGATCCCCATTATTCTTTTTGTAATAAAGATTTTTTTTTTTCACTTTTGTGCATTGTAACTTATTCTTTTTTATGCTATGGGTGTGTGGAGAAGATTTTTTTTTTCCGATAAAAAACACATTTTGGAGATCCCCCCCTTTTTTTCACTCATTGCATGGGCTTTTGGCTTGTAATTTATCCAATGTTATATTTGTGTTGAACTTTGGAAGGTCAAGTCCTTTCTTACTACATCGGACCATCTCATTTTAGGCTCTCCACAAGTTCTCCTACCTTCCTCCACTCGTGTGTGTTTGTGTTTGTGTGTATCCAAAGGTTCCAATGCTATATTTGTAGTTAAACTTTGGAAGGTCAAATCCTTTCTTACTACATTGGACCATTTCATTTTAGGCTCTCTACAAGTTTTCTTACGTTACTCCACTCGTGTGTGTCTCTGCATGTGTGTGTGTGTGTGTGTGAGAGAGAGAGAGAGAGAGAGAGAGAGAGAGAGAGAGAGAGAGATGATGATGGTTAGGAGTGCAGGAATGCTGAAACCCTGAACACAGCAAATTACCTTTTGGTTTGAACAGGAATCATGTTTCTAAGAAAATGACTGAATGTCCCTCATTATCTGTGGGAAGGAGAGAAACATGGGATTCACTTACATTTAATTGCATTATATCTGATATGGTTTGTTGGCCCAAATCTCGACATCTAATGAAAACCAGTAACGAACATAAACTTAATTTGATCTTGAGTAATACCTGCTGCATTGCCCCCTGTGCTGCAATGGGGGCATTCCAGTGGGTAAACGAACATGAACTTAAATTATAGATCTCGAGTAATACCTGCTGCAATGCCGCTGCAATGGGGGGATTGCGGTGGGTAAACAATAAAGGATGCCCTTAATGGGCCAAGCCCAATAATGGTTATTTTATTTATTTGAATTTTTTGGATTGTCGGATCGAAGATCTGTTTGTACAGCCATGTAGGGCATGTGGGCCCCGACCTAAAAAAATTCATTTTTTTTGTTTTACCCACTGCCATGCCCCATTGCAGTACAGGGGCATTGCAGCAAGTATTACTCACAGATCTTATATTTTCATAGATACCTTCTGTTTGAGGTTGAGGATCTAGCGTGCTGTTGGCAATTGTAGAACTTGTTTCTAATGGTTGTCCATGTATTCATTGGAGTCTGTTTCTTTTCTTTGTTTTTGGGTGTGGGTGTGGGTTCATAATTTAATCTCAAGATGTTTTAAAGCCTGTGACAAGTTGGTGGTGCGGGGTTTCAGGTGAAGTGTGCTCAGGTTCTCCTTGAGGCTGGTGCAACAGTTGATGCTTTAGACAAAAACAAAAACACTGCCCTCCATTATGCTGCCGGTTATGGCCGGAAGGAGTGTGTGGCGCTTCTTCTAGAGAATGGGGCTGCCGTGTAAGTTGCAGAAGCCTCAGTGCTTTATTTGTACTCGTATTGATTCTCTCTCTAAATGCCAGCTATTTTCCTTTGTGCAGTACCCTACAGAATCTGGATGGGAAGACACCTATTGATGTTGCCAAGCTGAACAACCAGGATGAGGTATTGAAGTTGCTGGAGAAGGATGCGTTCCTCTGAGATTTTTCCACTGCACCCATGGAAATGAATCGTTGGCCACTTTGCTCGGTGTGCTGCTGATTTTCAGATTGGTCTGTTCTGTCTGGATAAGTTTTGAGTATGTAATGTAGGTTCTATTAGTATTCAGTTTGGAGTTGTGATTGGAAATAAATACTTGTGATGGGAAATAAATAGCTAGTTGAGTTCTTGCACAATGAACCTCTGTCGGGCTTTGTGATCGTAGATACGTAACCAAACTAAGCATTCAATGCCCGCCATTCTTTGGTTGGTGTTCATATTTGATTTCCCCTTGCGTCTGTCTTCCTGTCAGCATAGAATTCAATCATGCGCTCATGAAGCTACTAGGAAAGAAGATATGCAAAGGCTTGACCCCGAGCGAGATGGATGGATAGAGGTAGATGAATTGGTCACCAGTGGGTATCTCCCACCTCAAAGAAGATATGCAAAACAAACGGTGGGTATCTCCCACCTCAAAGAAATCACCAGTGGATACCCCCCACTTTAAGAACCTCCGGTGGCACCCTCCACCTCAAGATCCAACGGTGGGCACCCCCCACCGGTTAAGGCCTTCAAGGCCTATAAATACCCTCCAAGGGAAAAGAAGAATTCCACGCCTCCTTGTCCCAAAAATTCTTAGGGGAGATTCTGTCTATTTGAAGATCAAATTTGGTGCTCTTGTCTGGGTTTGCTGCGTTTGGATGATATTTTTCGTCTCAGAAGGCTCTCTTCCTAAGGTTTATTCTTAAGAGGAAGTTTTGCCGAATTTGAATGAAACGTTAATATTGTTCTTTGAGCATATATGTGTGCATGTGTGTTCATTAATCTATTACTTAAGTAACACTATGTTATTATATTTTCACATACATAATTAAATTATTAACTAATTAAAATGAATAAGTACATAATTAAATGTTTTAAAATATCTTTGACCTCATTTCATACACAACTAAACTTAGACTCATAATCAAAACTCAATAATGAAACATTGAGATATAAAATAATATACTTAAGTTAAAAAATGACTTAAATACCCCTCATGCTTAATTGATTAATAAAATATGTGAAAATTATTTAAAATCAGTAAAATGAATATAAAAATCAGAAAATTTATGTAAAAACCAGTAATATTCAGAAACAAAATATGAAAATTACATAAACCCAAAAAATATGACTTAAATATCTTTAATATATTTAATTAATTAATGAAAAACAGTAAAATTAATAAAGAAATCAGTAAAATTCAGTAAAAAATAGAAAACCAAATCTGAAAATATATAAAATTTTCGAAATGACCAAAACGCCTCTAGAACTTAATGAAATTACAAAAATACCCTCATCTATGATAAAAATCTGTAAAAATCATAAAAAATTCTTAAAAAATATCAAAACCTCTCCTATGCCCAAAATACCCTCCAAATTTTAATAAGATGGGTAAAATTATCAAAATACCCTCAATGTAATAAAAATAAGTAAAAAATTCAAAAAATACATAAAAAATATAAAAAAATAGACTTTAAGTCTAGAAATATGATTTGAGGTAAAATTACCAAGATACCCCTATAACTTAAATATGTCTAAAATGATATTAAAATACATCCTAAGGGTTTTCAAGTTTCTCTAAAATGGTAAAAAACTTAAAATGACCATAATGTAACATAATTACAAAAATACTCCAAAAAAATAGACTTTGAGTCTAGAAATCCAATTCGGGTAAAATGACCAAAATACCCTTACAACCCAAACACATTTAAAATAACTCTAAAATACCTCCTAAGATTTTGAAACCTTCCTAAATCAGTAAAACTCATTTAACACGCTAAAGTGACCATAATACCCCTATACTCTCCAGCTTAACATAATTACAAAAATATCCTTATAGGTCTAAAATACTTGGAATCAATTTAGATAACTCAAAGTCAATCTAAACCCTTTTAAAAAGTCTCCCAATCAATTATAAACCTATCCTAAACTTGGGTGAGGCCAAGAGCTTAACCTAAAACTTCATATGCATGTGCTGCATGTAGTAGTAGTGTTGCATGTTATAAGGGCATCAACGGACGGTTAATCAAGGGTTGTCGAGCGGTTGCTTGACATAATTAACACTGACCGAGGTCAGTGGAGAGAGGTCATGTACTTAGATCTTTGCCTGATCCGAAGTCCCGGACTCTCTGAGAGCTAATCCCAAGTTCTCATAGTCCAAGAAATAAAATACATAAAACCGACCTATATTTCTCCAAATAAAAACAAAAGACCAAAAAGGACATGATTTTAAATAATCCGATAGGAGAGATAGCTAGGTCGGGTCCCAAACAAACAGATGGCACG
The DNA here is from genome assembly GCA_030544215.1 of Zantedeschia hybrid cultivar. Taxonomy (NCBI): domain Eukaryota; kingdom Viridiplantae; phylum Streptophyta; class Magnoliopsida; order Alismatales; family Araceae; genus Zantedeschia; species Zantedeschia hybrid cultivar. The sequence goes on from JARZZO010000010.1 coordinate 56,790,403, forward strand.
CCCGGTGGGATCTCTTTCCCTTCATCTCTCTGTCCGGTGATGCCCTCACCACAACTCTACTATTAACTTTGTCATGTCTTATGCAGGTGATCGAGTTTCTGTTCAATAGACGACAATGGTGGCAAGGGTCACGTATGGCCCACTTGTGGTGGCGACCCACGCACAATGTGGATATCTAACCACGCCAACATGCTTCGGGGACTTCCCCGCGGTGATTGGATCTCCATACTTTCTGGGGGTCGTTCCGACACCGGAGCCCGCTCCGGAAAAGAAGAAGAAGAGGCGCGCTTCCCGCACCAGAAGAAGCAACAACTGCGGCCGACGTAGGCGAGTGCTCGCCGTCAATACTATAAGGATTGAGGTTTCGGATCCGGTTATCGGGTCAGTCTTCGGGGTCGGATCCCGTAGTTTGGGCCCTAGTAGGGGCTGAGACTTGGGTCGCCACGTGGGCGCCACGTGGGTTGGCCTTGGGTCGCGAGAGTACGGCCCCGATCATATCATCTGAATGGCGTCTTGGATGGACGACGCCATTTAGAGTACGACCATGTTTTGTCAGAGTACGGCCCGGTCTTGTCATCTGAATGACGTTGGGCTTGCACGACGCGTTTTACCCAATTTATGGTTGACCCCGCGAACCCTCATTCCTTTCCCTCATTCCCTCCTCCCTCTTCTCTCTCCTCTCTTCCTCCGGCGAACCGGCGGCTCCTTTTTCCCCCTCCTTCCTTTCCTCCCTCCATTCCATCTCTCCCTCCACTCCATTAACCTCCCAACTTCCTCCACTACCACCACCACCTCCTCCGCGGCGTTTTTCTCTCCGGACGGCGGTCGACGTCCCGGTAGAGTAACGACGTCCTCGGCGGTACCGGCGGCGGCGTAGGGCGAGAAGGGTTGGCGGCTTAGAGCTAGGAGGAGTTCGAGTAACCGGTAGGGTGACGATTCCCGTGGTATTTCGTTTAAAAACCATATTTTTCCGCTTTGGAGCATGTTTAGGGGTGTTCTTGGGGTGAAAATACTAAATGCATGAAATGAGAAATCGAGTGTTTTAATAGGTAGTTAGGTTCTTCTCCCCATTCTCCATGTTTTTCGTGTTTTTACACGATTTTTGGGGAGGAAATCCCACCCCGTGGATCGGGAGATGCGGAGGAAGAACCTATCTGTGAGGGTTAAATGGCGTCGAGGGACAGCGACGCCTTTTAGAAAGGCGGCTCTCACCCATGACGCGATTTAGCCCAAATAACAGACTCTGTCTCTAGATTGATGAGCGTCCAGGGACAGCGACGCCTTTCAAAAGGCGGCTACATGTGACAACACGTTTTAGGCCATTTTCGAGGCCAGATTTCACATGAACCAGTTTAGGAGGCTTGAATGGTGTCGGCCTTGGGCGACGCGATTCAAGACAGAATCACATTAATTCATGCTATTAACATATCTTCACACTGTTAGATAGTTTGGTTAATTGCATGCTTAAAAATCGTACTCTAGGATGCGGATTTTTACGTGATCGGATCGCACTGTGTTGTGTTTCGTGCGACCGTGGACCTAGAGTGACAGTTGTAGCGCTTGCCACCCTATGTCGGTGTGGGAGGGACACATTGCCGGTGTGGGAGTGGTGGGGTGACGCCTAGAGAGAGGGTCACCTGGTGTACCCCGGGGTTAGCTAGTACCAGTGTAGGAGTGGTACCTGTGGAGTGTCACTCGTGCTGGGGGAAGCAAAAACCACCTAGAGCTAGTTGGGCCGGAGTAGATAGCGTGCTATCCGAGGGGTTACTGTTTGGTCTCAGCGGGTCGGTGTTTCCCGCATTCGGCTGTGTGGTTGGCGTGTTTTGCCGAGACGCTGGTTGTAGGCCCCATGGTAGAATGGTTTCAGAGTTGAGCATGTTACATTTCGAATGCATGTGTTTTATATCGAAATTTAGGAATTGTATTACAACTTTACTTGCTTATTCTACCTGTATTTGTGTTACTGCACTTGTGGGTGCGTGAGTGGGCGGTGGGGATCGAAAGATCCCTACTGAGTCTTTTCATTGAGACTCACCTCTGCGATTTTCAAGTGAGGGTTCCAGGCAGGCTTAGCGAGGAGAGTGCTGCTTTGGGTTGCGCGCCAGCAGTCGTTGTTCCGTAGTATGCCCCGATGTAGTTGTTATTTTATTTTCTGGCCTGTACGCTTAATTATTTCTTTTCAGTTGGAATATGTAATTATTTGCTGTGTCGAGTCGCATTGTAATAACTTTAATTCTTGCACTTCATTCAATGCGATGTGAATGTTTAGCTTAGTTTATTATTTATTTCCCAGACTTATTTAGATACTGGTTTGGCTCTAAATTAATGATTCAGTACCCATTTAGTAATCGGATCTCCGATTATAGGGTGGCGGGTCGTTACAAATACCATCAACATCTCTTCAGCCTTCTCGTCCAACAAGAGGCAAAAGCGGAAGGTTCTAACCGCAAGCTCGTCCAGGATGGGGAAAACTATATTGGTGGGGAACTTGCACATTCGTCTAGATGGCGGGCAACCCATCATTCCTAAGGTCCATCATATCCCGACAGTTCCTGTCCAAAATCGGTTCGGGATTCTCCGAAGGTTTGCCAAGATGGGGCAACGTTCAAAAAGAAGAAAAGGACTCCATAGGACCTTGCTCGTCGGGAGCCAATAATTATATCAGAGCATGCCATGACTCGAGTAGGGGGCAATGCTACACCCCGAGCAGGGGGCAACTCCATGTCTCGGAATGGGGGCAAATCTATACCTTGGGTTGGGGGCAATCCAACGGAGGATAGGAGCCTCCGCATAAAGGAAATGTGGGTAACCAAAGATGAAGCCCGCAAAATTCGCCAGGCTAGGGTCACCCTAACAGAACAACATCCTCAACAGCTCGTAGAGCCTGAGGGGCAGATAACCAACTCAGCTACCCAACCTTGTTCCCTGCGAGGTCAAAAGGGAAAAGGTACCTATAAGGCACATGAGCAAGTCCGAAAGCGGACATCTGTTCTTGAGCGATTGGGAGCATTGGTCCAATCGACTCACAAGAAGAAGATAACTGCCAAAATGACAAAGAATGGCATACGGGTCTACACATGCTACACCTCCAGCACCACCATCCGACAGCCTTCCCAACCGTAAGACCCAAATGATATCATCAATCTGATGCAACGGGTCAGGCCCATAACCCGTCAAATGGAGCAGGCTACGCGTTTGCTGAATCGAGGAAGCCAGGGGGCAGAGCCACCCCAAATTGGCAGTAGCAATGCTGTTGGAGGAGTTGATGAAGACGGGGCAAATGCTTCAGATATCGAAGCCGCTCAAGAACAACCTCAAGATCAAATACAGCCTCAGAATATGGAGGAGATGAGGCAAGAAAATCAACAACTTAGGGCCTTGCTCTATGGCTTAATACAAAAGATGGAGGAGCAGCAAAGGGTAGCTCAAGTCCCCCTAGTAAATGCACCACCTCCAAGGGCAGTGCATATGCCAACGGTGATAAGACTGCAAGCAGCAGAGGTCAACTTCAACCCTGATGAGATACAAGAAGATCAGGTTGTGGAGCCCAATCATAATGCTCAACAATCCCATGCTTCTGCAGATGATGCTACGGCATTGCAGAAGCATCTTATCGAGTAAATTGTTAAAGCTAAAATGGCAGAACAAGACGACAGAATAGGCACATTCGATTTAAACAAAGTGCCATACCCAATACGTCATATGTTCAAGAAGCTCCCACCAGATCACAACAAGTGCCCCAAGTTCACCAAGTATGACGGGGAAGGCTCAGCCCAGGAGCATATTGTCCACTATATGAGTGACTTGGGAGAGCTGGCTACTGATGAGGCCTATCTTCTGAGGTTCTTTTCTACCTCTCTCACGGGCACTGCATTCCAATGGTATGCAAAGTTGAAGCCCAACTCTACCAGCAACTGGGAGATAATGCAGAAAAGTTCCTTGACCACTTCAAGGTGTCGGACCGAAAAGTCACCATCACTGAATTGGTGATGCTAAAGCAAGGAAGGAACGAACCCGCCACCGACTACATCCAGAAATGGCGAAACCTCTGCATGAAATGCGACAATCCGCCGGCCCACGAGGATGCGGTGCGACTGTGCAAAAGGGGCTTAAAGCCTGAAATAAGTGAAAAGCTGATTGGCGCAAATGTCAGGAACTTTGATCGGCTAAATAACATTGTGACGGAGGTCGAAATATTCATCGCAGACCATCCAACCATTGCCCCCATTGGGGGGAAAGTCTCAAATAAGCAAAATATGGATACAGAAGAGGTCAATGCCGTAGACTTTGCCTCGGCTGTAGAAAATACAGGGGGCAAGAACAATGCAAATGCCTCAACATCCAATAGAAGGGGATCATATGCCACCCTTAATGAGAGAAGGAAAATACCTTACTCTTTCATCAAAGAGCATACAAGAGAGTTGTTTAACGTCTGCATGCGGGCAAATCTCTTGATGCTACCTCAACCAAAAAGGCCAGCAGAAGTTGGTAGAATAGATGAACCAAACTATTGCATGTACCACCGCATGTTGGGACATGTAATAGAGGATTGTTATATATGCAAAGGGGAAATCGAAATGCTCATCCGAGAAGGGGCCGTGGAGATGGGAAAATACCTGGTAGACTCGCCTCAGCCACATCGAATGCCCAGACAAACATTTGCAGCAAATGTCGTCCATATGGATGAAAACACCTCAGAAGAAGAGCCTGCAAATAAGAATATAGATGCCCCTCCGGAGTAGGAAGTGATACCATCATATCCTCCAGCGACCCCCACTCTAAAAGGGTCTATCATGGCGGCACTGGAGGAGATTCAGATGAGTATGTCACAGCTCTCCCATCAGTAACTTTTGCCGGAGCAGGAGGCAATACCATCATACGCTCCAGCGACTCCCACTCCAGAAGGGTCTATCATGACAACACTAGAGAAGATTCAGATGAGTCTGATACAGCTCTCTCACCAGCAAATCTCATTGGAGCAAAAGATAACTCCATCATATACTCCAGCAACCACCATTCTAGAGGGGCCCATCACGGCCGCACTGGAGGAGATTCAAGTGAGTTTGGGACAAATATCTCATCAGCAGTATGAACTCACTCAAGTAATGGAAGGTCTTGCAAGACAATGGACATAAGTCCTGATAATGGGCAGAGTCAATAGGCCCTTCTCTTTTGAGGAGCCAGGACCAGAATGTAGCCGTCTTCTAAAGAAGAAGGGCAAACTTATCATAGACTTAAATGAAGCACCAGAAGCCCAGTACCGAGAGGGAATGGTGCTCAAATGGAAATGTTGTGAAGGTCACGACAATACTTCCGAGGCCACCTTTGCAGTTAGACAAGGTTCTCGAGGAAAACAAGTTGCTGGTGTAGAAACATGGATAAGTTTTAAAGATACTGAATCCCTGGCAAAAAAGCTCAAGAGATCATACTCCTTCCCAAAGGAAAAGACCCAAGAACTTTTCGAGTTATGTATGAGCAGAAAAGCAATTGTTCTCCCCAAGACAAAAATGGAAGAAGAAATGCATCGGATAGATGCACCCAACTACTACCCATACCACCGCTTGATCACCCATCCAATTGAACGTTGCTTCATATTCAAAGATGAAGTGGAAAAGCTGGTTCAAGAAGGAAAGATAAATATGGGGAAGTACCTTGTGAATCCCCCACAGCCACATGCGATTACACAGTGAACGTAATTCGCAGAGCCATTATGAAAAAAGAAAAAAGAAAAAAAAAAGAGTGGCGCTTAAAAATGAGGTGGTCCGACAAACTTGATTGGTCCCGCTCCTGTGAGGGGCCCAATGAAGGGCAAAAAAATCCAAAATCCAGCTGAGGTGAAAGCCCGAAAGGACGCTTCAGGCAAAAATGGGTAAACCGTGCTGTGTGAAAACCCGCAAAGGCGCACAAGCAAAAAATAAAAGGGGCTAGCTTCGGTGAAAACTCGTAAGGGCGCCGATGTTAGTTAAAAAAAAATAAAAAATAAAATAAAAAAATAAAACATCATCATCATCTAGCAACTCACCTGGGTATGGCTCACAGAAGATGTTCGTACCAAGTGTGTTCAAAATATGTATAAAGCCATATTCCGGTGGGGGAAGAGCTCTCTCGGCCTGTCTCAGGCGGGGATCGTGTTTTCTCACACTCCTATCTAGGGAGGATATCAGAGTCGTCAATGACGAGAAAATTCTTGGTGTCACTTTACATTAAATAAGTGGCACATAAATTATCCCATCAAGGGCTACGACCGAGGCGACGATGATGACGTCCTCCCGACTCCCCAAGGAAGTGGGAAACTCGATTTCTCACTTGATAAGGCCAAGAAGAGCATTTCACCCTCTTGGCTTAAATCATTCGTCCCACCAGAAAAACATCTGTCAATAATTCATATCGAAACACCAAAATCCTTTTGCCCCGAGGAGGCATTGTATCCTAAAACTTTCCTATTCGCCCTTGGGAGGCGATACAAAAAACTTCCTTGCATCCCTGGGAATGTTATATCCCAAAATTCTCCTCATATATTATAGTCCCATCGGCGTGCTATAACGGGTCGAATCGCCCCGAGGAGGCGTTATATCCTAAAATTGCCCCTAGCATACACCAATTCCACTGACGTGCCACGATGGGTCAAAATTTCTCCTTCCCGCTCCGAGGAGGCGTTGTATCCAAAAATTGCCTCTAGTATACACCTGTCCCACTGGTGTGTCGAGATGAGCCGGAATTCATATTTGCCTACGGGAGGCTTTAAATCCTGAAATTCATATGTCGCCTACGGGAGGCGTTAAACTCCCGAATTCGCCTACGGGAGGCTTTAAATCCTGAAATTCATATTTTGCCTACGGGAGGCATTAATTCCCGGAAGTCATATTTCTCTTATGGGAGGCTTTAAATCTTAAAATTTATATTTCGCCTGCGGGAGGCGTTAAACGCCGGAATTCGTCTACGGGAGGCGTTAAACCCCGAAATTCATATTCGCCCACGGGAGGCTTTAAATCCTGGAATTCATATTCGCCTACGGGAGGCTTTAAATCTTAGAATTTATATTCGCCTACGGGAGGCGTTAAACCCCGAAATTCATATTCGCCCACGGGAGGCTTTAAATCCTGGAATTCATGTTCGCCTATGGAGGCTTTAAATCCCGGAATTTATATTCGCTCATGGGAGGCTTTAAATCCCAGAATTCATATTCGCCCACGAGAGGTGTTAAAACCCTTTGTTCTGTCTACGGGAGGCGTTAAACCCCGAAGTTTCGCCTACAGGAGGCGTTAAACCGAGAAATTTTGCCCACTTGGGAGGCAGATATATCCTAGAAAGGCCAAAATTTTCTATCGCCTATGGGAGGCGTTAAAACTCAAAATTTCGCCCACTTGGGAGGCAGATATATCCCAGAAAGACCCAAAATTTTCTTTCGCCTATGGGAGGCGTTAAAACCCATAACTTCGCCCACTTGGGAGGCTGATATATCCCCAAAAAGGGCCAAAATTTTCCTTTTCGCCTATAGGAGGCGTTGTATCCCAAAATTCAACTAATTCACTTGCACCCCCGGGAGGCACAATATCTCAAAATCTTTGGTCTTCGGGAGCTGTTTGTATTACAAATCCACGGCTACCTAGAGCCCCATTTTCTCGAAAACTCACAAATATTTTTTAGCGGCTCACAGGGAGGCTTCAGTTCCCTACATATATTTCTTATCGGTTCTCAGGGAAGACTCAGTTCCCTACAGATATTCATTATCGGTTCTCAGGGAAGACTCAGTTCCCTACAAATATTCCTTATCGGTTCACAGGGAAGACTCAGTTCCCGATGGATATTTCTTATCGGTTCTCAGGGAAGACTAAGTTCCCTACAAATATTCCTTATCAGTTCACAGGGAGGCCTAAGTTCCCTACATATATTCCTTATCGGTTCACAGGGAAGACTCAGTTCCCTACAGATATTTCTTATCGGTTCTTAGGGAAGACTCAGTTCCCTACAGATATTCCTTATCGGTTCACAGGGAGGCCTCAGTTCCCTACATATATTCCTTATCGGTTCACAGGGAAGACTCAGTTCCCTACATATATTTCTTATTAGTTCTCAGGGAAGACTCAGTTCTCTACAGATATTCCTTATCGGTTTTCAAAGAAGACTAAGTTCCCTATAGAAATTCCTTAGCGGCTCACAGGGAGGCTTCAGTTCCTTATAGAAATTTCTTATCGGTTCTCAGGGAAGACTCAGTTCCCTACATATATTTCTTAATAGTTCTCAGGGAAGACTCAGTTCCTTACAGATATTCCTTAGCGGTTCTCAGGGAAGACTAAGTTCCCTATATATATTCCTTATCGGTTCTCAGGTAAGACTCAGTTCCCTACAGAAATTCCTTAGTGGCTCACAGGGAGGCCTCAATTCCCTACATAAATTTCTTATTGGTTCTTAGAGAAGACTTAGTTCCCTACATATATTTTTTAGCGGTTCACAGGGAAGACTCAGTTCCCTATATATATTCCGTAGCAGTTCTCAGGGAAGACTCAATTCCTTACAGATATTTCTTAGCGGCTCTTAGGGAAGACTCAATTCCCTATAGATATTCTTTAGCGGCTCTCAAGGAAGACTCAGTTCCCGACAGATATTTCTTAGCGGCTCACAGGGAGGCCTCAGTTCCCTACAGATATTTCTTAGCGGTTCTCAGGGAAGACTCAGTTCCCTACATATATTCCTTAGCGGTTCTCAGGGAAGGCTCAGTTCCCTACAAAAATTTCTTATCGGTTCTCAGAGAAGACTTAGTTCCCTACATATATTTCTTAGCGGCTCACAGGATGGCCTCAGTTCCCTATAGAAATTTCTTATCGGTTCTCAGGGAAGACTCAGTTCCCTACAGATATTTCTTAGCGGCTCACAGGGAGGCCTCAGTTCCCTACATAAATTTCTTATCGGTTTTTAGGGAAGACTCAGTTCCCTACATATATTTCTTATCGGTTATCAGGGAAGACTCAGTTTCCTACAGATATTCCTTAGCGGTTCTCAAGGAAGACTTAGTTCCCTACATATAATTCCTTAGCGGTTCTCAGGGAAGACTCAGTTCCTTACATAAAATTCTTTAACAGTTCTCAGGGAAGACTCAATTCCTTACATAAAATTCCTTAGCGGTTCTCAGGGAAGACTCAATTCTCTACATATAATTCTTGAGCGGTTCCTAGGGAAGCCGTAATTTTCTACTGAACAAAAAAAAAATAGGACTTAAAAACGAGGTGCCCCGACGGACTTAATCGATCTCATCCTTAAAGGGATCGGTTAAGGGTAAAAAGGTCTTATACCCAGCTAAGGTGAAAATCCGAAAGGGCACCTTAGGCAAAATCGGGTAACCCCGCTGTGTGAAAACCCGCAAGGGCGCACAGACAAAAATAAGAGGGGACTAATGCTGGTGAAAACCTGAAAAGGCGCTAGTGTTAGTTATAAATAATAATAATAATAATAATAATAATAATACGGGCAACATACAACAAAGAGTTCATACCACTCAAGCTTAGCATTGATCTTTAGAAGAACATTTGTAATATATTGAAGCAATGGCGGAGCTCAAGACGAGCCTGCGGGATAGTTCGTGTTCTTCGACAAAAGGGAAAGTAATAAGAACTACAATAGAGAAATAGCAGATCAACTTTGACCCAGGGAGGAGCCATGTCCCGCCAGAGACTGCAATAGACTGTCTACCATCAAATGGAAAACTTCAAGTCTTTGAAGAAATTCGGCTCCATCTCCGGAGTGATAGTCGAAGTAATGATCAATGGCTGCTATAGAATATGAGTTCTCCCTACAAACAAAGCTTCAAGAATATGTGCCTGCAGGCACAGAGCAGCAATCTGGGCATCCGTGGTACTAGAAAGGACAATATCCTTCTGATATTGGAGCACAAGAGTCTTCACAACCCAAGCTGCATTGACTGCCTCGATAGTTTCATTCTCGGCCCGCTTTGACGAAAGGCTACTCGACAATTGGCGGGACCGGAATATCGTCGTCCCCGTGCCCCGCCATAGGAGGAACTCCCGTGTGGGCCATGAGGACAAAGACAGCAAGCTGCAAGAAGATAGAGAGAGGAAATCAGCACCAGAGAGCTACAATAAAAGTTTCGAGATACAAAAACAAAAATCGACCAAGTCCTAATGAAGTCATTGGACAAAGTCAAATTGCTATGAACTAGATATTAGGCTAGTCCAGAACGCTTCGTGCGGAGCTCCTGGAAATGCCAATATAAGGTATTGATACCCCAAGATAGAGCAAATGCCGGAAGAATTAAACGACTCGCTTGTGTATTCTTAAGGAGTCTCCATGTCATGAAGGCCAAGAGATCTCCCTGAATCCAAGTAAACGTCGAAAGATTCAAACGGCATCAACTCTCAGGGAACCTCCAAGTCGTGAAGGCCAAGAGGATTCCCATAATCAAAGGGGTTAGACGCTTTCAAATATATTCAGAGTCGAAAAGTTATGAAAACAAGATTTCCTGGGTGTATTTTGAGGTGTCTAAGTACTAAAATTGAGGGTCATCGAGACCCAGATAAGCTCAGATGGAGCATATGCATAGTAAGCCGAAGTGATGCATCGTCTGGTATATATGAAACGGTGCTTGACTTCTCTTAATAGCCGCGAATACAAAAGGCAAGACACGAGAATTCATCAAGACAACATCGGCACGCCGCATGTGAGCTCCTCAAGCATGCAAAATGAGGATTCTTGTAGCCAAATGGGGCACGGGGCATGCACCGTCGTCTTCACCTTCGGCACATGTCCCGTGGGGGGTATTTGTTGGACCATTTTTAAAAGAAAAAGGGGGAAGGGGGAAGCACCCCCACCGGTTGCCCAAACCGGTGGGGTGGGGGTCCAACCAGTAGCACCCGCCACCGGTTGGGAACCGGTGGGGGTGCCCCCCGCACCCCCCCCCCCCCCCCCCCCCCCTAATCTCCCTAATCTCTGTCTCACTCTCTTCTCACTTGGATAACCGGTGGGTACCCCTCACCTCCAAAACAAACAGTGGGTACCCCCACCTCAAAGAAATCTCCAGTGGATACCCTCCACCTCAAGAAAACCTCAAGTGGCACCCCCTACCTCAAGATCCAATGGTGGGCACTCCCCACCGGTTAAGGTCTTCAAGGCTTATAAATACCCTCCAAGGGGTAAGAAGAACTCCATGCCTCCTTGGCCCAAAAATTCCTAGGGAAAACTCTGCCCATTTGAAGACCAAATCTGGTGCTCTTGTCTGGGTTTGCTGCGTTTGGAGGATATTTTTCGTCCCGGAGGGCTCTCTTCCTAAGGGGAAGTTCTGCTGAATTTATATTATAAAATCATCGTTCTATAAGACGGGATTATGCCGAAATGATGAATGAAATGCCAATATTGTTCTTTGAGCATATATGTGTGCATGTGTGTTTATGAATCTATTACTTAAGTAACACTATATTATTATATTTTCACCTACATAATTAAATTATTAACTAGTTTAATAACTAATTAAAGCGCATAAGTATATAATTAAATGTTTTAAAATATCCTTGGCCTCATCCCATACATAACTAAACCTAGACTCATAATCAAAACTCAATAATGAAATATTGAGACATAAAATAATATACTTAAGTTAAAAAATGACTTAAATACCCCTCATGCTTAATTAGTTAATAAAATATGTGAAAATTATTTAAAATCAGTAAAATGAATATAAAAATCAAAAAAATTATGTAAAAACCAGTAATATTCAGTAAAAATCAGAAACCAAATATGAAAATTACATAAACCCAAAAAATATGACTTAAATATCTTTAATATATTTAATTAATTAATGAAAATCAGTAAAATTAATAAAAAACCAGTAAAATTCAGTAAAAATCAGTAAAAAAATAGAGAACCAAATATGAAAACATATAAAATTCCCGAAATGACCAAAATGCCCCTAGAACTTAATGAAATTACAAAAATATCCTCATCCATGATAAACATATGTAAAAATCACAGAAAATTCTTAAAAAATATCAAAACCTCTCCTATGCCCAAAATATCCTCCAAACCTTAATAAGATGGGTAAAATTACCAAAATACCCTTAATATAATAAAAATAAGTAAAACATTCAAAAAATACATAAAAAATATCAAAAAATAGACTTTAAGTCTAGAAATCTGATTTGAGGTAAAATTACCAAGATACCCCTATAACTTAAATATGTCTAAAATGATCCTAAAATACATCCTAAGGGTTTTCAAGTTTCTCTAAAATGGTAAAAAACTTAAAATGACCATAATGTAACATAATTACAAAAATACCCCAAAAAAATAGACTTTGAGTCTAGAAATCCAATTCGGGTAAAATGACCAAAATACCCTTACAACCCAAACACACTTAAAATAACTCTAAAATACCTCCTAAGATTTTGAAACCTTCCTAAATCAGTAAAACTCATTTAACACGCTAAAGTGACCATAATATCCCTATACCCTCCAGCTTGACATAATTACAAAAATACCCTTATAGGTCTAAAATACTTGGAATCAATTTAGATAACTCAAAGTCAATCTAAACCCTTTTAAAAAGTCTCCCAATCAATTATAAACCTATCCTAAACTTGGGTGAGGCCAAGAGCTTAACCTAAAACTTCATATGCATGTGCTGCCTGTAGTAGTAGTGTTGCATGTTATAAGGGCATCAACGGACGGTTAATCAAGGGTTGTCGAGCGGTTGCTTGACATAATTAACACTGATCGAGGTCAGTGGAGAGAGGTCATGTACTTAGATCTTTGCCTGATCCGAAGTCCCGGACTCCCTGAGAGCTAATCCCAAGTTCTCATAGTCCAAGAAATAAAATACATAAAACCGACCTATATTTCTCCAAATAAAAACAAAAGACCAAAAAGGACAGGATTTTAAATAATCCGATATGAGAGATAGCTAGGTCGGGTCCCAAACAAACACACATGCTCTAGGGCGACCACTGTGGCTCTCCTCCTGAGAACTCATGCATCCTTTGAACGAGAAGGAGTACTCACTATAATGTCCTGCTCTGCTCTGATCTACTGATTTGACGGTGGTTGCAGCAGGTATTTCTCTTGTAGGGGTAATGATTCTTCGAGGGTTATTTTGATTCCTAAATATTATTAGACATAAGTTGGTAAAAGAGATTGAAAGGGAAAAAACACGCTCACCTCAATAACATGTCCAATAGAGGGCAGTCTTGTTGCTTACAGTGACCAATAGTATGACAAAAAAGTCTACGTCGACCAGGGCCCACAATCCTTTGTACGAAAGGTTTTCTAAAGCCCAATAAGCTCTACAAGCCTCTATAGGATCTCCTTGAGAGCTATGGCCTCTTAAAGTCAGGAACATGCTTCCCTCGACCCTTTGGATGGCTGCCAGGCTTGGGAGTAAGGTGAAGGTCCATGTCAATCGCAAGTCTACTTAGAAGGACAAGCTTTCACACTCGGAGCCTCTATAGCTACTCCCTAGGAGCTACGATCCTTCTTAAGGTTAGAATGACGAGATCACATGTCCCTCGAGCCTCGGCAGCCATTAGGCCTGCCAAAAAGGTCCCAATTGACCATAAGCCTAGACCCCAACAATCCCAAGCGTGCTGCCGTGCTCTTTCGGCCCCTCAGGGAATTAGAGAACAACAAATAAGCAACCCCAGGGATGGGATTTGTTCCCTTGAGCCCCGCCTACCATGTGGCACAACCGTGGATGGAACCCTCTTTGTTAGCGCCGATTTGTTATTCCACCACCTAATGATCAAGATTGTTGTCATGATTTCCACTAAATTGGGTAGCCCTTTGTCTTATTCGTAGTACGGAAAAATGAGAACTATTAAAACCATTTAATTTCATCTAGATAACTATAAGAAATCAAGATCTCATAGCAGAATAAAACATAAAACTCGATTTTTTTTCCGGATTGGTCATTTGATTTGACCTAACACAACAAAAAATTAGAGAAAAGATCTAATCTTTTCACCTTGTGGAGATTACGCATCTCCCACGCTCGATGGAAAAAGTTGATCGGATTGCAAAAGCTACGCAAATGCCCGGCTTTCAGTGATATCCTCATGAACAGATCGAAGGTAGGATCTCCACCTCGCTATTGATCGCCTCTCCATCCGGAAGAGAAGCGTTCGGCCAGAGAGCCGGGAGAAAGAGGGTGGTGGCGAGGGTTCTAGTGCTTGGCCTCGAGTTTTCTCAAAACCACATATTCAAAGAAAAATAATTTTTTCTATTTAATGCACAAAAATCTCATTTTTGTGTTTATGCCCCTTTCTTCAAAATATTTTGTGTGTGCGATCCTCTAAGCCCAATATCGAGCTAACAATGAGCTTATTAAATATTAAACTCCTTTTAATATTTTTGATTAAGTTAACTCCTTAATTTAGTCTATTATCACATAATTAAATAAATTTTATTTAATTATCTGATAATCAAAGAATATAATAATTATCAATTAACTCTTAACTTAAGTAAAGCTCATAGATCATAGTTGACACCGACTAGTGCGCATGATCCCCGGACGATACAAGGGATTCAAAATTTAATTGGAACCTTTCATTCCACAGTTATCATGCAACTATAATCCTTCACTCATATAATGTCTTTGATCATTTTCGGAGTACAGTCGAGTTGTCAAACTCTCACAAGTAGTCAGATAGTCTTACACTCAAAACAATTAAATCAAAAACTCATTTTTATTTAGCTGTGCAACCCTGGTCAGGGATATCCCTAGTGTGGCTTTATAGGGCATTCTTTCTATAGATACGAGAGTGAATGATTCCCTGTAGACTACACAACTGCCTTCGCACGTAACCCACCCAAAGACCTTGGTGTCTCAGGTCCTCGTGCAAGACATCTTTGGTGTCTCAAAGTATGTTGATCCTCGTGCAAGACATCTTTGGTGACTCAGGTCTAAGGATTAGTTATACCACTGTGACTAAGAGTTTTCCAATTAGCAGTTAGGTGTTATAACCATTTGAGAATTCATCAACAGATCAATTCAGTAAATTCATTCTCCAATGAGAACCTACACACTCACCTTAGTGTCTCCATACAAGTGTTTATAAGATCAGTCACCCTAATCACATGAGCAAGCATAGTGCATCCTAATATGTCTAGATATTTGATGTCCTTCTCAAATATCCTATGGTTTGATATATTTACAGTATCTATTTAAAGAATATTGATCACATTATCATAAGCTAATCACGACCAATCTTCATTACAGAAAGCTCGTGGACTTCATTATGTCAAACATTCAATCACATATAATTAATAAAGAAAATCATGAATGCAAAAACTACCATTTACTACGAATAAGAAATATAAGAGATAGGTCCATCATATCACATATAATTGACTTGTAGAGCACTTATTTCTATCATTCTCCCACTTGTACTAAAGCCAATCACCTACATGCTTGATCCCCATCATCTGCAGGTGTCTCTCAAATACATTTTGAGACAAAGGTTTAGTAAGCAGACATACTACATTGTCTATTGAAGGAACTTTATCTATTGTTACATCTCCTCGTGTAATGATATCTCTAATCAGGTGGAACCATAATAGAATGTTCTTTGATTTTTGATGAGACCTTGATTCCTTAGCATGTGAAAGAGCTCCATTGTTGTCACAAAACAGGGGAATTGGATCAGAGATGTTGGACACTATTCCAAGCTCGACGATGAACTTTTTCATCTAGACCACTTTCTTGGTAGCTTCTATAGCTGCAGTGTACACAACCTCAGTTGTCGAATCTATAGTAGTCTCCTGTTTGGAACTGTTTCAATTTATTGTCCCACCATACAAGGTAAATATATATCCTGACATAGATTTGCTGTCATTGTGATCCAACTGGAAGCTAGAGTCAATGTATGCTTGAAGCTTCAAGTCAGCTCCTCTAAATATCAAAAATATATCCTTAGTTCTTCTCAGATACTTAAGGATACATTTCATAGCCATCTAGTATTGCTCACTGAATCTAACTAATACCTACTCATAACACTTAGAGCCAGCACTAGATCAGGCCTTGTACATAAGATTTCATATATAATGGATCCTATCGCAGATGCATATGGTATCCTACTCATGTGCTCCATCTCTTCAGGAGCCTCTACATCTTCTTTGAAAGATAAATTCTATGTCTCATCATATGAGGTCCCTTTTGCAAGGTTTCATACCAAACCTTTTGACAATGGTGTCTATGTACATTGATTATGGCAAGCCTAGCATCCTTGTGGATCTATCTCTTTGGATCTTTATCCTCAAGTTATAGGATGTTTCATTCAGTCTTTCATGGAGAAGCTTTTAGACTATGAAACTTTCGTTGATAATTGATGGGGCAATTCGATTGAGCCTAGCTAATAGACTGAGAGCCGGACCGGAAGTGGGCCGAGAGGCGCTCGATAAGGACGCTGCCCAGCAGCCAATTGGGCCGAGTGCTGCAAAAGCCCAATCACACTAGGACCACTCCGTGGATGGCCGAGATATGGGCTTTCGGCCCATCAGGCATAAAGGAGGCCCTTGATATTTTGTGACTTATATTCTTGTTCCTATGAATACTCCTATATTGCCTTCCATGGAAAAGGTTCCCTCACCTACTCACTATAAATGGAGTACTGCTTGCATCAGAAAAGGTAAGTGAGCTAAGCTTTCACTCCCCTCTTAATACATCATCATCGTCCCTTAACCGGATACTGACTTGACTGTCATAGAGGGCTCCCCTGGGACGAGACCCAGGGCCCTCGTTGACAAAGTTTCCCCCTCCAGCAGGCACCTTCTTCCTCCACCTCTGGATCCTTCTTGGTCTCGAACCTTCCTCTCGGCTTCAGATCCCCTGTTGCTTCTCGGATACCGCATCTGAGAACCGTCCGTGATTGCCTCGGCTGCATCAATAACATACCTACATCATTCTCAATAAGTAGTATGTCATCCATGTACAAAACTAAAAAGGTCGCAATGCTTCTACTGACCTTCTTGTACACATAAGAATTGTCTTCATTCTTAATGAAGTAATAAACTTGATTGCCTCATCAAATCTTATATTCCAACTACGGGAAGTACGCTTCAACCATAAATAGCTTGTTGTTGCACACCTTATTTGGATGCTCTTTAGAAGTGCACCCTATAAGGATTGGGTGAGGCACAAAGAATGTAGCAGAAACTAAGAATTAAATTTTTTCTATCCCACCGTCAACGATCCGTTTTGACAACGAAACTACAAAATGGTTATTCGATAATCACCTTGTGTGGATTCTAATCCGTATTCGTTTTGTTCTGAACGAGCGATGTCGCCAACCATACAGATGCCCAGCCTCTAGCGGTATTCACGCAGCCTCCTATTGTAGGATCGTCCTCGTCTCCTCGCTTGAATCGGCAATTGTGCTGTGCTTCTGAATTTGCAAAGATTGTCGCGGCATGTGGACGATGAAATCCTGACAAGTAGAAATCACGAAGCAGAGTGGATGGAGCCCAGAGAGCCCCTTTAGGGGTGGAGGGAGCTAGGGCCGCTCTGGAGCTTGGACCTAGGGCAGCCCTCTTCGCTATCTTTCATATTAGTTCCAATAGTTTTTCATAAAACCCCCTGATTAGTATAAAAACCCACTTAAATATTCCGAACCGAGAACCTTTTTGCGTGTGACCCTTTAAGCCCAAACGCTAGTCCGATTTTTGACCTAATAAGTCCAATAACTCCTTATTGACTTATTGTAATTAATTAATATCTGATATTCAATTACTTATTAAACTGAATTACTGTCTCGCGGTAATCGTCTAGGTCTCCGATCATGTTGAGTGCCAAGCAAAACCGTATGATCTCGGAAGGCGATGGGTTCCATAACCTGCTCTTAGAACTTGTCCATCCACAGTTACCGTGTGGATTTAATCCTTTATCCGTACAATGCTCTCGAGTTAACCTAAGGCATGGTTAATTGTCAAACCCTAACCGGTTAACCCATTCGGCATAGATGTACATTTATTCAATATCAGAAAGCTCCTTTCCTAATATTGAGTCCGCCCTAGCCGGAGACTTCCACGCATTTAAGCTGGAGCATACTCTCTATAATTATTGAGAGTGAATGATTCCTTATTGACATACAATCGCCTTCGAAGGTCTTCTGCTGAGTCCGATCACATGACTGACTAGAATCCCGTGGATAGGGATCCCTAAGCCATAATCAATGCTCAGAAGTCAACCGACAGTGAGTTTTTGGTGTCTTAGGTCCAAGGACCATCTACACTACTGCGACGATGGATCAAGCTTGTTGACAATCAAGTAACTTACCATTCAGCAATCCATATCCGATCAGTTCAGTGAACTCACTCCCCAATGTGCACCTATAGGTCAACATAGTGTCTTCACGCAAGTGACTATGAGACTAGTATAGAGCAACCTGTACTAATCTAACCTGATGCCCGATGTCCTTCTAAGATATCCACTGACTAAGAATAATTAATAACGCATGTTTATAGACTGTTAGTCTCATTATTGATCTCATCACAATATGACAATCATTGCATACATTCATAGACTTCACATGATACAATTAATATAAAAGAGACGATTTACATATAATGAATATTTATTGTCATTAATAAATGAATAAAAATGAGTCTGATTGGCTTGTAGGTCAACACAGAACTAATAGTCTCCTACTTAGACTAAAGCCAACCACTCATGTACTATATCCCCATACAATATAGGTGACACTCAAATACAATTTGAGACAAGGGCTTCATCAATGGGACTTCTATGTTGTTGGATGATGGAATTCTTTCCATCGATATATCTCCTCTGGTGATAATCTCTCTGATCAAGTGAAAATGCCTTAGAATGTGCTTTAACTTCTGATGAGACCGTGGTTCTTTTGTTTGTGCAATCGCCCCATTGTTGTTGCACATCAACGAGACATGATCAAAGATGGTAGGAACTACGCCAAGGTCGGTGATGAACTTCTTCATCTAGGCTACCTCTTTAGCCGCTTCTACTATAGTAATGTATTCTACCTCAATCGTCAAATCAACAGTTGTTTCTTGTTTAGAACTTTTCTAACTCACTACACCTCCGTTCAAAGTGAATGTGAATCTAGAAGTAGACTTGCTATCATCCGGATTAGACTAGAAACTCGAGTTAGTATATCCT
Source organism: Zantedeschia hybrid cultivar (assembly GCA_030544215.1). Lineage (NCBI taxonomy): Eukaryota > Viridiplantae > Streptophyta > Magnoliopsida > Alismatales > Araceae > Zantedeschia > Zantedeschia hybrid cultivar. The sequence goes on from JARZZO010000010.1 coordinate 56,809,532, forward strand.
CGCAGTTTTAAGTCAGTCCCTCCATAGACTAAAAATAAATCCTTAGTTCTTCTCAAGTACTTAAGGATACATTTCACAACCTTCCAATGTTCTTCATTTAGATTTGCCTGATATCTGCAGCTCCAAGTTTAAAGTAAGAACATGTTGTTCTTTAGAGAGAAAGAGAATGTTTCTTAGTTGATTCTTTTGGAAATTTTATTCTAATAAATGTTTTTTGTATTATTTGAGACTTAAAGAATGATGTGAAAGAGTTTAGAAAGTATAAAAAAGTATTTAGAAGAGGAAGAAACTATAGATAGATAGCAAGGAAACCTTAGGAGAATCAAGAACATATTTTTCTTCAAGAGGTTGGTAGATAAATCTAAACATGATCTATTTTGTATTAAAAATTATATTATTTTTAAAGATTTTTAAAAACTAATCAATTGATAGGAAGTTTGATTTGTATGTCTACTTTATGATCATCAAGTTTCATATTTTTATGATATTATTTATTATTTATTATTTATTTCAGGATTATTATCTCAACATATGAAATCTATGTTAGTCTTAGGTGGCCTATAAGCCAATCTGACTATATAAATCTTGTTCGTTTATTAATATTAATGGCATTATTTCATTATGTGTAATTCATTCTTTTACCGTCTCATAATGAAGTCCGTGAATGTGTGCTATAGTGATCAGATTATGATAAAGATCATATTAATGAGACTGATCACTTAAACACACATATTCTTAATAGTTCATAGTCAGAGGATATCCGAGAAGGACATCGGATATCCGGTTAGACTAGTATAAATTACTCCTACTTATATGATGAGGGTGACTGATCTCATAGTCACTTGTGTGGAGACACTAAGGCGAATCTATAGGTGCTCATTAGAGAATGAGTTCACTGAATTGATCCTACTGAATCGCTAGATGGTATAGTACCTCACTGTTAACCAACATGATTCTATTGTCGTAGTTACGTAGATGGTCCTTGGATCTGAGACACCAAGGACACCTTGTCGGTAGAGTTATGTACTTTGACCTTGGTTTATGGATCTCTAAACAACCAAGGATTGGGTGCAATAGAATACTTTCGAAGGGAATTGAGTGTCAATAAGGAATCATTCACTCTCGGTACCTAAAGAGAGAATACTCTAGGAAGGATGCACGGAAGTCCCTGGCTAGGGCGGACGATAATATCAGGAAAAGAGTTTTCCGATATTATATGACAACATCCGATCCAAGTGAGTCGACCGGTTAGGATTTGACGGTACACCTGTTGGGTCCGGGCGGGGAGCGACGAACACAACGGAAGCAATAAATAATTCCCGCCTGATGCCCGCAGATCCGTTTCGGAACAAAAAACTAAAACCAAAATGAAAAACCGGATTGTGATCTCATCACCTTGCGTGGATTTGAATCCGCGATCGTTTCGGTTCCGTCGAGGTGATGCCACTAGCCGCACAAGCATCTGGCCTCCAGCGGTATCCACACGATCTTATGCAGTGGTTCGTCCTCGATCTCTCGTCCAGATCAGTTCGTTTGCTGAAGATCCGTCGGCGCAACGTCGTCCGAAAACCTGCGAACGGGAATTCCCGACTTTCGGGAATTGCGCGCCGCGGAGACGGAACAACACCCGACGCTCTGAGAAGGGCACCCAGAGGAAGAGGAGAGAGAAAGGAGGACGACCAGCCTTGAAAGCTCTTGGAGCTTGTCCCAGGATTTCTTAACAGCACATATATATATTAAGTCGGCGTGACTTTTCATAAAAGTCCCCAAGTTAATATAAATCCCACTTAAGTACCACTGACTGAGAATCATTTTGCATGTGACCCTTTAGGCCCATTAACCAGTTCAATTTTCAACCCGTTAAGTCTAATAATATTTTATTGACTTACTGTAATTAATTAATATTTGATATTTAATTAATTACTTAATTGAGTTAACATCTCATGTAAATTCGACCGGATTTCCGATCAAGTTGGGTGCCAAGCAACACCGCATGATCCCGGAAGGTAATGGGGTTCATCAACCCACTCATGGAACCTATCCGTCCCCAGTAACCGTGCGGCTATAATCCTTCGTTCGCACAAGACTCTCGAGTTAGCCTAGGGCATGGTCAATTGTCAAACCCTAGATGGTCAACTCACTTGAATCAGATTCCGCTGTACAATATCAGAAAACACTTTTTCTAATATTATGTCTGCTCTGGCCAGAGACTCATGCGGATCTATTCTAGAGCATTATCTCTCCAGTTATCTGAGAGTGAACGATCCTCTATTGAACACACAATCACCTTCGAAGGTCTTCTGCTGGACCCGATCCTTGACTATTAGAAATCTCGTGGATATGGATTCGAAAGCCAAGGTCAAAGCCCAGAAGTCTACCGACAAGGTGTCTTTGGTGTCTCAAGTTTGAGGATCAACCACGCCACTGTGACGATGAATCAAGCCGGTTGACAGTCAGGTAAATTACCATTCAGCGATTCATGTTGAATCAGTTCAGCGAACTCATTCCCCAATGAGCACCTATAGGTTCACCATTGTGTCTTCACATAAGTGACTAACGAGATCAGTCATCCTCATCATATGAGTTGGAATAACATGTACTGGTCTTACCGGATGTTTGATGTCCTTCTCAAACATCTTACGACTAGGAACAATTAAGAATATGTGTTTATAAGTCATCAGTTTCATTATTATGATCCCATCATAATCCGATGACTATTGGACACATTCAAGGACTTCATTATGCACAATTATAAATATGTCAATCTACATAATGAAATAAATGCCATTTATTAGTGAACCAAATTGTAATAGGTATGTAATGATTGGCTTTGAAGACACCTATATTCATCAATCTCCTACTTGGACTCAAGCCAATCACCTTCGCATTTGATCTCCATCAAATCTAGGTGATACTCACATCAAGTTTATGACTAAGGCTCGGTCGGAGATCTGCTAAATCATTCCTAAATGGAATAATTTTCATTATGTTATTTCCTCTTAATTCTTTGTCTCTTAACTTATGAAAGAGCCTCAGAATGTTCTACAACTTCTGATGAGACCATGGCTCGACCACAAAATTGATTGCTCCCACTATTGTCTTATAACAACGGGACGAGATCGGAGACCTTATTAACTACATCTAGTTCAAGGATGAACTCTTTCATCTATACTATTCCAATAACTATATAATTTGTTTACATCGTCATAGCGAGTTCTGGTGGGAACCTTTCCAATCCACTCCATACTGTTCTATCAACAATATAATCATGTCAGGAGTGGTTTCTCGTTTGGAGCTCTTCAAATCCACTACTTTCTGATTAAAAGATAAAATCCAAGTCTGACTTGAAATTTGAGTCAGTGTGACTCAAGGTTTCAAATTATCCTCTCCATATACATGAATGCATCCTTAGCACTTCTCAAGTACTTAGTGATGTGTTTCACTCCTTATTATCAAGGTTTCCTGTATTATTTAAGGAACCTTTCCTTAAAGAAATAAATTCATATCTCAACAATTGAGACTTATTATGGAATTTATGTCAAACATTTTGACATACAGGTTAAAGTAACATTGTAAGGATTAAGGTTTCGGATCCGGTTATCAGGTCAGTTTCGGGGTCGGATCCCTCGGTTTGGGCCTTTGTGGGGCTAGGGCTTGTGTTCTTTTTCGCGTCGAGCTCGCGAGACGCAGTTCAAACAGCGTCCAACAATGTGGACGTGTTTTAGGCCGTGCCACGTGGACTGCCTTTGGGCCACGAGAGTAAAACCCCGGTCTTATCGTCTGAATGGCGTATTGTATGGACGACACCATTTAGAGTATGACCCCGGTTTGTCAGAGTACGACCCGGTCTTGTCATCTGAATGACGTCGGGCTTGGACGACGCTTTTTTTCCAGTTTCTGTTTGACCTCGCGAACCTTCCCTCCTTTCCCTCATTCTCTCCTTTCTCTTCTCTCTCCTCTCTTCCCTCCGACCTTCGGCACCCTTTCCCCCTCTCCTTCCCTTCCTCTCCCCATCCCTCCTCTCCCTCCACTCCATTAACTTCCCAGCTTCCTCCACTACCCCCACCACTTCCTCCGCGGCGCATTTCTTTCCGGACGGCGGCTGACGTCCCAGTAGAGTAACGGCATCCACGGCAGTACCGGCGGCGGCGTGTGACGAGGCGGGTTGACGGCTTGGAGCTAGGAGTTCGAGTAACTGGTAGGGTGACGATCCCCGTTGTATTTTGTTTAAAACCATACTTTTCCCGTTTTGGAGCATGTTTAAGGGATTTTTGGGGTGAAAACACTAATTGCATGAAATGAGAAATTAGGGGTTTTTAATGGGTATTTAGGTTCTTCTCCTCCTCCTCTACTTTGTGGGTTTTTGTGTGATTTGGGGGAGGAAATCCCACTCAGTGGGTTGGGAGATAGCGGAGGAATAACCTGTCTGTGAGGGTTAAATGGCGTTGGGGGACAACGACGCCTTTTAGAAAGGCGGCTTCCACCCGCGACGCGATTTAGCCCAAATAACAGACTTTGTCTCTGGATTGAGTGGCGTCCAGAGACAGCGACGCCTTTTAAACGGCGACTTCCGTGAACGACGCATTTTAAGACAGATCACCCCGAGGCCTGTCTCTATTTTTGTCGTTATTAGGCGACTAGGGACAACGACACCTTTTAAACGGTGACCTATTTGAACGACACGATTTAGGCCATATTCTGAGGCCCATTTTCACATGAACCAGTTTAGGAGGCTTGAATGACGTCGGCCTTGGGCGACGCGATTCAAGACATAATCTCATTAATTCCTGCAATTAACATGTGTTTACATTGATAGATAGTCTGGTTAATTGCATGCTTGAAATGATACTTAAGGACGATGATTTCTACGTGATCGGATCGCACCGTGTTGCGTTTTGTGCGATCGTGGACCTAAAGTGACAGTTGTTAGCGTTTAGGCACCCTGTGTCGGTGTGGGAGTGACGCAGCGCCGGTGTGGGAGTGGTGGGGTGACGCCTAGAGAGAGTGTTGCTTTGGGGTGAAAACACTAATTGCCTATATTTGTGTACTGCACTTGTGGGTGTGTGAGTGGGTGGTGGGGATCTAAGGATCCCTATTGAGTCTTTTTCGATGAGATTCACCCCTTGCGGTTTTCAGGTGAGGGTTTTTGGCAGGCGTAGCGAGGAGAGTGTTGCTTTGGGTCGTGCGCCAGTAGCCGTTGTTCTGGGGTATGCCCCGATGTAGTTGTTACTTTATTTTCTGGCCTGTATGCTTAATTATTTTTTTTCAGTTGGAGTATGTAATTATTTGCTGAGTCGAGTCGCATTGTAATAATTTTTAATTCTTGCACTTCCTTTACAATTCGATGTGATGTGAATGTTTAACTTAGTTTATTATTTATTTCCTAGACTTATCAAGATCTTGGTTTGGCTCCAAATTAATGATTCGGTACCCATTTAGTAATCGGATCCCCGATTATAGGGTGGCGGGTAGTTACAAACATCCTCTTCGATCTATCTTAATAGATTCGTATTTTCATACGTGGGATGTTATAACCAAACCCATTATGGAGGATTATATGGATAGTAATGCTTTTACTGATTGTAACATCATGATGTCATCTCAATGACTATGATGTTATTATCAAAAAGTATTATCAATGCGACCGTACTCCCACTATCCTTCTTGAACACATACAACCCGTGATTATTCTTAATGATCACTTAGTGTTTAACCATTATGTCAAATCTCTTTTTTCAACTTTGGGAAGCTTCAATTTGATTCAAAATAGATCTTTGAATCATAACTTACTTCCTGGATATTCTAAAAGCTTTAAAGGTGTATCATATACATCTTTTCCCTCAATCATATTGAGGGAATGCTTTTAATATCCATATGCCATCTCATCATCATGATAGGTAATATTGGCAAATAGAATTCTAATAAACTTATTTATGGTAATCACTGAAGAAAAACTTGTCCAAATCAACACTTTGATCTTGACTATTTCCTTCAGTTTGCTATATAAGTTTTCAATAGTCCATCTTTATTAATCTTCATTATGAAGATTTACTTGTCTTAGGAACAATGCCCTCTAGCAATACTATCAAGTTCCGAACTTAATAGGTGTTATGGACTATGGCTTAGAATTTTTAACTTCTTGCCAATTTCAAAGTTGTAATTATGATAGAGAGCTTCTTCATAGATTTAGGATCATGATTTATATCTTTAAGCTCCTTTCATTATGCTATCTCTGATGTGTCAAACATATCATATTAGCCATTACGAGAATCTCAATGATGCTCTCCTATGTGTGTATGAATTGTTCCAAACATCCAAAGATTATCTAATAATCTTGTGTTAATTTGTTAGTTTAGAAAATCTTTTAGTTTTATTAACTCCTACTGTCATCTCTGAGGATATATTCCTTTTTATAGAAGACAACTTTCAGGACGATAATTGTAATGACCCGCCACCTTATAATCAGGGATCCGATTACTAAATGGGTACCGAATCATTAAATTTGGAGCCAAATCAGGATCTCGATAAGTCTGGGAAATAAATGAAAGGAAGTGCAAGAATTGTAAAGGAAGTGCAAGAATTATAAATTATTACAATTCGACTCGACTCAGCAAATAATTATATACTCCAACTGAAAAGAAATAATTAAGTGTACATGCCAAAAAATAAAATAACAACTACATCGGGGCATACCCCGGAACAACGGCTGCTGGTGTGCAACCCAAGACAACATTCTCCTCGCTACGCCTGCCTGGAACCCTCACCTGAAAACCGCAGGGGTGAGTCTCATCAAATAGACTCGTAGGGATCCTTCGATTCCCACCACCCACTCACACACCCACAAGTACAGCAACACAAATATAGATAATTTAGGCAAGTAAAGCAGTAAACACAATTCCTAAATTTCGATATAAAACGCATGTATTCAAAATATAACATGCACAACTCTGAAACCATTCCATCACGGAGCCCACAACTAGCGTCTCGGCTAAACACACGAGTCACATGGTCGGACGCGGAAAACACCGACCCGCTGAGACCAAACAACAACCCTTCGGATAGCGCACTGGCTACTCCGGCCTGACCTGGCTCTAGGTGGTTCTGCTTCCCCTAGCACGAGTGACACTCCGAATGTACCACTCCAACACTGGTACTAGCTATATCCCAGGGTACACCAGGTGACCCTCTCTCTAGGCATCACCCCACCACTCCCATACCGGCGCCGTGTCACTCCCACACCGACACAGAGTGCCTAAGCGCTAACAACTGTTACTCTAGGCCCACGATCGCACAAAACGCAACACGGTGCGATCCGATCACGTAGAATCCATCGTCCACAAGTATAATTTCAAGCATGCAATTAACTAAACTATCTAATAATGTAAACACGTGTTAATTGCAGGAATTAATGAGATTCTACCTTGAATCGCGTCGCCTAAGGCCGACATCATTCAAGACCCCTAAACTGGTTCATGTGAAATCTGGCCTCGGAAGATGGCCTAAAATGCGTCGTTCAAACGGGTCGCCATTTAAAAGGCGTCGCTATCCCTGGACGCCATTCAATCTAAAGACAGAATTTGTTATTTGGGATAAATCGCGTCGTGTGTGGAAGCCGCCTTTTAAAAGGCGTCGCTGTCCTCCGACGCCATTTAACCCTCACAAACATGTTCTCCCACCGCCTTCCCCTAATCCACGGGGTGGGATTTTTCCCCCAAATTGCACAAAAAACACCACAAAATAGAGGAGGAGGAGGAGAACCTAAATACCAATTAAATGTCCACCATTCTTCAATACATGCATTTAGTATTTTCATCGCAAAAGTTCCCTAAACATGCTCCAAAGCGGGAAAAACATGGTTTTAAACAAAACAACGCGAGGATCGTTACCCTACCGGTTACTCGAACTCCTCCGAGTTCCAAGTCGCCGAACCGCCACGCCACATGCCGCTATCGGTACCGCCGTAGATGCCGTTACTCCACCGGGAGGTCGGCCGCCGTCCGGAGAGAAATGCGTCGCAGAGGAGATGGTGGTGGTAGTGGAGGAAGTTAGGAGGTTGATGGAGTGGAAGGAGAGGATAAATGGGGAGAGGAAAGGAAGGAGAAGGGGGGGAAGAAGGCGCCAGAGAGAAGAGAGGAGAGAGAGAGAGAAGGAGAAAATGAGGGAAAAGAGGGAGGATTCGCAGGGTCAAACTGAAACCGGTTAAAACGTGTCGTCCAAGACCGACGCCATTCAGAAGACAAGACGGGTCGTACACTGACATGCCAGGGCCGTACTCTGAATGGCGTCGACCATGCAAGACGTCATTCAGATGATAGGACCGGGGCCGTACTCTCCGACCTCGAAACTGACCCGATAACCGGATCCGAAACCTCAATCCTTACAATAATTGTTCCACTATTACCTGACCAATAAATGTAATGTCCAAACTCTTTAGACATCTTCGCAAATTTACACTACTCTGTGTCATTTTAGATCAAACTTCTTTGTATCATGTCTTTTTTAAAAAACTAGGACATAACTTGACTTTAATATACTTAAAATCAAGTTTTTCTTATAATTCATATCTCATATAAATTATCGTATCCCCATATCTTATATGGATATATTGACTTATTTAGAACTATATGTAAGGTATGGACATCTAATGTTCATATTCGTTTTCACAAGAATATAAGAATTAGGCAAATCTTATTATGTATCGTACCATATCTAATAAGGTAAAATACCTCATTCTATCATATTGCTATGATGTACAATAAGGGTCAATCGAGAGAAGATACAACTATCCTTTTAATGATTTGTGTGAATTTTGTACTCAAGTATTAATTTCTTTGACCAAGTCAAACAATTCTAATACTCTTTCTTATTAGTCACTTCATTTTGATCTTATACCTTAATCTCTCAGATGCATTCGACTTGTACTTCAGCAAGTACATACAGCCGAATCTTTCCAAGAGGAAACTATTAAGGTAAGTCAGTAGAAGTAATTATCTTTGGCCTTAAGAAGATATTGAGCTATTTACATCAGTATGTATAAGCACTAATAATTTCTTATAGCACAACCCAGTGTACAATGCCATAGATAATCAGGATTCACACAGTTCATTTCTATAGGAGACTTGTGAACATTCAACATATGATATGTCACATCAAAAATTTATAGTGCATTGACTGGTTTTAAAATCTTTCATTCTATTCTTAAAATCATATGGAACAACGCTTGTTCTTTCTCAGTTAATGTTATTCACTTTTACAATTCTTGATTATTAGTGGAACTAAATAACAATTATTTAGTATCATATTGGTCTCCTAAAGATGTATAAAGATTTACTGTCTGATAATAACCTTGTAGACACCGATTTTGGACCACCCTTTTGGTCATAAACCCCATCCATCATTAGCCCATCATCACCAAATCCCTCATCTTAGTCATATCAGCCCACTAATAACTAGGCCCATTAACCAAATCCCGATTCTAACCACCTTTTCGTGGAAGGCCAGCCGGTCCGCCTTCCACCACCCTTCGAAGGCCAGCCAGCCCGCTTTCCACCACCCTTCGAAGTCCAGCCAGTCCGCCTTCCACCACCCTTCGAAGGCCAGCCAGTCTGCCTTCCACCACCCTTCGAAGACCAGCCAGTCCGCCTTCCACCACCCTTCGAAGGCCACCCCTCGCCTTCCACTACCCTTCGAAGGCCACCCCTTGCCTTCCACCACCCTTCGAAGGCCACCCCTTGCCTTCCACCCCCTTCGAAGGCCAACCGGGCCGCCTTCCACCACTCCGTGGAAGGCCAGCTACCTGGCCTTCCACGGGATTAGAAGGTATGTTGGCTGGCCGTCCACTCCCCCAACTACCACCTTGACCTCGTCTTCCCCACGATCGCCTCTACTCGCCGCCCTCGTCCCCACTACTCCGATCACTCCCCACTCCGGCAACTGCCGCGCGCACCACCTCCGACCCTTAACCACTTCCTATTGGCTGTAGGTTGATTTACGGGCATTTAGACCCCTATTTTCTCCTATTTTTTCCTTCATCTATTTAAAACCCCCATGTTCCCTCGAGCAAGGGGGTTGGAGGGGATTTTTTGGTTGGAAGGATTCAAAGGAAGTTGGCAAGAGAGGAGTCGAGCGGACAAAGAGTCAGAGAGCTTCAGGAAGGGCTTCAAGAGGAATCCTTCGCACTCCAAATGGGCTTGTCTTCTTAACCCTCTTTTACTTTTTCACCTTTTTCACTTCATTGCATTTACACTCTCCATCTAGTCCATAACATTTCCCTCTCTCACTCTTCTTTCCACTTTCAACATATCACTTCACTTTTCACACACGAGCACCCTATCTGCATGCATGCATCTTAGGATGACTTAGCACCTTTTACCCCCAGAGGTTTCAAACAAAAATCGGGAGGTGGGTGGCCATAACATATGGTCACCTTCCCTCCCAAACACCCATCCGGTGCGTCTCTCTCCAATTCTAGTTAATTTTTATATTTTTATGGATAGATTTTGCATGTCATAGTTCTAATCGGGTCATTTCCTCTCTTGTCTTGTCTTTTCTTTTCAGGGGCTCTTACCAGATTCTGTGCGCGGACTACAGAACTCTCCTCCTCTGGCTGGCCGAAGGAAGAGAAGGGGAAACCACCATCTCCCGCTCCCTCAGAACGCGATCACTCTTGCATTCCTGCGGAGCATAGGGACCGTAAGGTAATGCTCATGGCGATTACACCTTAATTTCTAACCCCCTAAAAATCGCCACATTGCTAAGACGAACGGAGAAGCCCTCGCCCGAAGCCCGCAACAGCGGCGGGGGACGTTCCGGACGCCTACAGCCCTCGCATAGGGTCAAGGGGCCGAAAACAAATACTACTAACTGTTTCCCCTTCATTTTTGTGCATATAGGAAAAAGATTCTATGTCCAAGAGGCGGACACCTTTTGCTGTCGAGTCGAAGCCAAAAGCAGCCGGATTGGCATTCTACTTTGAGAATGGCCATATCTTCCGTGCTGGCTTCGACTCGACAGGGACCTTTGTCCCTCGTTTCCTTGCAGCTTGTCATTAAGATATTGTGGATCATTGATTATTTACATTTACTGATGTGCGTTCTTGCAGCTGCAGGGAATCTGAAGCAAGTAGGATTGAAGACAGAGGAGGCTAATAACTTTGGGCGTATAGACTCTGAGTTCCTCTTTAAACAAAACAATGAGGAGTCTATATTCTCCAAGTTATTTGATTGGCCAATTAATCCTTCCTGTTTGCATTAGGAATTTGTTTTCTAATTTTTAAACCATCATGCATTGCATAAGCATCATCCACCACTCTCGCCCTGGGGGCAATGACCATAATTTACCACTATGCTTAACCCATTGTTGATCTGTGAGTCTGGCGATCGTTCGTCCGTTAGCCCTTTGAATTGCAAGACCTTATCCTTTTTTCCAATACGTGTGCTTGAGATGCTCTCACTTGGCGATCACATGATGCACCAGGCCATCGCGCGCCCGTTGTGTCGAGACCATTTCAAGTCATACTCCTCTATCTTTCATGCTCGAGATCCCCTTGGGCCAGATCGCTGCATTCTGGTGCGCCAAGGCCTTGCGGTTCCAGCACCCGAGGGTCCCACGGATTGTGATTCTCCAGTTTGAAATGTGTTCCTTTTCTTAACCACTCTTGCAACTCAAATAGCTAGCTTTCATGCATTTGCCGCACTCTCATACCATCTTTGGATATAGCTCATCCCTTCTCTGGGCTGTCCAAAATCAGGTTCGATTTTCGGAACACCTATTTATCATTCCGTTCCACTCCACTGCAAAACAGGTGTCCCGGAGGGGCATTTGTAGACACCGATTTTGGACCACCCTTTTGGTCATAAACCCTATCCATCATTAGCCCATCATCACCAAATCCCTCATCTTAGTCATCTCAGCCCACTAATAACTAGGCCCATTAACCAAATCCCGATTCTAGCCACCTTTTCGTGGAAGGTCAGCCGGTCCGCCTTCCACCACCATTCGAAGGCCAGCCAGCCCGCCTTCCACCACCCTTCGAAGGCCAGCCGGTCTGCCTTTCACCACCCTTCGAAAGCCAGCCAGTCCGCCTTCCACCACCCTTCGAAGGCCAGCCAGTCCGCCTTCCACCACCCTTCGAAGGCCACCCCTCGCCTTCCACTACCCTTCGAAGGCCACCCCTTGCCTTCCACCACCCTTCGAAGGCCACCCCTTACCTTCCACCCCCTTCGAAGGCCAACCGGGCCGCCTTCCACCACTCCGTGGAAGGCCAGCTACCTGGCCTTCCACGAGATTAGAAGGTATGTTGGCTGGCCGTCCACTCCCCCAACTACCACCTTGACCTCGTCTTCCCCACGATCTCCTCTACTCGCCGCCCTCGTCCCCACTACTCCGATCACTCCCCACTCCGGCGACTGCTGCGCGCACCACCTCCGACACTTGACCACTTCCTATTGGCTGTAGGTTGATTTACGGGGATTTAGACCCATATTTTCTCCTATTTTTTCCTTCATCTATTTAAACTCCCCATGTTCCCTCGAGCAAGGGGGTTGGAGGGGATTTTTTGGTTGGAAGGATTCAAAGGAAGTTGGCAAGAGAGGAGTCGAGCGGACAAAGAGTCAGAGAGCTTCAGGAAGGGCTTCAAGAGGAATCCTTCGCACTCCAAATGGACTTGTCTTCTTAACCCTCTTTTACTTTTTCACCTTTTTCACTTCATTGCATTTACACTCTCCATCTAGTCCGTAACATTTCCCTCTCTCACTCTTCTTTCCACTTTCAACATATCACTTCACTTTTCACACACGAGCACCCTATCTGCATGCATGCATCTTAGGATGACTTAGCACCTTTTACCCCCAGAGGTTTCAAACAAAAATCGGGAGGTAGGTGGCCATAACATATGGTCACCTTCCCTCCCAAACACCCATCCGGTGCGTCTCTCTCCAATTCTAGTTAATTTTTATATTTTTATAGATAGATTCTACATGTCATAGTTCTAATCGGGTCATTTCCTCTCTTGTCTTGTCTTTTCTTTTCAGGGGCTCTTACCAGATTCTGCACGCGGACTACCGAGCTCTCCTCCTCTGGCCGGCCGGAGGAAGAGAAGGGGAAACCACCATCTCCCGCTCCCTCAGAACGCGATCACTCTTGCAATCCTGCGGAGCATAGGGACCGTAAGGTAATGCTCATGGCGATCACACCTTAATTTCTAACCCCCTAAAAATCGCCACAGTGCTAAGACGAACGGAGAAGCCCTCGCCCGAAGCCCGCAGTAGCGGCGGGGGACGTTCCGGGCGCCTACAAACCTATGCATCTTTTGAACTATTGTTGAGTCTAACTCAACCCTTTCATTTTCTCGATTTCCTTTTACTTGTCTAAGTCTGCACACTATTGCAGAACTGAGAATCATTTCCAATATCTCATATTGGAGATGCTAATTCTCCAATAGACATGAAAAAGTTAATAATAAGAGTGCCCGAAACTTCTTACAAGTTTCATATTCCTTTTGCCCTTTCCAATTTCCTTATTGGTTGTAGTGGGAAAACTGCTCATTCTCTCTTTCAGCTGACTTACCTTTATCCATCTCAGGTGTGGGTTTGACTGTTTAAGATCCTATCCTTAACCTTTCTAAAAAACATACCATGAATATCTCTTCTTCTTAGTTTATCCAAGTAAGAGATTTCATGACATCTGACTAGAATAGTGGTTATCACTGAGTCTTGAAGACATTCTTCAGAGTCCTCTAGCTAATATGAATATCAAAAGTATTGGCATCTAGGATGCCAAGTCTCGGATTAATTGACGACATATAACATGTGATAGAAGAAATAAAGTGATTTAGGTCGATGGTTCTAATAATTCAATTATGGTCTTTTATCTTGAATTATTTCCTACTATTTTTCGACAGACTGTATAACCCTCAAGATATACAGATTGGAAGACTCCGATGGTCTCTTAGCAGGGATCAGAATCTCAATGACTTGTAATACAGCCTTGTGGATAGCACAACAAACTGTAATATAATAAAAAAGCACCCATCTCATAGGACTTGTAACTGTTTGTAACATCTGATCATAGCTTTGCTCCCCAGAGATTTAATGGCCTTGTGGATAGCACAACAAACCATTAATTCTGGTCTAAGTATTACCATCGTTACGAGACGGACATAGATTTGCATGCAACCCTTGTGGTGTTAGTCTTAGGTGACCTACAAGCCAATCTGACTATATAAATCTCGTTCATTTATTAATAAAATGGCATTATATTCATTATGTATAATTCGTTTTATTATCGTCTCATAATGAAGTCCGTGAATATGTGCGATAGTGATCAGATTATGATGAGATCATATTGGTGAGACTGATCACTTAAATACACATATTCTTAATAGTTCATAGTCGGAAGATATCTGAGAAGGACATCGGATATCCGGTTAGACTAGTATAAATTACTCCTGCTCATATGATGAGGGTGACTGATCTCATAGTCACTTGTATGAAGACACTAAGGCGAATATGTAGGTACTCATTAGAGAATGAGTTCACTGAACAAATCTGACTGAATCGCTGGATGGTATAGTACCTCACTGTCAACCAGCTTGATTGTATTGTCTCAGTTGCGTAGATGGTCCTCGGACCTGAGACACTAAGGACACCTTGTCGGTAGACTTCTGTGCTTTGACCTTGCGCGACTAGCAGTGTCACATCGACGGAACCAATCGGTCGCGGATTCGAATCTGCCGGCGGTAATGTTCGATTACCGTATTTTCGGTTTTGTTTATTCGAATCAGGAAAACGGATCACCGTATTTTATTTTAATTTTCACTGCATGAGCGATCTGGAGAAACGCGAGAACCCAACAGTGATATCAGAGTCAGGTTCTACTGTTTTTCGTCCCGTTTCGAACTCAGAAATTGATTTTTCTTTGATTTATTCCATGCTGTAATTCAATAATTTTGCAGGAACTGTGTTCCTACGATGAACACAAATAATTGGATTGTTTTTATTTCTACGAAATTCAGATTTTTATTTGGGGGTTTTTGTGTTCTTCGTTGGACGAAGAACTGGGTTTACGATGGCTTCGTTCTTGCCTTCCCAAGTGTTTGGGATTGGGCCGGCACCCAGATTCTCCTTACGGGGTAGCCAGTCACCACCGAGCAGCAAGGCCGTTGTCGGAGAACTCGATGAAGCTGGCTGGATTGGAGGAGAACTCCCTTCTTCTTCCTCTTTTCATTTTTTAGCAAAAACCTGAAAATTAGATTTTGGGAGAAAGTGGGGGCTCGGCCGGCAACTTCTTTAGCCACCACCGGCGGCCCTGCCAGCGCCGGGGGCATCGCTGGTCGGGGCCGTGCGACACCGAGGGCCGACCGGCAGCGGCGCTGGAAGTCCCCACCGCCACTACCAAAACCTGCAACTGCTGTTGTTGTTCGGGGTTGGGGGAGTGGCCGAACTGGCCTGTTAGACTGGGCCCCGAGTCGGTACGGGCCGGGCTGGGGCTGGGCCGGGCCGGGCTCAAGCCTGGTCTGAGCCCTGGCTGAGCCAGGAGGGCCCTGGCTCGGACCTAGGCCGAGCCCTCGCTCAGCCACCTTACTGAGCTATCTTTCCTACCTCCTTTTTCCATTTCCCTTTTAAACCCCATTTTCCCATTTAATTAAAATTGGATTTTAACTTTAAAATTCAAAAATGTTTTGAAATTTAAATTTATCATTCAATTTTTATTTAACGTTGGCATTAATGATTTTGAATCATGTTAATTAACAATTAGTTATTTATTAGGGTTAATTATTAGATTAAATATTAAATTGATAATTAAGAGTTATATTTGTGATTAATAATTATTATTCTGAATGTTAGATTATTAATTATTACTTAATCTAATTATTAAATAATTAGAGTTAGTTATTAATTTAAGTGTTAAATTAATAATTAATTTAAGTGACTAGTTTAAGTGTTAAATTAGTAATCATTAATTAATTAGTGTTAATTATTATTTTAAGAGTTAAATTAATGATTAACATTAATTAACTAATCTAAAAGTTAGATTAGTATTTTTTAGTTAATTAGAGTTAATTGTTAATTTAAGTGTTAAGTTAATGATTAATTTTAGATTAACTATTTTAAGATTAGAATTATAATTTATTAATTTATTTGTGTTAATTATTGGTTTAAGAGTTAAATTAATAATTAGTATTAATTGACTAATCTAAATGTTAGGTTAGTAGTTAATAATTGATTAGAGTTTATTAATAATTTAAGTGTTAAATTAGTAATTAATTTTAATGGACTAATCTAAAGAGTTAGATTGGTGATTAATTATTAATAGTCTAATTGTTAGATTATTAATATGTTTTAATCTAAATGTTAGATTGTTTTAATTTTAGAAATATTCTAATATGCATGGAATAATATGGAATTAGTAATTTGAAGTATGTGTACATGTGATGTGTGTTTAAATGCTTTTAAATTTGATTTAATTGTATGCTAAGATAATTAAAAGAGTTTTCAAAATTCAAAAGCCAATTTTGATTGGAACCCAGCTTTTTGAAAGCCAAAATGATTTATTTTGAAAACTCTTTTGTTTTAGTCATATGATGCCCTTATCATGTGTGGAATGTTTAAAACACACTGTGGTCATGGATATGTATTTTTAATATTATTCATGTGATGAATGATGTATGTGAATCGTAGATGTGTGATTGGAATGTTTATTAAATTGTTAATAAATAGAAGTCTGCGCACCTCTCTCTCTCACACACTCCGATGTAATTCTACCTCCCTCTCTCTTGTACTCACCATAAGGCCTTCTTCTGTTTACATGTAAATTTAGATTAAAAAGTAATTTGATCGAGGCAACGGAGGAAGGAGCGATGACGATCCACAGGAAGGCGATGTGATGGAGATCCTTTGTCTATATGTTTGCAGGGTAGTCTAATGTAAATGTTATGTTAGATTGTGTGTGCGTTTGACTATTGACTCCAGTCAAACCCACTGTGCTATCCATGACCACACTAGACATGTATGAGATGCATTATTTTTATTTTTGATTATGAATCAAAGTAGGTATGGTATTTATTAAATATATATGATATATTTATATATTATCATCTAGGAGAGACCAAGATAAAAGTTATCTAAATATCCTCATCTAAATTCTAAGCCGCAACGTGAGTAGTTAAGAACTTACCGTGTAGTTCACCATCGTTATAGTCACATGATTCAAATTACTTTAGGCAGGTTTGTGGTGCTACCACAAGGCCTGTTTAATTGTGAGGAGAGGCTGTGGCTATGGCATTAGATGCCTATATGATCAGGGTAGAGGAACCATGTAGCTTTGTTGTGCTATCCACAAGGGTTGCATGCAAATCTATGCTTGTCGCGTAACGATGGTTAGCTTAGACCAGAATTAGTGGCTTGTAGTGCTATTCATAAGGCCATTAAATCTCTGGGGACCAAAGATATGATCGGATATTGTAAGGAGTTGCAAGTCACATGAGGTGGGTGCTCTTTGATTGTTTTACAGCTTTCTTGTGCTATCCACAAGGTTGTACTACAAGTCATTGAGATTCTGATCCTCACTAGGAGACTGTCGGCGTCTCCCGTTCTGTATAGCTGAGGGTTATACAGTCCGTCGAAAATTAGTGGGAGTTAAAACTTGAACAAAAGACCATGTCTTGTTTTAAAATTTAATAATTGAATATCTACTAAATAGATTACTTATCTCCTGTAGGGAAATATGTTGTCGAATAACCCACTCCGTGGCATACTTGATGCCAAACTTTTGACTAGCCTGAACTATTCGGATTGGCTCAGAAACCTGAAGAATGTCTTTAGATCTGAGTACATTACCTACGTCCTTAGAGCTGATCCTCCTGCTGAACCGGCACTGGATGTCCCTGAGGCAAAGATGATCGCGTACGATAAAAGATCGAAGGTCAAAGGCAAAGGAGTAGTAAAGGGTGACTGCTTTTACTGTAAGCAGAATGGTCGCTGGAAGAGGAACTGTAAAGAGTTCCTCAACGATAAAGCTCAGGGAAAAGTGAAGCTATCAAAAGTTTCATATATTTATATGATAGATATCAACTTGTTAGTTAGAGATTCTACATCTTGGGTATTAGATAACGGATGTATTTCTCATATCTACCATAATGTGCAGATGTTGACAAATAAGCATAAGCTGAGAAAAGGCGAAGTGGAACTGAGGCTAGGAAATGGCGCAAAAGTTGCAGTAGTTGTTGTAGGGACAACAAACCTTAGGCTTTCATCGGGAAACGTCTTATCAGTGGAAGATTGCTTTTATGTTCATAGCATAATAAAGAACATCATATTAGTATCTTGTTTGGACAAGATAGGATATAGATTGTCTATTAAGAATAGAAGTTATTCGATTTATTATGGTAATAAATCAATAGCTTCGGCATCTTTAGTCAACAGTCTATATCTCTTAGATATTTCTGATTACAATCTTCATATTAATAATGCTCTTAAGAAGAGTAAGAATTGTGTGAACCAAGTCTACATGTGGCATTGTAGACTTAGACATATTGGTGAAAGCAGGTTGCAAAAGTTGCACAAACATGGATATTTGAATGCATTTGATTATGAATCGTTTGCGACATGTGAGTCCTGCCTTATGGAAAAAATGGCAAAATCTCCATTTACTGGACATGGAGAACGTGCCAAGGACATTATGGGATTAATACATTCAGATGTATGTGGTCTCATGTCCACCCAAGCCAAAGATGGCTTCTCGTACTTCATCACGTTCACCGACGACTTCTTAAGATTCGGCTATGTGTACTTAATGAAGTACAAGTCGGAAGCATTTGAGAAGTTCAAGGAGTTCAAGAATGAGGTAGAGAAACAGTTAGGAAAGAGTATTAAATCTCTTTGATTAGATCGGGGAGGAGAATACTTGAGTACTAATTTCACACAATTCTTAAAGGATAATGATATCCTTTCTCAACTGACCCCTCCATATACACCACAAATGAATGGTGTATCAGAAAGGAGGAATCACGCCTTGTTGGACATGGTGCAATCCATGATGAACTTTTCGGGATTACCAGTGTCCCTCTGGGGTATGCTCTAGAGTGAGCAACATACCTACTGAACAGAGTACCCAGCAAGTTTGTAGCTTCTACTCCATATGAGATATGGAAAGGCAGGAAACCAGAATTTAAACATGTTAAAGTTTGAGATTTTTCTGCTCATGTAAAGTGGCATGATTCAGACAAGCTGGAATCACGAACTGATAGATGTAGGTTTGTGGGATATCCAAAGAAAACCTTTGGATACTATTTTTATCATCCTGGTGAACGAAATGTGTTTGTCGCAAGGACAGCTGTCTTCCTGGAAGAGGAATATCTTTTCCAAGAGGACAGTGGAAGTAAAATAGTACTGGAAGAGATTTCAGATCCCCAAACAGTTGCAATATCATCGGATGAGATATCAGTTCCTGAATCTGTTCAGGTACACACAAATGAGCCTCGTAGATCTGGTAGATTACTTAGACTACCCGAACGATATGTGAGACATATCACTGAAGGATAGTCTAAGGTAGAATATAATGAGGATGATGATCTCAAAACCTACCAGGAGGCTATAGAAGGCCCAGAAGCCGGGAAATGGCGAGAAGCTGTGAACTCAGAAATCCAGTCCATGTACACCAACCAAGTTTAGAACTTGGAGGACTTGCCCGAGGGTATTATATCCATCGGGTGCAAGTGGATCTTTAAGAGAAAGATCAGTGCTGATGGATGGATCGACACTTATAAGGCAAGATTGGTGGCAAAGAGATATCGTCAAAGGCAAGGAATTGACTATGATGAGACTTTCTCACAAATTGCCATGATAAAGTCAATCAGAGATTTACTCGCCATAGCTGCATACTACGATTACGAGATTTGACAGATGGATGTGAAGACTACCTTCTGTAGGCACCCGGAACGTCCCCCGCCACGGCTGCGGGCTTCGGATCGAGAGGTTCTCCGTTCGTCTTAGCACTGTGGCGATTTTAGGAGGGTTAGAAATTAAGGTGTGATCGCCAGGAGCATTACCTTACGGTCCCTGAGGGGGCAGGAGATGGTGGTTTCCCTTTCTCTTCCTCCAGCCGGCCAGAGGAGGAGAGCTCGGCAGTCTGCACGCGAAAATGCGGTAATGATCCCTGAAAAGAAAAGACAAGACAAAAAATGACCCGATTAGAACTATAATATGTAGAATCTATCCATAAAAATACAAAAAAAATAATTAAAATCGGAGGGAGACGCACCGGATGGGTGGTGGGGAGGGAAGGTGACAATATGTTATGGCCACCTACCTCCCGTTTTTTGTTTAAAACCTCTGGGGGTAGATAAGGATTGCATGCAGATAGGTGCTCGTGTGTGAAAAGTGAGGTGATGTGTTAAAAGTGGAAAGAAGAGAGAGAGAGGGAAATGTTACGGACTAGATGGAGAGTGGAAATGCAATGAAGGAAAAAAAAGGAGAAAAGTAAGAGAGGGTTAGGAAGACAAGCCCATTTGGAGTGACGTTCCTCCTGAAACAGCTCTCTGACTCTTTGTCTGCTCGACTCCTCAAAGCAAACTCACTCGCCGACCTCCTCTGAGCTTTCCCTCCAAAAATAAACTCCTTCTTAACCCCTCTCTCCAACCCCTTTGCTCGAGGGAACATTGGGGGTTTAAATAGGTGAAGGTAAAATAGGGGTCTAAATCCCCGTAAATCATCCTGGAGCCAATGGGAAGTGGTCAAGGGTCGGAGGTGGTGCGCGCGGCAGTCGCCGGAGTGGGGAGTGATCGGAGTAGTGGAGGTGAGGGCGGCGAGTAGAGGAGATCGTGGGGAAGACGAGGTCAAGGTGGTAGTTAGGGGAGTGGACGGCCCGCCAACATGCCTTCCAATCCTGTGGAAGGCCAGGTAGCTGGCCTTCCACGAAGTGGTGGAAGGCGGCCCGGTTGGACTTCGAAGGGGGTGGAAGGCAAGGGGTGGCCTTCGAAGGGCGGTGGAAGGCAAGGGGTGGCCTTCGAAGGGCGGTGGAAGGCGGGCTGGCTGGCCTTCGAAGGGTGGTGGTAGGCGGACTGGCTGGCCTTCGAAAGATGGTGGAAGGCGGGCTGGCTGGCTGGCCTTCGAAGGATGGTGGAAGGCGGACTGGCTGGCCTTCGAAGGATGGTGGAAGGCGGGCTGGCTGGCCTTCTACGAAAAGGTAGCTAGAGTCGGGATTTGGTTAATGGTCCTAGTTATTAGTGGGCTAAGATGGCTAAGATGAGGGATTTGGTGACGATGGACTAATGATGGATGGGGTTCATGACTAAAAGGGTGGTCCAAAATCGGTGTCTGCACCTTCCTCAACGGTAACCTTGAGGAAGAGGTGTATATGACACAACCCGAAGGTTTTACATCCAAGGAATCTCCAGATAAAGTGTGTAAGTTTCAAAAGTCCATTTATGGACTGAAGCAAGCTTCTCGGAACTGGAACATAAGATTTGACGAAGCTGTCAAATCTTATGACTTCATTAAGAATGAAGATGAGCTTTGTGTATACAAGAAGACCAGTGGGAGCGCAGTCACCTTCTTAGTTCTTTACGTAGACGACATACTACTCATTGGGAATGATGTAGCTATGATGTCATCGGTAAAGATCTGGTTGTCGAAAAATTTACTAATACTATACCTGCTTTGATTCAAAATCAAAAGAAAATAATACATCTCATACATGTCGTTAGTGTGGTCATGGATAGCACAGTAGGTTTGACTGGAGCCAATAGTCAAACGCACACACAATCTAACATAACATTTATATCAGATAATTCTGTAAATGCATAGGCAATAGATTTTCATCTTTCTACCTTCCTGATAGCAGTTGTGGATCGTCCTCACTCCTTCCTCGATTGCCTCGATCAGATTACAATAATTCTAGAATTACATGTAAAATAAAAGAAGGCCTTATGGCGAGTACAAGAAAGAGGGAGGTAGAAGTACATCGGATTATGAGAGAGGGAGAGGTACACAGACCTCTATTTATTAATAATTAGTAAATATACTCATTCAAACATCCACGATCCACACAATCATTCATCACATGAATAATTAAATAAGTGCATATCCACGACCACAGTGTGTTTTAAACAATCCACACATGATAAGCTCATCACATGGCTAAAATAAAAGAGTTTTTCAAAATTAAATAATTTTGGCTTTCATAAAGCTAGGTTCCAATCAAAATTGACTTTTGAATTTTGAAAACTCTTTTAATAACTTAATTATGCAATTAAATCAAATTTAAAAGTATAAAACACATATCACATGTGGACACACTCCAAATTAATAAATTCTAGATTATTCCATGCAAATTAGAATATTTCTAATAAATCAAACAATGTAACATTTAGATTAAACAATATTAATAATCTTACAATTAGACTATTAATAAATAATAACTAATCTAACACTTTAGATTAGTCCATTAAAGTTAATTACTAATTTAACACTTAAATTAATAATCAACTCTAATCAATTATTAACTACTAACCTAACACTTAGATTAGTTAATTAATGCTAATTACTAATTTAACTCTTAAACTAATAATTAACACCAATTAATTAATAACTGCTAATTCTAACTCTTAGAATAGTGGACTAATATTAATTATTAATTTAACTCTTAAACTAATAATTAATAACTCTTAATTAAACCATTTGACTAGTTAATTAAAGTGAATTATTAATTTAATACTTAAATTAACAATTAACTCAAATTAACTAATAACTACTAATTTAACACTTAAATTAGCCAATTAAAATTAATTATTAATTTAACATTTAAAGTAATAACTAATTCTAATTCTTATTATTAACAACACTTTGTTAATATTAATGATTCAAAATCATTAATGCCAAATAAAATTAAAATTGAATAATAATTTAAATACGTTAAAATAGTTTTGAATTTCAAATTAAAATCCTATTTGATTTTAAATGGTCTTTGGGTTTAATTGGAAATAGGGGTTTTATGGGTTAATGGGAATTTTTTTTTTTAAATTTTTTGGCTCAGCCACAAGGGCTGAGCCTTAGAGCTCGGACCAGGCGCCCACAGTGGGCGCCTGGCTCGGACCTGGTCCGACCAAGCCCTAGACCTGGCTCGGCCGGTCCGACCAGCACAGGATGGGTCCCCCCTTTTGGTTCTCCCCTTCCCCTCCCAATCCGAAACCCTAATTCCCAAAACCTACAACAGGTGGTGGAGGGTGGAGCCCGGCAGCGGGGAGCGAGCAGTAGTGGCCGGCGGCCGGCGGTATGGCGCTGTCCGGCCCCACTGTGCCGGTGGGCTCGCCGGAGGTGCCCATTGCAAGCAGCCGAGCCCTTTGTTTCTCCCCTTAAAACTTGGTTTTTCAAAAATCGAATGGAGAAAGAAGAACTAGGGCTCGATTTCGTAGTCCTCCAAGGCTTCTCCGGCGCCAGCTATGATGCCCGGTGGATAGTGGTGACTATCCCCTGAGGATCTGGGGTCTCTGTCCTCCATCGCAACGCTTGGGAAGCCCGAATAAAGCCGCCGTAAACCTGTCATTCTTCATCCCATGAAGAACACCAAACCCCAAAAAATAATTTCAAATTTTACAGAATAATAACCTGATTATTTTGTGTTCATCATATGAACATGGATCTAGCAAAAAAAATTTCGAACATAAGGCATGGAATAAATCAGTGGAAATATTAACTTAGAGACTAAAACGGGATGAGAAACAGTGGAACCTGGCTCTGATACCACTGTTGGGTTCTCTTATTTCTTCGGATCGCAAACGCAGCAGAAATTAAAATTAAAACAATGATCCGTTTCCCGTTTCGAAAATACTAAAATCGGATTATCAAATAATTAGTTCTTACTGTGTGCGGATTCGAATATGCAACTGATCGGTTCCGTCGGTGTGACACCGTAAGCCGTGCAAGCGCCCGACCTCTAGCGGAGTCCACACGATCCTTCTCGCGGTGGATATCCCCACGTTCCTCGTTCTTCGCAACCACGAAGCCTCCGCCGTTCGCCGCAATGATCGCCGCATCGCGCAGACGATTTCTCGTCGAATGGGAGTAGGAGAAGTGGTGGAGCAGATTCGGGGATCCCGACTCGTCTGGGGCGCTAGAGAGAGAGAGGAAGAGAGGATGGGTGGCTTGGATTAGCAGCCACGTGGCCTTAACCTGTCTAAGGTAATTTAAGTCATATGACTATAACGATAGAGGACCACGTAGTAAGTTGTCAACTACTTACGTTACGGCTGAGACTTTAGCGAGGGTTTTAGATAACTTTTATCTTGGTCTCTACTTAGGTGATAGTTTATAAATATATCGCATATATATTTAACTATACCTAGATAATAGTAATTGATTCATAATCAAAAGAAAAACATGCATCAACCATACATGTTCATTATGTGGTCATGGACAGCACGATGATTAACTGGAGCCATACAATTAATCACCACAACTATATAACAATTATATAATTAAAACATGCAAACAGACAGGCACTGGTGATCTCATCTCCGGTTGCCTTCCTGGTTGCACTTGTGGATCATCCTCGTCTCTCCTCGGCCAACGCGATCAATTACAAATAATATTAATTTTTGAAACAATTTCAAATACAAATAAATTGTAAGAGAAAGCCTTATGACCGAGTACAATAAAGGAGGGAGATAGAATGACATAGGAATGATAGAGAGAGAGGGAGGCTCATATCATTAATTAACAATTAATTAACCTATATATCATACTCCAAGATAATCCAAATTATCACATACCATTACATGATATGAAATTAATTAAGTATATGTCCATGACCACTATATATTTTAACCATCCACACATGATCAATCACATCACATGAAGGATAAAGTTTTTGAAAAATAATAGTTTCTTAAAAGCTAGGTTGGATAATTTGAATTTTGAAAATCTTATTTTCTACTCATGCATTTAAATCTAATTTAAAGCATTAAAACACATCAACATGTGCATACAAAATTAAACTTAAAATTCTAAATATTCCATGCATTATTTAAAACACTTCTA
This sequence comes from Zantedeschia hybrid cultivar, assembly GCA_030544215.1. NCBI lineage: Eukaryota > Viridiplantae > Streptophyta > Magnoliopsida > Alismatales > Araceae > Zantedeschia > Zantedeschia hybrid cultivar. Next base: position 56,834,566 of record JARZZO010000010.1, read on the forward strand.
AATTAATTAATCTAACACTTAGATTAATTTTGAATCACATTAACTACAATTGTTAATGTGAAACAATCTAACATTTAAATAGAATTAAAAATTCCTTAATAACTCTTAAAAGAATTTATAATTTCAAATTTTAATTACTTAACAATTCTTTGTTAAGAACCCCTTTATTAAATAATATTTCTTAATAACAATTACTAAGAAACATTGATTAGGACATTTCTAAAAAGATTAGACTAACAATTAGACAATTGAATCTCTTAAAAGGTCCCTTTTAAGTAAATTAGATCTACAAAATTTTTAATTAAGAGATCCTTGAGAAAATTAATGAATTATCTTAATAACTATTATTAAGACTTAATTAATCCTTAAAAACTTTTATTAAGGTTTATTCTCAAGAAATAATTAACTTCAAATAGTTAATTAATCACTTAATGACATTTTATTAAGTGTCCCTTTATTAAAATTAATTTCATAACAACAATTGTTAAGAAATTAAATATATCTTGTTACTTAATTAAATAATTAACAACATTTGTCAATAAATTTTAAGGTCACAATTTAACAATTAAATTAACAACACTTGTTAATAAAATTTAAGATTACATCTTAACTATAACCCCTTTAAATCACTTAATTAAAAATGATGTAACAACTCGTGTTAATTGAAATTTAAGATCACATCTTAAATAAAAACCCTTATAAGATCATATCCTAAAAACAACCCTCTAATTACTTTATCAAAAGTAATTTACAATTAAGATCATATCTTAATTATAATCTCCTTTTTAACTCAAAATATTAAATTTAATGTTTAAAACATATTTTAAACAAAATTCAATTTCAATTTTAAGTTAAAAGGGGTGTTATTTGTTTTAATAAAGGGTTTATTGGGGTTAATGTTTTAACAAGGGACTTAATGGGTTGGGGTTCAAAGGGAGATAAAGGGGATGGGTTTAAATGGAGCGTTAATAGGCTTGGGCCGGGGGGTGGGTGGGTGGGTTTGGACCAAGCAGGGTGCCTGGGTCCAATCGCTCGGGCGGGCTAGGTCCAATCGCTCGGGTGGGCTGGGTCCAAGCGCCTGGGCGGGCCGGTCCAAGCGCTCGAGCCTGGTTCCTGTGTGCCTGTGCGCGCGGCTAGGGTTTCTCCCTAGTCGCTGCCAGGCAGCACCGCCATCTGCAGCGTCTCCTCCGACGCCGGCGGCAGGAGCCAGGCAGCCCACTCCCCCACCCGGCGCCGGAGATGGGTCTGGTGACCCCTATGGCGAGGCCACCGTTGCCGGGGCCGCCCCACACACCGGCAGTGACCCCCCCACCAAATACATGCAAGAGGTTGCAGCGGCGACCAACAACCACAGGGAGGGCCCCCTCCCCCCTTTCGCACGCTGATACCTGTGAAACTAGTCGGCGTAGCCGGTGCCTCCAGTGTGCCCGGCACCACCAATGGAGCTGGAAGACGGGCCAAAACCTCTCTTTCCTTTAATTTTTTGTCAAACTATTTTGGAAGAAAAAAGAGAGAAAAGAGATGGCTCCGTCGGCCACCGACGACAAAAGTTGTTCTCTGGGCACCAACAGTGACAGCTGGTCACACCAGCAAGCTCCATAATGGTGATCGATCACCATCAAAGCCTGATTGAAGCGCTCGAAGTCTGGTTCTTCATCCACATGAAGAACACCTCGAGAAAAATAAAAAAGAATTCAGATTTCTCCACAGCAAATTAAATCTTACGTTATACGCTCATCCAATGAGTAATATCCGTGAGAGAAAATTAAATTTATACATGGAATCTATTTTAGAACATTAATTTCGTCATTCCGAAGTGGATCAGAGCGGAACCTGGCTCTGATACCACTGTTGGGATCCGGGCGGGGCGCGACGAACACAACGGAAGTAATAAAATAATTCCCGCCCGATGCCCGCATATCTGTTTTGGAACGGAAAACTAAAACCAAAACGAAAAACCAGATTGTGATCTCATCACCTTGCGTGGATTCGAATCCACGACCATTTCGGTTCCATCGAGGCGATGCCGTTAGCCGCATAAGCGTCAGGTCTCCAGCAGTATCCACACGATCCTCCGCGGTGGTTCGTTCTCGATCCCTCGTCCAGATCAGCGCGTTCGCTGAAGATCCGTCGCCGCAACGTTGTCCGAAAACCCATGGACGGGAATTCCCGACTTTCGAGAATCGCGCGTGGCGGAGACGGAACAACACTCGATGCTCCGAGAAGGGCGCCCAGAGGAAGAGGAGGGAGAGGGGGACGACCAACCTTGAGAACTCTTGGAGCTTGGCCTAGGGTTTCTCAACAGCGTGTATATATATTAGGTCGGCGCAACTTTTCATAAAAGTCCCCAAGTTAATATAAATCCCACTTAAGTACTACCGACTGATAATCATTTTGCGTGTGACCCTCTAGGCCCATTAACCAGTCCGATTTTCAGCCCGCTAAGTCCAATAACATTTTATCGACTTACTATAATTAATTAATATATGATATTTAATTAATTACTTAATCGAATTAACATCTCATGTAAATTCGATCGGACTTCCGATCAAGTTGGGTGCCAAGCAACACCGCATGATCCCGGAAGGTAATGGGGTTCAGCAACCCACTCATGGAACCTATCCGTCCACAGTTACCACGTGACTATAATCCTTCGTTCACACAATGCTCTCGAGTTAGCCTAGAGTATGGTCAACTGTCAAACTCTAGATGCTCAACTCACTTGAATCAGATTATGCTGTACAATATCAGAAAATACCTTTTCTGATATTGTGTCTGCTCTGGCCAGAGACTCTTGCGGATCTATTCTAGAGCATTCTCCCAGTTACCTGAGAGCGAACGATCCTCTATTGAACACACAATCACCTTCGAAGGTCTTTCGCTGGACCTAATCCTTGACTATTAGAAATCCCGTAGATAGGGATTCGTAAGCCAAGGTCAAAGCCCAGAAGTCCACCGACAAGGTATCTTTGGTGTCTCAAGTTTAAGGATCAACCACGCCACTGTGATGATGAATCAAACCGGTTGACAGTCAGGTAAATTACCATTCGGCGATTCATGTCGAATAAGTTCAGTGAACTCATTCCCAAATGAGCACCTACAGGTTCACCATTGTGTCTCCACACAAGTAGCTAACGAGATTAGTCACCCTCATCATATGAGCTAGAATAACTTGTACTAGTCTTACCAGATGTTTGATGTCCTTCTCAAACATCCTATGACTAGGAACAATTAAGAATATGTGTTTATAAGTCATCAGTCTCATTATTATGATCTCTTCATAATCCGATGACTATTGCACACATTCAAGGACTTCATTATGCGTAATTATAAATACGTCAATCTACATAATGAAATAAATGCCATTTATTAGTGAACCGATTGAAATAGGTGCCTTATGATTGGCTTAGAGGACACCTATATCCATCAACATCATACCCTGAGTTGACTTGAGAGCATTGTACGAATGAATGACGTAGTAACTGTCGGCAGAAAGGTTCCAACAGTGGGTTGCTTAACCCCAATACCTTCCAGGTTCACACGGTGTTGCTTGACACCCAACGTGATCGGAGGCCCAATCGAATTTAATGTGCAACATTAATTGAGTTAATTAATTAATTAATATAAGTTATTAATTAATTAATTAAGTCTGTGAGGAGTCACTGGGCTTAATGAGCCATTAACCGGACTGGTAAATGATTCTCAAGGCGATGGATTAATAAGTGAGTTTTATATAAACTGGGGGTTTTTATGAAAAACTACGCGGTTAATATAAAATGGAGCGAACGGGCTGAGCATGCCAAGCTGCTGTTCAACCCTAGCCGCCCCCTCCTCTCTCCCTCTTTCTCTCTGGCGCCCCAGGCCGACCCTCCGCTATGGGCCTACTCCACCGTCTTCTCCGACCCCCGTTCGACGGGAATTCGACCGCGCGTTGCGGCAGTTGTTGCTGCGAACGGCGAATCGCTCGTGGGTTGCGAGGAACGAGGAACGTGAGGAAATCCATCGTGAGGAGGATCGTGTGGACTTCACTAGAGGCTGGGCATTTGCCTGGCTAGCGGTGTCACACCGACGGAACCATTCGGACACGGATTCGAATCCGCGCGCAGTTTTGTTCGATTACCCGTTCGAATATCTAATTTTAGTTTTACGAAACGGACATGGATCGCATCAATTAAAATTATTGATTTCCGCTGCATTTGTGATCCCGAGAAACACCAGAACCCAACAGTGGTATTAGAGCGAGGTTCCGCTGTTTCTCGTCTGTTTCGGACTTCGAAATTAATTTTTCCATAAATTATTTCATTCATCGTTTTAATTTTTACGCAGGGATGATAGTCATGAGTTGATTGCTGCAATTAGAACGTTCATTTTTGTGTAAAATTTAATTTTTATTTGGAGATTTTTGGAGTTCTTCATGCAATGAAGAACGGGGCTCTTTCCGACGTCGTTTGGGACATTTTGATGTCCGGGAAGGATGATAGGATAGCCTAGATGGTCCTAGGACTATGGCCGATCATCGAGGGCATCAAAGCCGGCACCAGAGAGGCCATGAGGGGCTGCAAAAGGGAGCTCTTGTTCTATGATTTTTAGTTTTTTGAAAACCATAAAAACAAGGGAAAAAGAGGCTTGGCCAGCAGTAATAGGCACCGCCGGCAGCCCTACCGGCGCCGGGGGCGTCGCTGGCGCTAGGCCAACGCCAGTTGGACCGGGCCTGCCTCGGCTAGATCGGGCCCAAGCCAGCCTTGGGGGCTGAGCCACGGCTCGAGCCAGGGGGCTGAACCCATTAAGCCCCTTTTTCCCATTTAAACCCCTTTCCTATTAAAACACCTATTTTCTGATTTAAAACCCTAAACCCCTAGCCCGTTTAAAATAAATAGGTAAAATTGGATTTCAATTTAAAATTCAAAAATGTTTTGAAATTAAAATTATTATTCAATTTTTATTTAATTGGGCTTTTAGTGATTTTGAATCATTTTAGTTAACAATTAGTTGTTAACTAATTAGAGTTAATTATTAGTTTAAGTGTTAAATTAATAATTAACCATAATTTGACTAATTTAAGAGTTAAATTAGTGGTTAATAATTAATAGCCTAAATGTTAGATTATTAATTACTAATTCATCTAATTGTTAATTAATTAGTTAGTTATTAATTTAAGTGTTTAATTAATAATTAATTTTAGTTGACTAATTTAAGTGTTAAATTAGCAATTATTAGTTAATTGGAGTTGATTGTTAATTTAAGTGTTAAATTAATAATTAATTTTAATTAACTAATCTAAAGGTTAAATTAGAACTTATTAATTAACTAGTGTTAGTTATTAATTTAAGTGTTAAATTAGTAATTAACATTAATTAACTAATCTAAGAGTTGGTTTAGTAGTTAATAATTAATTAGAGTTGATTATTAATTTAAGTGTTAAATTAGTAATTGACTTTAGTTGACTAATCTAAGGGTTAGATTAGTCTTTAATTATTAATAGTTTAATTGTTAGATTATTAATATTGTTTAATATAAATGTTACATTGTTAGAAATGTTCTAATGCATGGAATATTCTGGAATTATTAATTTGCAGTGTGTGCACATGTGATGTGTGTTTCATATGCTTTTAAATTTGATTTAATTGCATGTTAAAATAATAAATTGAGTTTTTGAAATTCAAATGTCAATTTTGATTGGAACCTAGTTTTTTGAAAGTAAAAAATTATTTATTTTGAAAACTCTTTTGTTTTAGTCATGCAATGCGCTTATCATGTGTGGAATGTTTAAAACACACCGTGGTCATAGATTTGCACTTTTAAATTATTCATACGATGAATGACTTATGTGGATCGTGGATGAATGATGATTATTTATTAAATTATTAATAAATAGAGGTCTGCATACCTCTCTCTCTCTCTCACACTCCAATGTAATTCTACCTCCCTCTCTCTTGTACTCACCATGAGGCCTTCTTCAATTTACATGTAATTCTAGAATTTAATGTAATCTGATTGAGACAACTGAAGAAGGAGCAAGGATGATCCATAGCTGCAACCAGGAAGGCGATATGATGAAGATCTCTTGCCTATGTATTTGCAGATTTATGTGATATAAATATTATGTTAGATTGTGTGTACGTTTGACTGTTGGCTCCAGTCAAACCCACTGTGCTATCTATGACCACACTTGACATGTATGAGAAGCATTGTTTTAATTTTGATTATAAATCAAAACAGGTATAGTATTTGTTAAATATATACGATATATTTATATACTATCACCTAGGAGAGACAAAGAGAAGAGTTATCTAAAAATCATCGTCTAAATTCTAAGCCGTAACGTGAGTAGTTAAGAACTTACCGCGTGGTCCACCATCGTTATAGTCATAGGATTCGAATTACTTTAGGCAAGTTTGTTGTGCTATCCACAAGGCATGTTTAATTGTAAGGAGAGACTATGGCTATGACATTAATGTCTATTGATCGGGGTAGATGAACCATATAGTTTTGTTGTGCTATCTACAAGGGCTGCATGTAAATCTATACTCGTCTTGTAACGAATGTCAGTTTATACCAGAATTAGTGACTTGTTGTGCTATCCACAAGGCCATTAAATCTCTGGGGACCGAAGATATGATCGGATATTGCAAAGAGTTGAAAGTCCCATGAGATGGGTGCTCTTTGATTGTATTACACTTTGTTGTGCTATCCACAAGGCTATACTGCAAGTCATTGAGATTTTGATTCCCACTAAAAGACTGTCGGCGTCTCTCGTTCTATATAGATGAGAGTTATACAGTCCGTCGAAAATTAGTAGGAGTTAAAACTTGATTAAAAGACTATATCTTATTTTAAAATTTAATAATTAAACATCTGCTAAATAGATTTTACTTATCTCCTGTAAAGAAATAATATCGTCGAATGACCCACTCCGTGGCATACATAATGCCAATATTTTGACATGCCCAAACTACTAGAATTGACTCATAAATATGAAGAATGTCTTCAAATCTGAGCACATTGCCTACGTCATTGGAGATGATCCTCCTGCTGAACTGGCATTAGATGCCTCTGAGGCAGAGATGATTGCATATGATAAAAGGGAGGAGGAAGAGGTTAGAAGCTATTGGATTTCTTAATCCCAATGAGATGCATACTAACCTCACACTTGCCTTACTCCCAACATCAAATGCACCGCTCATTGTTGACTACAACATGAACAAGACACATACCTCATTGGTTGAGCTGCAAGCTGCAGTTGCCTTTAAAAAGTGCAATAGCAAGAAGCTGAACAAGCCAATGTCTGTGTTTGAGAAGGACAATGGAAATGGAGTAGTGAAGGATGACTGCTTCCACTGCAAATAGAAGGATCATTAGAAAATAACTACAAGGAGTTCCTCAACGATAAAGTTCATGAAAAAATGAAGCTATCGGAAGCTTCATATATCTATATGATAGATATCAACTTGTCAGTTAGAGATTCTACATCTTGGGTATTAGATACTATATGTGCTTTTCATATCTACCATGATGTGCAGATGCTGACAAATAAGCGTAAGCTGAGTAAAGGCGAGGTGGAACTGAGGCTAGAAAACGGCGTAAAAGTTGCGGCAGTTGCTGTAGGGACATCAAACCTCAGGCTTCTATCAAGAAACGTCTTATCATTAGAAGATTGTTATTATGTTCCTAGCATAATAAAGAACATCATTGTATATCTTGTTTAGATAAGATAAAATATAAGTTGACTATTGAGAACAAAAGTTGTTCGATTTATTATGGTAATAAATCAATAGCTTCGACACCTTTAGTCAACGGTCTATATCTTTTAGATGTTTCTTATTACAATCTTCACATTGATAATACTATTAAGAAGAGTAAGAATTGTGTGAACCAAACCTACATATGGCATTGTAGACTTGGATACATTGGTGAAAGCAGACTGCAAAAGTTACATAAACATGGTTATTTAACTGCATTCGATTATGAATCATTTGCGATATGTGAGTCCTGCCTTATGGGAAAGATGGCAAAATCTCTATTTATTGGACATGAAGAACATGCCAAGGACCTTTTGGAATTAATACATTCAAATGTATGTGGTCCAATGTCCACCTAAGCCGAAGGTGGCTTCTTGTACTTCATCACGTTTATCGACGACTTCTCAAGATTCTGCTTTGTGTACTTAATGAAGTACAAGTCAGAAGCATTTGAGAAGTTTAAGGAGTTCAAAAATGAGGTCGAGAAGCAGTCAGGAAAGAGTGTTAAAGTTCTTCGATAAGATTGAGGAGGAGAATACTTGAGTACTAATTTCACACAATTCTTAAAGAATAATGGTATCCTATCTCAGCTGACTCCTCCATATACACCGTAGATGAATGGTGTATCTGAAAGGAGTAATCGTAGCTTATTAGACATGGTGCGATCCATGATGAGCTTTTCGGATTTACCAATGTCCCTCTAGGGATATGCTCTAGAGTCAGTAGCATACCTACTGAACAGAGTATCGAGCAAGTCTGTGACCTCTACTCCATATGAGATATGGAAATGCAGAAAATCAGAATTTAAACATGTTAAAGTCTGGGGTTGTCCTGCGCATGTAAAGTGGCATGATCCAGACAAGCTGAAATCACAAACTGATAAATACAGGTTTGTGGGATATCTAAAGGAGACCTTTGGATACTATTTTTACTATCTTAGTAAACAAAAACTACTTGTCGCTAGGAAAATTGTCTTCCTGAAAGAGGAATACCTTCTCCAGGAGGACAGCGGGAGTAAAATAGTACTGTAAGAGGTTCTAGATCCCCAAATGGCTGCAATATTATCAGAGGAGCTATCAGTTCTTGAATATGTTCAGGTACACACAGATGAGCCTCGTAGATCTGGTAGAGTACCTAGACTACCTGAACGATATGTGGGACATATTGTTGAAAGAGAGTCTAAGGTAGAATATAATGAGGATGATGATCCTAAAACCTATCAGGAGGCCATAGAAGGCCCAGAAGCTAGGAAATGACGAGAAACCGTGAACTCTGAAATCCAGTCTATGTACACCAATCAAGTTTGGAACTTGGAGGACTTGTCCGAGGGTATTGTACCCATCGGGTGCAAGTGGATCTTTAAGGGAAAGATCAGTGCTAATCGATGGATTGACACTTATAAGGCAAGGTTGGTGGCAAAGAGATATCGTCAACGACAATGAATTGACTATGACGAAACTTTCTCACCAGTTGTCATGATAAAGTCGATCAGAGTTCTACTTGCCACAGCTGCACACTTCAATTATGAGATCTGATAGATGAATGTGAAGACTATCTTCCTTAACGGTAACCTTAAGGAAGAGGTGTATATGATGTAACCTGAAGGTTTCACATCCAAAGAATTTCTGATAGAGTGTGCAAGCTTCAAAGGTCCATTTATGGACTGAAGCAGGCTTGTCGGAGCTGGAACATAAGATTTGACGAGGCTGTCAAGTCTTATGACTTCATTAAGAATGAAGATGAGCCTTGTGTGTACAAGAAGACCAGTGGGAGTGCAGTCACCTTCTTAGTTCTTTACGTAGATGACATACTATTCATTGGAAATGATCTAGTTATGATGTCATCAGTAAAGATCTGGCTGTGGAAAAACTTCTCCATGAAAGATTTGGGAGAAGCATCCTATGTATTGAGAAGATGGATCTATAGAGATAGATAAAAGAGGATGCTCGAGATAACCCAATCCATATACATAGATACCATTGTCAAAAGGTTTGGCATAGAAAATTTCAAAAGGGGTCTCACTGATGAGACATAGAATTTATCTCTCAAAAGAACAGTCTCCTAAGACTCATAATGAGAGGACATTCATGGATAGAGTACCTTATGACTCTGTCAATTGGATCTATCATGTATGCCATACGATGTACACGGTCTGATGTGGCATATGCTATAAGTATTACGAGCAGATTTCAGACTGATCCAGGCGAAGAGCACTCGAAGGCAGTGAAATGTATCCTTAAGTACTTGAGAAGAACTAAGGATATGTTTCTTATCTATGGAGGAGGTGACTTGAAATTACGAGGCTTCACTGATTCGAGTTTCCAGTCATATCCAGATGATAACAAATCTACATCTGGATTTGTGTTTACTTTAAATGGAGGCACAGTGTGCTGGAAGAGTTCCAAGCAGGAAGCCACTGTAGATTCGATGATTGAAGCTGAGTACATCGCTGCAACTGAAGTGGCCAAGAAAGAAGTGTGGTTGAAGAAATTTATCACCGACCTTGGCGTAGTTTCCAGCATCTCTGATCCTATTCCTCTGTTGTGCGACAATAATAGGGCAATTACGCAAGCAAAAGAGCTGCGGTCTCATTAGAAATCGAAGCATATTCTGAGGCACTTTCATCTTATCAGAGAGATTATTTCTAGAGGAGATGTAGTGGTGGAAAGAGTTCCATATGTCGACAATGTAGAAGATCCACTAACATAGCCATTGGTTCAAAATGTGTTTGAGCGTCACCTAGAGTCTATAGGTTTATTGCATAATGGTGATTGACTTTAGTCCAAGTAGGAGATTGTTAGTCTTAGGTGGCCTACAAGACAATCTAACTATGCAAATCTTGTTCGTTTATTAATATTAATTGCATTATTTCATTATATGTAATTTGTTCTTTTACCATCTCATAATAAAGTCCGTGAATATGTGCTATAATGATCAGATTATGATGAGATCATACTAATGAGACTGATCACTTAAACACACATATTTTTAATAGTTCCTAGTTGGAGGATATCCGAGAAGGATATTGGATATCCGGTTAGACTAGTACATATTACTCCTGCTCATATGATGAGGGTGACTGATCTCATAGTCACTTACATGGAGATACTAAGGCGAATCTGTAGGTGGTCATTAGAGATTGAGTTTACTGAACTGATCTGACTGAATCGCTGGATGGTATAATACCTCACTGTCAACTAGTATGATTCTATTGTCGCAGTTGCGTGGATGGTCCTCGGACTTGAGACACCAAGGACACCTTGTCGGTGGACTTCTGTACTTTAACCTTGGTTTATGGATCTCTATTCACGGGATTCTAAACAGCCAAGGATCGGATGCAGCGAAATACCATCGAATGAAATTGAGTGTCAATAAGGAATCATTCGCTCTCGGTACTTAGAGAGAGAATGCTCTAGGAATGATGTGCGGAAGTCCCTAGCCAGGGCGAACGATAATATCAGAAAAGGAGTTTTTCGATATTATATGGCAGCATCCGATCTAAGTGAGTCGACCGGTTAGGGTTTGACGGTACACCATACCTTGAGTTGACTCAAGAGCATTGTACGAATGAAGGATTATATCCACGTGGTAACTATCGGCGAAAAGTTTCCAAGAGTAGGTTGCTTAACCCCAATACCTTCCGGGTTCATGTGGTGTTGCTTGGCACCCAACGTGATCAGAGGCCCAATCGAATTTAATGTGCGACATTGATTCAGTTGATTAATTAGTTAATATAAGTTATTAATTAATTAATTAAGTCAGTGATGAGTCACTGGGCTGAATGGGCTATTAACCGGACTGATAATTGGGCCTAGAGGGTCACAGGCAAATGATTCTCAAGGCGATGATTAATAAGTGGGTTTTATATAAATATGAATTTTTTTTATGAAAAACCGTGTGGTTAATATAAAATGTAACGAACGGGCTGAGCAGGCCAAGCTGCTGCTCAACCCTAGCCGCCCCTCCTCTCTCCCTCTTTCTCTCTGGCACCCTAGGCCGACCCTCCGCTATGAGCCTACTCCACCGTCTTCTCCGACTCCCATTCTATGGGAATTTGACCGCGTGTTGCGGAGAATGACGAATCGCTCGTGGGCTGTGAGGAACGAGGAACGTGAGAAAATCTATCGCGAGGAGGATCGCGTGAACTTCACTAGAGGCCGGGCATTTGTGCGGTTGGTGGTGTCACACCGATGAAACCATTCGGACGCGGATCTGAATCCGCGCGCAGTAATGTCCAATTACCCGTTCGAATATCTGATTTTAGTTTTACGAAACGGATAGGGATCGCAACAATTCACATTATTGATTTCTACTGCGTTTGTGATCCGGAGAAATACGACAGGCCGAAGTGTCACTCGTGGCTGGGAGGAGGTAGAACCACCTAGAGCTTGACAGGCCTGAGTAGCCAGCGCGCTATCCGAGGGGTCGTTGTTCCGTCCCAGTGGGTCGATGTTTTCCCAGTTGATTTGGCAGTTTCTGGTGTGTTCCTTTTCGGTGGACGTGTGACTTAATTACTGCTTTACTTACACTTTTGTTGCCTATATCTTTGTGTTGTTAAGACTGTGGGTGCGTGTGTGGGAGGTAGGGATCGAAGGATCCCTACTAAGTCCATTCTGATGTGACTCACCCCTGCGGTTTTCAGGTGAGGGTTCTCAGCAGGCGTTGCATTGTGAAGTTTCATCTCGGGTTAAGCGCCAGTAACCATTGTTCCGGGGTATGCCCCGATGTAGTTTTTTCATTTTTAGGCCTGTATGCATAATTATTTTTTTCTAGTTGGATTATGTAATTATTTTTTTAGTCAAGTCGAATTGTAATAATTTTTAATTTTTGCACATTCTTTACAATTCGATGCTATGTGGATTGTTTAGTTTAGTTTATTGTTTATTTCTCAGACCTATTTGAGATCTTGGTTTGATTCTTAATTTTAATGATTTGGTTTCCATTTAGTAATCGGATCCTCGATTATAGGGTGATGGGTTGTTACAGTTGGTATCAGAGCATTCGGTCTGGCAAATAGATTACTAGGTTAAATGCTGTAATTCAGCAAGTGAATACATTATCCCGTACAGGCATGACGGTAGTTTAGGTTTTGGGTTCTAATTAGAAGTTTTTGATTCATATGACTATAGGCGATTAGATGGCTCGTACAAAGAGAGTGCCCGTTATTCGTGATCAGGGAGATAATTCTAGTGGGTTTGAGGCCGGTAGGAAAAATATGGAAAGTTTTGTGGAAGCGATGTTGGAAACAATGACTAGATATCAGGCCCGAGACCCTAGTGAGAGTTTTAGTGCTCGGGAGGGCCTTTGGCTACTTTGGAGAGATTCCTGAAGCTAAGGTCGCCTCATTTCACCGTCGTCCTGACCCAGATGAGGCAGCTCATTGGCTGAAGGATATGAATAAGACCTTCGACACTCTAGACTATGCGGCAGTTGAGAGGACTCCGTTGGCCACCTTTATGTTGAAGGATGATGCTTATGATTGGTGGACCACCCTGAAGAACATGGCATATGCAGATAAGAATCTCAGAGAGCTTCTATGGGAGACATTTGTGAAGGAATTCAACGAGCAGTACTTCCCTAGGCATATCCAAAAAGTCAAGGAAAGGGAGTTTATATAGTTGACCCAAGGGAGCATGACAGTGCTCAAGTATCAAATGAAGTTTGTCTCTTTAGGGAGATTTATGCCCTTTATTTCAGAAGATGAGGAGTGACGGACTGAAAGGTTCCTTGACGGATTGAGATTTGACTTGAGTAATCTAGTGTCATCCTACTGTTGTTCAGATTTAGCATCAACATTGAAGTGTGCAGCGGCAGTTGAGGCGCAGCACGACCAGATGGATTGGGAGAGGGGACTGGCAACTCAAGGACCGACATATGGAAAGGGGAAGACAGCAATAGCAGCTCCTTCATCGGGTTCGGGAGCATCTTCGCTCGGATCTAGATTTATGTGGTTCTTCCGAGGCGGCTGCAGCAGCGGTAGCAGCAGACCCAGGCAGACCTAGCAGAGTCAGTCGACATCTAGTGCACAACAGGAGATAGCCTAGAGACTTCTAGTGGCTTGTCGACATTGTGGCGGTACTCATGGTGGGACTAAGTGTCCCGCATTTTAGGGGAGGTACTATACTTATGGCCAGTAGGGCCATTTGGCGAAGAGTTGCCTGCAGAGGCATGGTCAGGGGCAGGGTCCGGGAGATCAAAAGAAGCAGATGACCCAGGGGAGAGTTCTCGCTATCACCAGGAAGGAGGCTCGTGCGTCTAACTTGATGGGAGGTAAACTTTTTATCCTTGGGAACTCCGCTCATGTGTTGATTGATTCGGGTGCTTTGCATTCTTTTATTTTCGAGCAATTCATAGATGTTATTTTTGCACCCGTTGATGAGATTTATGGTGGGTTGATGGTTGAGGTTCCTTCCGAAGATTTCCTGTTGACTTATAACTATTTGAGCGAGGTTTCCTTAGTCATTGAGGGTTATCAGCTACCTGCCCAGTTGGTTGTGCTTGCCATTCGTGACTTTGATGTCATCTTGGGCATGGACTGGTTGGAGGCCTATTAATGCTGAGGTGGATTGCCACAGGAAGATGGTGCGCTTCTCCATTCCGGAAGTTCCGGCCTTCTACTTTCAAGGTATTAGGCTCTCTTCTCGTGGTATTCTCATTTATGCTTTTAAGACTCATAGGTTACTTGTTGGTGGCTGTGAGGCTTTCCTTATTTCAGTAGTTGTGGCTCGTGATGATAGTGTTTCTAGTCCTTTGGGGGTGCCAGTAGTCTGTGATTTTCCTGATGTTTTTCCCGAGGAATTGCCTGGCCTTCCTCTTCAGCGGGAGGTTGAGTTCACTATTGAGCTTGCATCGGGTACGACGCCCTTGTCTAAGGCTCCGTATCGGATGGCTCCAACCGAACTCGTTAAGTTGAAAGTGCAGTTGCTGGATTTGCTGGATAAGGGTTTTATCCGTCCCAGCACTTCTCCATAGGGTGCTCCTGTTTTGTTCGTTAGGAAAAAGGATGGTTCTTTGAGGCTGTGTATTGATTATAGACAGTTGAACCAGGTAATAGTGAAGAATAAGTACCCACTTTTGAGGATCGATGATCTGATGGATCAGTTGCAGTCTACCAAGGTGTTCTCGAAGATCGACTTAAGGTCAGGGTATTATCAGATGATGATTCATGAGTCAGATGTGAGTAAGACGGCTTTTAGGACTCGGTATGAACATTATGTGTTTTTGGTTATGCCTTTTGGCTTGACCAATGCTTCGGCAACTTTCATGGATTTGATGAACCAGATTTTTAGGGCCTATCTGGATCAATTTGTGGTAGTGTTTGTGGATGATATTTTGGTGTATTCTTCTTTTAAGGGAGAGCATGCCACATATCTTCAGGTAGTGTTGCAGGTCCTGACAGAGCACCAACTATATGCTAAGTTCAACAAATGTGAGTTCTGGTTAGATCAGGTGCACTTTCCGGGGCATGTCATTTCTGGTGATGGCATTTCAGTGGATCCAGCCAAGATTGAGGTAGTGATGGATTGGGGAAGACCGACGACTGTGTTAGAGATCAAAAGCTTCTTGGGGTTGGAAAGATATTATCGGCGGTTTGTCCAGGATTTTTCTTCCATAGCAACACCCTTGTCTAGGTTGACTCGTAAGGGAGTTCGTTTTGTGTAAATCGAGGAGTGTGAGCGGAGCTTTGCTGAGTTGAAGACTCATCTCACTTCGGCTCCAATTCTGGTGCTTCCATCTGGTTCGGGTGGATTTATGGTTTACTCAGATGCATCTCGCCGAGGTATGGGTGCGGTCTTGATGCAGCACGGAAGGGTTGTGGCTTATGCTTCTAGGCAACTGAAGAGGCATGAGGAGAACTACCCCACTCACGATTTGGAGTTGGCGGTTGTTGTGTTCGCATTGAAGATTTGGCGGTACTATCTGTATGGGGAGAAGTTTTAGGTCTTCACTGATCATAAGAGCCTGAGGTATGTGTTCACACAGAAGGATTTGAACCTGAGGCAGCATAGATGGATGGAGTTCATAAAGGATTATGATCTCGACCTTTCTTATCATCCGGGCAAGGCTAATGTTGTGGTAAACGCCTTGAGTCGGAAGACGGTCTTGTCATGTCTCATGATTCAAGAGTGGAAGTTATATGAGCAGGTTGTAGAATCTTCCTTCAAGGTTCCCTAAGAGGTTGGCAGAGCCGTGTTGGCCAGTTTAATTGTAAGACCAGCAGTGTACCATTCAGTAATAGAGGCTTAGAGAGCATATGTTGAGTTACCACGGATTCTCCAGATACCAGAGGTGGAATTGTGGGATGATGTCACAGTCAGGTTTCAACGTAGGCTTTACTTTCCGGCAGAGTAGGAGGTGTGTAAGAGTATTTTGGATGAGGCACATCGTTCTAGATATGCAGTACATCTTGGCACGACCAAAATGTATCATTGTTTGAGGAAACACTTTTGGTAGCCCGGTATAAAGAAGGATGTGGTTGAGTATGTGGCGAGGTGCTTGATTTGTTAGCAGGTTAAGACAGAACATGAAAGGCCATGAGGCTTGTTGCAGCCTTTGCCAATTCCAGAGTGGAAATGGGAACATGTGACTATGGATTTCGTAATGGGATTGACCATGTCACCCAGCAGGAGAGACACGATCTGGGTGATTGTTGATCGATTGACCAAGTCAACTCACTTTCTAGCTATTAGGAATGAGTGGTCAATCGGCATGTTGGTTAGACTGTTTGTGGACCGGATCGTATCTCTGCATGGGGTACCCTTGTCCATTGTATTGGATCGGGATCCGAGGTTCACTTCGGGCTTCTGGCGGAGTTTCCAGAAGACTTTGGGTACCCAGTTGGCTTTTAGCTCGGCTTACCATCCCGAGACTGATGGACAGTTGGAGAGGACTATTCATACGTTGGAGGATATATTGAGGGCTTGTTGCCTAGAATGGGAAGGTTCTTGGGAGCAGCACTTGTCTACTGTGGAGTTCGCATATAACAACAGTTATCATTCCAGTATCAGCATGGCGCGTACGAAGCATTATACGGGCGGCCTTGTCGGTTTCCATTGAATTAGTCTGAGATTGATGTGAGACAGATAGCAAGACCAAAGATGGTACAACAATACGCAGAGGTTACCAGAGTGGTGCAATAGAGGTTGACTGGAGCTCAATGCAGGCAGAAGAGTTATGCTGATGTTCGTAGGAGACCACTTGAATTCGAGGTTGGAGACCATGTATTTCTCCGAGTCTCACTCTCGAAGGGCGTGATGAGATTTGGGAAGCGAGGCAAGCTGAGTCCACGATTCATTGGGCCTTTTCCCATTCTTGCTCGAGTTGGGAAAACGGCGTATCAACTAGCCTTGCCACCCAGTCTTGCGGGAGTCCACGATGTGTTCCATGTTTCAATGTTGAGGAAGTATGTACATGATCCGTCTCATATTTTGGACTTCTCAGAGTTGGAAGTCTCGGAGAACTTGTCATTTCTAGAGTACCTAGTGCGTGTTGCAGATCGTAGGGAGCAGGTCCCTCGGAACAAGGTTGTTTCCCTAGTGAAGGTGATTTGGCAGTATCGCTTCGAAGGCGAGGCAACTTGGGTGCGAGAAGATAAGATGCGGGAACAGTTTCCCTACCTTTTCCAGTACGTTCTCATGTGAGCTTGTAGTGTCTTTTCTGTTTGATGCTACTTCAGTTGCAGTAATTTCGAGGACGAAATTTTCTTAACGGGGGAGGATGTAAGGACTGAGGTTTCGGGTTCAATTATCGGGTTGGTTTTAGTGTCGGATCCTTTGGTTTGGACCCTTGTGGGTCTGATGTATGGCTTAACGTGATTTTGAATGGCGTCGGCCTAGGGGGACGCCATTTAGAAGTCTTGCTGGTGAGCCGCGTGGCGGGTGTTGGGGCGCGTGTGTATGATCCCGGTCTTATCGTCTGAATGACGTCTTGCATGGATGACATGATTTAGAGATCTGCCAGTGTACGACTCTGTCCTGTGGTCTGAATGGCGTCCTCTCAGAACAACGCGATTTAGCGTGTTTCGGTTTGACGCTGCGAGCCCTCCCTCCTTTCTTTCATGCTCTCCTTCTCTCTCTCTCTCTCTCTCTCTCTCTCTCTCTTCCCTCTCTCCAAATCTCTCCGACTCTCTCCTTACCTTCCTCTTCCTCTTCCTCTTCTTCCTCTTACACCACTCCAACACCCCCCTACCTCTCACCACTACCACCACCATCTCCTCTGCGGCTCTTCACTCTACGGACGGCGGCCGACGTCCCGGTGGAGTGACGGCGTCTACGGTGGTAACGGCGGCAGTTTGTGGTGTAGCGGATCGGCGGCAAGGAACTAGGAGGAGTTCAAATAACCGGTAAGGTGACGATCCTCACATGTAGTCGATTGTTTTAAAACTATGAGTTCCCGCTTTGGAGCATGCTATGGTTATGTGGGAAGATTTTGGGTATAGAATTGACAACGTTCTAGGGGGTTATTTTGATGAAAAAGGGTGTTTTAGAAATAGGTTTGGCATGGTTAATACAATTTATGGTTTTCCTCTATCTCCTTTTTGTTGGTTTTGCTTATTGGGGTTGGGGTATTTCGTGCTGTGGCTCGGGGGAGGTCGGAGGGAAATCCTGTTTCGGGCGCTAAATGGCATCGGGCCAGGGCGACGCGATTTGCAAATCGTGTCGGTCATGGGCGACGTGATTTAGGCTTAGGTGCCGAAGGGCAGTTCTGTTTTCGGGCATTAAATGACGTCGCGACCAGGTGACGCCATTTAAATGGTGTCGACCATGGGCGACGCAATTTAGACCCAGGTCCCTCCCAAGGCCAGTTTTTGTGGGAACCAGTTTTAATACTTTGATGACGTCGACCATGGGCGACGCGATTCAAGTCAGAACCCCTTAATTTTCTGCATTTAGCATGTAGGACTGTTATAAAAATGATAAATAGATTCTTATATATTGTTAGACAATCCTGTCAAATGCATGCTTGAAATCGTACATCGTAGGCGGGGATTTCCATGTGACCGGATCGCATTGTGTTGTGTTTTATGCGATCGTGGACCTAGAGTGACAGTTGTTAGCGCTTGACACCCTATGTCGGTGTGGGAGTGACAAAGCGACACCTAGTAGGCGAGGGTCACCTGGTGTACCCCGGGATAATAGCTAGTACCGGTGTGGGAGTTGTACACTTCAGAGTGTCACTCGTGGCTGGGAGGAGACATAACCACTTAGAGCTAGGTAGGCCGGAGTAGCCAGCGCGCTATCTGAGGGGTTGTTGTTCCGTCCTAACAGGTCAATATTTTTCCGGTTGGTTTGACAGTTTCTGTTGTGCTCCTTTTCGGTGGACGTGTGATTTAATTACTATTTACTTACGCTTTTGTGGCCTATATCCTTGTGTTGTTATGACTGTGGGTGCGTGTGTAGGAGGTGAGGATCGAAGGATCCCTACTGAGTCCATTATGGTGTGACTCATCCCTATAGTTTTCAGGTGAGGGTTCTCAACAGGCGTAGCATTGTGGAGTTTAGTCTCGGGTTGCACGCCAGTAGCCATTGTTCCAGGGTATGCCCCGATGTAGTTGTTCTTTCATTTTCAAGCCTGTACGCATAATTGTTTCTTTTCAGTTGGATTATGTAATTATTTGGTTAGTCAAGTCGAATTGTAATAATTTTTAATTCCTGCACCTTCTTTACAATTCGATGCTGGGTGGATTATTTAGCTTATTTTATCATTTATTTCTCAGACTTATTTGAGATCTTGGTTTGGTTCCTAATTTTAATGATTTGATATCCATTTAGTAATCAGATCTGCGATTATAGGGTGATGGGTCGTTACAGTTTAACTCTCATATCTGTTTGTTATGATGAGATTTTTTTCGAGATCACACAGTCAGACTCTGAGTTAAAAAAAAATGAACCGGATCCGAAGCGTAACAACAGCACCCCATATGGAGAACAACATTGTCCCTTATCAACTGCTTTGCCTTTATCCTTCTTTGCTACTAGCTTCCCACTTAAGACCATGCCCATGAAGACTACAGCTCGACCAAGTGGTAAGTTAGCTTGTGAAGTGGGTCTAATCCTAGTCCCAATGGGCCAGTTTGGCCTGATCAGCCTAACCTAGCCTTGGTCGGCCAAGCTTCCCTAAAGGGGAAACACTAGGAGTGGCCTAGGGTTGGTGCCCAGGCCAATGCTGCCCCCAGGGGGTTGGCTTGGCATGGCCAGCCCCGTCAATCATCGCTACCCTGAGGACAAGCTTGGCTAGTCCACGACCACTTCTTCCCTCCCAAGGCAGGCCAAAGGTTACCTTGGCCTTGCTGGGGGCCTACACATTGCGAGATCGGGTTGAGTGCCAGCCAGCAATACCCCAAAAGGGGTTGGTCTGTCTAGAGTCGTTGCTCCCTTTGGGGAGGTACCCACCTACTGCCCCTCTCCAGGCATGTCTAACGAATCCAAAGCCTTATCCCAGAGGGGTTTGCAGTGCCTGTAACATCCTGTTTAGGGATCTGCCTTGCTACACAAGGATTAAAGTGGTTGATTCTCATCTCATAGAATCCCACTAATCATCCAAAACATAAATTTGATGCATAAAAATATAATGAAGCAAATTTCCAATTAGCAAAAATGGATTAGAGTGAACCTGGCTCTGACACCACTATAGGGATCACATAAGAAAAGCAATTATAAAATTTAATCAATTATGAACACAATGGAATATCAATTTCCATGTAGTTCCTATGATCTGTTTCTCAAAATAGAAGCGAGAAGATGAAATCTTCACCTTGCGGGGAGTTGGATATACCACCGAAATATAGTTCCAATGGAGTGATGCTGCTAGCCACGTAGATGCCTGGCCACCAACAGTAACCATACAATTCTCTAGTTGAGGGATCATCATCACCTCTCCAGCTGGATCTGCCTGATCGCTAGTTCTTTTTTTCTTTACAAGTTCCTATGACATGCATATGGCCAAATGACGAAGCGATGATGGAGGCAAAGAAGTGGGGCACCCCCTTTAGGGGGTCGACCAGCAAAGAGAAGAGAAAGAGAGAGGGGGTGCAGCATGGTCTTTGGAGAAACCTTGGAGCTTAGGCCATGGTTTCTCTCAGATTTATATTTATACTAACGCTGACGGTTTTTCACAAAAATCCCTGAACTAATATAAATTTTCACTTTTTCCCAAATGTCAGTCTAGTTTTGAGCCTGCTAAGCCTAGTAATAGTTTGCTGACAATTAGTTATTTAATATCACATACTAAATAATTAACCTATCAACATCATTGTGTGCATGTGGAATCTAAATGGCAGCTACTGATATGCTGACACATGGCGAGATGTCTCCATTGCCTTGTTTTACAAATAAGGGAAAACGAAGGTATTCCCGAGCACTTACCTGATTGCAAGTACTCAAAAGTGGGGTCCAATGAAGACAATAAAATCCAAAAATATAATAGCGACCCAATAAGAAGGCCTAGTGGTTAATCAACCAGCCCCCTTGAATACAAGGAAGGCCCATTGAGCCCAATAATGACGAGGTATACATCAACCATTATCCTTGGGAAGGCCTATATACGCGATGGTCAGAAAAGGATTCTCAATCTTATTTCTCGAGGGCTTAGACATGGTTAGTGGTTACGAACCCATTTCCTTGACTAACACTGCAGAGTCCCAAGAAGCATGACCAACCTCCTTAATCACCAGACAACTAAGGACCACTCAAAGGTTGGGAGTACTAGTTTCTCTTACCCTAGACTCGTTGGCAGGGGTCGCCTCCACCTAATAGTCTCTCCACTTGTTCTTGTCAGATCCAACACCACATAGAGTAGGCTTATTATCATCATTAAGCTCCACTACCATCAAATCATCTCACTGACGCTACTACGTGTTGGGTTCATAGCGTTTCTCTGGATAGCTCACGCAGCGGAAAATAAAATAAAATAAACGATCCGTTCCCATTTCGAAAAACTAAAAACCAGATTATCGGTTCTTACCGTGTGCGGATTCGAATCTGCAACTGATCGGTTCCATTGGTGTGACACCACAAGCCGCGCAAGCGCCCGGCCTCTAATGGAGTCCACACGATCCTCCTCGCAGTAGATATCCTCACATTTCTCGTTCTTCGCAGCCCACGAACCCTCCGTCGTTCGCCGTAACGATCGCCGCAACGGGTGGACGATTACCCGTCAGACCGCAGACCTCTATTTATTAACAATTTAATAACCATCTAACATTCATCCACGATCCATACACACATCATTCATTACATGAATAATTAAAATTGCATATCCATAACCACGGTGTGTTTTATATAATCCACACAAGATATAGTGCATCACATAGCTAAAATAAAAGAGTTTCAAAATTAAATATATTTGGCTTTCAAAAAGGTGGGTTCCAATCAAAATTGGTATTTGAATTTTGAAAAAATTATTTTATTAATTTAACATGCAATTAAATCATATTTAAAAGCATAATACATACACATCACATGTGCACACACTCCAAATTAATAATTCCATAATATTCTATGCAGTTAGAACATTTCTAATAAATCAAACAATCTAACATATAGATTAAACAATATTAATAATCTAACAATTAGATTATTAATAATTAATTATAAATCTAACTCTTTAGATTAGTCCAACAAAGTTAATTAATAATTTAACACTTAAATTAATAATCAACTATAATTAATTATTAACTACTAACCTAACACTTAGATTAATCAATTAATGTTAATTATTAATTTAACTCTTAAACCAATAATTAACACTAACTAATTAATAACTAATTAATCTAACTCTTAGATTAGTTAATTTAAAATTAATCAATAACTTAACACTTAAATTAACAAGTAACTCTGATTAACTAAAAGATTCTAGTCTAACTCTTAAATTAGATAATTAAAGTTATCATTAATTTAACTATTAAATTAATAACCAATAATAATTAATTAATGACTACTAATTTAACACTTAAATTAGTCATGTAAGTTAATTATTAATTTAACACTTAAATTAATAACTAACTTACAAATTAATTAACAATTAGTTGAAATAATAATTAATAATCTAACAGTTAGACTAATAATTATTAATCACTAATTTAACCCTTAAATTAGTGTAATTAAGGTTAATTATCAGTTGAACATTTAAACTAACAATTAACATTAATAAATTAACAACTAAATGTTAATCCAAATGATTCAAAAATCATTAAAACCAAATAAAATTAAAATTGAATAATAATTTAAATACTTCAAAAAAGTTTTGAATATTAAAATTAAAATCCAATTTTATATTTAATTTAAATGGGCAAATTGGGGATTAATTGGGGTTAAAGGATGGAAATATGCTGAAAAGGCTCAGCCTGGTTCGGCCAAGGCTCGAACCAGGGCCCCCTGGTCCGAGCCAGGGTGGACCTGGTTGGCCCCGGGCTGGCCGGACCAGCCCGGCCCCTTCTCTAACCCGACACCCCCTTTCAGCAAACAAAAAAATCCTAGGTGCAGGAACCATAAGGGAGGCAGTTGTCCACGGCGCCGACCACCGGCGGCTAGCCCAGCCACGCCGGCGCCGCCCGACGCTGTCGGCGTCGGCCCCGACCACGGCAAGCCCGCCGGAGGTGCCAACAAGCTGCTGCTCGAGCTCCTAAACCCCCTTTCAAAACTGGTTTTTCAAGTATAAAAGGAAGAAGAAAAGATGCCCAGCCCCTCCAACTCCCTCTCCGGCGTCGGCCACGAGTCCGGTGGTGACCGGCGACATCTCAGGGATATTCTGGGATGCCAGCACACCTCCCCAATGATTGGGGATGCCAAAACGAAGCTGCCTGAACACCATTGTTCTTCGTCTCACGAAGAACACCAAAACCCCAAAAAATTAATTTCGAATTTTACAGAATAAAAATTAATCTAATTAACTTTTGTTCATCATATGAACACTAATCCAGCAAAAATTCGAATTTAAGCATGGAATAATACATGGAAATATTAAATCGGAGACCGAAACGGGGCGAGAAATAGTGCAACCTAGCTCTGATACCACTGTTGGGTTCTCGGCGTTTCTACGGATCGCTCACGCAGTGGAAAATAAAATAAAATAAACGATCTGTTTCCGTTTCAAAAAACTAAAAATCGGATTATCGGTTCTTACCGTGTGCGGATTCGAATCCGCAACCGATCAGTTCCGTCGGTGTGACACCGCAAGCCACGCAAGCTCCCAGCCTCTAGCGGAGTCTACGCGATCCTCCTCGTGGTGGATATCCTCACGTTCCTTGTTCTTCGCAGCCCACGAAGTCTCTGTCGTTCGCTGCAACGATCGCCGCAACGCGCAAACGATTACCCGTCGGACGGGAGTCGGAGAAGCAGCGGAGCAGATCCGGGGATCCAAATTCGTCTGGGGTGCAAGAGAGAGAGAGGAAGAGAGGAGGGGGTGGCTAGGGTTAGCAGCAGCCTGGTCTGCTCAGCCTGTTCGCTATAGTTTATACTAACCATGCAGTTTTTCATAAAAACCCCTGGTTAATATAAAACCTACTTATTTATCCATCGCCTTGAGAATCATTTGCGTGTGACCCTCTAGGCCCAATAACCAGTCCGGTTGATGGCCCAGAAAGTCCAATGACTCCCCATTGGCCTGATTAATCAATTAATAATTCATATTAATTAATTAAGTAATCAAATCAATGTCACACATCAAATTCGATCGGGCATCCGATCATGTTGGGTGCCAAACAACACCGCGTGAACCCGGAAGGTATCGGGGTTCAGTAACCCACTCTTGGAACCTTTCCATCGACAATTACCGCATGGATATAGTCCTTCATTCGTACAATGCTCTCGAGTCAACTCAGGGTATGGTGTACTGTCAAACCCTAACCGGTCGACTCACTTGGATCGTATGTTGCCGAATAATATTGGAAAACTATTTTCTCGATATTATCGTCCGCCCTGGCTAGGGACTTCTCCGCATCATTCTTAGAGCATTCTCTCTCTAAGTACCGAGAGCGAATGATTCCTTATTGACACTCAATTCCCTTCGACGGTATTCCGTTGTACTCGATCCTTGGCTGTTTAGAATCCCGTAGTTAGAGATTCATAGACCAAGGTCAAAGCACAGAAGTCCACCGACAAGGTGTCTGAGGACCATCCACGCAATTGCGACAATAGAATCAAGCTGGTTGACAGTGAGGTACAATACCATCTAGCAATTCAGTCGGATCAGTTCAGTGAACTCATTCTCTAATGAGCACCTACATATTCACCTTAGTGTCTCCACACAAGTGACTGTGAGATCAGTCATCCTCATCTTATGAGCGGGAGTAATCTGTATTAGTCTATCCGGATATCCGATGTCCTTCTCGGATATCCTCCGACTATGAACTATTAAGAATATGTGTGTTTAAGTGATCAGTCTCATTAGTATGATCTCATCATAATCTGATCATTATCGCATATATTCACGGACTTCATTATGAGACGATAACTAATACGATTTACACACAATGAATATAATGCAATTTTATTAATAAATGAACGAGATAACAAAGTCATATTGGCTTGTAGGCCACCTAAGACTAATAATCTCCCATTTGGACTAAAGTCAATCACCTTTATACAGTAAGCCTATAGACTCTAGGTGACGCTCAAACACAATTTGAGCCAATGGTTTTGTCAGCGGATCTGCTACATTGTCGACAGATGGAACTCTTTCCACCACTACATCTTCTCTGGATATGATCTCTCTGATAAGATGAAAGCGCCTCAGAATATGCTTCGATTTCTGATGAGACCGCGACTCTTTCGTTTGTGCAATGACTCCATTATTGTCGCACAACAGCGGAACATGTTCAAAGATACTGGGAACTACGCCGAGGTCGGTGATGAATTTCTTCAACCACATTACTTTGTTGGCGGCTTCAGTTGCAACGATGTACTCAGCTTCAGTTGTCGAATCTGCAGTGGTTGTTTGCTTGGAACTCTTCCAGCACACTGCACCTCCGTTCAAAGTAAACACAAATCCAGATGTAGACTTGCTATCATCTGGAAACTCGAGTATGTAAGCCTCATAGTTTCAAGTCATCTCCTCTGTAGACCATAAATATATCCTTAGTTCTTCTTAAGTACTTAAGGATACATTTCACTGCCTTCCAGTGATCTTCGCCTGGATTAGCCTGAAATATGCTCGTAACACTTAGAGCATATGCTACATCAGGCCGTGTACATAGCATGACATACATGATAGATCCTATGGCAGAAGCATAGGATACTCTATCCGTGAATGCCCTCTCATTAGGAGTCTTAGGAGACTGCTCCTTTGAGAGATTAATTCCATGTCTCATCGGTATGAGACCTCTATTGGAATTTTTCATGCCAAACCTTTTGACTATAGTATCTATGTACAAAGATTGGGTCATTCCAAGCATCCTCTTTGATCTATCTCTATAGATCTGTATTCCCAATAAGTATGATGCTTCTCCTAAATCCTTTATGGATAAGTTTTTCGATAGCCAGATCTTTACTGATGACACCATAGCTACATCATTCCCAATGAGTAGTATGTCATCTACGTAAAGAACTAAGAAGGTTACTGCGCTCCCACTAGTATTCTTGTACACACAAGGCACATCTTCATTCTTAATGAAGTCATAAGACTTGACATCCTTGTCAAATCTTATGTTCCAGTTCCGGAAAGTTTGTTTCATTTCATAAATGGACCTTTGAAGTTTGCACACTTTATCTGGAAATTCTTTGGATGTGAAACCTTCTGGTTGTATCATATACACATCTTCCTCAATGTTACCATTGAGGAAGGCAGTCTTTACATCTATCTGTCAAATCTCGTAATCGAGGTGTGCAACAATGGCGAGTAGAACTCTGATTGATTTTATCATGGCAACTGATGAGAAAGTCTCGTCATAGTTAATTCCTTGCCTTTGACGATATCCCTTTGCCACTAACCTTGCCTTATAAGTATCGATCCGTCCATCAGCACCGATCTTTCTCTTAAAGATCCACTTGCATCCGATGGGTACAATACCCTCGGGCAAGTCCTCCAAGTTTCAAACTTGGTTGGTGTACATGGACTGGATTTCTGAGTTCATGGCTTCTCGCCATTTCCCGGCTTCTTGGCCTTCTATGGCCTCCTGGTAGGTTTTAGGATCATCATCCTCATTATATTCAACCTTAGACTAACCTTCAGCGATATGACCCACATATCGTTCGAGTAGTCTAGGTAATCTGCCAGATCTATGAGGCTCATCTGTGTGTACCTAAACAGATTCAGGAACTGATATCTCATCCGATGATATTACAGCTGTTTGGGGATTTGGAACCTCTTCCAGTACTATTTTACTCCCACTGTCCTCCTGGGGAAGGTATTCCTCTTTCAAGAACACAGCTTTCCTGGCGACAAACACTTTTTGTTCACTAGGATAGTAAAAGTAGTATCCAAAAATTTTCTTTGGATATCCCACAAACCTGCATTTATCAGTAAGTGATTCCAACTTCTCTGGATCATGTCTCTTTACATGAGCAGGATAATCCCAGACTTTAACATATTTAAATTCTGGTTTTCCGCCTTTCCATATCTCATATGGAGTAGAGGTCACAGACTTGCTGAGTAATCTGTTCAGTAGGTATGCTGCTGACTCTAGAGCATACCCCCAGAGGGACACTAGTAATCCCGAAAAATTCATCATAGATCACACTATGTCCAACAATGTGCGATTCCTCCTTTCTGATACACCATTCATCTGTGGTGTATATGGAGGGGTCAGCTGAGAAAGGATACCATTATCCTTTAAGAATTGTGTGAAATTAGTACTCAAGTATTCTCCTCTTCGATCTGATCGAAGAGTTTTAATACTCTTTCCTAACTGCTTCTCTACCTCATTCGTGAACTCCTTGAACTTATCAAATGCTTCCGACTTGTACTTCATTAAGTATATATAGCCGAATTATGAGAAGTCGTCCGTGAACGTAATGAACTATGAGAAGCCACCTTTGGCTTGGGTGGACATGGAACCACATACATCTGAATGTATTAATCCCAGAATGTCTTTGGCATGTTCTCTATGTCCAGTAAATGGAGATTTTATCATTTTTCCCATAAGACAGGATCTACATGTCGCAAACGATTCATAATCGAATGCATTTAAATAACCATACTTGTGCAACCTTTGCAACCTGCTTTCACCAATATGCCCAAGTCTACAATGCCACATGTAGGCTTGGTTCACACAATTCTTGCTCTTCTTAAGAGTATTATTAATATGAAGATTATAACAAGAAACATCTAAGAGATATAGTCCGTTGGCTAAAGATGCCAAAGCTATCGATTTATTACCATAATAAATCGAACAACTTCTATTCTCAATAGTCAACTTATATCCTATCTTGTCTAAGCAAGATACTGATATGATGTTCTTTATTATGCTAGAAACATAATAACAATCTTCTAATGACAAGACGTCTCCTGATGGAAACCTGAGGTTTGCTGTCCCTACAGTAATCGCCGCAACTTTTGCGCCGTTTCCTTGTCTCAGTTCCACCTCGCCTTTTCTCAGCTTGCACTTACTTGTCAGCATTTGCGCATCATGGCAGATATGAGAAGCACATCCGGTATCTAATACCCAAGATGTGGAATCTCTAACTGACAAGTTGATATCTATCATATAGATATATGAAGCTTCTGATAGCTTCATTTTTCCATGAGCTTTATCGTTGAAGAACTCCTTGTTGTTCCTCTTCCAGTGACCATTCTGCTTACAGTAGAAACAATCACCTTTTACTACTCCTTTGCCTTTGTCCTTCGATCTTTTATCGTTAGCTATCATCTTTGTCTCAAGGGCATCCAATGCCGGTTCAGCAGGAGGATCAACTATAAGGACATAGTCAATGTGCTCAAATCTGAAGACATTCTTCAGGTTTCTGAACCAAACCAAGTAGTTCGGGCTAGTCAAAAGTTTGGCATCAAGTATGCCACAGAGTGGGTTATTCGACGACATTATTTCTTACAGGAGATAAATAAAATCCATTCAACATATGTTCAATTATTAACATTTAAACAAGACATGGTCTTTTGATCAAGTTTTAACTCCCACTAATTTTCGACGGACTGTATAATCCTTAGCTATACAGAACGGGAGACGCCGACAGTCTCCTAGTGGGAATCAGAATCTCAATGACTTGCAATACAACCTTGTGGATAGCACAAGAAAGCTGTAAAACAATTAAAGAGCATCAATCTCATGGGACTTGTAACTCCTTGCAATATCCGATCATATCTTCGGTCCCCAGAGATTTAATGACCTTGTGGATAGCACAACAAGCCACTAATTCTGGCCTACGCTAACCATCATAAAGAGACGAGCATAGATTTGTATGCAGCCCTTGTGGATAGCACAACAAAGCTACATGGTTCCTCTACCCCGATCAAATAGGCATCTAATGCCATAGCCACAGTCTCTCCTTACATTAAAGAGGCCTTGTGGTAATACAACAAATCTACCTAAAGTAATTCGAATCCTATGACTATAATAATGGTAGACCACGCGGTAAGTTCTTAACTACTCACGTTACGACTTAGAGTTTAGACGAGGGTATTTAGATAACTTTTATCTTGGTCTCTCATAGGTGATAGTATAAATATATCGTATATATTTAATAAATACTATACCTGCTTTGATTCATAATCAAAATAAAACAATGCATCTCATATGTGTTAAGTGTGGTCATAGATAGCACACTGGGTTTGACTGGAGCCAACAGTCAAACACACACACAATCTAACATAACATTTATATCAAATAATCCTGCAAACACATAGGCAAAATGATCTTTATCGAATCACCTTCCTGGTTGCTACTGTGGATCGTCCTCACTCCTTCCACTTTTGCCTTGATCAGATTACAATAATTTTAGAATTACATGTAAACAGAAGAAGGACTTATGGCGAGTATAAGAGAGAGGAGGTAGAACTACATTAGAGTATGAGAGAGAGAGAGAGAGAGAGAGAGAGAAAGGTGCGCAAACCTCTATTTATTAACAATTTAATAACTATCTATCATTCATCCACGATCCACACACACATCATTCATCACATGAATAATTAAAATTGCACATCCATGACCACGGTGTGTTTTATACAATCCACACAAGATATAGCGCATCACATGGCTAAAATAAAAGAGTTTCAAAATTAAATATCTTTGGCTTTCAAAAAACTGGGTTCCAATCAAAATTGGTATTTGAATTTCGAAAAACTTATTTTATTAATTTAACATGCAATTAAATCATATTTAAAAGCATAATATATACATATTACATGCGCACACACTCCAAATTAATAATTCCATAATATTCTATGCAGTTAGAACATTTCTAATAAATCAAACAATCTAACATTTAGATTAAACAATATTAATAATCTAACAATTAGATTATTAATAATTAATTACAAATCTAACTCTTTAGATTAGTCCAACTTAATTAATAATTTAACACTTAAATTAATAATCAACTATAATTAATTATTAACTACTAACCTAACACTTAGACTAGTCAATTAATATTAATTATTAATTTAACTCTTAAACCAATAATTAACACTAACTAATTAATAATTAATTAATCTAACTCTTAGATTAGTTAATTTAAAATTAATCATTAACTTAATACTTAAATTAACAATTAACTCTAATTAACTAAAAGATTCTAGTCTAACTCTTAAATTAGATAATTAAAGTTGTCATTAATTTAACTATTAAATTAATAACCAACAATAATTAATTAAGGACTACTAATTTAACATTTAATTAGTCATCTAAGTTAATTATTGATTTAACACTTAAATTAATAACTAACTTACAAATTAATTAACAATTAGTTGAAATAATAATTAATAATCTAACAGTTAGACTAATAATTATTAATCACTAATTTAACTCTTAAATTAGTTTAATTAAGGTTAATTATCAGTTTAACATTTAAACTAACAATTAACATTAATAAATTAACAACTAAATGTTAATCCAAATGATTCAAAAATCATTAAAGCCAAATAAAATTAAAAGTGAATAATAATTTAAATACTTCAAAATAATTTTGAATATTAAAATTAAAATCCAATTTTATGTTTAATTTAAATGGGCAAATTGGGGTTTAATTGGGGTTAAAGGATGGAAATATGCTGAAAAGGTTTAGCCTGGTTCGGCCAGGGCTCGCTGGTCCGAGCCAGGGTGGACCTGGTCGGCCCTGGGCAGGCCGGACCAGCCCGGCCCCTTCCCCAACCCGACGCCCCCTTTCAACAAATAGAAAAACCCAAGGTGCAGGAACCATAGGGGCGGCGGCTATCCACGGTGCCGACCGGCGCCGGCCACTGACGACTAGCCCAGCCACGCCGGCGCCGCCGGCGACAGCCCAGGCACCGGCAGGCCCGCCGAAGGTGCCAAACAAGTTGCTGGTCAAGCTCCTAAACCCCCTTTCAAAACTAGTTTTTCAAGCATAATAGGAAGAAGAAAAGATGCCCAGCCCCTCCAACTCCCTCTACTGTGCCGGCCACGAGTCCGGTGGTGACCGGCGACATCTCCGGGATATTCTGGGATGCTGGCACACCTCCCCAACGATTAGGAATGCCAAAACGAAGCCGCCCGAACACCATTGTTCTTCGTCTCACGAAGAACACCAAAACCCCAAAAAAATAATTTCGAATTTTACAGAATAAAAATTAATCTAATTAACTTGTGTTCATCATATGAACACTAATCTAACAAAAATTCGAATTTGAGCATGGAATAATACATGGAAATATTAAATCGGAGACCGAAACGGGACGAGAAACAGTGGAACCTAGCTCTGATACCACTGTTGGGTTCTCGGCATTTCTCCGGATCGCTCACGCAGCGGAAAATAAAATAAAATAAACGATCCGTTCCCGTTTCGAAAAACTAAAATCGGATTATCGGTTCTTACCGTGTGCGGATTTGAATCCGCAACCGATCGGTTCCGTCGATGTGACACCGCAAGCTGCACAAGCGCCCGGCCTCTAGGGGAGTCCACGCGATCCTCCTCGTGGTGGATATCCTAACGTTCCTCGTTCTTCGCAGCCCACGAAGCCTCCGTCGTTCGCCGCAATGCGCGGACGATTCCCCGTCAGACGGGAGTCGGAGAAGTAGCAGAGCAGATCTAGGGATACAGATTCATCTGGGGCGCCAGAGAGAGAGAGAGGAAGATAGGAGGGGGCAGCTAGGGTTAACAGCAACCTAGCCTGCTCAGCCCGTTCGCTATATTTTACACTAACCGTGTGGTTTTTCATAAAAACCCCCGGTTAATATAAAACCCACTTGTTTATCCATCGCCTTGAGAATCATTTGCGTGTGACCCTCTAGGCCTAATAACCAGTCCAGTTGATGGCCCAGTTGTTGGGATCGCTGTGTCGGGATCCGATCCTAAAAACGCAGCGGAATATAAAAAATATTCGGGATCGGATCTGTCCCGTTTCGATCCTAGAAATAAAACCGGAGTAAATCGAATTTACCTTACGCGGATTCGAATCCGCGTCCGTTTTCCGGTTCCGTCGGAGCGATGCCGCAAGTCGCGCAGATGCCCGACCTCTAGCGGTATCCACGCGGTTCTCCTCGCGATGGATCGTCCTCGCTTCCTCGCTCGCTGCGGCGTTCGTAGATCCCGTCTGACTGCGCGTAATTCGCCGCGACATGCGGATTCGGAATCCCCGTCGAACAGAAGGTGGAGCAGTTGGAAACCGCACGCCCAGAAGAGAGAGAAAGGGAGAAAGAACGAATGACGGCTAGGTCAGGGTTGCTGGCCTCGGACGTAGAATCCGTTCTTTTATAATAAGTCAGTTTGCGGTTTTTCATAAAAACCCAGACTTATCCGAAATCCTATCGGATTATCCATCGACTTGAGAACCATTTGCGTGTGAACTTCTAGGCCCAAATACCAGTCCAGTTAATAGCCCATTAAGTCCAGTAACCCTTTACTGACCCACTGAATTAATTCATATCTTTATATTCAATTAATCAGCCGAATTTAATGTCCCACAATAAATTCGGACGGACTGCCGATCACGGTGGATGCCAGGCAACATCGCGTGATCCTAGATGGCACTGGGATTATCGCAACCCTCTATTAGAACCTTTCTGTCATCGGTTAGCGCGCGGATATAATCCTTCATCCGTATAATGTTCCCGAATCGACCTAGGGCATGGTTTACTGTTAAACCATATTTGGTCGATTCTCTTGAATCAGACGCCGCTTATCTGAATCCGATAACTCCTTATCGATTACAGAGTCCGCCCTGGCCAGAGACTTTAAGCGCATCATTCCCGGAACATTCTCTCTCAAACTACCGAGAGCGGATGATCCCATATTGAACACACAATTACCTTCGAGGGCATTTCTCTGAACCCGATCACTTGACTTATTGATAACCCATGGTTAGGGATTCGTTCGTCAAGGTCAAAGCTCAGAAACCTACCAACAAGATATCTTTGGAGTCTCAGATCCAAGGATCATCCACGCAACCGTGACAAAAAAATCAAGCTGGTTAACAGTGAGGTGATTACCATCCAACGATTCATAGTCGGATCAGTTCAGTGAACTTATTCACCAATGAGCACCTATAGGTTCAGCATAGTGTCTCCACACAAGTGACTTATGGAATCAGTCACCCTCATCATAGGAGCTGAAGTAACCTATACTAGTCTATCCGAATATTCGATGTCCTATCTCAAAGGAACAATTAAGAACATGTGTTTATAAGTATTCGGTCCCGTAATTATGATCTCATCATAATCCGAAGACTATTGCATATGTTCATGGACTTCATCGTGATACGATAAACACAGATCGAATTAATTACACAATGAATTATTGCCATTTATTAATAATCTGAATAAGTACATAGTATCGGATTGGCTTTGAGACCATCTAATACTAACACGAGTAAGCCCAATGACTCCTCACTGGCCTGATTAATCAATTAATAACTCATTAATTAATTAATCAAATCAATGTCGCACATCAAATTCGATCGGACCTCCGATCACGTTGGGTGCCTAGCAACACCGCATGAACCCGAAAGGTATTGGGGTTAAGTAACCCACTCTTGGAACCTTTTCGCCGACAATTATCGCGTAGATATAGTCCTTCATTCGTACAATGCTCTCGAGTCAACTCAGAGTATGGTGTACTGTCAAATCCTAACCAGTCGACTCACTTGGATCGGATGCTGTCGAATAATATCCGAAAACTCTTTTCCCGATATTATTGTCCGCCCTGACTAGGGACTTCCCCGCATCATTCCTAGAGCATTATCTCTCTAAGTACCGAGAGCGAATGATTCCTTATTGACACTCAATTCCCTTCGACGGTGTTCCGTTGTACCCGATCCTTGGCTGTTTAGAATCCCGTAGTTAGAGATTCATAAACCAAGGTCAAAGCACAGAAGTCCACTGACAAGGTGTCTGAGGACCATCCACGCAACTGCGACAATAGAATCAAGCTGGTTGACAGTGAGGTACAATACCATCTAGCGATTCAGTCGGATCAGTTCAATGAACTCATTCTCTAATGAGCACCTACATATTCACCTTAGTGTCTCCACACAAGTGACTGTGAGATCAGTCATCCTCATCTTATGAGCAGGAGTAATCTGTATTAGTCTATCCAGATATCCGATGTCCTTCTCGGATATCCTCCGACTAGGAACTATTAAGAATATGTGTGTTTAAGTGATCAGTCTCATTAGTATGATCTCATTATAATCTGATCACTATCGCACATATTCACGGACTTCATTATGAGACGATAATTAATACGATTTACACAATGAATATAATGTTATTTTATTAATAAATGAACGAGATAACAAAGTCATATTGGCTTGTAGGCCACCTAAAACTAACACTACGGCCATGTGAACTCGATTCCTAGAAGGTTATTTTCCTCCACTCAACCTAGATAAGACCCCACTAAACGGAGAGGGTGTATGGATGTTGTCCCCATGGCATTCCATAACATAGGTCCAACTTGGGCACCTTTTCTGGAGGACATGTAGCCTTTCTTCTTTAGGGGGTCACATTTAAAAAACTCTCATCATCTGACATGCAAAAGGTACGTATTGTATATACTTGAAACCCTAGTTAATCTCCCACAAGATATTTCCCTTAAGAATCAAAGGTTATCCCCAGGGAAATCGACAGTCTTTTGATGCTTCAACGCTTGGTGCCTACAGGTTACCACTAAAGTTTTTTTTGTCCTTTACACCACCATCACTTGATCCAGTTTCCACCTTCCTCAAGCCCTGATGATGATTCACTTTCGTCAAAGCTACATCAACCTCAATATATGCATGGCATCGCAAAGACTGCCACATGTTGAACTTGACTTGATGGATGAGTGAATCGAGGGAAGCTTTGGACTAATTCTCTAATCATGAATGCTTAAAACATTAGAGCCTCGTATGCTCTAACGACCAAGTGAAAGGGACCAAAGTGTCCCTAGAGGATTTAAGTTGACTTGGCCCATTATATGGATGTGGGCTGGGTCTAGAGCTTTTGATGAGTTCTAATGAACTATTGATGGGCCTTTCATTGTGCTATTATTGGGTTGAGCGATCTATTTTCCCTTCAATTTGATAACCCAAAAAAGAAATGAGGGGTTGATTGATAATCAAAACCCATCGGGGCAACAAGTATGATGGCAAGCATTAAGCAACTCCATTAGAATGCAATCCCAAATGTATTCTACCTCGACCCAAGTTAAGAAAATAAGAAAATATAAATTGCCACAAATTTTTAAACATTCAATTATGCCCTTGGTTGATTTACATCCCTTGGGACTTAATTATTACTGTCCAATCATATCCAACTCGATCATAATTGTTGGTCGGGATATGAAGAACTCAAAGGAGGGTGAATGGGTTCAAATTACATAATTAAGATCTAATCGCAGAAGCTAAGGTAAATGCAAAGAAGAGAGCAATGCAAGGAAGACAATCACACAAGAACACAATGATTTATACTGGTTCTGTAACGACCCGCCACCCTATGACCGGAGATCCGATCACTAAATGGGTGCCGACTCATTAACCAACGGTCTCACACCCGGATCTCATACACACATCTGGAGGAGCAAGCGTTAAACAAGGTTAAATATAACATTCACACGGACTACAAGGAATTACAGTGCGCAGGAAGGAAATTAATAATGTCTGTACACAGTCCAACAATAATTACATAGCCCAAGAAATTAAATAAGTACAGACAGGAACAAAGTACAACAACATCGGGGCATACCCCGGAACTGAAACAGTTGCTGGTCCGCACACCAGGGAGAACACCACTCGCCGCCACACGCCACGAGGTCCACACCTGAAACCGCAGAGAGTGAGCCACACCAGAATTGGGCTCAGTAGGGATCATCCGATCTCCTGCCTCCCACTCACACACCCACAAGAGCAATAACCAAGATACATGTGATTAAGGCAAGTAAAGCTGTAACACACTACTCCTAATCTCGATATGAACCACATGCGTTCGAAATGTAACAAGCATATCTCTAGAATCATTCTATTAAGAAGCCTACAACTCGCGTTTCGACAAAACATGCCAACCACGCCTCCGAAAGTGGGAAACACCGACCTGCTGAGACCAAACAGTAACCCCTCGGATAGCACGCTGGCTACTCCGGCCCAACTGGCACAAGTGGTTACTCCTTCCCCTAGCACGAGTGACACTTCACAGGAACCACTCCTACACCGGTACTAGCTAACCCTGGGGTCCACCAGGTGACCCTCTCTCACTAGGCGTCACCCCGCCCACGCCCCCACCGGCGCTGTGCTCCATCCACACCAGCACAGGGTGATAAAGCGCTACAACTGTCACTCTAAGTCCACAGTAACACAAAACCCGGCACAGTGCGATCTGGTCCGAAGAACCCATCATCATCGAGTATACCAAAAGCATGCATTTAACCAACTATCTAGCAGTGTAAACACATTTTATTGGCATGGATTAGTGTGGTTCTGTCTTGAATCGCGTCGCCCAAGGCCGACGTCATTCAAGCATCCTAAACTGGTTCATGAAATATCCAGCCTCAGAGTATGGCCTAAAAGGCGTCGTCACAGGTAGCCGCCTTTTAAAAACACGTCGTCATACCTCGTCGCCTATCGGTGACAGAAACAGGGACAGGCCACGGTTGATTCTTCTTAAAACGCGTCGTCCTGGGAAGCCCTCTTTTAAAAGGCGTCCGTTTCCTCAGACGCCATTCACACTAGAATCCGAAACTTGCAGAAACCTTAATCGGGCGATTTCTGCCTAAATGGCGTCGTGCTGGCTCGTCGCCATTCTAAATGGCGTCGTCCAGGCACGACGTCATTTAATGTCAGAAACCCAGACTGACAAAACCTCAAACATGGAGTTTTCTGCCTAAAAGACGTTGTACTGGCCCGTCGCCATTCTAAATGGCATCGTTCAGGCACGACGTCTTTTAGCGCCAGAAATCAGGTTATGCTCTCTACCCGAGGACTCCCTTTTCACCCCCAAAAGCCCCAAAATCGCCCAAAGACAGAGGAGGAAGAGGGGCAAGCTAAACCATCACAAATCCATATTCATAGAAACCCTCATTCCCATCAAGAAAAGCCCCTATCATGCTCGTTCTACCCCCAAACGCATCACATGGAAACTACGGATAAAACGAGTACAATCTACGCAAGGTTCGTCCCCCTACTGGTTCTTGAACTCCTCCTGGTTCCGTGCCGCCGAACCGCCGCACCGCAGACCGCCGCCGGTACCCCCGAGGACGTCGCCACTCCGCCGAGACGTCGACCGCCGTCCGGAGAATGGAACGCCGCGAAGGAAGTGGTGATAGTAGTGGTGAGAGGTAGAGAGGTTTGGAGTGGTGGAAGAAGAAGAAGAGGAAGGGAAAGGGGAAGACAGGGGTCGGAGGAGGCGGAGAGGGGGAGGAGAGAGAGTGAGAGGAGAAAAATGAGGGAAAGAAAGGAAGGCTCGCAGGGTCAATCCGAAACAGGGTAAAACACGTCGACCGGGACAGACGCCTATCAGATGACAGGACGGGCCGTACTGACAGAAGCTCTGAAACACGTCGACCACCACCGATGCCGTTCAGACGACAAGACCGGCACCGTACACTGACATCTCAGGGTCGCAGTCTGAATGACGTCGTGCATCGCGGACACCTTTCAGACGACAAGACAGAGGCCGTACTCTCGCGGCCCGAAACCCGCCCACGTGGCACAGTAGCTACAGACCTAAATGGCGTCCACCAAGCAAGACGCCGTTTGAAAGGCGTCGTGCAGGGTCGACGTCATTCAGAAGAAACTCTCAAGACCTCTAAGGGTCCAAACCAGGGGATCCGACCCGAAATCGACCCGAATACTGAACCCGAAACCTCAGTCCTTACATTCTCCCCCCCTTAAAAGAATTTCGTCCCCGAAATTGCCTGCAACAAGTAACGAGGGCGAAATATAACCACCACCAACTCACATGGGAACTTACCGGAAAAGGTAGGAAACTGATCCCACATCTCAAACTCGCGCTCTCCGGTCGCCTCGCTTCCAGAGCGATACTGCCAAACCACTCAATCCAAAGGTACAACCTTGTTCCGGAGAACCTGAACATTCCTCAGCAACAAAACATGGAACACATCGTGCACCCCTGCAAGATTGGACGGCAAGGCTAGCTGGTACGCCGCTTCCCCCATTCGAGTAAGAATGGGAAAAGACCCAACACGTCGCGGACCCAGCTTACCTTGCTTCCCAAATCTCATTACACCCTTAGAGGACGAGACTTGGAGAAACACGTGGTCCCCTAACTTCACACTCAATCGGTCTCCTACCGATAATAGCACAACTTTTCTAACAGTCCGAGCTGCGATTAAATTCCACTGCACCACTCTGGCAACCTCAGTACACTGCTAAACCAACTCTGATCTTGTTAACTGCCTCTTGCCAATCTCAGACTAGATCACAAAGGATCGACACGGCCATCTGAACAATGCCCCATAAGGCGCCATGCCAATGTTAGAATGGTAACTGTTGCAGTACGCAAAACCCCACTGAAAACGAGCGCTACTCCCAAGAACCTCCTCAGTCTAGGAAATATGCCCCGAGCATAACTATCAGAATCTAAATGGCCCTCTCCGACTGTCCATCAGCCTCGGGATGATAGGCCGAGCTAAAGGCTAATCGCGTGCCCAAGGCCTTCCGAAAACTCTTCCAAGACCTAGAAGTAAATCTCAAAACCCGGTCTGACATGATGGATAAGGGCACATTGAGCAGAAAGAGATGATTCGATCCACAAACAACTTAGCCAACTCACCGACTGACCAGTCCTTCCTGACAGTCAGAAAGTGTGCTGACATGGTTAGTTGCTCAATGATAACTCAGATCACGCTCCCACCACCAGGAGATAAAACAATCCCAACACAATTCCAAAGTCACAAGCTCCCGTTTCCATACCGGGATCGGCAAGGACTGCAACCACGCTTCCGCTGCGCCACTCTAATGTTCCACCATATTCTGTCGACAATTAAAGCACCTAACCACAAAATCAACCCTATCCTTCTTCCTACTAGACCACCTCAAACATTGATACGTCTACTCGTTTCGAGACGCACCATAATTAGAACAGTGTGCCTCAATAAGGACACACCTGCGTACGTCCTCCACGGTCAAATCATAGAGTCTACCTCCAACCTGACTAAACCTTCATCCCACAATTCCACGCTGGTAAGACAGATCACAACAATCACTCTCACCGATCACATCCTTACACAGGGCTCCCTACAACCGGTCAATCAAATCAATACTAAGTTAACTATGTTCCACAATTCCGCCAAAATTGATAGACCAACATCATCATATAGTAGCCTTACAAAGTGCAGTTTACAATACTGATTCTCCACCATGATCCAAAATACATAAAGAGTGCCATACAAGTTCACAACTACTACCTAATAAGACACGATAAGAGTGCTCATCTAGCCCAGCATCTCGGACCTCCACTGAAAGAACACACAACACCACATAAGGTACCGGGCTCCTACTGACCACTCGGCTCCTGACTTGTCTTATTCTTCTGGGGACAGTTCCTCGCAAGATGTCCCCTCCTGCCACAGCCAAAACAGCTACCAGAGACCAATGGACATATCCGATTGCCGTGATACCTACCACAACGGGGACAATAATTTGCCGCATCATGTCTCGTTCCCTGCTGCCTGCTAGCCACAGTCTGCATCTGTTGAGCCGAACCGTCCTCATCTTCATCACATGACGTCTCTTGGGACCCGAACTCAAAGGAACTAGAACTGCCTGACGAAAGGACCGTTGATTTGCTCTTGCCTTGTTGCTTCCCTCGTGCCGATCGCTCCAATTCTTTCGCCATTTGCTGAAATTGAGTCTCCACCGCTGCCGCGCATCGAACCGCCGACGCCAGATCTCTACAACACTGAGGTGCCACCATTGTCCTCAGATCATAACGGAGTCCATCTACAAATCTCTCTGTTCTATACTTCTCATGCTCGAATAAGTGTGGAACGAATCTTCCAAGAGTCACAAACTTCGTCTGATATTCTAGAACTGACATATCATTCTGTACCAATTCCATAAACTCCCTTTATTTGGCCTTCTGGGCGAGCCTCGGAACGTATTGTCCACTGAACTCTCTCACAAACACCTCCCAAGGGATCTCTCTCAAGGATCTATCTGCAAACATCATTCTCTTGATGGTAACCCACCACTCGTATGCATTGCCCTTCAACAAGTAGGTTGCCAACAAGGTCTTGTCATTCTCAGCACATTCAAGAACATCAAATGCCTTCTCCACTTCCTTAATCCAACGAGCTGCCTCGTCTGGGACTGGTCGACCCGTGAAAGAAGGGGTCTCCAACTTCAAAAACCGCTCCAATACTGTGGACTGGTCACCTCGGGAATTGGATCCCTCACTACCGGCTCCCTGCTGGTATCTAAACATAGCTCCAATCATAGCCTCCACGAAACGATCCACATTATGCTCTTCTGCTCCCGAACTAATATCGTCTGCTCTCGCACTACGAGCCAACGGAACTCTCCTCCTCGACGCCATCACTACCCTATGAACACAAAAATCAAGACAAACACGTCAAAACCTATCAATCTACGCCAGCAGCCATCGTCTGTACAAACTCGTACTTATTGTTGGACTACGATATTTAACACAGTTTATCGCATAGTCGACCAGACTGAGCTCTGATACCATCTGTAACAACCCGCCACCCTATGACCGGAGATCCGATCACTAAATGAATGCCGACTCATTAACCAACGGTCTCACACCCGGATCTCATACATACATCCAGAGGAGCAAGCGTTAAACAAGGTTAAATATAACATTCACACAGACTACAAGGAATTACAGTGCGCATGAAGGAAATTAATAATGTTTGTACACAGTCCAACAATAATTACATAGCCCAAGAAATTAAATAAGTACAGGCAAGAACAAAGTACAACAACATCGGGGCATACTCCGGAACTGAGACAGTTGCTGGTCCGCACATCAGGGAGAACACCACTCGCCGCCACACGCCACGAGGTCCACACTTGAAACCGCAGAGAGTGAGCCACATCAGAATTAGGCTCAGTAGGGATCATCCGATCCCCTGCCTCCCACTCACACACCCACAAGAGCAATAACCAAGATACAGGTGATTAAGGCAAGCAAAGCTGTAACACACTACTCCTAATCTCGATATGAATCACATGCGTTCGAAATATAACAAGCATATCTCTAGAATCATTCTATTAAGAAGCCTACAACTCGCGTTTCGACAAAACATGCCAACCACGCCTCCGAAAGTGGGAAACACCGACCCGCTGAGACCAAACAGTAACCCCTCGGATAGCACGCTGGCTACTCTGGCCCAACTGGCTCATGTGGTTACTCCTTCCCCCAGCACGAGTGACACTTCACAGGTGCCACTCCTACACCGGTACTAGCTAACCCCGGGGTCCACCAGGTGACCTTCTCTCACTAGGCGTCACCCTGCCCACGCCCCCACCGGCGCTGTGCTCCACCCACACCAGCACAGGGTGATAAAGCGCTACAACTGTCACTCTAGGTCCACAGTAACACAAAACCCGGCACAGTGCGATCCGGTCTGAAGAACCCATCATCATCGAGTATACCAAAAGCATGCATTTAACCAACTATCTAGCAGTGTAAACACATTTTACTGGCATGGATTAGTGTGGTTCTATCTTGAATCGCGTCGCCCAAGACCGACGCCATTCAAGCATACTAAACTGGTTCATAAAATTCCCAGCCTCAGAGTATGGCCTAAAAGACGTCGTCACAGGTAGCCGCCTTTTAAAAACGCGTCGCCATACCTCGTCGCCTATCGGTGACATAAACAGGGACAGGCCACGGTTGATTCTTCTTAAAACGCGTCGTCTTGGGAAGCCGCCTTTTAAAAGACGTCCGTTTCCTCAGACGTCATTCACACCAGAATCCGAAACTTGCAGAAACCTTAATCGGGCGATTTCTGCCTAAATGGCGTCGTGCTGGCTCGTCGCCATTCTAAATGGCGTCGTTCAGGCACGACGTCATTTAATGCCAGAAACCCAGACTGACAGAACCTCAAACAGGGAGATTTCTGCCTAAAAGGCATCGTACTGGCCCGTCAACATTCTAAATGGCGTCGTTCAGGCACGACGTCTTTTAGCGCCAGAAATCAGGTTCTGCTCTCTGCCCGAGGGCTCCTTTTTCACCCCCAAAAGCCCCAAAATCACCCAAAAACAGAGGAGGAAGAGAGGCAAGCTAAACCATCACAAATCCATATTCATAGAAACCCTCATTCCCATCAAGAAAAGTCCATATCATGCTCGTTCTACCCACAAACGCATCACATGGAAACTACGGATAAAATGAGTACAATCCACGCAAGGTTCGTCCCCCTACTGGTTCTTGAACTCCTCCTGGCTCCGTGCCGCCGAACCGCAAACCGCCGCCGATACCCCCGAAGACATCACCACTCCGCCGGAACGTCGGCCGCCGTCCGGAGAATAGAACGCCGCGAAGGAAGTGGTGGTGGTAGTGGTGAGAGGTAGAGAGGTTTAGAGTGGTGGAAGAGGAAGAAGAGGAAGGGAAAGGGAAAGAGAGGGGTCGGAGGAGGCGGAGAGGGGGAAGAGAGAGAGTGAGAGGAGGAAAATGAGGGAAAGAAAGGAAAGCTCGCGGGGTCAATCCGAAACAGGGTAAAACGCGTCGACCGGGACAGCCGCCTATCAGATGACATGACAGG
This sequence comes from Zantedeschia hybrid cultivar, assembly GCA_030544215.1. NCBI lineage: Eukaryota > Viridiplantae > Streptophyta > Magnoliopsida > Alismatales > Araceae > Zantedeschia > Zantedeschia hybrid cultivar. The sequence goes on from JARZZO010000010.1 coordinate 56,877,590, forward strand.
CCGTACTGACAGAAGCTCTGAAACACGTCGACCACCACCGACGCCGTTCAGACGACAAGACCGGCACCGTACACTGACATCTCAGGGTCGCAGTCTGAATGGCGTCGTCCATCGCGGACGCCTTTCAGACGACAAGACAAGGGCCGTACTCTCGCGGCCCAAAACCCGCCCACGTGGCACAGCAACCACAGACCTAAATGGCGTCCACCAAGCAAGACGCCGTTTGAAAGGCGTCGTGCAGGGTCGACGTCATTCAGAAGAAACTCTCAAGACCCCTCAGGGTCCAAACCAGAGGATCCGACCCGAAATCGACCCGAATACTGAAGCCGAAACCTCAGTCCTTACAAGTTCGGTCTATCCAGACCAACATTTAGTCCCCAAACAGACTCTTGAGAGTTTCATTAACATAAGATATCAACCACTTGCAGGTTAAAAAAAACACAACCAAACACAGTTGGTCTTCCCTTCAAGCTAAAAGGGAAACAAATTTAATATAGGGATCAACGTGCTTCTGAAGCAGGTAGACAAAACAGTGTAAAACACTCAAATATAATCAAGAATAAGTTTGCAGGTCTTGATCAGATTGCAGTTAAGTCGGAGAGCCTTGAATGCTGGAATTGAATGCTTCAGCGTTCAAACTATCATGAACTTGCTTACAAGAATGTAAGATCTTTTCACAGTGACCTTCTCTCTCTCTCGATGTATCTCTAGATGACTCTCAATTTTTTGGTTGCTCTACTATCTGTCCCGGTCAGAGATCTCTATCTTTCTCTTGCTCTTCACTCTATATATCATAGAGGCTGAGCTCTCTTATTTAAACAGTAGATTTGAATTTAGCCACTTCTTGAAATCCAACTGACATCTTTTAGAGTAATGGCCAAGTTCATGAGTCTAACGTTAATTTTCGTAGGTCTTAACATTAAACATTTTAGTTCAACTAAGAGTATAGTTTGTCTTTTTCTTCTTGAAAATATGCAAGAGTGATCACTATCCATTTCCAAGTTTGACGTGTAGATCTTCCACAATCCTATTAAAAAATTAAGAATGAAAAGTTCACATCTAGTTGACCAACCAAAGAACATATGAGATCTACAAAAGTGCCACAGACATAGTGCGGTGGCAGATCCTTACGCTTGATAAAAACCTAAACACAATCTATCCAAGAAAGCTTGCATATGGATGAAAACTAATAAGATAAGTTTGTTTGAAAAAGTGCACAAACAATTGCTTTAAAAAGTTTAGAAAACTGGTAGATAATACATGTAAATAATCGGTGAAAAAGAAATTGATACATCGCTTAAAATTCACTAATTAATTGATTTTACTTGAGAGCACAATCAGATCACAAAAGACTTACTAATCGATTAAAGGAAAGAAGATAATCGGCTTGGAACCCTTCGATTAATCAGAAGGAGAGATACACAGTTAATCGATAACCGATAAGAAAATAATCGAGTTGGGGATTCAAACGATTAATCGATTGACACTAAAACTGTAACTAATCGAAAGACAGTTAATCGATTAGCTCTGTAACGCTTAATCGGAAGTCACATATTGCATCCAATTGATTACACAACAAAAGATAGATTACGATGTTGTCAATCAATTACAAGTCCGAAGATCGAGTACTTGAGACTAGAGATCGATTACGACGTTGTTAATTGATTAAGAGGTCGAAGATCGATTACGACGTTGTTAATCAACTACTCAATTCAAATGGTAATAAAAAAGACAACGAGTATGATAATCAATTAAAAAAGGGAACGAGTATGATAATCAATTAAAAAAGGGAACAATTAGTTGCTTAGAGAGATAACTAATAATTGAAACTCTTGATCAGAAAACAAATAGATTAATACTTTCAACTTCATATATAATCGATGAACGGAATAACCGATTAATAATTATAAATCCGTTAGAATAGATAATCAATAGAGATAATTGGTTATATGTTAGTGATTAACAGAGTGATTTTAAATCGATTATCCAACGATTAACAATATGAAAGAAAGACTTCTGTTAATCGATTGAGTCTTAGTAGATCTAAAAATAAAACACCGTCAATCGTTTAGTAATAAGAAGTTAACGGATTTCTCAGTACTTTATTAATCAAAAGGATCAAGTAGTTCAATGAAAAATAACTAAATCTCATACTAACCACTTTACAAATAATCGATTACATCTGACTTATCTAAAGAAAAAAAAACTATCACTAAAAAACTTTTAAGTACAATTTTATAAAGAATTATCAAAATGTGTTATCGCCAGAACATGGAGATTAAGAAGTATGAAAAAATCTTAGCTCAACAATAATTGTCCGATTAGGTACATGAATTTAATGATGAGTACTAAAATTTGCATGCAACTGATTGAAAATTACTACTGAGCTTCACGATTGAACACAACCCGACTATGAAAATTAAACCTAAGAAATGGAAACCACAAGCGGATAAATGAATATTTAAAGATTTATGATATTTTTTTAAAATATGAACATAATGTGAAAATGAGTGCATGTTATTTAACTGCACACACTGTTACAAGATGCATACTAGCACCTCTCTCTCTCTCTCTCTCTCTCTCTCTTACAAAAGAGAGAAAGTAAGAGAGGTACTATCAAAAGTAGATGCACCCCGAGGATTACTAAAACCCTAAAGAATTAGCACAATCCTAAAAGTTAAATGAAATAATTTCCTAATTTTTGTTTAAAAACATTTTTATGCATACTCAATCACAAAGCTGCAATTGAATTTTACAAGTGGATGATAAAATTTAAATCTCAAAGAAATAACCTTAGAGGAATAATTGAATTTTTAAAAAAATTTGATAACTTTTTTGTTTTTTTGACATGAGAATAGAGAAGATTTTAGGTGGAGTGTATTTATGTGAATACACCCCGAAGTACATTCGATCATATATATGAGAAAAGATCACACCCACCTTAAAACACATCGAAGTTAGATGTTTCCTCCCCCTCCCCCAACACACCCTACGCTCCTATGCAAAAATATTAATAATAAATTTATTAAAAAAATAAATATTAAATAAGACTCTTTAAGATTAAGATTGTTCTTATCTCTAAGACCTTATTTTTCACCATCCAATTGTGAAAACAAATCATAATCGTCCAATCAGGTATGTATGAAAAAATTACTATTAAACAATATTAATAAAATAATCAAAAAATAAAATATTAAATTAAATTAACCCTTAAAATTAATCCTATCACTTGAGAGTTTTAACTTTGGCCCCCCATTAAAAACAGAGTTACGATTGAATTGAAAAATCAGATGGCAACAATCCTAAGAGGAGATAATTGAATATTTTAAGTTTTTAAGTGAATTTTATTTTTTTACATATGAAGTATATTATATATATCATCAGTCGGTAGGAACACGTTCAGATTTTGGAATATCTTCATGTTTGATGTGCATTACCCGAGGACTTCAAACTAGGAAAGACGCCCTCTGGGATCGAAAATAATGTACCCACCAAAAAAATAAACCCAAGGCACCTTTACTAAGGTTCATGCCCGAACAAAGAAATCCAGCCATGTGTCTCAAAGTGGGAGAACATAACTGAGGATACACGCACCTTCGCTTTCTTGGGGAAAACAAATAAGCGTTGCCGGCTCTTCGCACTTGAACGTTTACCTTCAGGCAAAGGGAAGGGCACAAAATATCCTGGTTCAGAAACTCCAGCCAATCCAGCTTCTGGATGCATTTCGACCGAATGCTCTGTCAAAAGACGATGGGATCAAGTCCACTTTTGCCTCGCCATTGCAAAATGGTCTGGACCATCACAAGCTAACAGAGCCACCCATTCTCCAGCTGTGTTCTTTTCTTTGCTCTCGTTTGGAGTGATCTTTCAAAGCAAAATCTACGAGCCTAGCCACATTTCAAGTTGCAGGAAAAGGCAATCACTCTGTGGTCAGAATTCTATTCATAGCAACACAGCTTCGCAAAACTTGGCTTTAATCTTGCCCAACTTACACTCGTCGAGATAATTAATCCAACAAGGCCCTCGGAACACAGCTGATCTCTTCAGAGTAGCATATGACACGCCTCATATTCACAGCTTAAGTTGCAGTCACAACCAACCTAGCTCTGTGCTGAAGTTCAATCAACAATCTCAGAGTTGATGCCTTGGTATTCCCATCATGGTTATTTGTCACTGAAAGACGGACAAAGTTCTGCATAATGTCTGTTTCCTCATTTCTGATGTGATCATTAAAACTATTTCTAGTACTGTTCTTTTTGCCATAAGAAGCCTCAAACTCGCGTGATTTAGCCATAGCTTTCTGGAGAACAGATTCAGGAAGCCCTGATTTTCTCAAAAGTTGTTAGAGATGAAGCAGATTTAAGAGTAAGACACATTCCTAAGAATGTCTGATCAAAACTTAACCAGAATTATCAGGTGACCTCTTCACAAAAAAAATGCATGAAATGGGCCAAGCGTACCAGCCAAACGTGCAACATTAACACCATAGCTTTTTGGGCAGGAACCCGGTATCAGCCTGTAAAGAAAGGTAACTTCCTCCACACCGCCAGCTCCTTTTCCAACTTGACATGACATATGACGGAGGGATACCTAAGGGTATTTTTGCCAATATTAATAGGCCAACCTGCCTGACAAATATGCAAAAAAAAAATATTTTAATCATAAACAAGCCACACCTCAGGGTTGCTCTCATAGACCATTGCTAAGTGGTGATAGTGAGTGGAGAACATGCCCCGACATTGTACATTGTGGATAAAATAATCTAGAACAGCATCTCTGCCACAAACAAAGAAGGAAAATAAGAACAATGTAAGTTGTCATGCTGTACAGAAATTCCACCATCTCGTGCTATTTGAACTTACGCGATAGCTTGACCATCAGAAGTAGATGTTCCCCTCCCAAGTTCATCTAAAACGACTAGAGAATTGCAAGTGGCAGAAGACTGCTTCAATCACATTTAGAGAATATTAGATGCACATTCAATTTACAAAGATCCTAAAATTTTTCAAAACAATGCTCCATTTCTTGTATGGAAGATGAAAGTTTTATAAAGAAAAGATTTAAAACAAGGAAAACAATATCGGATCAGATCATATCTCTGCCATGAACAAGGGAAAAAAAAAGAATAGGACAGGTTGCCATGCTATACACAAACTCATTTCACTCTGGTTGAACTTATGCAATAGCTTGTCTGTCAGAGGTAGATGTCCCCTGCCAAGTTCATTTAAAACCACTTTCAGAGAATTCCACGTGGCAGACTTCTGTATCAATCACTTCTAAAGAACGTTAAATGTACATTTGACTTGTCAAGAACATAAAATTTCTAACAACAATCCCAGTCCAAGTCAGATTGGCCAAGGCAAACAATCAAACCGACGCCAGGCCAATACAAGATTGTGCAAAAACTAAAACAATTAAAAATATAAAATAAATGAAAATGTACATCTATAAAATACAAAGTACACACAAAATAAAAATACTTATATAAATAAAAAGAAATTATATAATTATAGTTTTATAAATATATCTTCCATGATCCTTTTTTTATATTGACACCCCCTTATCATGTGCACATCTGCGGACCTTAGCTAGAGGTCCGAAGGAGGAGGAAGTGGGAAGCCAAACAACCATGGTGGTGCTTGCAGACAGCAGCAGCTTGACGGCAAGGTGGGTGGCTCTGGTGGAGGTGTTTCAAAACACCCCGTGAATCAGATCAGAATGCATTAGTCTACATCAGATCAGATTGGCCGATACCGGCACAATCCACACCGATAAGGTCCAATTTTGTTTACTTCCCATTTTTTGGTCATTTCAGGGTCAGAATCGGATTGCCAATGGGCGATCTTGATTTGAATTGGGTAATTCCTATTTGGATTAGGCGATACTGGATTACGTGTTTTAAAATCCCTCACAAGTGCACAGAGATCTCACCAACATAGATGCTGTCTCTGTAAGTTCTGTCAGGAATGTACTTTGGCCAGCCATAATATGGTCTCTTGCACCCATTCGAACAAAGATTCTGTCAACAGGTGAGAGTTCAAAGCTTTCTGCAGGGACATCAGCTCCCACCTGGAATAGAGCAATCAATATTAAGAGGATGTCTAGTATATACCAATTCTCAAAATACATTATGATGAAGAGAACATACCTGTGCTAGAATTACTGATAGGCAGATTTGACGAAGAAGAGTGGATTTGCCACCCATGTTAGGGCCGGTAAGAAGGATAAAACTGGGATGCCCAGCTCCACCAATACTTGCATCATTCGGAACAAAGGAACCTTTTACTAAAGCATCACTACGAAGAATTGGATGCCCTAAACTCCTTACACGCAAAGGTGGAACAGCTTCGCTTGAATAAGATGTTGCCTTGAATTTTGGCCGGCATGCCAATCCTTCATAATAGTCACTTGCAATCGCCAAGGATATCAGAACATCCAGTTCTGCAATGTGCAAAACTCAACTGGCTTAAACAAGCCTAACAAATTTCAGATGAACTCAAAAACACATATACATGTTCATTCAAGATCAATAGCATTGGGTTCAGAAGAATAGCAAGGCATTCAGAAATGCAAGGTGTTGCAGCATGCTGAGTCAAATTGCAATGGGGAATCCCATTAGTCCACATAGGCAAGCATCACATAGGCTGGCAGCTTTTTCCACAGGTGGGCCTGACAAGCATTAAATGTGGGTGCAAGGCACTGGCCATGACAAATATATGCGCGCGTGACAAATACTTTGCGGGCATGACAAATACTATTTGTCACACCTACGAAATATTTGTCAGACCTGAAAAGTATGTCACTTCTATGCACCTGTGTACAGATTTTTGGGCGTGACAAATATTTTTGCATATGCGATACTTCATGGGCATGACAAATAATATTTGTCACGTCCAAAGAGTATTTGTTAAGCCTGAAAAGTATGTCATCTTTACGCGTGTGTACAGATTTATGGGCATGACAAATACTTTTCAGGCATGACAAAGAGCATTTGTCATTGCAAAGAAATATTTGTCATACCCACATGCATTTGTTATGCCATAACCTTGCACCCGTATTTAATGCTTGTCAGACCTACCTGTGGAAAACACTGCCAGCCCATGTAATGCTTGCCTATGTGGACCAATGGGAGTCTCCATTGCAATTTGACTCAGCATGCTGCAATGGTTTGCATTGCAGCAAGCATTACTCTTCAGAAATTACATCTTACTGTGACCCGTGAACATAGATATAGTGAAACTGCAATCCACCTAACAGCTAAACCTTTGAAATGGTTATCAAATGACATTTAACCTCATTTCAGGCTTCGCATCTTTTGCTATTAAGGAGACATATTCTACTAAAGCCTTGTTATTCTTTCAAGACATTTTACATTCATCTATACTCATAAAAAGCATTAAGTATCAGTTCCTAATGGAATATGTTATGTCCATATTTTACGTGTCGCATTTATGAAATAAGTATGCTATGAAGCAGAAATATTACAGAAAGGGAACGCGTGTGCTTCAATTGCATGAATATAAATCATGGGTTTCCTTTGACTGGATTACTGTGAACTTGCGCAAACAAATTCATTAAACACAGTTTCCTATGCTCTGGTGCAGCAAATACTTGGCATGAATTATTTTTCTGACTTGGGACATTACAAGTTTCATGAACCATGTAAGCACTGAAGAAATCAATTGATCACCTTTTGCTATTGTTCTACCATGAAATTCTGATAGGGATCTCATGCAGCCATCTTCTTGTCTTCAATATCTGAGATTGTGTGGAAAATGGACTTGCATCAGCAAATATAGGATGAACTTTGGACAACAGTGCCTATGGCATTTGCAGCATGTTGAAGGCACATGAAGTGGACATCATTCCGCTGTTGGCAGTATCGGCTGATACTGATACATATTGATATCGGTACGGGGGGTACCCTGATATGGGCACCCAAATTGATTTTAAAAAAAAGGTATTGGACAGTATCGGATTGAAACGGACCAGTATCGGCCTAGAACCGGTCAATATTGGGCAATACCAGCCGGTACTACCGATACTGATACTTGTACGTATCGGATACCGGTACCGACCAATACCAAGACTGGTACTGAGACTGTCATCCTTCATTCAAATGTCACGGGTAATGCGGTGAGGTGATCTGACTTATTCCATTCACAATTACATGGACCTAACTGTTGATAACGTATACACATGGAGCCCTGGGATGTGGTGGTTAACTGGTTATACAATAGCTATTTCGATCCTCACAAACATTGGTCAACAATGGATTTCCTTTAATGCTTATTCCTAAGACATCATGTACGATTGCAAATGATCTTTTGTCTGTTGTCAATTTGCAGCAGTACCTCAACCTCAGAAATAACACATTAATGTGAAAGGGTAACCATCCATTATACATCATAATTAAGGCCTACTAGAAATACAACTAGCAAGTTATTATTCTTAAAATTTTAATAAAGTAATTTGCATTATTTCTTGGTGTGGTGTCAGAAGGCCTGCATAGGGAAATATCAGTTTAACTACTTTCATAGAGAAGAATGCACCACAACAAGGCTTGGGTGTTTGTTTATGAGATGCATATATCTTCATTGATCGAGTATTCCTTTATAGATCAGCCTACAAAATCCATGCCAGACTAGAAGATGTGCAAGAGTAGGCATGATACAGAGCTTCTAGCGTGGATGTGTTCAATGAAGATTTGATTTGTGAAGAGAATAAGAGTAGCTGAACATATAAGATAGCTGAAACTACCTGCTGTTGTACACACCAACTGCCTCCACATGCTGTGGTATTCAGCAAACTGCTTAATCAGCACCTGTAAAATGCATTTGAGCTTAAATTCCTTCTCATCTTCAGCCTGGGAGAGCTCCTCTAGCCACTTTTTAATTTTCGGAGTCCAGTATCGGAAGTAGCCCTGCACATCCAGAGAAGGAAAAGATTAAGTTTCTGTTTATAGGAAGATTTATATCCCCATAAGCGGGTTGGAAACCATGAGGCTACACAAGTAGCCTAGATATGTTGGGATCTCCCTCAAAAGTCACCAATCTGCCCTCGCCTTGTAGTGCCTTCACCCCAAGGTGAGAGCTAATATCAATCAATCCTCAAAAGACAGTGCTTTGACAAAATGGCCATGTATAGTCTCTCTATTAAGACTCAAAGCATCATTCCTTGCAGCAAGCCACCAACAACTCCTCAGGACCATGTTGAAGGGAATGTGGAAAAGAAGCTCTAAGAAGGTGGATGCAATGCATGACAATCTGAAGAAACACTCAGTTTCAAATGACGTGGTCTTAGAACAGGTAATGTCATGTGATGCATAAGTTTCTACTGTTACATATCTTTTTTATCCGGTCAGTTAGTGTTACAAGCTGATCCAACTTTTGTGAGATATTGTCCACTTTAAGCTAAGCCAGGACAACTTTGTTCCTAAAAGTCACCTCATAAGTTATGGATGTTGGCTCCTCATATATAGCCAAAGTAACCCCAACCCCCAGATACAAATGATAGCTCCACACTATGATGATTTCACACCAGGGCGGCTACACATTGCTACATCTCGTGGGTAGCCCTTTCCTCCATATAGTCCTTTGATATAGGTAGTCCTCTCCTCTTGCATAGCTTGTGACTAGGTTACTATTTTTAGTATGGATATTTTTTAGTGAATATTTATTTCAAGCTTTAATTGCTACATGTACAGAATTCATATTCTATCTTCTCAAACACGTTTATTTCCTATTTCTTTTTTCTCCTGCAATACATTTCACTTCCTTTCTTTGCATAAGTTCCTCTGCCATTTCCTTCATTCCCGTCTCCCCATTTGTTCTTTTCTCCTCCCTCACAGAGCATGAAATGCTATTTGCCAACTAGCTATTGCTACAAACCAGCTGATGAAGACAAAAATGAGAGGTCAAAATTTGCCCAAGTCAAAGAAATTCCCACCGTTAGAAAACTAAGAGCCAAGGTAGGGGCTGCCATTCCATAAATAAACAGCTGGCCAATAGCTTGCATTTAAACAGTGAGCTCACAGCAACCCTTTATGTTTAACGGCAGGCCCACAGCCTGTCACTTAATGGCTGGTTCACAGCAAACCAGCCTGCTGTTTCATGTTCTAATAATGCATGCTATTCGAGGAAACTTAGGCATGTCAGTAGAGCATCACCTGAAGGACCAATCGAGGCACCCCATGTTAACATGCCATGTCACTCCAGCTAATCAAACAATGGCACTTGGCACATCACCAAGCGCCTTATATACAGCTACCTGTTTCCCACAAGGAAGTAGATTGAAGAGAGAGCATTCAATCCCCCCAAAGCAAGAGAGCTAAAGAAAGAGAGATAAAGGGGAGACAAGAGGCAGAGGAAAGGGAATTCAAGATATTTTCATCAGTGTACTATGTAGCTCACACATACCGCTGGCTTTGGTGTTTATCAGCTGCTCTCCAGCCCACTGATTATTATTTATAATGAAGGCATTTTCTAGCCCTTGAGGAATTCGTCCAAATTCACAGGACCATGGTACTAAATTGGCTGAACTGGATCAGAACCAGCCAGAACCAATCCGGTTCCAAAAACAGCCAAAACTGACCTTGGAACAGGAATTGGACTCAAAACTGGCCAGGGCCAATCCAGTTCCACAATCTGACATTTGATACCGTAACAAAGAACACCATCATTGAATTTTTGACACTTACCCTTCAGCTTGATTAATCTTCATACGTGGCATTCTATCACACTCAAGATTTATTCTAAGTAAACAAAGATTCCACTGTTAAACATTGATCGCCCTTCAGCCCACTGATCAATATACAATAGATAGCATTCTATGACACTTGAAAATTTGCCTACATTCTCAAATATTCACTGTTAAACACCCAACAGCTTTCAGATGTCTACAGTGGCTTTCACAGCCTTAAATCTTTCAAACAATGGCTTTCACTGCCTTAAACCTTTCCAAACACTTTAAAATATCCCAAAAAAAAAAACCCTAACAGCTTCCACAAATTTCACAATCCCCAAAATATGCCCAAACAACCAAACAGCACCAAAAAATATAAGAGATTCCATAAATTTCCAAAGTATACAGAATGACCAAAAATCAAAAAATTATCAAATCTAAAAAATTCCCAAAACATCTCCAAAGTCCAAACTATCAAAAAAAAAAAACTGCCAAAAAAATCCCAAAATGGCCCCAAACTAGTAAAACCCTAGAAATCTAAAAAAAAAATCCCAAAAAACCATGAAATACCTATAGCATCCCCGAACTACCAAAATTCCAAGAAAATGTCAAAAAATTCCAAATACACCCAAACTACTAAAAAAAAAACAAAATTCCCAAAATCACCCAAACAACCTCAAAATTACATTCATTCTAGGGTTCAAGGAACTGATCATTGCAGAAAAATATGTAAATAAACTGTAAGTGGCATAACTAAGAATTATAGGTGGATGAATTTTGAGATTCCCAATGAATACACAATGGACATACTAGAATCAGCTCAAGGTATCAACAAGTGATATTAAGAAAACAAGGTTTGCCATGATTGACAGAATAATTTTAGGCACCTATGAGTAGCAAGAATCTCTCAACATCATTGGAGCTAAGCAAAAAAGGAGATCTAAGAAGACTAGGGAAGATTCAGCATCAATTCAGAAGAGATCGTCTTAGAATAACAAGATCATGTGATGAAGGCATTACACTACAAACCTTTTGGTACAGATTATGGATCTTATCTTTCCATGATATCTAAATTGAGTAATGATTCTAAGATTAAAAGATACAAAAAAACTCTACTCATTTGCATGTTTCTTTTTATGTTTCTTTTTGTCTTTGTTTTATCTTTTTTTAAGGGATTGGATCTTTACCTCTCTTTTTTTTTTTGCTCCTTCCTTTTTCTTTGTTTTTCCCCTCTCATCCCTCTTGTAGCATGAACCAATCATTCCCACTGCACGGAGTAGCAATCCACTTTCAAGGAGCTGGAATTTGCTTTAGGAATTTTTTGAGCGGGTTAGTGCTTTTGATCATTTGGTTTGTATGTTACCCAACTGGCTTGTGTTTCTAGGCTCTTTAACTTGATCCTCCTCACCAACCTCAATCGATATTAGATACATTGTTCTAATGGACAACACAGTTATTTCAATCCATGCAATCTAACTTCATAGAACACAAAAGAGCAATTTATTGAATGTCCTAAAGTTTCACTATGACCCAGGAGGCGTTTTGATGCTTTTTGTGTGGTTAGGCTAGAGGGGCATTTCAGCAATCTTGAGAGAAGTTAGGCTAGAGGGGCATTTTGGCCTACTTGGGTAAGTTCAAGGTTTGGAGGATGAAGCAGCCATTGCCAAGTGTCTCGTGGGAGGACGAGTTGGCTGCTCCCACATGAAGCGTGTCCTGCACAATCAGCAAATGCCATTGGGTTCCCTAGTGTAGAACCAGATAAACACCCTCTGACGCTTAAGTCAATGTAGAGGATGTGGCGGAATATAACTGGATGAGTCAGGAGAGCAGCCTACCTTGATTTAACACCCCCCAATCACTCTTATGGAAAAGGGATAGGTAGAGTTTCTTTTATCTTTCGATGTGGTAATATTCCTAGTCCTCATGACTGTTCTATGTCCTCCCATGACACTTCCTAGGTAAAAAGGCTTAATGGGCAGAATGGCCAATTGACTCTAGGTCGTTGCTGACCAGGGAGTTTCCTTGAGTCACTTTTGGGCCTGGGGCTCTCCCCATTTAAGGGAAAAATTATCCCTCATCACTTGCTCCCCACTCTTGAGTCTACGATGGGGTTGACACGTGAGGGAGGTAGCAATGGGCAAGTAGGTGTACACACGCCTTGAGGCCGTTGATGATTGAATGTGCCAAATCTGCATGCCAAATCACTGGCCACGTGTCAGCAATCAGTGAGTCTAAAGATGAGGCGTCGAGGGCATCAATAGGAGGTGAGCCAAAATTTCAAACTTCCCGCCAATCGGGCTCGAGAGTCAAGATCACCACATGCCACAATCTCATAGCTGCTGCTCAAGCTCTTGCTACAAGCGCAGCCGTTCTGTCAGGAGGGGCCTTGCACCTAGTAACCCTATAAATAGAGTCTTGGGCCTCCTCAGGAGCGTCCTCATTTCACCTTCCCTCCTCCCTATTAGTCGGCTTTCCAAGCAGCTGAAGGTGGCCAAGGTCCGCCCATTCAAGTGTCTAGGGCCAAATGGGTCACAGGATAAGGGTCTGACTTGCCCTTTGTGTTCCCTTCTTGTACACTATTCGAGTAGTTCGTTATGTTCATACCCCCCATGTCAGGCGGGCTTCTTCAATTTCTCTTTCGATTGTCTTAAGCTCTGCTTCCTTTTCATCAGCAACGGCAGGCGAATCCTTCACGCCTCTGAACCCTCTCGCTCAAGATGATCTTGTTGAGTCACACCTAAGTACCTAACAGAGTGCCAGGAAGTCAATCGGAGGAAGTCTCTAGTCAGTCCTTAATAAAGGCATCCTCTATTCCTTTGGCGACTGCTATGGCCTCCACTTGGATCCACTTGTTCAAGCCTAGGACGAATCATCGATGCTAACTCAATGCTCCCTAATTCCTTTTCTATGTACGAGCACAGCCTGGGGGCTGGTTTCTGCATTCTTACCCTTGATCTCCTCAATTTTTATGGCATAACTCCTTAGCTAGCTCTAAATTCATTGCGGACTGTATACACCTTCATTGTCCATTGCAATTGGCTAGACAGCCTAAGGAGGCAAAAAAAATTTCGGTACATCTTGAATATAAAGAGGAATGTTGGATCCTCCCCTGGTACTGTTTCTCAACCTGGCCTAACTTGAACATCTTCTCTAGGAATCCCTTGTCCAATCACAACTGGAAAGAGCGACTCACCTTATTCGGCCTAAAGGAAAAGGAGAAGGGCATATGGTCTTTCCCCACCGAATGGGGTCCCTTGAGAGAAGGCTCCTCCGACATCCCTCCTTTGAACAGTCAACAACAAGTGGTAGTGCTGTATCTCACTTCTTCTGGCTTCACTCCAATCAACGACTTACTCCGCGATGCCCCCGAATTAGTCAGAATAGGGGCATGGCCTAATCCAATCAACTGACCAACTCGATCGGTGCCTTATACAACAGTCAACTTAAGCAAGGGTGTGAAAGGCACGACACCATGCGCCCACCGACGAAGAGACCGAAGTGGATGTTGTGTTGACTGATGACAATGCAAAAGTCAATACCAACGCATTGAAGCAGATTGGGGCTGGCGACACGTCTTGATCAGATGCAGAACGGCATCAACTGGTCTGCCACTCGGCTAGGGGTGCGGCCCGTCCTAGGTCGTGCCAACGGCCTAAGCCCGAGTGAATCATTCGCCCTTGGAGATACCGTCGGCTCAACTAGGGACAACGCATGCCATCTCAACATGCCCTTGGGCACATGCACGCTCCAAGTGATGATCTATGGGCTCCCCATCCGACCCGTCTTGAAACATGAACCAAGGAGTCTAACATGTGTGTGAGTCAGCGCAAAAACCCATAAGGCACAAGGAAACTGACTAGCAAGAACCCCCTACAGAGTGCACCATCAGTCGACCTAGATCTTCTAAGAAGGGTTTGAATGAGAGCATGCCTGTCGGAACTGAAGGCCTAGAGTTAGTCTAACTTTCTACATTTTGACCGCTTACTTTACTGGTTAGCGGCATATATCTTTTATCTTTATAGGAATCGATCTTGGCATTGGGAAGCTTCTTGGACAAGTCCAGACATCCTCTACCTCCCAGTTGTCTCCCCTACAATGCCTACGGCAGCCTGTGAGTGCTAGGCTAAGTCCTAGCTCTAAGACAGCCACATCTTTTGAGGGGTGAGCAGTCATAGCTACGGGCAAGAAGAAGGCCCGCCACTTGGAGGGCAAGGGTAAGCGGAAGTGAGAGACTGGTGGCCCTCAAAAGGAGAAGAAAGACAACATTAAGAGGAGGGAGGTGATACGGGACGACTACCGACGAAGACTCCAAATTACCCTAACGATCCGAGATCAGCAAGAATCCCACAATGAACAACAAATGACCATCAAATATTCCTCGTGTCTATGAGAACAACTACATAAGCTCGGGAATCGTCCCCTCACCATGATAAGTAAATAGGACCGTCGATAGTGAGAACTACCAAAGATCTAGGACAATAGCAACCCTATCAATATGCTCAAATCGGGCCACGGAACGAACCTCTCGAACTCACAATCCAGCAGCGAGAATTAAACAAATAGCTAGGCTCCGAACTCACATGCACGGGAACAAAATTAATCATATAATGAACGACAAATTGAATAGGAAGGGACCAAATCAACACTAACCAACCCATTGTCAAGTGGGGCCACGTGGGGATGAGGATCCGCGGGTGGCGCAGGGGTGCGGGTGCTCTGACGCAGCAGGGGGGAAAAGGGGCATTGTGAGCCATGCGTAATGGTTGGCACAACACGGGCGCACAGCACAACAGCGGGTGTGGCAGAGCGGCGAGTGGCGTGTGTATGGTGACGCTGGCCCGCTGGTCGGGTGTCGTGTGTGTGGCTGCTAGCGGTGGCATGCTGGCAAGGAGCCACGTGTGGGCTGCTGGCGGTCCGGGTGGAAAGTGGCAACGTGCAGCCAGGCTGTGGGCAGGAAGGCGAGGGAAACTGCCACGTGGTAGGGCGTGGTCAGCTGTTGGACTCGACCGACGAGGGAGCGGCAGGCGAACTCAAGCCTATTGGCGCGTGGCGGGGGGGGGGGGGGGGGTGATCAGAGGCACGCCGCGTGGCAACGGCAATGTCTGGGGGAGTGTCCACGCAGGTGGGGTCGCGGCGTCAAGTACGCCCGTCCCCAACGGGCACGGGCGACAATGTCGTCCGCGCGGGAGCGGCGTGGCGACGCCAGGTGGTTGGGAGCGGGCGGCGACGGGCGGGAAAGCGGCAGGGTGCAGTCGATCCGTACACCGCGTGGCTGACGAATGGTATCTGCGGACGTTGGCCAGAAGCGTAGAGAAGAGAGCGAGAGAGAGAAAGAGTGCGTGCGGGTAGGGAGAAAACGACAGAAGGGGGGAGAACAGAGGAAGGCAGCGCAGAGAGAGAGGGAAGGGAGGAAGACGACAGGGAACGGGGTGGGGTTTCATGCCCAAAGATTACACACACGCACTCTAACAGCTCGGCCAAAAATTTTCTTTCTTCATTCATTCATCAATGTTTTCCCACGAGGAGATACAACGCTATAAATAGAGCAAAACTGTAAACAACCACTAGCCACCAATGACCAAAAAGGCCCTAGGCCTAAATAAACACATAAAATCATGCAAAAAATAGAATAAATAGGAAAATAGCTATATGGGCCCCAAATGGGCCGTACACAAGTCCTAAGTGCTCTTTACGAATGTAAATACAAATCAATCCACAAATGAACCATCATCGAGTCACAAAGACATTGGGGTTAGTGCTGAGGCCCTCCGACAACGACTAGGTCGTGCCGGACCGTACACGGGTGTCCTCACCAATCCTCCCCGGCTGGGAGGAACTCGACCCTGTCGAGTATGGGTCTCGCCCACTGTGATAGCGCTCCAAAAGATCTAGGTCGATACGTTGTAGCTCTTCGCGCGTAATCCACGTATCCTCCGTAGGTGGACGTCCTCTCCAGTGGACCAGGTAACGCTGATAGACCCCATCCCTAGAAGTGACAACCTGCTCGTCCAGTATATGATCAATCTGCTCTCGTCGTGCTGGAAGGGAGGCTAGAGGTGGACACTCAGGAGTAGGGTCGCTCGCAAGGGAAGGAGAAGGCTCGAGCGGGTCACCAGGTATCACTGTCGAGTCCTAGTAAGCTATCAAATTGAGACATTGAACGTGTTGTTGATGCCATAATTCGAAGGTAGATCTACCACGTACGCATTCGGTCCAATTCGTTTTAGCACTTTGAAGGGGCCAGCTCCTCAAGCTTGCAGCTTCTTTACGATTCCTGAGGGAAACCGTTCAGGTCGAACCCTGATCATCACGTAATAGCCCTCATGGAACTCCTAAGGTCACCGATGTGCATCTGTCATCCCCTTGTAGCGTTCATTATAGATCTCAATGCGACGACGGACATTATCATGCAGACTTCTAATGTGATCAGCTAGGGATTGTGCAGACTCAGAAATGCGAGACTAAATGGGTAATGGGACAAGATCTATGGGTCCTCTAGGTCGATAACCTATGACCAATTTCAAATGGACTCACGCATGTAGACCTATTGACCGAATTGTTATATGCAAACTCAATATGCTTTAAGACATGATCCCAACTACGTATATGCTCACCAACTAGACAACGCAATAAGTCATCCAGACTTCTATTAACAACCTCGATCTGCCCATAAGTCTGGGGGTGGTAAACAGTAGAGAACTTGAGCTTGATGCCTAAGAGATGCCAGAGGTCTTCCAAAAATAACTAACAAAACGCACGTCCCTGTCAGAGGCAATAGTCTTCAATAACCCATGTAAACGAACAACTCCCTTATAAAAGAGATGGGCTACTCGAGACGCATCTGAAGTCTTGGAACAGGGAATAAAATGAGCCATTTTGGAGAACCGGTCAACCACTACCGGAATAGCATCGTGCCAACAGAGGGTTCTTGGTAGGCCCAAGACAAAATCTATGCTAAGATCCTGCCATGGACGGTCGGGCACAGGAACTAAGGTGTACAAGCCAACATTCTGCTTTTTCTGCTTTACCGTAACACAGATGCAACACTGAGCAACAATATGTGCCATATCATGCTTCAGGCTAGGCCAGAAGAAGCGATGCTCAACAAGCTCAATGGTCTTGTTCCGGTCGAAGTGACCGGCTAGACCACCCGTATGTACCTCCCAAATGAGAAAATCACATGTCGAAGTCTGTGAAATATAGAAACGATCACCACAGAAAAGGTAACCTTCATGCAAGATATAATCATTAAACTTCCGCGAGGGTCTGGCAAGAAGAGCGGTGTAGATTGGACCAAAATCTAGGCAAGCTAAAGACTCCTCACGGAGTCTCTTAAACCCAATAACCTCTATGCTAACAATTGCTAAGAGAGAACAACGGCGACTCAGCGTGTCGGCTACGCGGTTCACCACATCCGCCTTATGTCTCAAGACAAAGGTGTAAGTTTGAAGCAACTCCACCCATCGGCTATGCCTCGAGTTCAATTTCTTCTGGGCACAGAAGAACCTGAGGGCCTCATGGTCTGAAAATAAAAGAAACTCCTACGGTAGCAGATAGTGTTTCCAATATCTCAACGCTTGTACTACCGCATAAAACTCATTGTCATAGGTGGAGTTCTTCAACTTAACATCGTTCAATTTCTCGCTTAAGTATGCAATGGGATGCCTCCTAACTCAAAACTCCACCTATGTCGACACCAGAAGCATTACATGAGACCTCAAACTTTGAGCCCCTTAACAGGCTAAAGCCCATAAAGGAGAAATTATTCCTCATCAAAGAGTATGTTGATAATTTTGGGTGATCATTAGGGTTTTGAGGGCATTTTACTAACTTCATATGATTTTTGGGTTTTAAAGAATATTTCAATTGTCTTGAATGACTTCTAGGACTAAGAGTATTTTGGTTATACTTGGTTATTCTTAGACTTCAAAAGTGCATTTGTGTTTTCACATCGTGGTTAGGCTCTAAAGAATAGCTCGATCATCGTAAGGGAATTTTAGGATTTGAAGGGAAATTTGGTCATCTTGAGTGACTTTTAGGTTTTGATAAGGTCGCGTTAGGTGATTCCTAGGGTTTGAAAGGGTACTTTGGTCATCATATTATGAATTTTAGTGTTTGCCAAGCATTTTAGTAATTTTGGGTAACTATAGGGGTTATTCTATTATATTAGATGTAAATGGTTCATGGAAAGCTTCTTATAGAACATTTGAAACATGGATGGTGATCAAACTTTGGCTCTTATGGAAGGCACAGAACATGAATCGTGGTCAAATTTTATGGACTCTATTAAAGATCAAAAAAACACAATGACGTGCAAGAGAAAGATTACAAAGATCAAATGTATCAAATATATTTTATTAGACAATGAAAAAATAATGAAAAATGAAGAATAAGATGAATCTCTCCAAGTGTTCTTGACATCATTGAACTTTTTGGGCTTGCATCAGTGAGCTCCCTTCCTAGGGTTCTCATCCTCTCCTTTGCTCTCACTTGGGGAATGTTTACTAAGTGACCAGCCCATTTTCTCTTTCTTCTCTTTAGTTGGAGATAATTGGCCCTACTCTTTCTTCTTTCCCCTTCCTCCCTCTTGTACCCTCTCTTTTTCTTCTTTAATCTTCTTTCCTATTTTTTCCTTTCTCTCTCCTATGTGAATCCCAATAGAGGGTCTATGGGTCCAGTGCATCACCCTCTCTCTGTCTCTCTCTCCTATCTTCTCCTTTTTCTTTCCTCTCTTTCCCATACACATCACAATAGGGATCTGTGTGCCCCATGCATCACTCCCTCCTTATAATCAAAATAAAAAATATATAAAAATTTAACTTCTTTTATCACAAGGATAACTCTCCTACCTTACAATTGGAAAATGTCATGATAACAACACAAATTTAGGATTGGATACCATGTTGACAGAACCAGAAAACATGGTCAATACTCAAATCCCACCCAAATTTCCACTCCCAAATTTATGGAAAAGTCTAGGAGGATAATGATGATGAAAGCAACAAAGGCATGATTGTAGTGATGATATATGTTTATTAAGGGATCTTTGCAAAAATAACCCTCTTAAAATTTAAATTTTAGGTTTGTCTATCTTTCCTTCATATTATTTATAATAACCTCACTGAATTGCAACAGTTGTAAACATGCCCTTGTAATTAACACCCGTCAAGGATGCGATGAATATTTATTTCTCAATCACCAAATTTAATGTTTGGATGAAAATATCCCTATACAAAGGAGTATATTATATTGGCACATTGTGTCAAAGATAGAGAAAGAGAAATAGAACAATAGGGCATTTTAGTCATTTTTAACTTTAAAGTTAATTAGAGTAAGATAAAAATTTTAATAGAATGCTAATGGACGGTAATGATAGAGGCATTTTTGCAACTACTTTGGATGCTATGAGGTTATAGAATAATATGGAAATAAGATAGACAAATCTACAATTAAATTTTTAAGAGGGTCAGTTCTGTAAATATCCATTTTATTAATACAATTCAATATGTAGTACTTTACTAGAAAGAGGTTTCTATAATAACCCGAAGAGACTACATATCTGTGAGGAACTCAATGATCATTGAATATATACAAAAACCTCCTTAAATTTTGTTTTTCTATTTCTGTTTTTCACTAAGGTTAATAGAGTCATCTATGGTGAGGAAGATTCTTAAGATGTTACAACTCCAATCTAGTCCAATCTATGGACTTCATCGAACTCAAGCTTTGGCTGAATATTTTATGAACCGCAGACGATTTTTTCAAAAAACTTAGTAAAGTATCGCTCTGATTTATTACATTCCCATCAATTTGATACGTGTTTTTAGGGAAAAAATACACGCTTTCATTTGCCATTAGCAAGAATTTGTTTCAGTTGCATATCATAAGGGATTCTAACAACTGCTTCAAATACAATATTAGGAAGCAAAGATTGCAAAACCTCAGTTGCCCTTCTCCGACCCTTAATGCCCAGCCAAAGAGCGGACAACTAATGTGTTCCACTTATTGAACAAGGTCTATGGTCGGTCCGTGACCCCTAGAAAACCCTATCTCTATCTATAATAAAAAAAGAATTCAAAAAACTTATTGAACTAACCTATCATTGAGGTATTGTTTCATCGAAATTCAAATCATGATGTCATTTTCTTGTTCCTAAATGGACCCATTTAACGTGTGTATTTTTCTTATGAATTCATTAAAAAAAATATGCTTGAGATACAATCTACTAATTTATCTATTTCAAATATTCTACTAAATAGCGGGACCAATCTAACAAACAAAATAGATAAGAGAGATAAACAATCACAAAGAAACTAATATGAACAAATGTCATTACCATTACTTAATCTAAATAACAGGTTAGTATTTGATGGGTATGACACCTACTGAGCACTTCTAAACCTCCTAACCATCTCAGATACTCCAAGCGAGGAGTAGACTTAAAGGCGAAATTGCTTAGCATTTGGAGAAGGCATAACCTTACAACGAGGTGCTGCACATAGAGTATTTAATTAGTTTTATTTTCAGACTTAGTAGACTTGATGTAATAGGTGTTTGAGATATTGATATATTTTTCTTTTATTTGGTGAGTTTGAGAATTTAGTTATCCATTTGATGGACATAATTATTCGTGGATTATGATATTGCCTTGTTATTTAGATTAATTGATGGTAATGACATTTATTTGTATTAATTCTCTTGTGCATATTCATCTTTTACATCTGATTTGTTTGTTGAGTTGATCTTGCTACGTATGGCTTGAATCTGATGAGAGTTCTGGACTGAACCAAATCGAGGGTGCAATGTAAGGGTTCTATTTTTAAAATAAAATTATACCTAAACTTTCCTTCCTTTGTCCCCTGTAGGAATGATCGTTGGTGCTGGTGCTAAAGCTATGAGGCTAATGGCAGTAGCAGGGCAGTGATGCCAGGTAGGTATAGAACATAAAGGTTCTACCAATGGCTCCTACACTAGCACAAGTGATTACAATGATGCTGATGGTAGGAGCAGTGGTGGTGCTGCCAAAACAGGGGTGCAAAAGACAGAAAACTTCAAATAAGGTGATTAGTGCAGATGGTACCAACACTACCCAGCTGCTATCATTGCCATCCCACCCCTATCGCTGCCACCATTGGCATCTGATCTGGATCATTGCAAGGAAGGAAAAGAGAAGGTCATTGTTAACTCTGCATATTTACATACATATTTGTTACAAAATCGCAGTGCTGATGTAAATGTTGCAGCATTCATGTGGACTATATTCTGATGACATAGCATGTTAGTAAGTGGATGGCAACAGCAGTTGAGTATACAGTTAACAGGTTAAGTATACAGTTAATGTACAGGCTTATCTGCATGCGGATGCTATCCAGGCTTTTTATTTGTATCTATGGCATTCCCTAAGTGGTCATTCAAGAATACATATGGAAAAAAAAATGCAATCATGTTACTTGGAAACTCATGGATTGTAACTAACACTAGACAATTAAATCACTTAGTATTAGCTGCTTACCTTTTTGGAAGAACACAGCTCATAGTCTTGAGGAATTTTTACCCTTAAGTGCTCAGGAACTTCAAGTAAATATACCTCCTTTCCAATAGTAACATAATTGATCTATGAGTGGCACCAAACAGGGAAGTGTCAAGAATTAAAGGAGAGACGATGGAAGGATGTAATTCTGAAGGAGGCCCTTACTGAAGCATCTCCTAAAGCTTTACGTTGCTCCTTAAGATATCCAATCAAATTTGATTCTACAGCATTTATTGTTGCACAGGCAGTGTCATATTCAATATCAACTCCTTTATGAGGTGCAATACGCCCCGAATGTTCAGCTTCTGCCCAATCGAAAGCATCCTTGAAATGCCTTACAATTGAATGTGCATCTGGGAGACTTTTGCCTGACACAGCACTTTGTAAATATCATAAAGAAAAAAAACAATACTTGTGTATTTCTATTGACATATAAATCACATTAGAGTAGGGAAGATTATATTACCTGACGTTAAAAGATGATGGAGAATAGTAGATTTAGTTTGAACCAATATAGTACTCAGAGAAGAACATGCCCGAACCATAGCTTCACAACCACGTAACGCAGCTATGAATTCTTTAAGTTGTTTCCTCGATGCATCCTCATAAAGAATTACCCTAGTGGCATTTCTTCCATTAGCCTCACTGTCACAACAAAGGAACATAAATTAGCGTGCAAATCATTACAGCGAGTATTTGGTACATATCAAATAGAAGCATACATTCAACATGAACTTACAAACTCTACAAAAATCTGTCTTGGTAGATGATCTTTACTGCAGCCATGATGGAGCACAACTGCTAGGGTCATGGACACACCTAGATGCATGTAAGTTCCTCTTAAGAGCATCAACATGGAGCTTAAGAGTTAGGAACTTGTCATATTTACACTCTTTCTAAAAGCTGAATTGTCTTGGTAGATGATCTTTACTGCAGCCATGATGGAGCACAACTGCTAGAGATATGGACACACCTAGATGCATGTAAGTTCCCTCTTAAGAGCATCAACATAGAGCTTAAGAGTTGGGAATTTGACATTTACACCCTATGTAAAAGCTGAATACCTCTTCAGTTTGTTAACTATTATGCTACAACCTAGCAACCAGCTTTCCATTTGGATTGACTAAGCATTCATTATAGAATCAATAGACCTTACTCTTATAATAAAACCATGTCATGCTCTCCTTGTAACTATATGCAAAAAATGGAATATAAAACTGAAATTTATTCTTGTATATGAGTTCTGCATGCTATAAGACCATGTTACACTTCATTGTAGATTAATGTAGAAAGTAGAGAGTGAATATGATATTTGAACTTGCAATTTGAGCTTCATAAGATGCAAAAACGTGGTATGAACAGAATACAACATTGAGAAATGCAAGTTGCAAACGTGTAGGCATCTGAATGTACCATTCATGATTAGGTAATTAAGTATAAAGGTTCTACTTCTTTATTTGTATATTGTACATATTGGGAAGGGAGAAGACTGTGACTGACCTTTTTTTGACTGCAGAAGACCATGATTGACCATTCTATCGCAATGAATGACTGTTCAGATGTGATGCCCTATATTGGACGAAGACTGTGCTGTTTTATGCCCGTTGAGTATACTTTTTGCCTCGTGACTATTTGTGGAGTGATGCCCTCACACTAATGTATTAACTCTTCTTAAGATTGGGACTCTCACCAAGGTGGGGGTCGGGACCGTAGACCAATTACAACTATGGAGGTATATCAGGACCTCAGGAAACCTTTATGACCAAAAGATTTAAATCCAGACCAATTACAACTATGGAGGTATATCAGGACCTCAGGAAACCTTTATGACCAAAAGATTTAAATCCAGTCTCGGCATTCCTGACTTAGGACAGTGAGAGAGTCTCACTGCTGTGCACATGTGGTTGGATTTTGGACTCTACAGCTCTGCAAATCAGAGGGCCTGACTAGTCCTATTTACTTGCCTCACTATCGTAATGATCAGCATCCATTAGGACAAACAGGCAAGGGCCTGGTTGAGTGCCTACAACTTCTCCATCGAAGCAAGACAACTGTAACTAATGTGTTAGTAACCTGTGCAAGGAGCCGCAGCAGCAACCAATGGAAGCATCCTCACCAAAAACTAGACCTCGTGAAGCCACCTGCCACAGAGGCTATAGAGATAGTGAGGAAGGAGGTCGGCCATGGAGAGGAATAGTGAGGAAGGAGGTCAGCATGGAGGGGAATGTCGCTGGGAAGGTCAGGCCATGGTGAAGTAGCATCCGGTGGAGGAGAAGAAGTGCTCATGGGGAGGGATGCCCTGGGGTATGTCATTTGTGCCCTTTAATCCTACATCGGAAGAATATAAAAGGTACCCAATGGAAAAAGTAATAAATATACCAGGTCGGCTTGATCCACCTAGGTGCATGAATAGGCCTAGCCTAGTACATTAGATTCAGGTCCAGAAGACATGATTCAAAAAAAATCTTTAAAGGATACTTTTAACGATTAAATGTAAATATGTAAAACACTTCAAATTTTTTTATTATTTTTCGGTTCGGTTTGGTTTCCATGGGATGGAAAGTTTTGAAACCAAACTAAACCGAATTCTTTTTTAAACCGAACCAAACCGAAAATTTCAAGTTGATTTAGTTTTGTTTTTCGGTTTGAACCAAATAATGGTGAGTAGCAATGCTTGGAGAGGATTATGTGTAAGTTTGACGACTTGCAGCCACCCTTTCTTCTATTTTCTTTTGATTTTGTAGGTGGCAGAGTGGGGCCTGGACAGGATTCAGGTGTAGGTGCATTAGTGAAATTTTTAAAAATTCAACTAACACCTATTAAAGGTGTGTGGGAGATGTGAGGGAGATTTTGGACCCTTGGACTATAAAAGTTTTAATTATCTTGTTTTGTTGTATTTAGATAGACCTTAAAAACTAGGAGTAAGTCCTCAAAGAGTCTAGCACGTTAGATCAAGCTCGTGGATCAATTGATTTTGACCTCTCCTTTTTTACCTTAGTCTGTGTTAATTACGTTGATCAAATGACCGATTACCTTGATTAACTGCCGTATGATGATGCCCTTTAAGCCAGATGACGTACCAACATGATATAAAATACAATTTTAGATCACTTGATCAGATCATGACTTGTTATGAGAAGGAACTATAATACAATCCGTTTAAAGGCATGAAACTTCCTTTTTTAAGTACCGAAAGATCATTGATTTAGAAATGCAATGGTGAATCCTTTGATAACACAGCCTGTTCAATAAGTATCCTTTAAGATATAAATCCTAATGAACCATACTAATGAACTCTTAAGTATCCTTCAACTTTAAGGGACATTAATAGATCCACTTAGGATCCATTAAGGGCCCATGCTAAGTGAAGCAAGGATGGTTTGGACCATTAAATCCAATAATTATCTTTAAACGGATTGTCTTTTAATGGTTCATGGTGAACCATACTAATAATCTCTTTAAGTATCTTTTAACTCGAGGGATCTTAGTAAGTACACTTAGGATCCACTAAAAACCCTGGATCCAATAAGTATCCTTTTAAAGATTGTCTCTTAATAGTCCTTAATGAACTACACCAATAATCGCCTAAGTGTCCATTAACTCAAAGGATATTAACAAGTCCACTTAGGATCCATTAAGGACCAAGGATATTGTGGCACATTAAGTAAACTATGCAAATCAATAGCCCAAGAAGTTTTGATTATTGAGGGTTAATGTCAACAAGATCTTAATGGGTTTTAGTAAATCCATTTGAGACCTA
Source organism: Zantedeschia hybrid cultivar (assembly GCA_030544215.1). Classification (NCBI taxonomy): domain Eukaryota; kingdom Viridiplantae; phylum Streptophyta; class Magnoliopsida; order Alismatales; family Araceae; genus Zantedeschia; species Zantedeschia hybrid cultivar. The sequence goes on from JARZZO010000010.1 coordinate 56,903,563, forward strand.
TCAAGTCCAATGTCATTTAAATAAGATCCAACATGATTTATTTAAAAATTCACTTAGATTAGACAATATCAATATGGTATAACAATGCCCAACAAAATCTATAACTCAATTTGATCAATGGAACATGTTAACCACTTAAACAAAATTACAGAATGTAAGACTTGAGAAAGCATGAAACATTACATAATTTGCATACCTCAAGAAAGCATGAGCTTTTACAAAAGATCACCCAAGAAAAAATGAGTGTATCTTCAAGCACAAAAAAGTATGAGCATGGCTTTACGTCTTGCACTTTTCTTTCACAGGGCAACGCTTCATAGTCTTCTCCAAAAGTCCTCTGCATCAGCCCCCTTTGGGGCATTGTTAAGACCAAGGAGGAAGCAATTGGTGGGAGGTATGTGACCAGTGGCTTCCCCCCTTTTTTTTATTTTTTTTTTGTAGAGAGAGGGGCAAATAAGAGAAAAAGGGAAATTAAATGAGAGAGAGAGAGAGAGAGACAAAAACAAGATAGAGGGCTGGCTTTTGTTAAGCGTTTCATAAAGTGCCTTCTGTTGCTTTGATTCCTCAAGAGCTTCTACGACCAGAGCATCTTGCTTTTGGGACTCAGCTCACAACCCCTCGACAAATAGGCTCGCTAGAGTGTCTGTGTCCTCCATGGGACTAGGCTGTATCAAAGGCTTGCCTTCTCGAGATTTGCTAGAGGGTTTACCTAATATTACGGATGTGAAGGGTTTTCTTCATTAGATGAAGGGTAAACATAGACATTTTCACTTATTTCATATCTACAGTAGGCTTTGGATATTCCCCTCTAAAATAGATCACTTTCTTCTATTCGTGTACGCTTCCACCTCTGCCACGGCCGTCATTACGACCTCGAACACGGCCTCTTCCTTGACCATATTGGTTACTTCTTCTTTAATAGGTTGTCAGCGATCTTTTGGACCTGACGAGACACACCTTATTTAATCATCTAAAGACCCTCTCTAAACTTGAAATTGCTTTGAAACCATATTACAGGAGTGTGTTTTGAATTGTTAATCCAAATTCTCCAGTGTTAGGTCTTGCCCGTAAAACTATAAAACCCCTCAAATATAACTAAATTGTATCTCCAAAGATAGAAGCGCCTTTTCGAGTATCGACTCGGTTCTTGTAAAGAACTCCATAGTTAAGCATGCTTAACCGAGAATAGTAATAGGATGGGTGACTTCCGAGAAATCCCCGCTATGGAGACAAATACCTCTAAAAAGAACAAATGTGAGGGCCTTGGACCAAAACGGTCAATACCTTGATGGTTAGAGTACAGGGCGTCATAGAATGATATCAGAGCCATGAACCAACAAGAAGTGTGCAAACTAAGTGCCACACAGGGCAAAATGCTACACTATGAGATAACTACCCGTAGGATGACGTTACGTAATGCTACAGTATGAAGCTACATGGTGGAAGCCACCTCTTGAACATGTGGGAGCCACCTCTAGAGTCCCACCTGCCTAATGAACTGGTTGTAGGTTAAGTAACGATGCAACGAGGATGTTACCTACATTAGGGAGTAGAATATAACACCTCTGAAATATAGCTGAATTGTATCTTCAAACATCGAAACGCCTTTTCCAGTATAGACTTGATTCTTGTAAAGAACTCCATAGTTAAGCGTGATTAGCTAGAAATAATGGGATGGGTGACTTCCTAAGAAACCCCCGCTCTATAGCCAATTACCTCTAAAAAAGAACAAAATTGTGAGGCCCTTGGGCCATAATGGAGCTACTGAAGACACTGCGAGTCAGGCCAAACGTCAGGCACCGATGAATTCGTGAAATCAGATAAGCCGTGGGCCACGAGCTCCGATATGTTTCAGGCCAACCCCTACTACCAACCGGTTCCGAGACGGTCAAGCCGCCCGGTCCAGTAGCAGACAGAGCGAGTTCGGGCGAAACATTGGCGGACCATTTGAAATTTGAAATGGCCCCCGAAACGCTGCCACGACCCCGTGGCCACGGCGACTGTCTTCCTCCTCCGAATGGGCTCCCAGAAACCCAAGAACCGACAGATTGGATGGCGGTGCACTATCGAGGATCTAAACAAAGATTGGGAACAAGCACTCCCCCACCAAAAGGATAAGTCCTTCTAGGATGTCCTACCTGTTGCATACCCTCAGGGTCCCAATCACCAACAAGAAGCCCTTCCTACAAAGCACCCTCATGCTACCCTCCTCCCATGATCCGACATCACTCAGGATTGACTGCAGCACCTTCGAATCGCTCAAGACCATGGGGATTCCATATAGCCTAACCTTAACCCTAGTAGATCTAGGATCTGGGGAGGTACCGAAATCAAAGATCCATGGAAGCACCTGGACAGCATAACCATCTCTAGCAATGACTCCAATCTGCACCAGGGCTTCAGCACCACTGACTGAAGGAGCGGTGCCCCAGAAAAAACCCCCCAAGGTCGACAATCTCCCGACCCTCCGAACACCCACAGGCCTTACCAACTAACACCCCAACCTGTTTGGCATCTAGCCTCCCCACCACAGGTCTGATCTGGAGACAACGCTTCAGACGAAGCAGCTGCAGGGTGATGAACTCCAGATCCAGCTTGGCCTAGACGAGAAGGGGATCCTTCTGGACTCCAACCCGTCGAGGAGCCAATCTGCCACCCCCAGCCACCACCTCCACGAAAAACTGCTTTTCCCTACCACTAGGGCTGTAAGTTATACCAGATTTCCCAAGACCCGTCTCAGACTTGCACATAGAAAATGGGTAAACGACCAAAATCGTACCCGTCATAGCCTGAACAGATCCGCTCTTCCCCACTCTCCCTAACTCACGCACACAGCGCCAAAACGGCACTCCCCCTTCTCTCTCTCTCTCTCTCTCTGGCGCCATGCTCCGGTGCCAATAGCTTCTTCTGGTGACGAAGTAGAGCACAGCCTCATACGCTTCGCCAACCTCGACGTGAAGCACAGCTAGCGGTGGGTCCCTCAACCCCTGCCTCAGCCGCACACAACTCTTCTCCCCAACTCGGCTAGCGACAAGCAAGTATCGACTTGCCTCTATCTTCTATCCGCTTCAACTCCCGTTTTTGCTGTTGGTTGTTAAGCATGATTCATGACGGTTGTGGCATGTGGGTTTAGTGATCACATAGCCTTTCTCCGCATGGTTTCTTTAAAATGCTTGGCTTGAGACTTTTCCCTCTCATTCTATCTTGGCGTTTTTCCCTCTCAATTTTTGTGGGTGGTGGTGGATTGCTGGATCGCTGCTCTTGGGGAATGGGGATGATGGATCTAAGAGCCGGTCATTAAGCTTTTTGCCCAAGCTTTGAGCAAGAGCAGCAGGAACAGAACAGGCAAGTTTTCTTGTATTTGTAGTAATCTTATATTCGATGATTATAGAGAGAAAGTTAAAAAAAACAACTTACCATTATTAGAGGCATGTTAATAAATGTTTAGGAGTCATTTGATATGTCGTAAAATCTGCAAAATGTCATAGACAGTGGTAAAACAATATTTTCCTTATCCTTGATTTTCTGTAAATTATTTTATGACTCTTTCGTATGTTTGAGGCTCATTTGCTGCATCAAAAAATGCTGTGAAATGTCTGTTTTGAAATCATCAGCCTTAAAATGAGTGAAAATAAAGTTCCTAATTTTAAAGACACCAGTTTGAGATCATCGGTTTTGATGAAAACCGAAATCAGCTAAAAAGGTGGATTTTGAGTATCAACCGATTTAAAAATACGGCTATTTATGATGCTTCAAATGAACAAAAAATAATACAAAATGATTTAATATACTCCGAACATAAGGAAAATGATGTTTTACAACTATTTAGAACATTTTACGGCATTTTACAACATACCAAATGACACCTTGGTGTGTCGTAAATTTTTGTATTTCAAAATCAATTGACCCACAAAATTGTTCCTTCAACTGATTTAAGTTTCCAATCCAAAATCACCGTAAATAAAAACAGGTGATTTTAAAATCAGAGATTTTATTTTCGTCGGTTTTAAAATTGATGGGTTCAAAATCCAGAGTTTATAGCATTTTACGATGCACCAAACCGAACCGAAAATTTTTTGGTTCAGTTCAAATCAAAATTTAGTATTTTATTCATAGTAAATATATATGTATTTAACATTAAAACTAAACTTTAAAAAATATATATTCATACATAGATATGTATATGACGCTAAAATATTATGGGATTTATATATAAAATGTTAATATAAAATATACATAACCCCAAACCAAACCGAATCACTTTGGTTTGGTTTTTCACCCTAAGTCTTTATGCTAGATGCATAATTGTGGGTTGGATGTGCTGTGATCATGCTCATGTTAATAAGATTATGTTAGTAAGAATGCTAAATTGGTACATCAAACAACATTTTTTTATGAATTTGTTGTTTGCAATGACTACGTGTTTTCATGTAAAATTGCAATTCTTTTGGCTTAGGTTATGTCTAATTGATATGCCTGGTTTGTGGACTTTGTTTAGCAGGAACTTCTAAATACTGAATATTGGATTCTTCACATTATGCTTCTTCTCACGCTCTTGATTGTATGCAGAACAATTTTGCTTCTGACATTTGGTTCCACACATCCTACAGTGGCTTCAGACTCACGAGGTATTTGCATTGTTCGTGTGATTTGTTTTCTTGTAAGATTCAAAAAATTCAATATTATATTAAACATTGATGTATCTGTACAAGTAATGGATATCCAAAGCCCATACTTTCTTTCTAGAATATACCCACAATTGTAAGGGATCAAGTGACAATTTTGCTACTGCTGGGGCAAGAACCCAATTGGGCCCAGAAGCTGGGCCCAGTTCCAATTCAAGAATGGGCCGAGCGCCATTCGTCTGTTCTCGGCGGCCCAGGATCATACTGGCCGAGACAGGTCCGGCCCGACTTAATCAACTACTTATGGGCCTTCGGTCTACTGGCATTTGGGGTATTCTCGAGATTTCATCTCAAACTTCTAAAGATAGTCCTACATCGCCTGCCACAATAAAGGAACCCTCATCCCCCACCATAAAAGGAGCACTATTCACAACAAAAAGGTACACACGCTATTAAGCCTTCATCTCTCTCTCAATACTAAAGTTTTCATCAAGTCCATTGTTAACTTAACCATCGGAGGGGGTTCCCCTGGGCCGAGACCCTGGACACTTCCTGACTGGTTCCTTCTTCCTGTAGGAGCTTCTGCCTTCGTCCCCGACTCGTTCTCGGCTCGAATCCCCCTTGGCTCTCGGTCGCCTACTAATTTTCGAACAGGAGTCCGACAGCGATTGCCTCAGCAACATCACTTGGCGCCGCCTGTGGGAAACGAACAGTCATGTTTCATCGACCAATTGCGAGACGATCCGACCAAGACGAGACAGAGATGAGGGTGACTCTTGCCCAGTCACTCCTTCACGTTGAAGGAGTCCCGGCCAATCCACCGTAGGGGGGGGGGGGGGGGGGGGGGGGGCGATACCTGAGCCCGTCGTTCCTAAGAGCGACCGGGTAGAGGAACTCTCACAACAGGTAGCTACCCTCACAGCTATCGTTACCTCTCTAGTCCCTCTACGCGACATGGTCTTGGCCATCACCCAACACATAGGTCTGGTGGATCAACCAGCGAGGCCAACACCACCCCAGCCACAGTACTGCCCGGCCGCTCAATTTTCAAAGGGGCAGCCAGGGCCCTCGTGGGCATTTCCCCCCAAAGGGTCTCGGCTCATGACGAGCCATATGGACCGCAAGGCCATATTCCGCACGCTAGTCATCTGCCGACGGAGCCGGACAACACTTCGTCCGGCACCCATCCCACAAGAACCGAAGGACGCTCGGCTGCCATTACTACTGCAACCCCAGAGCTGGACCGGAGATTGATTGAAATAAGGAAGGAGATGTAGCAGATGGTGTCCCGGCCGTATGGAGCACCTCTGGCCAACACGATTCTAGAGCAAACCCCCTTCTCTCCTAAAATTCTGGCCACAGAAATACCTTCCAACTTCAAGCTGTCAAGAGGCCCTCTATACGATGGCATGACAGAACCAATCAGCTACTTTCAAAGATTCAATTCTTATCTTTCTGTCCAAAGAGTTCCTGAGGCAATTCGCTGTCGTCTCTTCCCCCTCACCCTTGAGAAAATAACCTTCACTTGATTTGAAACCTTGGTTCCGAACTACATTCATTCTTTGGTATAACTTGGTCAATTATTCATTGACCAGTTCTATGATGTCACTCGGCAATGCAAGACCTCGGTTAGTCTGCTTGCCATCCGACAAGGACCGGCCGAGGCCTTCCAAGACTATTTCACCAGGTTCTAAACCGAAGCAACCCAGATTCTGAATCCGGATAGCTCCATTGCGGTCTCGGCCGTGATCAGTGGTTGCGCGGACGAAGGGCTACTCAGTTCTATTAGGAAACGGCATCCTCCAACTTTCCAAGACTTAGTGACCCGAGCTCACAAGTATATCAACTGGGAGGCCCTGATGATGTTCAAAGACGAAAGCGTTGCTGAAGCTATGTCGGCTGCCTCTCAACCAACAGTGCGCTTGCGCGTCGAAGATCAGGAATCTTCCCGCAAAAGGCATAGGAGGAAAGAAGATTGGGGCCGAGATAGGCGCCGGACTCCTCAGCATCAACATTTGCCACTACCAACTCCTCCCTCCCGGATGATCATGGAGGTAAAAGGCATGCTCCGCCAACCAGAGCGCATCAAAATCAATTCTCGCCGAAGGGACTCCCGAAAATACTGCGAGTATCACCGGAAAACGGCGCATTCAACGGATGAATGTCGTCACCTTCATGAGGAAATTGACCGCCTCATCCGGAAGGGGCGCCTACCACAATATAACCGGGTGTGACCTCAGTAGCAGCCTCAAAGCCGGGACACTCCAGCAACACCCAAGTAGCCTCAAGCTCCGGCCAAGGATGCACCAACACCGAAAGCCGCCTCTGTGGCAGAGGCATCGCATCAACGACCCAACGCCGGATCCATCATGGTGATATCCAGGGGGCCAGGAGAAGCTTCTCGTCAGCATCATCACGACGAGACATCTTCGGACGTCACGACAGTCGGCATGGAGACGAAATGCTCCCGTCAAGAGGATATCACCTTCGGCCGATATGATCTCGAGGACATCCAAGTCCCACACGACGATGCACTCGTCTTAAATGATGTAATGAAAAACTACGATGTTCATCATATCTTTATTGATAATGGGATGTACTTAATGTGCTTTTCTATGATTGTTTCCAGAAACTTGGACTGACAGAAGCCGATATGAAGGCTCATCGAAGATCTTTGTTTGGCTTCAATGGAGCCCTGTGCCGAATAAAAGGGATTGTCCGATTGCCCGTAACCCTTGGTACGGCTCTGAAACAGCTAACTGTGGAAATCGACTTTGCAGTCGTGAAAGTTAACTCGGCTTACAATGCTATCTTCGACTGAAAGCTAATCGGAAGAATAGGTGTCGTGCCTTCGTCCTACCATCAAAAGCTAAAATTCCATATCAGCCATAGAGTTGGCGAAACTAAAGGGAATCAAGAAGCGGCCCAACAATGTTAAATAATTTCAGTGAAGGGCAAAGCTGCGGTCGAGTCCCTTTCAATTGAATCTGGGGCCAAGGCCTCCCCGGGTAAAGAACTGGTAACTATTCCATTCCCAGGAGGTAGAGGCCGAACCTTGCTGATAGGCTCAGTCTTGAGAAAGCCAAAGCCGAAAGGTTGATTGAATTTCTGAAGGAGAATCTCGACATCTTCGCACGGTCCCCTTCGGACATGCCGGGAGTCAATCCAGAGGTAACCGAGCACCGCTTGCATGTTGATCCGAGTCACCCTCCGGTCAAACAGAAGCGACGCACCTTCAACCAGGAGAGAAGAATGGTGATCCAAACCTAAGTACAGAAAGGCCTGGACGCAGGACATCTCAGGGAGGTTCATCATCCTGAATTGGTCGCCAACGTGGTGATGGTACCCAAGAAGGAGGGTAAGTGGCGTATGTGCGTGAATTTTACTAACCATAACAAGGCTTGTCCGATAGACAATTTTCCCCTGCCTCGGATAGATCAAATGGTGGACGCCACTTCCGGCCACGAACTAGTCAGCTTCCTCGATGCCTACTCGGGGTACTATCAGATCCGGCTACATCCGAAAGACGAAGACAAAACAAGCTTCACGACCAACCTCGGCTTATATTGCTTCACCCGAATGCCTTTCGGCCTGAAGAATGCGGGAACAATTTATCAACGCCTCGTCAACAAGATGTTTCCCCCTAACTAGGCCGAAACATAGAGGTATACATTGACGATATGCTAGTAAAAAGCCAAATGTCATCTAACTATTTGGCTGATTTGGCCGAGACCTTCTCTATATTACGTAGGTACCAAATGAAACTGAATCCTGCAAAATGTGCCTTCGACGTGGCCTCTGAGAAGTTTCTTGGCTATATGGTTACTCGTCGAGGAGTAGAGGCTAATCCCGTGAAGATCTCGGTCATCCTTCAAATGCGCCCTCCAGCCAATGTTTGAGAGGTACAACAACTCAGCAGACGAATAACAGCTCTAAGCCGCTTCATGTGTAGGGCGGCAGACCGCTGCTTTCCCTTCTTCTTCAAGCTGCTAAAGAAGACGAACTTCTTCTTATGGACAGACGAGTGCCAGTCGGTCTTTGAACAGCTCAAGGCTCATCTTTCTAAAGTTCCTATCCTCTAAAAGCCTATCGAAGGAGAGCAACTATTTATATATCTTACTGCATCCGAAGTTGCTTTAAACAATGTCCTCTAAAAGCCTATCGAAGGAGAGCAACTATTTATATATCTTACTGCATCCGAAGTTGCTTTAAACAATGTCGTTGTTCGGGAGGAAGACGGTGTTCAGAAGCCTATCTATTACATTAGCAGAGCACTTCACGGAGCAGAGCTTCGGTACCCAACGCTGGAGAAGCTGGCCGTGGCCTTCGTCGCGTCCGCCAGAAGGCTTCGGCCTTACTTCCTCGCGCATCCAGTAAAAGTACTTACTGATCAACCCCTGCGGCAAGTTCTTTCTCGGCAAGAGGTATCTGGAAGGCTAGCCAAGTAGGCTATTGAATTGGAGAGTTCAACATTTCTTATGGGCCGCAGGTTGCAATCAAAGCACAAGCTCTGGCCGATTTCATTGCGAAGTTAACATCCGAAAGACCCCCAACTCATCCAACAAAAGAAGCAGCATCTGTCCCCGCGCAGACTTGTTCGCAAGCCGAAAATGCTTCGGCTCAAACGCCCAATTCAATCAATAAATGGCCATTATTCGTAGATGGGTCCTCCTGCTCCTCGGGCAGTGGCGCCGGATAGATCCTGACATCTCCGGATGGGATAGTCGTGGAGTATGCTCTCCACTTCGCCTTTCCAGCTACCAACAACGCGGCCGAGTACGAAGCCTTAATATCAGGCTTACAGGCCGCCAGGAGGCTTGGCGCGCTTGAACTGGAGGCATTCAGCAACTCCCAACTGGTCGTCGACCAGATCAATGGCGAATACGAGGCCCGAGACGCCTTGATGGTGTCCTATCTGCAGGTGACAAAAACTATCATATCTGAATTCAAATTCTTCAACATTCTGCAGATCGCTCGATCCAAAAATACTCGGGCCGATGCCCTCTCTCGATTGGCCTCCACTCATGATGGAGGAGGCCGAATAGTTATCGTTAAAGAGCTCTCAGTTCCAAGCGTCATCGGACTGAGGAGGTTATGCAAGCAGATATCTTAGAAGACGAGACCTGGATAACCCCCTTATTGGCCTTTATTCTCCGATAAGAACTCCCATCTGAAGAAAGAGAGGCAAGGTGTATTCGGTTACCCTCCTCTCAATTCCTCGTGCTGGAAGGAATTCTATATAAAAAGTCTTTCGGCCGACCACTTCTCCGATGTCTCGGCCCTACAGAAGCCGACTATGCCCTCCGAGAAGTTCACGAAGGAATTCACGGAGCACACGCAAGGGCCGAGCCCTGGCGTACAAACTCATAAGGCAAGGTTACTGGTGGCCCACCCTCCGAGAGGACGCAACCTGAAGACTAATCACAAGCTCTCATAGTCCAAGAAATAAAATAAATAAAACTGGCCTATGTTTATCTAGATAAAAACAAAAAGACCAAAAACGACAGGATTTAAATAATAATAAAATAATATGATAGGAGAGATAGCTAGGTCAGGTCCCAAACAAACATATGGTGAGCATGTCATCATTTGAAGCAAAAGGACATACTTTATGAATTAAAAGAAATCAACCTGGGTGGACCGAGAGATCTACGTCCAATTTTCCTCAGTGCGTTGTTGAAAGATGAAGAAAAAAAGGCATATACAGAAGTTCTCTCAGAGTAATAGGATTGTTTTTCCCATAACTACAAAGAAATGCCTGGCCTGGACCCTCAACGGTAGAACACGAGCTGGCCATCATGCCTGATGTCAAGCCGGTAAAACACCCCCAAAGGCGAATGCGCCCAGAATTGGTGGTGAAAGTAAATGCAGAAGTCGACAAAATGCGAGAAGTTGACTTTATCGAAGAATGCATATATCCAGTGTGGCTGGCCAATATCGTGCCAGTAAAGAAGAAGAGTGGTCAAGTTCGAGTCCGAATCGACTTTCGAGACTTAAATAAGGCATACCCTAAGGATGACTTCCCACTACCTATCACAGAAACAATGGTTGATGTCACTACAGCTTTGAAGCATTGTCCGTCATGGATGGGTCGTCAGGTTACAATCAAATCAGGATGGCCGTGAATGATAAAAAATTCACAGCCTTTAGAACCCCCAAGGATATATTCAATTACAAATTAATGCCCTTTGGGCTCAAGAATGCTAGCGCCACCTATCAGAGGGACATAACAAAAATATTCGATGAAATGCTCCATTACTTGATCTTCATCTTCGAGCCAGACTGATGTGCTCCGCAAACCTTGGAGTGAACTTCCTTTATTATCTTTTGCGCCTCCTTTGGTGAAAGACACCTTAAGAGGACCGCATTTTTGTCTTTAGGGACCAACCGATAGAGGACTCCACCAATCAGCCTATAGGACACTGCCCTACGCAACAACTGTCTCCTTTCATCTTTGCCATCTAATAGCCATCCCTCCTTGACTTTGATGATGGAAACCCACCAATCTTCTTCTTCCGCTTCATTTTCTTCAACAGTGTTGACTTCGAACACCGTTAAACGATCTTTTTCATTTAAGGAGCTCGAGAAGAGTTTCCTATCCTTTACTAGGATTTCAGCTTTGCCTGCTGGTGGCAACTTCAGAGCGGAGGCTAACTTGGCGAGGGAATCAGCCTGAACATTATGCCCCCTTTTGACATGTTCTATTTGAAAAGTATAAAACATTTCACTTAGCCTTACCGCAGCAGCATGATAGGCCATAAATTTTGCCTTTCTGACTTTGAAGATTCTGAGGACTTGTCAAACGACAAGGAGGGAGTCTCTGTATACTTAGATGCACTAGACACCAATTTCTACGACGACTTCTAGCCCCACTATCAGAGCTTCATGCTATGCTGCATTGTTCGTCAATACTTCCATGAGTGCACACGAATGGTGTGGCACACCACCATCAGGAGTAACAAGGACAAACCCTACTCTAGTCCGAGTTGTCAATGTGCCATCGGGCTTTGTGATAGTTTTTGATGCTCCATCAAAATACAACTGCCAACTTTTGATTTCTGCTTACTGCACTTCAATTGCTTCTTATGTCGACAATTTTTCTTTGTCAAGCAATTCATTGCTCAGAGGAGAGTCTTCGGAAATGGGACGAGCTTGGCTTGGATCCCTCAGTGAACATGATCTGGCCATCCTACCGGATTTATGGTTAGATACCAAAGCATAGAAATCGACCTCGACAAAATCAAGGCCATTCGGAAGTTGCCTCCCCCTAAGAACCTGACTGAGAAAAATTGGACATAGATCTCCTAGTCCACCTGAGTTGATTTCTTTCAATTCATCAACTGTAACTTGTCTGCCGTCTTCTATTTCTCGTGGAGCTGGTTAAACATCTACTCTTCTATTTCTCGTGGAGTTGGCTAAACAACTACAAAATCTTCTTCTTCATCAGTATCGGCATCATATACTTCATGCCACACTGACTCTTTTCTACATGGCTAGATCTCTCCATAGAGGCTAGCTGCAGAGGTTCTTCTTCTGGGTTGTCGACTCTTGCTTTTGAGATCTGCCTTTTTGTTTTAGATGATGATAGACTCACCATATTGACTGTATAGTGGACAGAAGGGCCACGACATCATTTATAGCCCAAACCCCTCCGATCTTGCTTGGAGAAGAGAGGTTGCCCCCTCACTTCAGCTGGATACCACAGCTTTTGGAAGAATTTGCTTCTGACCGTGCTTTGTTTGTCCGAGATTTTCTGATGCCGACACATCTTTTATATGTATTGAGGCATATCTTCCAATTATGGGATTTCTTCTTCAACTTCCTATTGATGAACTTTCAACTCAAAATCATTTGGAGAATTTATGTGCACCATATCTCCCTTGTAGAAGATGATTCGTCGGTTATCTTTGTGGGGCACAATGGAGGTTTTCAGCTCCTCCACTGTATGAACTTCTCTTACAGGATAGCTTCATTAATTTGGAGGTCATGCAGACACTTGCATCCACCCCTTTGCTGATGAAGTTTGCTTCTAAGTTGATAACAAGTTTCACGTATTTAGCAAGGTCCTTTGACTTTCGTCTGGATTTCTCAGCTTTGGCTTCATTTATAGTTATGCCCCCTTCTTCATTAAAGGACTCCTTCACCACCTGTTTTCCTTTGCCACGGGCTTCACCGGTTGCCAGGTCCATTGCTTTGTCAAAATATAGTTGCGCATCAGCATGATGGCAATCATAGGCTTTGAACGGCTCCCGATCGGCAAAGATCTGATATTACTCATTGTCTTTGGTGTACTTGATGCACTGATGTATGGTGAAAGGAAGAACCCAATTCTTATGCAGCCAAGGCCTCCCTAAGAGCGCCTTAAAAGATGTATTGGAGTCGACAATAAGGAATGACACATGGGTCACCGAATTATCTAGAGTCAATTAACATTGACTCGCCCCAAAAGCCTCTTCAACATCTTGGTTGAAACCTGATATAATAACCCCTTGTATGTTCTTCATATAAGACGTTAAGTATAAAGCTTGGAAGGTTTTGAATGGCATAATGTTAACGACGAACCCCGAATCTATCAAGATCCCATCTATCTCTTGCCCGTTGATCTGACCTTTCGTGTACAAAAGTCTATTATAGGGAGAGGGCAGCAACATATCTTCTTCAGTGAAGGTCATTGTAGCTTCGTACACTGTGTACAATTCAGCTTGAACATCAACTATGTGGACTTCATAGGCTTCTGGATCTTGCAGGACAGTGATGAGTACTTCTCTTAGCTCCTTGCTTACAGAGATGGCTTCCCAGATGTTAAGGCGTGCTGGCATTCTCTTCATTGTCTGCAGAACCTTTTGCTCAGCTTTTGCACGAACCTTTTCAACAGTTGGCAGCATTTCGACTGTGCTTTTCAAAGTCTAGATCAATACTTTCTGTTGTCTTGATTCTTCTAGAACCTCCTCAGTTAGCGTCTCGTTTTCCTTGGTATCAACCCTCAGGCCTTTATCGAACGACTAGCCAAGACTTCTATATCTTTTGCGGCGTCAGGCGGCGTCAAAGGACCTACTTCATCGGGATTCGCTGTTGGACCTGTCTATTCGGGACTTGCCGCCGGATTTGCCTCTTCATCTGATGAGGGGTAAAAATAAACATTCCCCTTTACTTTTCGCTTAGGGATCGACTTCGAAATTTCTCCCCTGAAATGGATCACTTTGTCTTGGTTTACGACATTCCTGCTTTTATTCCGACTGCCATTGTGGCTTCGGCCTCGACCTCTTCCCCGACTCTGCGAGTTACTTCTTCTCTAGTATGTTGCCAGGGGTCTTCTGGATCTAACTGAAACACACCTAATCTCATCATCAAGGCCGCTTCTTGCTTGAAAATATACAAAAGTCATATTACAGGAAACTAACTGAAATTGCTTTTCTAACTTTTCTACAGTCACATCTCCTTCTCAAAAGGCAACAACTTCCTTATCGCGGAAAGCTTCTTTTCCTGTGTTCCACATGTATTGGTGGAGTTGTAACAGCCAACACCTTAGGCGGGACTTCTTTCAATTTCTTCCCAGGTATGTATTCGTCTAATGGCACCATTTTCTCCAGACGACCTGGCACATAGTCTTCCAACTCAACTATGATCTTTTGTAACTTCTGCAGAGGTGTCATCTCTTGCTTCGGCATGTCTGCATCATTAGCCTGAGCTTCTTTCTTTTTAAGTTCTTTTTTCTCATTTTTTTTCCTATTCTTTTCTTGCTGCTTCTTTTTAACCACCTCCTTGATGAGACGGGATTAAACTAGTATTTTCTGCAGTGGAGGCACACGAACATGGGCTTTTCCTTTCTATATCCCTACCTTACTTGTGTGGTTCTGCTCCTCCTTATAGATTGAAGTCCATTGCTTCTCAAGTTGGTTGCAATCAAACGTAGCCTTGATGGCTTGCTCGACAACTGCATCCAACAACATTTGATATTCTTCGAATACCATTTTCTGCTTACTGCTGAAAGAACTAGCTTTTGCTTCTTTCTCCTTGATGGCTTCTTACTGCCGTTTCAAGCTTCGATGTTCCATCTCTCTCGCGATTGCTGCCAAAGTGTCTATGGTGGCTTTGAACCGAAGAGTGGCAGGCCTATCCAGGATTATCCCTCCATATTGATATAGAGGGACTTCTTTGAGCTTCGAATTGTCCTTCCCTTCAACCAGTATCTTCCCATTGCTCCAGACATTCATATGTAATACATTTTCCGTATATGTATCGACACTTCGAATGTACGGCCGCGAGAGATACATTAGATATTTTCCAATTTCTATTTCGCCACTTCGGATTAGCTTCTTAACTTCGTCTTTGAATGCAATGCACTGCTCAATTGAGTGGCCATCAGAACGGTGATATGGGCAATACCGGAGTACGTCTTCTTCATGTGACCCTTTTTGCTTCTTAGGCTTGGGCAGAACCATCACCTTTTTATTTATACATAATTTGAAGAGTTCTCTTTTCCTTTGGAAAGGAATACTCTTTCTTGAGAGATATACTGCTTTCGACTCTTATCCCTCATTTCTCTTTATCTGTGGTTTGCCTCCCTCGCGGGCTTCCTTCAACATCAGGATGTATTTAGATTGACGTTGCAGTGAATGCATCCTTTTTCCTTTTTTTTTAACATTCGCTCCTTGTATTACACCTCAGGCTTCTTATTCAGATCAATCACCTGCTTATCTTTCCTGCATTGTTGTTCTGACCTCGACTCTTCGGTCGAAATGGATCTACGGGCCCTCTTCTCTGTCAATACCTCCACGAGCCGCTTCGAAAGTTCCTCTACTATATGTGTCAAAATTGCTTGTTGTTGAAACAACTGTCCCAGGCTGACTTGGATTTCTTCTAGCATTTCTTTAGTGGGATCCTCAGATGAAGGTGTCGCCGGTGTATATGACGGTGTTGCCGAGGTATAAGTAGATATGACATCTCGCTCTGGAGAG
This sequence comes from Zantedeschia hybrid cultivar, assembly GCA_030544215.1. Classification (NCBI taxonomy): domain Eukaryota; kingdom Viridiplantae; phylum Streptophyta; class Magnoliopsida; order Alismatales; family Araceae; genus Zantedeschia; species Zantedeschia hybrid cultivar. Next base: position 56,919,146 of record JARZZO010000010.1, read on the forward strand.
GAATCCATTTCTTCTTCTGGATCATCCCAAGACGAGCCTTCATTCATGTGAATTACATTTATCACAAAGACCTACCTTGGCTTCTAGTGCGGTTGGGGTGGACTCACAAGGTACTTCCCCACTTCTACCGTGCCTTCCTAGATGAGCTTCTCAATTTCATCCTTGCACAGATAACAATCTTTTACCACATGTCCCAGCATGCGGTGATACAAACAATAGTTATGCTCATCTATCTTCCCGACGTCGGCTGGCCTCTTTAGCTCTAGAGTGCCAATAAATTTGCCCGAATACAGCTATCAAACAGCTTCCTAGTGTGCTCCCAGGTGAAAGAATATGGCATCTTCATCTTTTCACTGAGAGACAGGGATGACACTCGGTCCCTGGTACTGGATGTGGAGGTATTTGCATTGGACCTACCCTTAATCTGTTCTGCTGTCAAAGAGGAGTCAACAGCATTAACTTCTTTCACATTGGAAGTCCGCTCTCTAGGAGCCTTCCCCTTGTTGAACATTACTGTCAGATTGCCAGCAAAGAACATATCCATTTCCGACACAATGTTGTTCAGCTGATCAAAGTTTCTGATATTCGACCCAATCAGCTTCTCATTGATCTCCGACTTCAAACCCCTTTTACAGAGTCTTACCCAATCTTTATGTACCGGCAGGTTGTCGCATTTCATGCTGATATTCCGCCATTTCTTGATATAATCAATGACAGACTTATTATTGCCTTGCTTCAATGCCATCAACTCAGTAATGGTCACCTTCCGCTCTGATACTTTGAAACGGTCTAGAAACTTCTTCAGCATTTCCTCCTAATTGTTGATGGAATTAGGCTTAAATTTAACATACCATTGAAATGTTGTGCCTGTCAAAGAGGTCGAGAAGAACCTCAGCGGGTATGTTTCTTCCGTGGCTAATTCTCTCAAATAGCTCATATAATGAGCGATATGCTCCTGAGCAGATCCTTATCCATCATATCTTGTGAATTTGGAGTGCTTCATATGATTAGGAGGTAGCTTCTTAAACAAGTGGTGGACAGGGAATGGCACCTTGTACAGGTCCAAGGTGCTTATCCCGTCACTTTGCTCAACAATCTTAGCTTCTACTATCTGCTCAATCATGTGTTTCTGAGACACCGCGACATCTTCTGCGAAGGCATTGGACTGCTGAGCATTGTAATTTGGCTCCTCACCCTATTTTCTAAGGCTTCATCTAGGGTGAAATCGACATATGGCGCTTGAGGCCTAATCATGACCAGAATAGGGACTGCCCTTAGGGGAGGCCCATTCATCTGCGTTGTCCTATGTTGTTCTTCCAACTTCTACATGAGACCCAATAGAAAGGCCTTAAGTTGTTGATTCTCTAGCCTCATCTCTTCTATGGTCTGAGGTTAAACTTGGATTGCTTGTTCTTGACCGCGACTTGGCTCATAGACATTCAACCCGACTTCATCTCCACTTTCTGCGGCGACAGCACCGCCATTTGAAGTTATTGATTGACCCCTATGTTTCTCTGACTTAGCCATTGTCAGACTTGTTCCACTTGCCGTGTGAGGAGCCCGTCCCGTTGAGCTATGTTGACAATCTCAGCCGAGTCTTCAAGCAATAGGTTTTGCCTGTTGCAAGTACTTGAGGCATAACAGGTGTATACCCGAATGCCGTCTTCAGTCACTTGCGTGACCCTTCTCCTTTTCAAAATTTATGGAGAAGTGCCCCCAATCTTACGAAGACCGAAGTCCTCTGTTGGTTTGGTTGTCGTTGCTTCTTAGCCATGTAGTCCCCTTTCCTTTTCTAACCTCGCGAGGAAGAAGATCAGAAGTATTCTTTAGGATTTACCTCACTAGCTCTTCGAGCTTTTGAGGTTGTTGCTTGGCTAAAATAGCCCTAGCTTGACGAATCTTCAGAACTTTCTCTTTAGTCACCCACATTTGCTTTAATTAGAGATTCTTGTCTTCCACAAGATTACTCTTTTTCTGAGGCATGCCTACCTTCTTCTGGTATTTCTGCTCTGGCTGGCCCAGGTCTCTTGTTTAGATATTTTGCTCCCACTAACCGAGAGCTCTTGGTTTTCTAGATTTCTTCTTGAAGACCGCTTTATCCTGGCAAACCTTCGAGAGTATCTCGAATCGGTTCTGAACAGAAACCGATGGAACATGACGAGTCCCCGCCATCCAACCGGATGTAGAGATTGCCAACTACGATTATCTTTCCCATAATGGACGGACTTGCAGTCTTGGTCTTCCTTGGCCTTTTGTTAAAAGAAGAGACTAATGCGATATGAATTGCATTAACAGCGTAGACCCGACCGGGTTTGCCGTTGTATTTCTTTTGGGCGCGGGAAAGGCGCCATGTTGTTGTATTCTTTAGCAGAGCGGGCTCCGGTACAGCTACTACCCCTAAGAAGTAGGGAGATCCCACAATTGCTGGGAAATCACTGAAGCAGGTCGACATAGTCAGGTACCCATATTGGACATGGATAGCAACCACCAGTGGACCGTACGTGACTTTGGCGGCCATTTGAATTTTTTAAATATCCTCGCACCTGCACCAAACAGGGCAACATTAGGCTTGTTCTGATAAAGACCTTATTGGACGGAAAGATGAAGAGAAGGAGCAGTCCCACGTAGCATGCCAATCTATGGAACTTCATTTTTAAAAAAAATGATTTTTTTTATTTAGAAGAATTTAGATTTTAAAAAGAGAACTTTAGTTTAAAAGAAAATTCTTGGAGTTAAAAAAAGCATGGTCTTCTCTTTTCTTCTTTTTTTATAGACTTTGAGAACTTGATATTAGTCTTCAAGTCTAAGATTTGTGAATCAAACATAGATCTATGTTCTTAACCTCTCTCCAGACCTCCCCACTAACTTCTCCCTATTCATCCGTATTCTTAATTAACAATTGGCATAATTAACATGGTCAATTTGGGAGAGGTCAATGAAGAGATTAGTAGGGAGAGGTTAAGAACACGAATCCATACTTGATCTACAAATTCAAGACTTGAGGACTAATCCCAAATTCTCAAAGTCTATAAAAAAAGGAAAAAAGAGAAGACCATATTTTTTTGAACTCCAAGAATTCTCTTTTAAACCAAAGTTCTCTTTTTAAAATCAAAATTCTTCTAAATCAAAAATCCATTAAAAAAGAAAATGAAGTTCCACGTATTGGCACGCCCGGTAGGATTGCTCCTTCCCTTCATCTCTCCGTCCAATAAGGCCCCTATCAGGACAAGCCTAATGTTGCCATGTTTAGTGCAGGTGCGAACATATTCAAAATTCAAATGGCCGCCAAAGTCATGTACAGTCCACTGGTGGTTGCTACCAATGTCCAATATGGGTACTTGACTACGCCGACCTGCTTCGGCGATTTCCCAACAGTTGTGGAATCCCCTTACTTCTTAAGGGTAGTAGCTGCACCAGAACCCGCTCCGATAAAGAAGACAACAACATGGCGCACTTTCCACGCATAAAAGGAATACAACAACAGGGGGGCGAGGGTAGCGGAGTGGTAACCCAGGACTTCAGTTGGTAGCCATCCCAACAGCTCGTGGGTTCGATCCTCGCCACCCTCGCATGGCGTAAAACCGGGAAGCCGTGCCCCACCCTCCATATGGTAGCTTCCCCGGGGTTTATCGGGCAACCGATTTTCCCTCGACATCAAAAAAAAGGAATACAACAACGACAAACCCGACTGGGTCTATACCATCAATGCAATTCATATTACACCAACCTCCTCTTCCAACAGGAGGCCAAAGAAGAACAAGACTGCAAGCCCGTCCATTACAGGAAAGACAATCCAAATTGACAATCTATGCATCCGGTTGAATGACAGGGAGCCAATAATACCAGAGACTCGTCATGTTCCATCGGTTCCTGTTCAAAACCAATTCGAGATACTCCCGAAGGTTTGCCAGGATAAAACGACCTTCAAGAAGACATCCAAAAAACTAAGAGCTCCCGATAAGTGGGAGCAAAAGATCCAAACAAGAGCCCCGGGCCAGCCGGAGCAAAAATAAAAGAAAAAGGCAGGCATGCCTTAGAAAAGGAGTAATCATGTGCAAAGCATGAATCTACAATTAAAGCAAATGTAGGTAACCAAAGAGGAAACCCTGAAGATTCGCCAAGGTACGGCTACCCTAGCTAAGCAACAACCTCAAAAGTTTGAAGAGCTAGTGAGGCAAATCAACAAAGACGACTTCCAACCTTATTCCCCGCGAGGTTAGAAAAGAAAAAAGGCCTATATGGCCAAGAAGCAACAACAACCAAACCAACAAAGGACCTCAGTCTTCGCAAGATTGGGGGCACTTTACCCGCGAATTCCGAAAAGGAGAAGGATCACGCAAGTGACTGAAGACGACATTCAAGCATGCACCTGTTATGCCTCAAATACTAGCAACAGGCAAAACCTATTGCTTGAAGACCCGGCTGAGATTGTCAACATAGGTCAGCAGGACGGGCCTCTTATACAACAAGTAGAACAAACCCGACAATGGCTGAGTCAGAGAAATATAGGGGTCAATCAACAACCCCAAAATGGCGGTGTTGCCACCGCAGAAGGTGGAGATGACAACAGACTGAATGCCCATGAGCCAGGTCGTAGTCAAGAGCAAGCAACCCAAGTTCAGCCTCAGACCATAGAAGAGATGAGGCTAGAGAATCACCACTTTAAGGCCCTTCTATTAGGTCTCATACAGAAGCTGGGAGAACAACAGAGGACAACGCAGATGAATGGGCATCCCCCAAGGGCAGTCCCAATTCCGGCCATGATCAGCCTCAAACACCAGGTGTCAATTTCACCCCAGATGAAGCTTTAGAAATCGGGGTAAAGAGCCAAATCACAATGCTCAGCAGTCCAATGCCTCCGCAGAAGACGCCGCGGTGTTCCAGAAACACCTGATTGAGCAGATAGCAGAAGCTAAGATTGTTGAACAGGGAGACAGGATAAAGCACCTTTGACCTATATAAGGTGTCATTCCCAATCCACTATTTGTTCAAGAAGCTGCTTGACAATCATATGAAACACCCCAAATTCATAAGATATGACGGGGAAGGATCTGCCCAGGAACATATTGCCCATTACATAAGCGATTTGGCAGAATTAACCATGGAATAAGCATACCTGCTAAGGTTCTTCTTGACCTCTTTTACAGGCACAGCATTCCAATGGCATGCTAAATTGAAGCCCAACTCCATCAGTAATTGCAAAGAAATGCAGAAGAAGTTTCTAGACCGCTTCAAAGTATCAGAACAGAAGGAGACCATCATTGAGTTGGTGACATTGAAGCAAGACAAGAATGAGTCTGCCATTGATTGTATCAAGAAATGGAGGAATATTAGCATGAAATGTGACAACCCGCCGGTACATTAAGATGCAGTAAAACTCTGCAAAAGAAGTTTGAAGTCGGAGATCAATGAGAAGCTGATCGAAGCGAATATCAAAAATTTTGATCAACTAAACAACATTGTGGAAATTGAAATGTTCTTTGCTGACAATCCGACAGTAATGTTCAACAAGGGGAAGGCTCTTAGAGAGCGGAATTCCAATGTGAAAGAAGTTAATGCCATTGACTTTACCTCGACAGTAAAAAAGACCGAGGGCAAGCCCAACGCAAACGCCACAACATCCAGTGCCAAGGGAGGGGACAGAGTGTCATCCCTGTCTCTTAGCAAAAAGATGAAGAGGGCATACTCCTTCACCAGGGAGCATAGCACACTAGGAAGTTGTTTAATATATGCGTCCGGACAAATTTATTGGCACTCCAAGAGCCAAAGAAGCCAACCAAAGTCGAGAAGACAGATGAGCCAAACTATTGTTTGTATCACCGCATGCTAGGACATGTGGTAAAATATTGCTATCTGCGCAAGGATGAAATTGAGAAGCTCATCTAGGAAGGCGCGATAGAAATGGGGAAGTATCTTGTGAGTCCACTCCAACCGCACCAAAAACCAAGACAGGCCTTTGCGGTAAATGTGATTCACATGAACGAAGATTCGTCTTGGGATGACCCAGAAGAAGATATGGATTCCTCTCCGGAGCGAAAGGCCATTCCCACTTATATCCTGGCAACGCCGACGTATACACCGGCGACACCTCCATCTGAAGATCCCACTAAGGAAATGTTAGAAAAAATCCAAGTCAGCCTGGGACAATTGTTTCAGCAACAAGCAATCTTGACACGTAAAATAGAGGAACTCTCAAAACGGCTGGCCGAAGTCTTCACGGAGAAGAGGACCCGTAGATCCATTTCGACCGAAGAGTCGAGGTCAAAACAACAATGTAGGAAAGATAAGGAGGTGATTGATCTGAATAAGAAGTTTGAGGTGTAACACAAGGAGTGAAGGTTTCCCAGAAAAAAAGAGTCCAATCACTGCAACGGTGAATCCAAAGACATCCTAATGATTGAAGGAAGTCTGCGAGGGAGACAAACCAAAGATAAAGAGAAAGGAGGGACAATAGTCAAAAGCAGCATATCCCTTAAGAAAGAATATTCCTTTCCAAAGGAAAAGACCCAAAAGCTCTTCAAATTATGCATGAATCAAAAAGTGATTGCTCTGCCCAAGTCCAAGAAACAAAAAAAGTCACATGAAGAAGAAGTACCCCGATATTGCCCATATCACCAATCTGATGGCCACTCAATTGAGCAATGCACTGCATTCAAAGATAAACTTAAGAAGCTAATACGAAGTGGCGAAATAGAAATGCGAAAATATCTAGTGTATCCTCTGCGTCAAAGCTACCATAGACACTTTGGCAGCAATCGCGAGAGAGATGGAACAGCGAAGTCGGAAACGACAGTAAAAAGCCATCAAGGAGAAAAAAGCAAAAGCGAGTTCTTCCAGCAATAAGCAGAAAATGATATTCGGAGAATATCAGATGTTGTCGGATGCAGTTGTCGAACAAGCCATCAAGGCTACGTTTGATCGCAACCAACCTAAGAAGCAATGGACTCCAGTCCAGAAGGAGCAGAACCATACAAGGAAGGTAGCGATAGAAAAAAGAAAAAACCCATGTTCATGTGCCTCCGCTGTAGAAAATACCAGCTCAATCCCGTCTCATTAAGGAGGTGGCTAAAAAGAAGCAGCAAGAAAAGAATAGGAAAAAAAATGAGAAAAATGAGCTTAAAAAGAAAGAAACTCAGGCTAATGATGCAGACATGCCGAAGCAAGAGATGACACATCTACAGAAGCTACAAAAGATCATAGCTGAGTTGGAAGACTATGTGCCAGGTCGTCTGGAGAAAATGGTGCCATTAGACGAATACATACCTAGGAAGAAATTGAAAGAAGTCCCGCCTAAGGTGTTGGATGTTTACAGCTCCACCAGTATATGTGGAACACAAGGAAAGAAACTTTCCGTGATGAGGAAGTTGCTGCCTTCTGAAAAGGAGATGTGACTGTAGAAAAGCTAGCAAAGCAATTTCAGTCAGTTTCCTGCAATATGGCTTTTGTATATTTTCAAACAAGAAGCGGCCTTGATGATGAGATCAGGTGTGTTTCACCTAGATCTAAAAGACCCCTAGCAATATACTAGAGAAGAAGTAACTCACAAAGTCGGGGAAGAGGTCGAGGCTGAAGCCGCAATGGAGGTCAGGATAGAAGTAGGAATACCGCAAACCAAGACAAAGTGATCCACTTCAAGAGAGAAATCTCGAAGCCGATCCCTGAACCAGAAGTAAAGGAGAATGTTTACTTTTACCCCTCATCAGATGAAGAGGCAAATCTCGCAACAAGTCCCGAAGAGGTAGGTCCAACATCAAATCCCAATGAAGCAGGTCCTTCAGCGCCGCCTAATACCGCAAAAGATATAGAAGCCTTGGTCGGTCTATTCGATGAAGGCTTGAGATTTGATGCCAAGGAAAAAAAGACGCTGACTAAGAAGGTTCCAGAAGAATCAAGACAACAAAAAGCATTGATCGAGACTCTAAAAAGCACAGCCGAAATACTGCTAGTTGTTGAAAAGGCTCGTATAATAGCAAATCAAAAGGTTCTGCAGATAATGAAGAGAATGCCTGCCAGCAGGCCTTAGCATCTGAAAAGTCATCTCCCTAAGCAAGGAGCTAAGAGAAGCACTCATTACTGTCCTACAATATATAGAAGCCTATGAAGTTCACATAGCTGAAGTTCAAGCGGAATTATACACAATGTACGAAGCTATAGTGACCTTCACTGAAGAAGATATAATGCTACCCTCTCCCCATAACAGGCCATTGTACATGAAAGGTCAGATCAACGGGCAAGAGATAATGGGATCTTAATAGATTCGGAGTCCGCCGTTAATATTATGCTATTAAAAACCTTCCAACCTCTATACCTAACGCCTTATCTGAAGAACATACAAAAGGTTATTATATCAGGCTTCAACTAAGATGCTGAAAAGACTTTGGAACGAGTCGATGTTAATTAACTCTAGATAATTAGGTGACTCGTGTCATTCCTTATTCATCTTTCAAGGTGCTCCTAGGGAGGCCTTGGCTGCATAAGAATTAGGTTGTTCCCTCCACCCTACATCAGTGCATTAAGTACACCAAAGACGATGAGAAATACCGGATCTTTGCCGATCGAGAGCCGTTCAAAACCTATGATTGTCGTCATGCTGATGCACAGCTATATTTTGGCAAAGGAATGGACCTGGCAATCGGTGAAACCCGTAACAAGGGAAAACAGGTGGTGAAAGAGTCCTCTAATGAAGAAAAAGACAACTATAAATGAAGCCAAAGCTGAGAAATTCAGACGAAAGCCAAAGGCCCTTACTAAATACGTAAAACCGGTCATAAACTTAGAAACAAACTTCATCAGCAAAAGGGTGGAGGCAAGTGTTTGCATGACCTCCAACTTAATGAAGCTAGCCTGTCAAAGAGAAGTTCATACAGTGGAGGAGCTAAAAACCTTCATTGTGCCCCACAAAGACAACTGGCGAATCATCTTCTACAAGGGAGACTTGATGCCCGAAAATTCCCCAAAAGATGATTTTGGGTTGAAAGTTCATCAACAGGAAGTTGAAGAAGAAATCTCATAATTGAAAGATATGTCTTAATACATCAAAAAGATGTGCCGACATCAGAAAATCTCGGACAAACGAAGTGCAGGCAGAAGCAAATTCTTCCAAGAGTTGTGTATCCAGTTGAAGTGAGGGAGTAGCCTCCCTTCTCCAAGCAAGATTGGAGGGGTTTGGGCTATGGACGACGTTGTGGTCCTTCTATCCACTACGCAATCAATATGGTGAGCATGTCATCATCTGAAACAAAAGGACAGACCTTAGAAGCAAGAGTCGACAGCCAAAAAGAAGAATCTTTGTAGCTAGCCTCTATAAAGGGATCTAGCCCTGTAGAAGAAGAGTCAGTGTGGTATGAAGTATATGTTGCTGATATTGATGAAGAAGACGACTTTGCAGATGTTCAGCCAACTCCACGAGAAATGGAAGACGACAGACAAGCTACAGTTGATGAATTGAAAGAAATCAACTTAGGTGGACCAAAAGATCCACGTCCAACTTTCCTCAGTGCATTGTTGAATGAGGAAGAAAAACGGGAATATACAAAATTACTCTTGAAGTACAGAGACTGTTTTGTTTGGAACTACAAAGAAATGCTTGGCTTGGATCCCTCAATGGTATAATATGAACTGGCCATCCTACCGGACGTTAAGCCTGTAAAGTAGACAAGATGCGAGAAGTTGACTTCATTGAAGAATGCGTATATCCAATATGGCTGGCCAATATTATGCCAGTGAAGAAGAAGAATGGTCAAGTCCGAGTCTACATCGACTTTCGAGACTTGAACAAAGTATGTCCCAAAGATGACTTTCCACTATTGATCACATAAACAATGGTGGATGTCACTACATGCTTCGAAACATTGTCCTTCATAGATGGGTTGTTGGGTTATAACCAAATCAGGATGGTTGTGAAAGATGAGAATTTCACAGCCTTCAGAACCCCAAGGGCATATTCAATTACAAACGAATGCCCTTTAGGCTTAAGAATGTTGGTGCCAACTATCAAAGGGCCATGACAAAGATATTTGATGAGATGCTCCATGACCTGGTCGAGTGCTATGTTGACGACCCGGTCATGAAATACGAAAGAAAAGAAGACAATATGGCGGATCTCCGAAGTGTGTTCGAAAGGCTTCGACAATTTCAATTGAAGATGAATCCCTTGAAGTGTGCCTTTGACATGTCCAGCGGCAAATTCCTCATATTCGTGGTTAGATACTAAGGCATAGAAATTGACCCTGACAAAATCAAGGTCACTCGAGAGTTACCTCCCTCTAAGAACCTGACTGAGCTCAGATCTTTGTAAGGCAGACTAACCTACATCAGAAGATTCATCTCCAACATGTCGGGAAGATGTCAGCACTTCTCGAAGCTGACAAAAAAGGGGGCACCTTTTGTACGGGACGAAGAGTGCCAATATGCCCTGGACAAGATCAAGGATCATCTCCTCAATCCACCAGTGCTGGAGGCACCAATACATGGCAAGCCCCTAATCATGTACATTGCAGCCATAGATGCTTCACTGGGGGCATTGCTCGCCAAAGAAAATGAACACAGGAAAGAGCATCCTTTATAATACTTAAGCATAATGCTGGTGGATCCAAAGCATTGATACTCTCCTATAGAGAAAATGTGCTTAGTCCTGGTATTCGCTGTGAAGAAGCTGAGGCACTATCTCTTGACTCACAAGGTTCAGCTAATATCACAATATGATCCGTTGAAGTTCCTCCTCAAGCAGTCCGCACTGTCAAGAAGACTAGGAAAGTGAGCCTTACTCCTCATAGAGTTCGATATCACATTTGTGCCTCAGAAGGCAATAAAGGGGAGAGGTATGGCCGAATTCTTGGCAGCTCGTACCATCCCCGAAGAGTCTCCTCTGAGCAATGAATTGCCAAACAAAGAAAAGTTGTCGGCATAAGAAGCAGTTGAAGTGCAGCAAGAAGAAATCAAAAGTTGGCAGCTATATTTTGATGGAGCATCAAGAACTGTCACAAAGCCCGATGGCACATCGACAACCCGGACAAGGGCAGGGCTTGTCCTGGTTACTCCTAACGGCGATGTGCTACACCATTCGTGTGCACTCATGGAAGCATTAACGAACAATAAAGCAGAGTATGAAGCTCTACTAGTGCGGCTAGAAGTCGCCCTATAAATTGGTGTCCGGTGCATCCAAGTATACAGAGAATCCCTCCTTGTCGTTAGACAGATCCTCGGGATCTTTGAAGTCAGAAAGACAAAATGGATGGCATATCATGCTGTTGCGGTGAGACTAAGTGAAAGGTTTTATACCTTCTAAATAGAACATGTCAAAAGGAGGCAGAATGCTCAGGCCGATGCCCTTGCCAAGTTAGCCTTCGCTCTAAAGTTGCCACCAACAGGCGAAGCCGAAATCCTAGTGAAAGATAGGAGACTCTTATCGAGCTCCCTAAATGAAGAAGATAGCTTAACGGTGTTCGAAGTCAACACTGTTGAAGAAAATGAAACAGAAGAAGAAGATCGACGGGTTCCCATCATCAAAGTCAAGGAGGGATGGCTGCTAGAAGGCAAAGCTGAAAGGATAGAGTTGTTGCGTAGTGCAGTGTCTTACAGGCTTATTGACGGAGTCCTATATCGGCTGGTCTCTGAAGACAAATATGCGGTCCTCTTAAGGTGTCTTTCACTAAAGGAGGCACAAAAAATAATGAAGGAAGTTTACTCTGGAGTCTGAGAGCACATCAGTCTGGCCTGAAAATGAAGATCAACATCAAAATCAAGGGATTCTTCTGCCGACAATATATGCAAATTGTGAGAAGATGGCCAAGAGTTGCCCTCAATGCCAAGCTTTTAGACCAATCCCCATAAGACTTCCAAATCACTTACATCCCACAGCCCCTACGTGGCCTTTCGCCTATTAGGGCATAGATATGGTAGGCCCACTCCCACCTTTGTCAAGAGGGTGTAAGTATATTTTGGCCGCCACAAAATACTTCACGCGCTGGATAGAAGCCGTCCAGCTGAAGGAAGTCATAGGCGAAGTAATGTTGCACTTCGTCCGACACAACATTATATATAGGTTCGGGACACCCAGCCGAATCACTTTCGACAATGACACCCCATTTAAGAAGCAGACAATTAACAAGATGGCAACAAATTTCACATTGAGTGGAATGCATCCTCAATCTACTATCCTCAAGCTACTGACATGGTTGAAACCTTCAACAAGACATTGTGCAAATTGTTGGTGAAGATCCGCGAAGAACAAAAGCGAAATTGGGATTAAAAGATGAAAGAGGCACTATGGGCCTACAGCACAATCTACAAGACCCCTACAGACTGCTCACCATATTTCCTAATATATGGGGCAGAGGCAGTACTTCCAATTGAAATCGAATTGGCTTCTTACCGGGTGGCTCTGCATTATGAATGGCAAGAAAGCAACATAAATGAAATACAAAAGCGCTACGAGGAACTGGCAAACCTCGAAGGCGAAAGATTGGTGATTTACCAATGCCCGGATGTCCAAGGCTTTCAATAAGTTGGTAAAGAAAAGAGTGTTCAAGAAAGGTGACCTTGTCGTAGTCTAACAAAAGGATGTGATGGCATCTCGTCCGAAGAACAAGTTCAAGACTAATTGAATAAGACCCTTCATAGTCAGCAAAGTATATGAAAGAGATGCCTATAAATTAGTTGATGAAAAAGACAATGTGGCATTCCTTTGTTGAATAGGTGCCACATGAAATTGTATTATGCCCCAGAGCATGAGTTATCCGAAAATACACAACCAAAGAAGTCTTGAAAAAAAAAAAAAAAAGTTAGTTAAGGACAAAAAGGCCTTGAACCCGGTTGAGGTGAAAACCCACAAGGGCGCATAGGTAGAACAAAGCCACTGGCCTGCTCTTAAAAACCCTAGAAGATGAAAGGACAGGGCAGAGGAGAGGTCGGTATATGCTCTTAGGTGCCCTAGAGGGGGCCAAACAGGACATAGAAACCCCTAAGTAGGATCGATTTGCTTTGATACCATGTAGAAAAATAGAGAAGAGGAAGAAAAAAGGATCAGTGGAGGCAGAACAGGAGGTTGCGGCAACACAGAACATGCCACACCACTCTCTCTTTTATATCATGGGTTACGAGGTTACATAATAATGGGCAAGCACAAAAACACCCCTTGCTCTAATAAACACATAATAAGCCCCATAAACCTACACATAAAGAAGAAAAAGAGAGAATAAAAAAATAACTTAACCAACTAGACAAAATTACCCCTGACCACACCTCCCAAAGTGCAAATCCTTCTATGGTGGGCTTCTCTCTACAAACCCCTTACTTGTGACAAACTTGTTCAATATGTCCAAGAGTTGCATACATGCTGCTCTTTACGACACCGAAGAGGAGACTATGGACCATCTTTTCACATCATGCGCCTTCTCAAAGGAGGTGAAGCAGCTTCCGCATGGTCAGCTTCATGTGATGCTCCATCGGTGGGATTCAAATGAGAACCTCCTCTCTTGCACTAGGTATTGGCCATATAAAGAATAGCGCATTGTATGGTAGCTGATCCTCCATGCCATCATTTGAGACCTTTACGCAGAACGAAGAAGCAGAATCTTCAGGAGGGAAAGTTACCCTGCACAAGGTTTCATCTTTTGTGTGTGCAAAGGTTGATTGTACTTTCTCCTTATTTTCTCTCCTTTAGGAGGAATGAGCTCCACACCATCTTGGTGTTTTTGTATTGGCCTATCGGGAGACTGTTGTTTTTGTCGTCTCCCTCTAATTGTACATGTTACATTTGCCTTATTATAATACATGTGGTACCCATCCACATACCAAAACAAAAGAAAGACCTATAACAAAACCACATGTGTGACATGTGCCACTTTTTAATAAATGGACACAATCTTTATGCATTTCTTGAATTGAAAGCATATAAAAATAATAACACAAGTGGGGAAAAAAACAGAAATAAAAAAAACTACAGACACTAAGGAAAATAATTGGCTGGCCAATGTTTCTCATTACTAAAGAAGACGCAATTGGCACTAAATATGGATGCCACAACCAACAAAAGCCAATAAGAAAATGAAAAAAAAAAGAACAAAGATAGCTGATCGACAAATTAAAAGGAGGAATCTTAACTAATGGTGTTCATAATTTGTTCAGTAAAATGAAAATAGCATAGTGAAGTTAGCATTACACTAAGATGTGACATAAACAATGTCATGTTACCAGCTAGCAAAGAGGTGTGCCAGCAGCCGCTCCATGTCTGGAAGCCTCGCTAGATCTTTTCGAAATTCAAGTGCAGAGCCTACAGCGGTGGCCTGTAATTGAAATAGTTTCAGACATATTAGCAGCAGCCTAATAAGGCAGAAAGTTTTAACATTGTAGGTTGCAAAATCAGCAATGTCCAGCAGCCTAATAAGGCAGAAAGTTTTAACATTGTAGGTTGCAAAATCAGCAATGTCCCCCAAATGGCAGGAATAGACTCCATCGTATAACTCAACAATACAATCCTTTCTGCATAATCAGCCATACAAACAGGGGACTTCCTAAGCCACATTCTTCTCCGAGCTAAGCTAACACTCACCTTTCACATCATTCAGGCAATCATGAAAATATGTCACATTAAAACAGCCTTTTCCCACCCTTCCGGTTTGGCCAGCAAGGCTGATCCAAATTCAAATGCATCCTTCCAATTTTCCAAACAGTCAAACAAGGTCTTCAATTCCCCAATGTCCTAAGACTTTAAACTCTAAACCACCTCATGATAACATTCAGTCTGTGAAATGCATCTCTTCACTAAAATCCAGCTAATATATGCAGCGAAACTGGTTAGGACAACAGAGTGCGGGTCCAGTTCGACCCAGCCCACGTTTATTGTCATCGTCTGACTTTAGAAGCAGAGCAAGCTTCAGTTTGGCTTGGCGACACTTCATTTGACTACTGATGTGCATTGTATTTTTATTAGGACTGTTTGGACATGTGTACGGCCCATTTGGGGCCCATCTATCTGTTCTCTATTTTTCCTTTATTTTCTGCATGATTTTTATGTTATTTATAGGCCAAGGGTAATTTTGGTCATTGGTGATTAGGGCATCATTAGGATTTTCTTACTCTATATTTACTCTTGTACCCCACATTGGGAACACATTGATGATTGAATGAAAAATTGAGAATTGTGCCGCCCAGTACGTGTTCATCCCGGGATGGGATTTCCTACTGGGGCGTAAAGCCCTAGCCTCCCTTCTCCCATATCCCCTTCTCCTTCCTCTCTGTCTACCTTCTGTTCTTCTCTATGTTCTGCATCCCTGCCTCTCTGCATCTCTCTCCGTTGTTTTCCCCTCTCTCTCCCCTTTTCTTCTTTTCTCTGTGCATTGTGTAGCGCCCAACTGAGCAGGTCCTGCCAACAACGCACCACACATCAATGGGGTGATGTTCACCTGTGTGGGCCTCGTCGCTCGCACCCACGGGCGGGAGCCTTTCGCCTCACTCGTGCCATCATTGCTCGCCATGCGGCAAGTCCGTCGTGTTTGCATGGCTTCGGGAATCGTCGCTCGTGCCCAGCAGTAGGCATCTCCTGCTCTAGCCGCTGCCACGGGGGACTCCGACCATGTTCTCCCAATGGACCTCGTTGCCCATGCCCGAGCGCACCTTCGGCGAAGCACCACACGGCACCTGTCGACCCCCCCTGCCTGCCCCTCCATCATCACCCGTGCATGGAACCGGGTTTCCGCCGACAGCGCAACGCAACGCACTTGAGGGCTTCACCCTCCGCCGCCCTCGTCGCTCGAGCCCGGGGGGCATCACCAACAGCCACGCGGCAAGCTGTCGTTCATTCCGCCACGCTGCTTCAGGTCTTCCTTGGGCCACACACGCCTGCCCCCTTCATGGGCCTTTGACCTCCCCCACGGCCCAACCTTGGAGGGGAACTCGCTCACAGTTTAGGTGGTTATGCAACATCTCTGAAGGTGTCTGCAGCCTCGGTCATCATGCCCCACTCTACAGTAGGTAGGTAAGCATCTGAAGCCCACCCTAGTCCCCACTCTTTTAGTATATGTGATGTCTGCCGCCATTTAAGAGAGAGTCGGGCTTTCTAGCCAGGATATTTAAATTTCGTTGTCGGGTATGAGTTTGTGAGGGGACCTCTTCCGAGGCTCCAGATCGTGATAATCAGGTGTAGATTGATGCCTAGACCGTGGTAGTCCTTACTACCATCGATCCATTCGCTTCCTTGCTGCGAGGAAGAGTACTCGAGCTAGCTTCTTATTAATATCACATTATTCTCCCTCATATAAACCTGTGAATGTCATTGTTTATTTGTTGTCCATGGCTGATCTCGGATTTAGTTAGCATTCGGACATTTAGTGGTACTTTGTCCTGCATTATCTTTTGGTATTAGAGCCGTAGGCTAGGGTGTCGATCACATTGTAGTTATTTAGTTACATTTTATTGTTTCTTAGTTATTGTTTAGCATGTCATTCCATGTAGGTTCAATTGCATATTAGTGGTTGCACCTCACTGCACTTCATTTCACATGCCCACACGTAGCTGTGTTGAGTTCCATATCGTTGCACCTATGTCTGGATCACACACCAGTTCCCTGTCAGTCCCTAATATGACCGAGTTGTTCGGCCAACTCATGCGTCGTATGGATCAGATTGACCATCGTCTTGATGAGAACCTTGCGCATTTTGGGGAGTCGCTTAGTTCCGTATAGGATAAACTCACCCCGCACCTGTGAACCCACCTCCTCTTGCAAACCCACCTCCCCTTGTGGGCCCACATCCTAGAGCCAATGGAGCTGTTGACCGGCAAGATGAGGATGATGGAGCTCGATATTGTTGAGGACACCCGTGCGCGTTCACGCTTCGACCTGACCAGTGTTTACCGTCACCGCAGAACGTTCGCAACAGATCGAGCAGCTTTATGGCTTAGAGACACCTCCTGACACGTTTTTTTCTTTCATTTATTTGTGATGTTGGGCCTTACTATGGCCCATTGATGTATTTTCTTTTTTTTTAGGCTTAAAGCCCATTAGTGGGCCCATGTTCATTTTTTTCTATTTTTTTGTAACTTTCTGACAGCTTTTCTCCTCTTTTAGAGTTTAGGGGCACTTTGGCCTCCCCTTCCTCGTAGCTCGCATCGGTGCGAAGCGTCCCGGGCCACCATGACCCCCCCCCCTTTTTTACGTCTTTCGGACGAGGTTCGCCTGATGAGGCCCTCGTCGATCGAGCCTGCCTTCTTCCCTCCTCGGCCTCAGGTGTCGTCCGGTCCAATGTGTCGTCCCAATGAATTC
This sequence comes from Zantedeschia hybrid cultivar, assembly GCA_030544215.1. Lineage (NCBI taxonomy): Eukaryota > Viridiplantae > Streptophyta > Magnoliopsida > Alismatales > Araceae > Zantedeschia > Zantedeschia hybrid cultivar. Next base: position 56,936,406 of record JARZZO010000010.1, read on the forward strand.
CCAGCTTCGGATGGCCCATTAGGAACTATTGTATCAAGGAGAGAGTTTTACAGCATCCCGGTCCACCTTTTCACCAGTTCAGGCCCACATGAGGACTGGTTCCTGGGGCTGTTCGATAGCCAGGTAATGAGTGCCCCAGTTGCATGCCCCACTTGACAGTGGGCAGATAGCTCTGATAAGGATCCATCTTGCACAATTTGTTTGTTTAGCATTTGGGCATTTCTGCCGCCGTACTTGTGAGTTAATTTTAAGATCACCTAGCTCATTAGAAATTTTTCATTGTCGGATTGTGTGATTGTGATCGACTGATCCCATGGCTCAAGTCAATATTGTTGAATGCGCGATGATGCCCTAGACTAACGGTAGTTCTCACTATCATCGATCCATTCGTTGTCGCTACAAGGGACAGCTTGTTTAGCTTACATTTTTTTTATTCTCATCACGTATTATCTTTCTTGGAAAATTGTGATCGTTGTGCTCCTTTGCTATTCGTGTGGTGTGAATTGTTGATCACGATTGTGGTAAAATAGTCGGGTCCATTTCGATAGCCATCCTACATCATCTTTGGTATCAGAGTCTTAGGTTGAGTGTGTAGGACTTACCATTTCTCTCATATTTACACTGCTGCATTTTAATTTGGTAGCCTCATTTTCATCATCTGTTAGACACCATTTCATCATGTTACATCATTTTGGGGATTGTCTTACACTCGTCATTATAGTGTGCACTTTCAGTCACTTCTCAACTTATGCCCACACGTAGTGGTTTTGATTTCCATAATTCTACACATATGGTTCGATCACACATTCGCACACCTGTGGTTCCTGCAGTGGATGAGTTGTTCGGCCAGTTTATGCGCCGAATGGATCAGTTGGATCACCGCATGGATGAGCGCCTTGATCATTTTGGGGAGTCGTTGCGGACCGTACAGGACAGGCTGTCCATTTCTGAGCGTACGGTCCAGGGATTGTGGGTCTTACTCCCCCACTCCCGCAGGACACCCGCCAGGTCAGGGTCTCATTCGGGTGGCTAACTGCCAGGATGAGATCTTAGCCCCGACTCTCCACATCGCGCAGCCCCTGGCTTACCTGCCACCTCCAACAAACCTGCCTCCACTTGTGGACCCACCACCTCGAGCTGATAGAGTTGTTGATTGGCAAGTCGAGGAAGATAGGGTTAATCATGATCCTATGGATGAGATGGGTTATACCAATTGATTCGACGCACGTAGATTCAAGAGGCAGGACAGGCCGCATGATTTAGGTTAAGGGTTAGATAGGAGGCATCCGTGGTTTCAGGGTGATCGTCCTGATCGTAGGGAGCGAGTGCATAGATTTGACCGCTATGATCAGCGTGATAGAGACAATCGATTCGATTGACATGATCGATGTGACCGCTTTGATCGGTTTGGTCGTGATGATCGATTTGGTCGATTTGATCGAGCGGATTGTGGCCCCACCGGAGGTATCCCCAATACCCGAGAGCTCGAGATGACCGGAGTGGGTTTGAGGATAAGTAGATGCCCTACTGTGATTACGGTGATCAGGACGACCGGAGGGCCGTTCGTGTTGATGCTCCCACATTTGACGGGTCGCTGGACCCGAAGATTTATATAGATTGGGAGGCTAGTATGAACAGATACTTTGATTAGATGGGCATGACTGATGCTCGCCGAGCGCACTTCGCTCTGATGAAGCTAATAGGCCAAGCTCAAACTTATTGGTCTAATGTTGAGACGCTTCGGGCATAGAGGCATCAGGAGCCTATTGATTCTTAGGAGGATATGAAAATGTTACTTTGCGAGAAGTACCTTCCTCTGACCTATCGCCACCGCCTCATCGATCGGTGGCAGAACCTCACACAAGGGACTCGTTCGATATCTGAGTATATTTTTGAGTTTGACGAGTACCTGATGAGGTGCGGAGCTAGAGAGGAGAGCGCGCTGACTCTTTCCCACTTCCGGAAGGGTCTGCGGCATATATATCAACATGAGTTGTTCCGCCAGCACGTGACGACCATCGAGCATGCCTACCAAGTCATGCATAAGATGGAGCAGTTGGAGTCGGCTTCACCCCCGCACGCTAGGCCGCCTTATCAGTGACCATTCGATCAGCGTGCCACACTGGGAGTTCAGCCTCAGGGTCCTCTGTTCAAACCCGCCGAGCCTGCTCGTCATGAGCCCTTTACTCGGCAAGAGCCCTTTCTTAGGCCCCACTTCCCTCCTCTGAGGGAAGCCGTTCCGACTCAACCTACCCACCTACCCGCCCTCCAATTGGCGCTCCACCATTTAGGAGGGAGGATAAAGGGAAGGCCCGGGCTGTGGGATAATCTTCCAGGAGAGTGTGCCCCGCAGCCGCTGCTTCCGGTGTCAGGGACTTGGCCACTATACTTCCCATTGTCCCACTAGATCTCTGGCCATTAAGAGTACTGACCCTGAGGAGCCTCCACCTGCTACGCAGGATGTGACCTATGAGGCTGGAGTCCATATAGCTGCTGAGTTTCAGTCTAATGAGGAAGAGATGATCGGATGTATTCGGCATAAGCATTATAGGGTAGAGGATGCCAAGGATTTGCCAAATAGGGGCAGGCTGGGAGTCGTCCGTTGTATTCTAACTCATCCGAAGGAGAACGAAGACTAGCGCAGGACTGCGATCTTTCACACCTATTATCGAGTGGGCGATGAGGTGTGCAAAGTGATCATCGACAGTGGAAGATGCATCAATGCGATTTCTACTAAGGATGTCGAGCGCCTGGAGCTGATTGCGGTGGACCATCCTCGCCCCGACCGCGTATCGTGGGTAGACTCTACATCTATTCCCATTCGGACGAGGTGCATCGTTCCGATCACTTTCTCCCGTACGAGGATCAGATTTAGTGCAATGTCTTACCGATGGAGGTCGAGTCTCATCCTTGGCCGGCCATGGATTTATGACGTGAACGCGGTCCTTTACGGTCAATCCAACATGTGTATTACCATTTGACGATCGGCGTATTACCTTGCAGCCCTCCCGTCCAAAGTCCACACCCCAGCAGGAGGCACCCTAGTCCAGTGTTCATGCTTCTTCTTCTACCCCCTCTACCTCCGGTGCCGTTGCTTTCTCTAGTGTTACTTCTCGTAGCATGGCGCTGTTGAGCACTCCTCCCATTTCCCTTTCGACTCTTTCGAGCAGTGCTTTGGCCTGTGTCCATTCCATCCTTGACGCCCCCCCTTCCACGATTCTTCAGTTGATTAGCGCCCGGGAGCTTAAGCATGATTTAGTTGAGAGCGAGCATGTTTATCTTCTTGTGGTTAGAGAGGTTACTGTTGAGATCCCGAGTGAGCACCCCACTGAGGTCACCTCTTTTCTCTAGGAATTCCAAGATGTCTTTCCTGAGGATCTTCCAGAGGGTTTGCCACCTATGCGTGATATCTAGCACGTCATCGATTTGATTTCGAGATCCACCTTGTCCAACCTACCATACTATCGCACGAATCCGACTAAGTATTCTGAGCTTCAGAAGCAGGGAGAGGAACTTCTGAGGAGGGGCTCCATTCGCGAGAGCATGAGTCCATGTGTTGTTCCCGCACTATTAGCTCCAAAGAAAGATGGCACTTGGAGGACATGTGTGGACAGTCGTACGATTAACCACATCACTGTCAAATATAGATTTCCCATTTCCCGTCTTAATGACATACATGATATGATAGCAGAAGCCACTGTGTTCTCAAAGGTCGATTTGAAAAGTGGCATCACCAGGTCCGGATCAGATCTAGGGATGAGTGGAAGACAGTTTTCAAGACAAAAGATGGACTCTTCGAATGGTTGGTCATGCCCTTCGTGCGGTCCAACGCCCCTAGTGCCTTTATGCGGCTGATGACTCAGATACTACGACCTCTCATTGGTGTCTTCCTGGTCGTGTACTTCGACGATATCCTCATCTACAGTCGTTCTAGAGAGGATCATCTGAAGCACCTTCGGCAAGTATGTCTCATCCTTCGCCGCGAGAGTCTGTTCGGTAATCTTAAGAAGTGTGCATTCTTGACTGACCGAGCGATCTTATTAGGGTTTATCGTCTCTTCTGATAGTGTTTCTGCTGACCCAGAGAAGATCAGGGCGGTAGTAGAGTGGCATGAGCCACAGTCTATCCATAATGTGCAAAGTTTTCATAGCTTGACTATATTCTATCGTCGATTTATCCGATTCAACTCTATTATAACTCCGAACACTGATTGTATTCGGAAGAGAGCCCTTCATTAGACGAAGACCGCAACTTCGGCCTTTCGTGACATCAAGGAGCATATGACCTACGCATCTATCCTTCGTCTGCAAGATTTTTCGAAGGTGTTTGAGGTCTCTTGTAATGCATCTGGTGTCGGCATAGGTGAGGTTTTTGAGCCAGGAAGGCCACCCTATTGCATACTTCAACGTTCAATTAAATGATGCTAAGCTAAAGTACTCCACCTATGATAAGGAATTATATACGATAGTTCAGGTGTTGAGATATTGGAGACATTATCTGCTACCGCAGGAGTTCGTATTATTTTCGGACCATGTGGCCCTCCGGTTACTCCAAACCTAGAAAAATTGAAACCGAGGCATAGCCGTTGGATGGAATTTCTTCAGGCCTACACCTTTGTCTTAAGACATAAGGCAGGTGTGGAGAACCACGTAGCTGACGCTAAGTCGCCGATATTCTCTGTTATCAGTTGTCAGCGTGAAGGTTACTAGATTTAACAGACTCCGAGAGGAGTATTTAGCTTACCCCGATTTTAATTCGATCTACACTGCTCTTCTTGTCGAACCCTCGTGAGAGTTCAATGATTATATATTGCATAAGGGTTTCCTTTTCCATGGTGATCAATTTTGTATTCCGCGAACTTCGGTCTGTGATTTTCTCATCTGAGAGGTACATACGGGTGGTCTAACTGGTCACTTTGGCCGAAACAAGACTATTGAGCTTGTTGAGCATTGCTTCTTCTGGCCGAGCCTAAAGCGTGATGTGGCACAAATCGTTGCTCAGTGCCGCACCTACGCTACGACAAAATAGAAGAGGCAAAATACTAACTTGTACAGTCCCCTTCCCATGCCCGACCGTCCGTGACAGGATATTAATATGAATTTTGTCCTAAGCCTGCCACAAACCCTCCGTCGCCACGATTCTATTCTGGTTGTGGTTGATCAGTTCTCCAAAATGGCTCATTTTATTCTCTATTCCAAGACTTCATATGCGTCTCGTATAGCCCATATATTCTATGAGTAAGTCGTTCGTTTACATAGGTTGCCGCAGATCATTGTTTCTGGCAGGGACGTGCATTTCATCAACTAATTCTGGAAGACCCTCTGGCATCTCTTGGGCACCAAGCTCAAGTTCTCTACTACTTACCACCCCCAGACTGATGGACAGACCGAGGTGGTTAATAGAAATCTGGGTGATTTGCTGCGTTGTTTAGTGGGTGAGCATACGCGTAGTTGGGATCAGGTCTTAAAGCATGCTGAGTTTGCATACAATAGTTCGGTCAATCGGTCTACAGACATGAGTCCATTTGAGATAGTCACAGGCTATATAGACCGAGAAAACCCATAGATCTTATTCCCTTGCCCCGTCATGCACGTATTTCTGAGTTTGCACAGTCGCTAGTAGAGCATATTAGGAATCTTCATGATAACATCCGTCGTCACATTAAGATCAACAATGAACATTACAAACAGACAGCAGATGCACATCGACAACAGCGGGAGTTCCAAGAGGACGACTACGTGATGATCAGAGTCAGACCTAAACGGTTTCCTTCGGAAGCCATCAAGAAACTGCAAGTTCGAAGAGCCGATCCATTCAAAGTGCTGAAACAAGTTGGACCGAACGCATATGTTGTGGACTTACCCCCAGACTATGGCATCAGTACCACATTCAACATCTCAGACTTGGTAGCCTACCAGGACCCGACAGTGATTTCCAGTGTCCCGTTTGAGCCTTCTCCTTTCTTTGATGTGACCCCACCCATGAGAGTCCACTTCCAACCCATGTTCTAGCACGACGTGAGCAGCTTGACCATATACTAGATGAACAAGTTGTTACTTATAAGGATGGGGCCTATCAGCGTTACCTTGTCCACTGGAGAGGGAGGCCATCGGCAGAGGACACGTGGATCACGCGCGAAGAGCTACAACGGATTGATCCGAACCTCTTGAAGCGTTATCAGAGTGGCCAGGACCCTTATTCGATGGGGGTCGAATTTCTCCCAGCCATGGAGGATTGGCGAGGACACCCGTGCGCATTCACGCTTCGACCCGACCCGTGTTTACCGTCGCCGCAGGACGTTCGCAGTAGATCGAACAACTTTATGGCTTAGAGACACCTCCTGATACGTTTTTTTCTATCACTTATTTGTGATGTTGGGCCTTGCTATGCCCCATTGATGTATTTTCCTTTTTTTAGGCTTTAGGCCCATGTTCGTTTTTTCTATTTCTTTGTAATTTTCTAACAGCTTTTCTCCTCTTTTAAAACTCAAGGACACTTTGGACTTTATTATACCTAGGGTTACCTCAATGGGACCTTATATTTATGTAGCCTCTCCTAAAAAAGAGGGCAATGAATGATGAAAAGAGAAAGAAAGGTTGGTAGCTGCCCCTGGTGTTTGTGCTGTGGTGAGTAATAGGGGAGGGCCCCCTGGTTCATCTTCTTCTACTCCCACCCCCCCATTTCTTCTCTTTCTTCTCTATTTCTTCCTTATTCATCACTTTTCTACTTTGTTGTTTTATCACCCCTTCGGCCTTTGTGCCCTTCTTCCACCATTCTAATTGCACCAAAGAAGCCCCCAGCCCCATCATCTAGCCATCTTTGCACGCCGTCATCGCACCACCTTCATTATGCCATTCGCGCCCACCCAACCGGGGCAAGGCATCGTCGATAGAGCCCCGGGACGAATCCCACCCACTCGCCACATCCCCCCCGGGTCCCGCCGCATCTGCCAACCTTGTCCGTCGCGCGCGCACTCCCACCCTGCCACCGTCACGCGGCCTCGCTGTATCATCCGCCGCCTAAACACGGCGAGTCGGCAAGTTCGGCTCGCCCCTCCTTCGGCGATCGTGCTGTTCGTGACCCCGCATGGCCGACAGCATCGTCGTCCACGTCCGAAGTTCCCGCCCCGCCTCCCCGTCCTCGTCGCTCGCATCGGTGCGAGGCGTCCCGGACCGCCACGACCCTCCCCCCTTTTTCACGTCGTTCGGACGAGGTTCACCTGACGAGGCCCTCGTCGATCGAGCCCGTCTTCTTCCCTCCTCGACCTCAGGACTCGTTGCCTCAGGTGTCGTCCGATCTAGTGCACCGTCCCAATGAATTCCCATATTCGGATGGCCCACTGGGAACTACTGTATCAAGGAGGGAGTTTTACAGCATCCTGAACCACCTATTAACCAATTCATGCCCACCTACGGACTGGTTTCAGGGGTTGTTCAACAGCCAGGCAATGAGTGCCCCAGTTGCATGCCCCACTTGACAATGGGTAGGTAGCTCTAATAACGATCCATCTTGCACAATTTATTTGTTTATTATTTGGGCATTTCTACAGCCATGCTTGTGAGTTAATTTTAGGATCACCTAGCTCGCTAGGAATTTTTCATTGTCGGATTGTATGATTGTGATCGACCAATCCCGTGGCTCAAGTTAATAATGTTGAATGCGCGATGATGCCCAAGACTAATGGTAGTTCTCACTATCGTCAATCCATTCGTTGTTGTTGTGAGAGACGGCTTGTTTAGCTTGCATTTTTTTTATTATCATCACGTATTATTTTTCTTGGAAAATTGTGATCATTGTGCTCCTTTGCTATTCGTATGGTGTGAATTGCTGATCTCGACTGTGGTAAAATAGTCGGGTCCATTTCGGTAGCCGTCGCGCAGCATATATGACTCACTCAATGAGATGGGTGGCGCTGATAGACCAGTCCCACGTAGATTATAGGAGGCAGGATAGGCAATACGATCGTGATTGGGATTTTGATCAGAGGTGTCAATGATATAAAAGGGATCATATGAGCGAGTGACAAATTTAATCGGCATGTCCAAGATAAATGATTTAGCCAGCATGACCAAGATGATCAATTTGATCAATATGATTGAGATCATCGGGATGATATGGGCCATGATCAAAGGAGATATCGACATCCGAGATATTGGGATGATCGAGGTGGTTTTGGCAGTAATCGAAGGCCCTATCACTATCAATGGGATTAGAATGATCGTCAAGCCACTCGTGTTGAGGCTCCCACCTTTAGCGGGTCTCGTGACCTAAAGATTTATCTTGATTGGGAGGCCAACATGAATCACTACTTTCATTGAATGGACATATCCGACGCCCGGCAAACACACTTCGCCATGATGAAGTTGACGAGTCAAGCTTAGACCTACTGGTCGAATGTCGAGGACCTACTTGAACAACGACGTCAAAATACCATTCAATCGTGGAAAGACATGAAGGTGAACCTTTGCGAGAAGTACCTTCCCGCGACTTATCTTCATCACCTCATTTTTCAGTGGCAAAACCTCATTCAAGGAACTTGCACTGTTTCTGAATATATTGTCGAGTTTGACGAGCACCTGATAAGGTGTGGAACCCGTAAGGAGAGCGCGTTGACTCTTTCTCGATTTCGTAAGGAACTGCCACAGGTCATACGCACTGGGGCTAACCCAACCCCCCCCCCTCCTCTCATAGGAACACATTTCTTGATATCTTCACCTCTCTCTGATTAGGTCGGTCCCTCGATCAGACTAGAGTGGTTGATGTTAAAAATCTCCGCAAGTCCCCAAAATCAAGGTATTCCTCCTTGTTCATCGGATTGGTTGTACCAATTGAAGTCCTGATTATATTTTCATATCGTTGTGAGAAAGAGCCTTAGAATATAACGGTGGAAACTGAATTAAAACTAAGATCATACATGTTGAGTGATTTGTGGTTAAAAGAATCCAAATAATCCAACAAGGAATCCTAAATCAACGTTCAAAATCCACTTGTTTGTCTAATCTTTGTACAACTTGTCTGAATTATTTGTCAAAAATTTAATACTATGTTGTTTCGGTCAGAAAGAGATTTGAGCATGGCTTCAGGTGCTCTGGTTAACTACGAGGGAGATGTTAATGCCCCTCAGGAATTTAATTATCATTCTGAGAACGGGAGAGATCCTAATGCCCATGTGATCTCCATTCCTACTTATCTGAGCATGAGGGAAACTCTCATATCCCTCCTCCTTTCATTCACAGTCAATATAACTCTGGCGTTGATCTTCATTTGCATGTGCATGCGATGTCTAATCCTGTCTTCGAGAGAGCTCTTGACCCAAATGAACGCTCACCTACCAATCCTCCTGATCCGACTACTATCCTGGGAGCTCTGGTTGCCCATGTGGATCATCAACAACTTGAGGCAATCAAATCTATCTTAAAGGGGAAGACGCCCATGCAGTCTACTAAACCGAATCTTGTGGTTTCCTATGTTGTTCGTCAAACTCCTCCTCCTCACCATGCTCCTTCTATTCATCAGGCCATAGAAGACCTTCATGTTTCAACTTCCCGACCATCTGGGCCACAGTTATCTTTTTCAAGGCATCCGGTCAGACCGTCAACGTCAACTTATCAAAATGTCTTCAGACATGGCGGAAGCGCTGTTGGACCGCAGCCTTATTGTCCACCTTTCCCCGCTTATTCAAAGCAGTAAGCTTATCATGTACCACCACTATCTCCTCCCCAAGTTGATCCGGCAACTCAAGCCCTGCTCGCGAAGATAGAACGCATGGACGAGCAGTTCGGCAATTTCCAAAAGATGATGAGAGTCAAAGCTGCGCCTGAGATCAATCTTCCAAGCTTGCCTGTGTTTCACTTGCCACCCTCAGAAATGCCAGTGTATAGGAAATACAATGGTACTGGTAACCCCTTCACCCACCTGAAGGAGTTCTTGTACGAATCCTCCTTCTGGCAGAACGACAAGAGGTCGTTGGCATTCCTGTTCAAAAGATCATTAGAGGGACCAGCCCTCGAGTGGTTCTTCTCGTTAGAACCGTCTGAGGTGGAAGATTATGGTATCGTATCAAGAAAATTCATTCAACGATACCAGGACAGAGTCGCATTGTCTCTGTCCATAACTGATCTGGTTGTTAAGAAGATGAAGTCCAATGAGGACTTCATCGCATTCGCCGATAGATGGAGAAGTATGACAAAGAAAATTAAGGATCATCTGTCTAAATCCGAACAGGTCAAAATGATGATCTTCAATGCCACCCCCCAATACAAACTGGTCCTTACATGAACAATCCGACCAGTATGGCGGAACTCTATGAGAGGGCGTGTTACTGCCAAAACGGATTCAAAGATGCTACCTTCTCCAACATCTTTGATCCTCACCGACCCAGCAAACCTCCACCTCGGAAGCCTGTCATGCCAAATTATTCTAGTATCAGTCCGACAACTGAGGGCACGCTCTCACACGAGCAAGTCAGCATCATAAACAATAATCAACTTCAGTTCATGAGAAACCAGCGACCACCGCAGTATGCAGGGCAAAGGCCACCGAATCAACAAAGGTTACAGACCACTGAACCAACAGCAGCAGTACCAGCAGCCACAGCAGCAGCAGTACCAGCCTCCACAGCAACAGTACCAGCCGCACGCACTGTCAGCATATCATAATGTACCTCCTCCAGGTGATTACAATCAGCGGAGGAAACCTCTAGGCCCGAAAAAGGCAACATATCTAGCACTCCTAGAATCTCTATCGGACATCTTTAATGCCCTGATGGCAACCAATGCTTTAGTCTTGTCTAGAGAGAAAACAGTATGACCCCAGAACGTCGATGCATCTGGGTACTGCGTCTTTCATAGACAACCTGGGCATACGGTAGATGCATGCTTCCAGTTCCGAGATTACATCTATGATCTCAACGAACAAGGAGGCATTGACTAGGAGGAGATGAAGAAATACATATCCACCTTGAAGGCAAGAAGACTTCAGCAGCAACAACAACAACCACAATAACAACAGTAGTAACAGCAACAGAGAGCGTCGGCCCAGGCGACAGCACCCCCGAATATGGGTATAGTACAGAACCCACTGCCGGAGCATCAACACCAGAATAAGATTGCCCCCATCTTGACAAATAGTCAGTCTGAGGCTAACCGAGGGCAACAGTGGAAAGTAGAGGACTCTTCCTCTATTTATTCAACAGGCCACATCCCAAGCACCGCCAGGCAACTGCTACGCCGCATTCTCCGCATACCCAAACCGCAACCCATCACCATTAAACTGATTATCCCCTCTGTCGTCACGCCTCCATCAAACAACCCTCCGCAGGTCAACTATACACCCCTCATACCATCTAAACTATTACTCCGCATACCATTCCCCACATCACCTACCACAACCACTTACCCCAGTACCATACAACCATCCAAACCACTGCTCCGTATACCATTCCCCACTTCACCCGCACCAACCACTTGCCCCTCTACCATCTAACCCTCTAAACCCTTCATCCGCACCATGCCTCCACCAAACAACGACACGCCATCACCCGTTTATCAACCCATCACCCTGTCCAAACCACCCACCAAACTGGCGGTGCTCAAACTATCACCAGGACCTTCCACTAACGAGCAACATACGCTCCGGAGTGGGAGGATCTTCAACAAGGTCTTTCTTCAGTCCACGGTCAGAGACGACCCATCACAATCGCCAGAGGAAGTACACAATGATGAGAGTGCACCATGCACTCAGTATGACATGTTGAAACAATTAGACACGACACCAGTACGAATCTCCGTGCTCGAGTTGATCAAGAGATCCAAGACCTATCAGGAAGCTCTGATAGAGTACCTACAAAAGGTAATGGTCAATGAAGACGTGCCGGTAGAGAAGATCATTGTATTGTTAGTTCCTCATGGGGATCAGCCCTCTATTTCATTCCATACTTCGGAACTAGCACCACCATCCGTCAGAAGTATGGCTCTGAACATTACGGCCAACATCTGCAAGAAGGCCATAGATGCATGCCTGGTTGACACAGGAGTTTCAATCAATGTTCTATCACTAAAGACCCATGAACTGTGTAGTATACCGAGGGAGAAATGGTTGTCTTCTCTAATTTCTGTTACGGACTATGACAATTCTACATGTTCCCCTCTGGAGATGATTTATTTGAAGGTAGAATTAGGCCATGTTTGTCATACCGAGGTCGAGTTCCACATCTTAGAAATCGACCCCTATTTGAAGGGCATCTTTGGCCGTCCTTACATTAAGTCTCTTGAAGCAATTCCCTCTACAAATCACCAATACCTCAAATTTCAATACAAAGGATGCATTATTAAAGTTACGAGCTTGTCAATTCTTACTACTGCTCATTCTTTGAACATCAGACCGACCCCTTTACCTGGCCGGTAATCTCTTTTGTCGGTATTATAGGTTTATCGTCCTATAGCTGATCTTTTGAAAGACGCCATGCTTGTTCCTTATTCAATTGATGTCATGAAGCGGGGGAAATGCACGAGTACCTCTGGTTGGAAAATTATGATGAAAGGTGGCTATCAGCCTGAAAAGGACTTGGGCACGCAATTGCAGGACAGAACTACGCCCGTTAAAGACAGCCGAAGGATACCCGATAATGGCCTGGACTATAGGCCAAGAAGAGTCAAGCATGACATCATCCAACAAGAAGAAGATGAAGACGACCAGAAGACCTGAGAAACAATGTCCACCCCATGTAAATAAGGCCAGAATCCCTTGACGTGGACCCAGTATACACATTTTGTCAAGGGACCTGTAATTAATCATGATGATAACACAGTGGTCATCACTTTCCATTTTGATCTACATGACATCTATGGAAAGAACCTGACCAGACACTATTCAGAAATACTAACATATCAGTCTTTGGAGGCTCTGCGGCCGATGAAAAGGAGAAAATTTCAAGATCCAGAATGTGAATGGTACCGATGGTTCGATCTGAGGGATCTATACATAGCATTGAACATATTATTCCTTGACCTCTCGGAGCCGAAGTGGCCGCCGTTGATAGACGAGTTGATAGAGAGCCCTGGGGCAATATTTGATAAGAGAATTATACTGCACGAAGAAACAGATGAAGGGGAACCAGATGAACCCTATGAAGCTAGTTACACTACTGATTTTCTCTAGAGAGGAACATATCCCTCTCATATCTTCACCCTCTACACTTTGTTCCGCACCCTACTCTTGACCCCGACTTGGTCGCGGGTCATCACTGAAGACATCCCACGGACTCCGCCCATTATTGTTACTCTGTCCCCAAAGGATCTTATTCCTCAACCTCCTCTCAATCTGGAGAGGATTTATAATTTGATTTGAGACCTACTGTTGTATGATCCCCCCAATCCCTTGGCCTTGGTGTCGTTACCTCCATCACTTCATTTTCCCCCTATTCACATCTATTCTTACTTTATGATAAACACAAATAATTCCCCAAAAAAAATACCAATTCGGCAACTTCTTCCTCCCAAATCCTCGTTGAAGAAACCTCATAATTGTCCGACTGTACCCTATCGCGCAGGTCATTCGGACAAGATTCTCTTCTAGATCTACTTTGTCCCTTCTCTCGGAAAGATTCTCCTATATTCCCTCCTATATTCTCTCATGTACCCCATGATTTTTATCTTTCTTCGTCCTCATTAGGTCAGGATAAAAAGTTTAGTGAAATTAAGGTGTCTAGTTCTAGGCAAGTTAATTAGGTTAGGAAGTCTAAGAAGTCTAAAGATAGACAAATTCCAAATAGATATCTCCAAGATCTAATTTTCAAATGCCTTTCTTGTTCTCAGATTCCTCAGCTGTTAGAAAATCCCATTCAGATGCTAGAAGATTGTGAAGTTGATGAGTCGGTCAATGATGGATATGGGTGTATGAATTGATACACGAGAAGGACCCCATTACTGAAGATGAGGAAGATGACGAAGATGCGGCTAAGACGTATGCCAGCGGAGTAAAAAGATTTGATGAACCCTCAACTGTTGTGGAAGAACCTACCAAAGAGATCAATCTAAGAACTATAGACGAACCTAAGATTGTCCTCGTCAGTAAAAAATTTTCTGAAACAGATGAGGAGGCAGCGGTCCAAGTTCTCAAAGACTATAAGGACACCTTCGCCTGCAACTATGAGAATATGCCAGGGTTAGACTCATCACTAGTGGAACATCGATTGACATCAAAAGATGGAGTTAATCCAGTTAAACAAAAGTTAAGGCGATTCCACCCACAAATAATTTTGAAGATGAAGGAAGAAGTCGATAAATTGCATAAAGCCAAATTTATTAGCGTTATCCTCTATCCACAATAGGTGGCAAATATAGTACCAGTTATGAAAAAGGATGGGAAGGTCAGAATCTGTATTGACTTTCGATATTTGAATCAAGTATGTCCTAAAGATGATTTTCTGCTGCCTCATATTAACGTACTCATTGACAACACAGCTGGCTATGAAACATTGTCATTTATAGATAGATTCTCATAATATAATCAAATTAAATTGGCGAAAGATGATCAAGAGAAAACGTCATTTACTACACCTTGGGAAACATATTGTTACATCATCATACCTTTTGGATTGAAAAATACTGGAACCACTTATCAAATGGCTATATTGGCAATATTCTATGACATGATGCATATTGATTTAGAAGTGTATGTGGATGATCTATTAGTGAAATCTAAGACTAGGGCTGAACATGCCAAAGTTTTGGCGAGAATTCTGGAGATATCAAGAGAATATCAGTTGAAGATGAATCCCAAGAAATGTGTATTCGGAATATCATCGGGAAAATTATTGTGATTTATTGTCAGTAAGCGGAGCATTGAGATCGATCCAACAAGTCAAAAGCTATTAGAGATATGCTACATCCCAAGAACTTGAAAGAGTTGAGAAGATTAATTGAGAAGTTGCAGTTTATTCGCCGATTTGTTTCCCAATATTCACAAAAGTGTAAGCCGTTTTACGAACTTACCAAACCGGGAGTCAAATTTGATTGGGACGATAAATATCATGAAGCATTTGATAGATTGAAGACATACTTGGCAAGTCCTTCTGTCTTGAGACCACCATCTCCGAACAAACCTTTGATTCTATATATTTCTGTCGTGGATGATGCGGTGAGGGATGTATTAGTACAAGAGGATGAAGAAGAAAAGGAGAGGCCAACCTATTATCTCTCTAAACTTCTTAACCCCGCAGAACAAAGATACACGACGATAGAGAAAACATGTGCAGCACTTGTATGGGTAGTTCAGAAATTGAAACACTATTTTCTGCCTCATGAAGTTCATCTCATCGCTAGGATGAATCCCATTAAGTTCCTTCTTGAAAAATCCGTCCTCACTGATAGGTTAACATGTTGACAAAACTTTCTATCTCAATTTGACATCATCTACAGTCAACAGAAAGCAATCAAAGGTTATGCAATCGCTGAACATCTTGCTCATCACCATCTTCCTCGTTTTGATCCAGTCCGATCGAAATTTCCAGATGATAAATTGATGTCCATAGACAGAATCAAAGATGATACGTGGACTCTGTATTTTGACAAAGCTCTGAACTCTCATAGTAAAGATATCGGCATTGTTCTGTTGTCACCTGAAGGTGTCACTATTCCACAAACCTTTCAGTTTGACTTTACAGTCACTAACAACATAGCTGAATATGAGGCACTCTTTGCTGGCCTCGAGACTGCTCATCTCCATGGTGCCACCAAACTCAGAATTGTAGGTGATAGCCAGTTGATTCTTCTCTAAGTACTAACCAAATATCGAACTATTGATCATAAACTCAAGCCTTATCAAGAACTTACTTCGGCTTATGCTAAACTTTTCACTAAATTGATCTTTGTCCATGTTCCTCGAAATCAGAATATCTTAGCTGACGCTCTAGCTTCCCTCGCATCATATCATCCCTCGATTTTCCAATCAACAGGCAATCCGAATCGATCATTGTTCATAAGCGTCTCTTACCCGCCGTGAAAAACCCTTCCTTCCTTAAGACTAAGGAGAAATTACTGAAGAATGTCAAGGATGGAGATATTGTGGAGAAACGAGAGATTATGTTGATGGAGTTGCTAGAAAAGATAGATGATGAACAGAAACCATGATACTATGAGATTGCCAGATACTGTGAAGATCAATCATATCCTGAAGAAGCCACGCTGAGGAAAAAATGGCTATCAGAAGAGTTGCTCAAAAGTACTCTAGTTTGGAGGAGTACTTTATAAAAGAGGTTTTGATGGAGTTCTTTTGAGATGCTTAGACGAGGATGAGCTTTAGATAATCATGGAAGGAACTCATGCAAGAGTTTGTGGTGGCCATGTTAATAGACAAATGCTATCAAAGAAGATCCTTAGACAAGGATTCTATTGACAAACCATGAAAGAAGATTGTGTAGGATATATTCGTAGGTGTGTCAAGTGTCAACTTCACGCCGACAAGATCCACTCCTCCGCATCTTCACTCCATCATGTTTCCTCTATATGGCCTTTCTCCATGTGGACTTTCGACATCATTGAACCCCTTGATAATCCTGACTCCAACATTAAGCAGAAATAGTTCATTCTCACGGCAACAGAATATTTCACCAAGTGGACAGAAGCCGAAAATTGCACGAAAATCAAAAAGTCAACTTGACGAGACAGAATCCGATTCGGCCCGTTAAAACAAGCCCAAACCCCTTTCAGCCCAACAGCAGCAGTACCAGGCCCTCCGGGAGCCTCCGGCCCATCAGCGGCCCAGCAGCCTTCGGCCCATAAGCGGCACCGTCGCTCCCGGCCCAATAGACTTCAGCCCGTCAGCGGCCCACCAGCCTACGGCCCGGGAACAGCGCGGCAGCCCAAGGCCCAACAGGCTTCGACCCATCAGCGGCCCAACCCCCTTCGGCACGGTAGCCGAATCCGGCCCACTCCGGTGGCGGATCAGGCACTATGGCGGTTTATCAGTAAGCCCTCGTTTAGTCCTATATCGGATGCCACCGTTAACCATCCGCTATCCTTTGCTATAAATACACCTCTATTTATTGCCCAAAGGATGCTTCCTCAAGCCTCCGAGACCCTTAGGGACTACAGTCCGAAAAGCATTAAAGCTACTCTCTTTACCTTCCGAATCGAATCTTCTTCAGGAGCTAACTTGACCGTCGGAGGGGGTTCCCTCGGACTGAAGCCCGGGACTCCTGCTGACCGATTTTCTTCTTCTTTCCCTCCTGCAGGAGCTCGGTTCGAATCATCGCCGACCTTCCCGAGTCGGTCTCGGCCGCCGACCTCGGACTCCTTTCCCTGGTCTCGACGCCGTGCGCCGGCTGCTCTTGCAACAGAGGATCCTCGGCCTCGTGCCGCCCCTTCGTCCGCCGAAGGAGCCTCGGCCCCCACTTCCCGGAGCGAGCCAGCCTCCGGACCTTCGGCTCCGCCGCCTCTGCGTCCTCCGTCTTCCGGATCCCCGTCGGGCCCCCTCAACACCGATCCGACCCAGCACCGGATCCCTCTCTTCGGATTCCGGTTTCGGAATCCGGTCGTGATAGCTTCGGCTACATCACGTGGCGCCGTCTGTGGGAAACCAACAAAACAAGTCATGTCTCAACGACCAGTAAACCGACGATCCGGTCAAAGCGAAACAGAGGAACGGGAGGCCCCGGCGCAGTTACCACTCTCCGAAGGCACCCCATCCGCCCCTTTGAGCGCGGCATGGCTAGTCACGCCAGGGTCTATAGCTGAAGACAACCGGATAAAGAAACTTCAGCAACAAATGACCACACTGACTGCCACTGTCACATCTTTGGCAAACATGGTATCTGCCATGGCCCAGTACATGGGGGTATTGAGCCAACTCCTCCATCAGGCACCTCCCTTTCGCCCTGTACAGAACGAGGAGCCTCGGCCAGCGTCTTCGCAAGTCTTCGTCGACAGGGCCATTTCGGTGAACGACGAGCCCTTGGCACCGCCTGTCCCTCGGGCAGCTCACCCACCACTTGTAAATCAGGAACCTCCACATGGGCGATATCGGAAGGAGCGGGACCGAGACAAGCAACAGGGTCCGCAGCCGCGGCACCTACCGCTACCTACTCCCCCTTCCAAAATGCTTACGGAGGTAAAGCATATGCTCCGGCGACCTCAACGCATAAAATCTGATCCTCGCCGAAGGGACCCAAGCAGATATTGCGAATACCATCAGGAGACTGGCTACATGACCGATGAATGTCGGCAACTTTGGGAGGAGATAGATCGCCTCGTCAGAGCAGGCCAACTGCCGCAATACCAGTAAGAACAGCCTCGACTGAGGCGCGACCGGAGAACCTCGGAGCAACGAGGCAACAACCGAAGAGATCCCCTTTCCTTTTTAAGGCTATGCCTTTAAAATGACTGAAGTATTTGTAAACGGAAGCAACCGAGGGGCCCGCGGATTAGGGACCTCTTCGGACACGCATCCCCCTTGTCTAAAATACGGGGTACCTTCGGCACTTCATGTAAACTAACCTGGAATTTAGCCAGGAGACATAAGGAAAGTCTGTTCTTTGAAAAGTGTCTCGGCAACAATTCGCAAAAGTCCGCGGCAACCTGATTCGGAGAGGCTCCGGCCATGCGTACCGGATCAGAGCGGCACGGATTTCTTAGCAAAAGTCCGCAGCAACCTGATTCGGAGTGACTCCGGCCATGGGTACCGAATCAGAGCGGCACAGATTTCTCTCAAAGTCCGCGAGTCCTTCGATCCGACGAATGGCGCTCGGCCATGTAATCCGGATCAGGACGCGGCATGGAATTTTCTCTAAGTCCGTGTAAACCGTACCGGGAGTGGCTTCGGCCATGCAAACCGTATCGGGAGCGGTATGGTATTCTCTCAAAGTCCGCAGGTCCTTTGATCCGACGAATGGCGCTCGGCCATGTAATCCGGATCAGGACGCGGCATGGAATTTTCTCTAAGTCCGTGTAAACCGTACCGGGAGTGGCTTCGGCCATGCAAACCGTATCGGGAGCGGCATGGTATTCTCTCAAAGTCCGCGGGTCCTTTGATCCGACGAATGGCGCTCGGCCATGTAATCCGGATTAGGACGCGGCATGGAATTTTCTCTAAGTCCGTGTAAACCGTACCAGGAGTGGCTTCGGCCATGCAAACCGTATCGGGAGCGGCATGGTATTCTCTCAAAGTCCGCGGGTCCTTTGATCCGACGAATGGCGCTCGGCCATGTAATCCGGATCAGGACGCGACATGAAATTTTCTCTAAGTCCGTGTAAACTGTACCGGGAGTGGCTTCGGCCATGCAAACCGTATCGAGAGCGGCATGATTCTCTTAAAGTCCGCGAGTCCTTTGATCCGACAAATGGTGCTCGGCCATGTAATCCGGATCAGGACGCGGCATGTAATTTTCTCTAAGTCCGTGTAAACCGTATCGGGAGTGGCTTCGGCCATGCAAACCGTATCGGGAGCGACATGGTATTCTTTCAAAGTCCGCGGGTCCTTTGATCCGACGAATGGCTTCGGCCATGTAATCCGGATCAGGACGTGGCATGGTTTTCTCTAAGTCCGTATAAACCGTATCGGGAGTGGCTTCGGCCATGCAAACCGTATCGGGAGCGGCATGGTTCTCTTAAAGTCCGCGAGTCCTTCGATCCGACGAATGGTTTCGGCCATGTAATCCGGATCAAGACGCAGCATGGTTTTCTCTAAGTCCGTGTAAACCGTATCGGGAGTGGCTTCGGCCATGCAAACCGTATCGGGAGCGGCATGGTTCTCTTGAAGTCCGCAAGTCCTTCGATCCGACGAATGGCTTCGGCCATGTAATCCGGATCAGGACGCGGCATGGTTTCTCTAAGTCCGTGTAAACCGTATCGGGAGTGGCTTCGGCCATGCAAACCGTATCGGGAGCGGCATGATTCTCTTAAAGTCCGCGAGTCCTTCGATCCGACGAATGGTTTCGGCCATGTAATCCGGATCAGGACGCGGCATGGTATTCTCTAAGTCTGCATAAGACGAAGCGGGAGTGGCTTCGGCCACACGAACCGCATCTAGAGCAGCCGTATCTGCTGGCGATATTCTATCAACGCCCTATCCGAACCTGCATCGGGTCTCGGCTTCGCGAACTATAGCGAACGACGACAGGACCTCGGACTTCTGAAGGGCCAGATTCGGGCAATCATGCACAAGACATCAAGGCAAAGCCAAAAACGTTCCCTGTATTCACAAGAAAGGGGAAGTACAAAATCGGCCATCCGCCTGGCCGAAGGCTTACAAGGAAAGGAAAACAAAAACGGGGGGGGGGACCCTCGTATTAGCCCTCGACGACCGCTTCCTCCTCCGCTTCGACTGCGTCTTGGCCGGGAGAGGGAGAGGGAGAGTCAACGATCTGCACCGCTTCAGGAGCGGCAGCCTCAGCGGGGACCTCCTCGGCGGTCACGGCTTCGTCTTCATGAACTAGAGGCGAAGCCCTCTCGGCCATAAGATCCTTCCACCATGATAGGAGCTCCCTGGCTTCATCGCCCCTCGACAGGGCGACCCCGGTCAAATCGACGCTCGGGCAGGCCTTCTGGGCGACAGCCAGTCCGAGGTCGAAGACCGAAAAAGACGCTAGCAACTGGGCTCGGAGGATCTCTTCGGCATAGTCCGGGCCGGCTTTGTAATCGGCTACGGCCGAGTCTGCCACCTCTTCCAGTTCCTGCTTCAGAGCCGACACCTCCTCGGCGTGGCGGCGCTTCTCCGAAACCCGCCTGGACTCCTTGTCCTGGATCTGGGCCTTGAGGGCCCGGATCTCGGACTGAGCCGCAGCAAGCTCGCCCTCGGCCTTCTCCTTCTCCCGCTCGGCCATCACCTTGGCCTCGGCGAAAGCGCGGGCCTCTGCTGCCCTCTCCTCCAACTGCGCCCGCGTCCGGGCGCTCACGGTTGCGAGCCTATCGACCAGGGGCTCGATACGGGGCACCACCGAAGGCCCCTCACCCGAATCGACCGACTCTCCCTCGGCCTCCAAGAGCTTGAGTCGGAACAGCTCCTGATGGTGCATCAGGACGCTACCCGTCACCGCAGCCTGCGGACCGAAAGCAGACAAGGGTCAGTGAAAATCAAAAGACAGCTAAGGAGAACTAAGTTGAAGCACTTTCAGGCTTCTTACCTGGACTGCCAGCCGGGCACTCATCGCCGCCAGGTCGGTGACAGAGTGATCCTTCAGCTCTTCGAAAGCAGAAGGGAGAGTGAGGCTGCTGAGCAGACGGAGGCACGTCTGCGAGTCCTCCATGCTCTCGTCCTTATACACCCCCGGCTCGGGGTGCCACCATTCGCGTTGCGCCCGGGGCGCCTGCGACCCAGCGCCTCCGTCATCGGCCCCTGCCGATACGGCCGGAGGGGAGTCGCCCCTCGGCGCCTCGGGAGACGCCAGCCTTGCGACCCTTCGGGCCACGGCGCTCCTCCTGATCAGCGGAGCCGGCTCCGCCTCTTCGGCCTCCTCCGCCCGGAGGCGCTTCGAGGCTCGGCCGCCCCTTCGAGCGGCGAACTTGGTCTTCTGCTCCCTCTCGAGAGCGGCGGCGGCAGCATGGCCCTCGGCGGAGGCCGCGGTCCTTAGGACCCCGCCTCGGGTCCTCAGAACTCCAGCGCCTCGGCCGGACATGCCTGCCGCTTGCGAGGCCGGTGCCCGGCCTAGACCGCGCTGGTCGGATATCAGGGCGAGGAGGGTATCGAGGTCGGCCATTGCTGCAAGCAAGAAGAACATGTTAGAAACAAAACGACGAGCAAGTAACGAATTCAAAGCCGACTTACCCTCGACCGAAACTTCATCAGCATCCTCAGCCGGAGGAGCTTCGGCCGGAGGAGCGGCAGCCCTTCCTCCGCGGCCCTGCGGAGTCTCCCCGGGAGGAAGGTAGGGAAAGGCCCGCACCGGATCGGACCGAGGATCCGGCCATACCCCGGCGTTCACCAGCCGCTCTGACGCGCTGAGGAGCCCCCAGATGTCGTACGGGGCCATGACTTGGACATGGCCCACGAGAGTGCTCTGTACGGGGGTCAGAGCAGGAGGGTCCGAGAGGCCAGCGGCGCCCATTCGGTGGGAAAGGGCCACACGCCCTTCTCGTTCTCCGGCAGAGAGATGAAGATGAACTTCCTCTTCCAGCCGTGGATGGACGAGGGCTTCCCGGAGAATATACTTCGGCCGACCCGAGGGACGAAACAGTACCACTCGGATTTTCCCTGCCTTTGGATTTTAAAGAGATAGCGGAAGACATTAATGGAAAGGTTGATCTGTATACGAGCGAAAACGCTCAAAAAACCGTATACGGTGCGCCAAGAATTGGGAAAGAGCTGAGACGGGGCCAGCCCGTAGAAGCTGAGGAGGTTAATGACAAAGGTGGGAAGAGGAAGACGGAAGCCCGCCTCGAAGCTATCAACATAGATAGAGAAGGAGCCCGGCCGGAGAGTGCTGGCCCTGGTGGCGGAGTCAGGCCGATAGGGGGTCGTCCAGGAAGGAAGCTGGAAGTAAGAAACTAGGTTCTTCACCTCTACGTCCGAAAGGGCGCAGGATGCTTCCGAAGCAATGTCCGGACGACGGCGTCCCGAGGTGGAAGCCTGGCCTGGGTCCCGGACCTCCTGGGTAGCCTCGACCTCGGAAGCCTCGGCCCCGGAAGCCTCGACCTCGGAAGCCTCGGCCCCGGAAGCCTCGGCCTCGGAAGCCTCGGCCCCGGAAGCCTCGGTCCCGAAAGCCTCGGCCCCGGAAGCCTCGGCCCCGGAGACCTCGGCCCCGGAAGCCTCGGACCCCTCAGTCCCAGAGTTCTCAGGCTCTTCAGACATCACGGAAGCAAGAGAATCCGAGGTGAGGGGATCTGACAGAGAAGATTTCGGAGAGTGGGAAGGAGTATACTCCTCGTCCGAAGGAATAATCTCACTGGAAGGACTCCGGACCATAAGGCCGCGAAGGGGAGGAAGAAGGCCAAGGCTTACTCGCAGAAAGGGAGAGGAAGTCTCTCCTGAACCGAGCGCAGCTTCTCAAGACACCCGGCTCCACCAGCGATGCGCTCTGAGGAGTGGAGATCCTCCCACGGTGGCCGGCGAACTCGGACGAAGCCTTCATGAAGCTAGCCTTTCGCCGGAGAAGGAGGGAGAACTCGGGTGATCGCAGGGGAAACGCAAGCGCAGCAGTAAGAAGAAGAACAGTGCCCTACTGAGGGCTTGTATTTATAAGCCCCATTCGAAGCGCCTCCCGCCGAAGCCAACGGCCGAGATCATCCCTCTCGTCCCATCACTCCTCTCGGATGCCCGCCACGTGCACCGTCCTTCGGCAATGATGACGGGCCGGCTCCGGGACTTGAAGCAGAGCGATCAACGGCCGAAAGCGCTCCGACCCTTCGGCTAATCAAGCAGATGCCCGCCACGTGTCCCGATCCGCGTACCAACGAAGGGAGCGGCGGCAATCCGAGTGGAGCCTCGGGCCTCGGGCAGAGAGCCGAGACGATCCGCGACCCGCGGGCGGTCAGGATCCTTTTGTGTTTTTGACGGAGCGGCCGGATGCGCGACGCGTGTCCCGTGCTTCCTCGCGAGGCGACGCCCATCCCGTCCATTTAATGAAGCCTGACGCGAGTCAGAGGGCTCGGCCCTTCGGCTTCTGAGCTTTGAGCCTTCGTTGCCACTCCGAGCGAGGACGAAGCAACCGCGTAGCCCTCGGCCGACCGAGGGCACCCTCTTCCCAGTGAAAAAAAGAACAGAGCTTCGGGTAAGACACCTGTTACGCTATTCTTCTGCCAGCTTCGGGCTATACTCTCGCCATCTCAGAACTGAGGAAGACAAGAGTGGGGGGCTATGTGACGAGACAGAATCCGATTCGGCCCGTTAAAGCAAACCCAAACCCCTTTCAGCCCAACAGCAGCAGTACCAGGCCCTCCGGGAGCCTCCGGCCCATCAGCGGCCCAGCAGCCTTCGGCCCATAAGCGGCACCGTCGCTCCCGGCCCAACAGGCTTCAGCCCGTCAGCGGCCCACCAGCCTACGGCCCGGGAACAGTGCGGCAGCCCAAGGCCCAACAGGCTTCTGCCCATCAGCGGCCCAACCCCCTTCGGCCCGGTAGCCGAATCCGGCCCACTCCGGTGGCGGATCAGGCACTATGGCGGTTTATCAGTAAGCCCTCGTTTAGTCGTATATCGGCTGCCACCGTTAATCATCCGCTATCCTTTGTTATAAATACACCGCTATTTATTGCCCAAAGGATGCCATCTGAATCGAATCTTCTTCAGGAACTAACTTGACCGTCGGAGGGGGTTCCCTCGGGTTGAAGCCCGGGACTCCTGCTAACCGGTTTTCTTCTTCTTTCCCTCATGCAGGAGTTCGGTTCGAATCATCGCCGACCTTCCCGAGTCGGTCTCGGCCGCCGACCTCGGACTCCTTTCCCTGGTCTCGACGCCGTGCGCCGGCTGCTCTTACAACAGAGGATCCTCGGCCTCGTGCCGCCCCTTCGTCCGCCGAAGGAGCCTCGGCCCCGACTTCCCAGAGCGAGCCAGCCTCCGGACCTTCGGCTCCGCCGCCTCTGCGTCCTCCGTCTTCCGGATCCCCGTCGGGCCCCCTCAACACCGATCCGACCCAGCACCGGATCCCTCTCTTCAGATTCCGGCTTCGGAATCCGGTCGTGATAGCTTCGGCTACATCACAACTGTTTGCAAATTCATCATGAAGAACATCATCACAAGATTCGAAATTCCAAGCACCATCGTAACCAACAATGGACCACATATTCGTATCGCATGAGCTAAAAGATCTCTGCAACAGGTATAAAATTGTATTGCATCATTTGTCTCCTTATTATCCGCAAGACAATAGCCAAACAAAGGCAACTAATAAAACTTTGATAAAAATTATCAAAAAGACGTGTAAATCTATTAAATTCACAAACTGGCCAAAGAAACTGATTGAGGCTCTATAGGCATACCGAACTTCAATCTGCACGCCCACTGGACAGACTCCGTATTCCTTAATATTTGAAATTGAGGCAGTAGTTTCATACGAAATCATCATACCGTCATTAAGATTATAATTGAACAAGAAACTCTCTATTGATGAACACCGCTCAACACTCGCTCAATTGGAATTCTTAGACGAGAAAAAATGACCAGCTGCTAATCATACACGAGTATATCAAAATAGATTAATACGTTTTTATCAAAAGAAAGTCATTGAATGAAAGTTTAAAGTTGATGAAATGGTCGTTAAAAGAATCTTTATAAAACCCGATGTGAACGCGTTTTAGGCATAATATGGCATTTTAAGGAATTAATCTTTGCAATTTCGAAATTTAATTAAGATTGAACAGCGTCTTTCTGAGTAAACGCGATTTATATTTAGTAAATCCGAAACTTGATGTTTTAAGGAAAAATCACGGTTTTAGTAAAAAAAAAAATCTGAATAAATCACATAACATTAAGGAATAATTTCTATTGTATAAAAGATGAATTCTTCATTGAAAATAAAATCAAAATTACATCAAATGAAAAATAAAGAGAACTTTTAAAGACGAATTTTCTGAAACTCCTTTACATATATTTCCGATAGTCCTCTATTAGCTTCATGAGAAGGTTGTACACAACGGAAGAACCCAATATTCCACAGAGTAGCAATGAGCTCAGTTGCCTCGTAATCTTCGTCAGTTTCCAATGCACACTTCTTTACTGGAGAGAGATTAGAAAATTCAGGAAATTCGTAGCGTGGCATGCCAACTTGTGATGACAACGATGAGGGTTATATAGAACAAACTCAGTAGTCCCGATCAGTCGGAGTTCTGTACCAGCACTACGACGCACGCAAATTGATTTCTTTATAAGAGTAAGTGGTGAAGATTCAAATCCAGTCTTTAGCATTTTCTTCAAATAAGCACGCTAGTCAGCTCGAGTTTTGAGATTGGACGCTCGGTCGATCATTCTCTCATTAAAGTTCACGATATTAGAAATATAGAAGATTGGACTGTTTTGATATATCTGAGATGATCTTGCAAAATTTCTACTATGATACTCGAACTTGAGATGTAACTTTACCCACTGAGCAAAGAGTAACATACAGCCATGAAGAGCCTGACCTATAAAAAACTGCAGAGTCCGCTGTAAAGATAGGTTAGGACCGTTGTGCCAATTGACTTTCTCTTAAAGATCCCATTGATTGCGCTTATCTAATCATCTTATAAGATATTATCTTGAGAAGGGAATAATAAAACTCCAGCTAAGCATGTGCTGAATGCTTTCATCACGGATTCTTTTTTTTCATCTTGAGATCTTCAATCTTTTTTAATGTCCATTCAGCTAACTTTGCAAGATTAATTCCTTTCTTCATAAGACAGCTTTGAATTTCCTTTGGATTCTTCATAATCTTTTCTAGCAATTGTTGACCAGTGATTCTTTCTCTCGTAAACATCATATCACCCAAATATGGTTCATCGATGTTCATCTTGAGTTTAAAAAGGCCCAATAAGAGTTCGGCTTCTTCAAGAAGGATAGTGGCTTCAAAAGTGGGGAAGATAAAGGTATGAATTTGTGGATGCCACAACTCAACTAAAGCTCCCATAGCCGCCCAATCCATATTTGCACTCTTATAATGTTTGGCATGGACAACTAATCCTTATATATGCCACTTGGAAATACAAGATTGCATGGATATACTGATCTTGTTCATAAACTTTTAGATCCAAAGAAGTGAAGAGAATCTTCTTGGACCAAGAAAGAAAGGATATTCCTAGAAAAGAAAGTTTGAAAAAATTCTATTGAAAAACATGTTCTTATTAGAAGGATAGAGAGAATACTTGTAGGTTATGATCTCTCCCGCTAAGATGATCTTTCACTTCGAAAATCTTCTCAAGTATTTTTCTCATCCTTTTGTTTGAAGAATCCATCTCTTTCCTCAACTTTTAGCTTTTCTTCTTGAAATCTTGATTGTTCTTGAACTTTTAGAGAGAATCCCTTACTTTGATCTCTAGATTGTGTATGGATTTATCTTGATATAAGTCATAGAAGCTTATGTATAGAGGTTTGCGAGATTGAAGAGTCTTTTCCAAATTGGAGAGAGGATATGTATTGAAGAGAATTGGAGTTCAAATTGAACACAGAGAAACGTGTTTCTGCGACTTAAAAGGCATCTTTGAACAGCGACGTTATTCAAATGATGTCGGCTCAACACGACGCGTTTCCTAGTTTTTCTGTTATTTGCCCGAAATTCCATGTTTATCCATAATTGATGCATAATTGAATATTTGATTCAAATGACGTCGGCTCGACACGACGCGTTTCATGGTTCTGTTATTTGCCCGAAATTTCATGTTTAATGTTTAATTGAATATCTGCTTGAAATCACTGATGATTTCTGAGTGCAGGAAATTAAAAAAAATGATAACAAAACTGAGAATTTCAAGAAAGTCGTACTGTGGGAATTTCACTGAGTCCCGACCTTGACGGTTATCTTTATCTTTATCCGTGTATTCCATTATGTGATTGATTCGCATCATCATTACTATATGTTAAATATTTATTAGAGTATATCAAAGACCTTGTGATTTTGATGAAACTAGAATTTGACTTCCCCTTCAACAAAAACTATGATAATTCCAGAGAATTTTTAATCGCACAGAGAGGCCGTTAGATTGTTAATTAACGAGAACGATGGTTTTTCTTTTATGAAACAGTGTATAGACAAACGAGTTTCGACTTAGTACTGAATTGCAAAATTAGTATCTTGACTCATTAATGACGATTTAACAATATTATCCTTAATTAATTTATATTTTATTTGATTTTATATTTTTATTTTAGCTCAACATGCATCATGTAAGACTTTGATATCATTGTGATAAGCATTAATTCTTGATTAAACTTCAGACCATTGATCAAATAAATCCCGACATGATATGAAATATTCCATCCTGAATTGAGTATCTTGATTATCTTTGAGGTTTGTTTGAAGATATCCTTAGAATTCTATCCTTTCTTAAACTCTTTATCTGACATTTATTGTTTCCTTTAAGATCCATCATGGTTGCAGCACTTCCACATTGATTGATAACCACTCCCCATAATGAAACATACAAGGTTTGTGACCTAAGGTACTTCCCAATCATAAAGGATGATCGATCTTATTTTATTTCTTTGTTTCCTTCATCCAAATAGGATTGATTCCATTGATCTCTTTTAGTTATCTTCACTGATCGTTTTGAGAAAAATTCTCATCATGTGATGTTAAGAACGTGACTCATCACACCTTAGTATCATCTTTTCAGTACATTCTATTTCATTTTACGTCCTTGCAAAGTCAATGCCAAGGTGGGACAACTGTAGATACGCTAATTTTGACATCATTTTGAATAAATTTCATATCATATAATAATACCCCAAAGTAGTATGATATTTAATCATTAATTGATCTTTTATATAATTTTTTAAAATAATTGTTTCTCTAAATGACGTCGTCCAAGAAAGACGTCATTAATGAAATTGATTTTAACTCAAATTTTTAATCGAATATGAAATTATCTTAAAAAACGTCGCCCAATATAGATGCCATTTAGGATTTTAATCCTATTTTAATTTTTAATTTAATTTTTAATTTATTTATTAATTGACTGAAAGACGTCTATCCATAACGACGCCGTTTAGGTTTCCTAAGTATTCATATATCTTCTTTCCAAGTTTATCTTTATCTTAATTAAGCTAAAAGACGTCTCCTTTGGGCGACGCATTTTAGCTGATTACAGATAATGATGAATTAGCTTGTGTTTATCTTGTTTCTTCGGTTGGATTAGTTTAAAATTCTTTTATGTTGATCCATAAGTGGCCGCAGATGTGCGTGAGAACCTTGAATTCAACTCTATATAAACCCAAACCCTTGGTCATTAAAAAGTTAGTGGAAAAAGGTTAAGGAATCAAGGTTGGAATAATCGAAGGGTTCAAACGCTGAAGGAATCAAAGAAAGATTGAAGCGTTGCGTGAAGAATTCCAAAAATATTCAAAAGAGAGCAAGCTTCATCCTCTTCATTCCTTCTTCATTCTTTCAGTCAATTCAAGACCAAAACTTCTAAAGGCCATTCAACCTCATTCTTTCTTTCCCTTATTTTCATCATCATTAGTATCATAAATTCATTTTGTAATCATCACTTCATACTATTCACACACTCACAACATTCATAATTTCCAACCCACATGCTAAAGGAGTTTTAAAGGACCACAAAACAAGTGAGTGATTATATTTAGTTGCATGATTAAAATTCTGATTAGAATAGATTTTACACCTTATTAATTCTTATTAGTTTTCTTTATTTCTTTGTAAGGTACAATCATCAAGATTAAGAAGATCAAGTGGAGATCATCATCTAAAGAAGAACTGGAGCAGAAAGGAAGATCCCCAAATTCATCAAATCAAAGTAAGAACAGAAGCACTAGAATGGCTCTTTTTCTTCAGCCGACTAAAGAGAAGGAATCAAGAATTCAACAATCTCCTAACTTCAAAACAGGTAAGCGATCATCTTTTTATCTTTTGAAATTTTTTAGTCAAAAATTTCACACATCACTTAGTTTTTAATAAGTTTCATTGTCATATAATCAACATGAAATTCATAATTTCACACATCACAATTTGAGCACTCACAGGCCCCTGCTGTGAAAGACTCTTCTCAGAGGGATAGGTCATGTGAGTTCGTGATTGTTGCTTTAGGTGCCAGGGGGTTGGCTATTATGCTTCTCACTACCCCTCGAGGACCCTAGCTATCAAAGACACTGATCGAGAGGAGCCCCCACCTGTGTTACAGGATGTAAGCTACGAGGTTGGAGCCTATATAGTCGATGAGTTTCAATTAGAGACTGAGATGGTCGGCTATATTCCGACTGAGTATTTCCAGGTGGAGGATATTGAGAACCTACTAGATGGGGGCCAGCTTGGTGTCGTCCGTTGCATCTTGACTCAACCGAAGAAGTGTGATGATTGGCGCCGCACCTCCATCTTTCACACCTACTCTCGTGTACATGGTCAAGTGTGTAAGGTGATTATTGATAATGGGAGTTGCATCAATGTCATCTCCACTCGACCGTTTCCACGCCTTGGGCTGACTGCTGGTGACCACGCTCACCCCTATCGTATATCCTAGGTGGATTCTACTTCACCCCTATCGTATATCCTAGGTGGATTCTACTTCCATTCTGATTCGGACACGTTGCCTCATTCTGATATTTTTCCCACCATACAAGGATCAGATCTGGTGTGATGTTTTACTGATGGAGGTTGGGAGCATTATTTTGGGGAAGTCATGGCTTTATAATGTGGATGCGGTCCTCTATGGCCGGTCCAACATTTGTGTATTCCCATACGGGTGACCTGTGCATTACTTTGCATCCTTCCTAACCTAAGTCGTCTACCTAGCAGGAGACGGCTCATCTTAGTACTCCTACCTCTTCTAGTCCTTCCACTTGTAATGCCCCTGCCTCTTCCAGTGCTACACCTTCTAACACTCCTGCCACACAACACAACATTGTTGAGCACTCCTATTACTTTAGTTTGACCCATTCGAGTAGCACTCCTGCTCGCAGAACTTCTATCCTTCGTGTACCACCCACCGGGACCTTAGAACTGATCAGTGCCAAGGAGCTAGAGTATGACCTTGAGGAGAACAAACCATTTTTGCCTTGGCAATGAAAGAGGTTTAGGATGAGACCCCGACGG
This sequence comes from Zantedeschia hybrid cultivar, assembly GCA_030544215.1. NCBI lineage: Eukaryota > Viridiplantae > Streptophyta > Magnoliopsida > Alismatales > Araceae > Zantedeschia > Zantedeschia hybrid cultivar. The sequence continues at coordinate 56,967,067 of JARZZO010000010.1, forward strand.
AGCATCCCGCTGAGGTCACCTCTCTCCTTTAGGAGTTCCAAAATGTCTTTATAGAGGACCTCCCGGATGGATTACCACCCATGTGTGACATTCAACATGCTATCGATTTGATTCCCGGATCCACCTTGCTCAACCTGCCGTATTACTATATGAATCCCACTGAACACGCTGAATTTTAAAGGCAAGTTGAGGAGCTCCTAAGGAAAGGTTCAATTCGTGAGAGCATGAGCCCCTACACAGTCCCTGCACTATTAGCTCTAAAAAAGGATGGTACTTGGAAGATGTACGTGGACAACCGCGTGATAAACTACATCATGGTCAAGTACCATTTTCCTATTCCCCGTTTGGATGATATGCTCGACATGATGGCGAGTCCCTGTGTTTTCGAATATTGATCTAAAAAATGGCTATCACTAGGTTAGGATTCAACCTAGAGATGAGTGGAAGACGACCTTCAAGACGAAGGACGGATTTTATGAGTGGTTGGTCATGTCTTTCAGGCTGTCTTATGCCTCTAGTACCTTCATGTGGCTGATGACTCAAATATTGTGACCCTTCATCGGTGTATTTATGGTCGTATACTTTGATGGCATTCTCATTTACATCTATTCTAAATATGATAATTTAGATCACCTAAGCCAGGTGTGTCATGTCCTTCACCGAAAGAGTCTGTATGGTAATCTCATATAGTGTGCATTTATAACAAACCATGTGGTCTTCTTGAGGTTCATCGTATTTGCTAAGGGTGTTTCTACCGACATGGATAAGATTAAAGCGAACGTAGAGTGGCTCAAGCTGCAGACGATTCATGATGTTTGGAGTTTCCATGGCTTAGACCTTCTACTATCGCTTCACTCACGGATTCAGTTCCATCGCGACACCGATCACAAATTACCTTCGAAAGAAAGACTTTGTATGGACGAAGGCCGCTGCTTCACCCTTTTATGACATCAAAGAGCGCATGACCCAAGCACATGTCCTTCGATTGACCGACTTTTCAAAGGCGTTTGAGGTTTCCTGTGACGCTTCTGGTGTCGAGATAGGTGAAGTACTTAGTTAGGAGGACCATCCAGTAACATACTTCAGTAAGAAATTGAATAACGCAAAACTAAGGTACTCCACCTATGACAAGAAGTTATATGCAATAGCTTAAGCATTGAGACACTAGAGATACTATCTACTACCGCAGGAGTTTGTTTTATACTCAGACCACGAGGTCCTCAAGTTCTTCGATACCCAGAAGAAGTTAACTTGAGACAGTTGATGCATTAAATTTCTTCAAGCCTACACTTCTGTTATGAGACATAAGACATGTGTGGAGAACCGCATGGCTGACGAGCTAAGTCGTTGATCCTCCTTCCTATCAGTTGTCAACGCGAAGGTCACAGAATTTGAGCAGCTTCGAGAGTAGTACTCATGCTGCCCTAATTTTGGTCCAATCTACACAGCCTTTTAGTCTCGACCCTCGAGAGAGCACAATGATATCCTCCAAGAGAGTTACTTCACATATCTAGGTTGTGCATCCCATGGACTTTCGTCTATGATTTTTTTGTTCTGGGAGATTCATGTTGGTGGTCTGGCTAGTAATTTCGACCAAAACAAAACCATCGAGTTGGTTGAGTACTAATTTTTTTGGCCTAGTATGAAGTGCGATGTGGCCCGTATTATAGCTCAGTGTCGCACATGCGCTACAACGAAGCAGAAGCAAAAGAATACAGGCATGTACACCACGCTTCCTGTGCCTGATTGCATGTGGTAGGATGTCAATATGGATGTTGTTTTACGCTTAACACGAACAGTCCATAGGTATGATTCCATCTTGGTTGTCGTTGACAGATTCTCCAAAATGGCACATTTCATCCCATGTTCGAGGACCTCTAATGCATCTTGAGTAGCTCACATGTTCTATAAAGGAGTGGTTCGTTTGTAGAAGTTGCCCAAGACTGTCATCCCTGACAGGGATGTTCGATTTGTCAATTATTTTCACTCTCTCTCTCTCTCTCTCTCTCTCTCTCTCTCTCTCTTTTCACTCTATAAATACCTCCTAGGGGGTGGCTGCTGAAAGGAGCTGAAGGAGAAGGTTTTGGACAGACTGGACGATTTGTTAGAGTCCTTTTCTGAAGAAAAGAAGGAGAAAACACTCAAACTCTACCCGTAGATAGATTCAAAGCTCTGACACCGTGCAATAAAGATTAACACACATGCTTTGTATAAAAAAAATGAAAATAAATGATGGTCCATTCTTATTGTTAGAATGGCTATGAGTTTAATAAGACGGTAGTTCATTCTTATTGGTGGAATGGCCATTAAGTTTATAATGCACTCTTATTGATAGAGTGACCAATAATCATTTTTAGTGGTTCATTCTTATTGGTGGAATGACTATTAAATTTATGGTTCACTTTTATTGATAGAGTGACCAAAGTCCTTTTCTTGGTTCATTCTTATTGGTGGAATGGCCATTAAATTTGTAGTTCATTCCTATTAGTGGAATCGCCATTAAGTTTATGATTCACTTTTATTGATAAAGTGACCAAAAATCATCTTAAGGATTCGTTCCTATTAGTGGAATGACCAAAGTTCATATGGTTCACTCTTAATTGGTAGAGTAACCAATTTTTTGATGATTCATTCCTATTGGCGAAATGGTAAAAATTGATGTAACTTGATGTGTACACTAAGTACACTTAAATAAAGTTTTACACATGGTTGATGCATGTCCAATTTCATTTATTTAATGCATGTCCAATTTCATTTATTTAATGCATGTCCAATTTCGTTTATTTAATACATGTTCAATTTCATTTGTCTAAATGGTAGATGTGTTGACCAAATTAGATGTGCTTAACTTTAAAAATCAAAATAAGTGGATTTCGGTTCATTCATATTGGTTGAATGGCCGATAAAGTCTTTAATTCATTCATATTCGTTAGAAGACCATTAAGTTTTAAAATGATATTGTTAGTTATGTAGTGGTTATTATACCCATTAACTAAGTCCTTTCTTTACAAATTCCTAAAAAAAAAAAGCAAAAGAAAAAAAAAGATGCTACTCGAATCCATCTAATCTTAATAATTTCTCAAAGAATTCTAAAAGGACACCTGAAGAACACTGTCAAATTCTTTAATGTTCTCTAAGGGTTTTAACGAAGATTTTGCTCAAAAGCATATTCTTTTAACAATTTTTAAAGTTCATCAGCTTACATGCCTTCATGCGAATCTAAAGTCCTCTAAGTATCCTTTAGAATATCCTTTAAGATTTCTATAAGGGATTCCAAAAAATAGGCACCGAACTCATAAATTCCATGCAAATGTCTAAAGCAAAATTTATTTCCTTTATTGTGTGTGGTGCAATCTCTAATTTTCTTGTCGTGCATTTTTATTCAAGGGCATCAACGGTCAGTTAATCAAGGATTGTCAATCAGTGATTGGCGTAATTAATATTGATCGAAGTAAGTGGGGAGAAGTCAAATTCACGGATCCACTTGTCTGATCTAAAACCCTAAACTCCTTAAGAGCAAATCCTAAGTTCTCAAAGTCTACACTTAAAACAAAACAAAAAAAAAATCTTTTAAATTTAAAATCTTTTCAATTCTTTTCAAAAGAAAAGAAGGATTTCAAAAAAATCAAGTCTTACACTAGCTTCTTTTCAAACAAAATCCACGCAAAAGCTTTAACCCACAAAATAGAATACAAAGACTCCATAGGAAAAAAAATTCCATTGTTTTTCACCATTTTACATATCTGATTTGCTAATATCAACCTGCATGGTAGAGAGCAGCTGTAACATCTTCAAATATTCTTCTTCCTCCTCTTTGGGACCCCCTGTCAAGTAATCCTCCACTGAACACGATTATTGGGAACTACAAAACCGGAACTCACTTTCTACCATTTGTCAACTACCAAATAGAAAACGACCAGGAACTTATCTTTCAAATAAAATTCTCCCGCACATCTGTCCAAGCGTAAATAAGTAGAAATGCCATTACCCACCTTGAATTGAATTCCTCTCTCAACCCATGAAGCTTGGCTTTCCAAGTAGAAGTCACAAAGACTGATTATCTATATTCCAAGTGAAATAAGGGAACTATAGTGTTTAGAGTAAATAAACTTATTACAGAGCACTTCATCCTCATTCATGAATCTTCATACTATTTTGCCTAGAGGAAAGTTTATGTGTACCAAAGTTTCCACTCCCAGGCCCCTTTTGTTCAGTGGTTTACAAAGATGATTCCATTTGACTAAAGGAATTCCTTTGCTGTTAGAATTGTTGACCACCCAAACAAAGCTTCTGCAAATACTGCCCAATAAAAGGTAAGTAGAATCAGATCACGACCGGGAATTGCCCAGTCTCCATTTGATCAAGATTGGGAATACATCGACCAAATCGGCCCCAACCCAGTGAAAAAGACCAAACCTTGGTGCAGCTCAATATTTTAATTTAAAAAATCTGAAAACAAATATGAAAAATCAAGAAAAATTGAAAAAAATAAAAAATAAAGATCAAAAGGAAACAAAAAAAAAATGAAAGTGGCACACTAACAATCAAATCTAATGGAATTACATTGATTTAGGTCAGTAATGGTCAATTGAGGATTTGGGATTATCTCATAACTTGAATAAATCATCAAACATGAGAAGATCGAATAGATACTACATTACTAGTTGGATAAATCAAAAATAAATAAATAAAGATTTGGGCAGGGGTTTAAAACCCATTGATTTCATATCAGATAGATCAGAGCTGGATTGGGCAATCCAAGCAGGATTGGCCCTACTTGTGGTCGATCCAGGCCAATACGGTCAAATTCTGGCCAATTCCAGGTTGATTTAGGATTTTTTATCATTTTTTAAATTTTCTTTGAAGGTTTGATATTCCCCCATTACATAAGATAGTAAAGGAACTATAGTTGAAATTCATGTTATGTGCATCTGCCAGTTACTGACCCACTAAAGTTGTAACAACTAATATTAGTCTATACATTCATGGAAGATTCTGATCAACAGCACGAATCTGACATCTTCTGAAGAAATACTGAAGAGGAATCTTTTCAGCTAAGGTCAAGGATCGCACACGAACAGAGACTCAAGTTGATTGACAATCTACAACATCATGCATATTGACAATGCATCATGCAGGAGTCAAATCGCAACAATCAAGCTACACATTGTAGTATTGTACAGTAATTTGACTATGGAAAATATGAAATACTCCTTAAAAGGTTTATACATCGCTAAATCCAGATTTCAAGCACAAAGTATTACGTCACATGATAAACCACGAAAGCCTTCATTAACATCTGAGAAGTCATTCTGAATACCAGTCACTAACCTTGAAATATGCTATTGCATCTTGTCGTTCAATGATTGACTTTGAATCATAGAGAGGCCTAGCCAGCCAATTTCTAAGCAACCTTTTTCCAAATGCCGTCACACAGTGATCCAATTGAGAAAATAGTGTCCTAGATTAAAAGATGCTATTCCTTTAGTACAGATACACTTCAGAAAGTAAGCATGCAAACTTAGAAATGAATTGCAATTACCCAGAGACACCTCCATTTCTGTTCTCTAATATTTCAAGATTTTCAAGTGCAGCTGCGTCAAGTATCATGTATGTTTTCTGAAGCATACTTGTGATGTCAGAGCATGGAAGTGGCTCAAACTTAGCACATCTAAGCAATGATTCATCCAATAAAGATTGTCTAAGATAATACAGACAGCCTCCAAAAGCAGAAAGGGCATAACAACCATTCTCGCCTGCGATCACAAGATCCGATAAGCCATCTGGCAGGTAAACAGAGTCTTTCACCGCATGATCATCAGAAGTGTCATTTTCCAGAGATCCTTGAACTTGCAGATGCTTAAACAGTCGAAAAATATTTTTGACCTCGTCAATAGTCTTTACAGCATCCCAAAACTCCACAGAAGGGACCAACTCATTAACTAGAGGGCACCTTGTATGTCTATGAATTGCTTTTTCGGTTTCAGCACTAAGATGTTTAGAGGGCTTTATGATTTCCACAGGTCTCAGTTCAGACAGCATCGAACATAAGCACTGTCGCTCAGAATCATCTTCAAACTGACAAGAAATTAATTAGGACAATAAGGATATAATACATGTGTTGCGAAAAATACTGACATTATCATTATCTTTTCAAGAAAAGAAAGGGATCTCACTGTTGATCATAGATAGCTGATAAAAATGAAAAAAATATCTGCTTCTGGGATCGCATACCTGTCCAATCATAAACTTGCTTGTAGACACATCAACCACACAAACACCTAAAATGGTTTTCTCCTGATTCTTCGGACTCGGACATTTCTCGGTCAAAGACAGCAGATAGGAGGCATCAACATTAGTAGATAGCAGCTCCCCCTCAGTCAGAGTCCCTCTTGAAACCACAGCACATATTTCACGTTTCACAACCTTTAAAAGCACAGTTAAGAGCACATAAATCAACGACATACCACAATGTCTTAAAAGTAACGTCATATATAGCTTTAAGATGAACAAAATTGCCTTGGAAAACATAGAAGGTAGAAACTATACTTCATTAGGTGTCACTTGTTACTAAAACAGATGGCAAGATGTAAATATCAAAAAATGTTGATTAAAGTTAAAGCTTCTTAGGATGTAGTAAACAACCTTGTCTCTAGTGCCCATTTCCTTGCGACGAAGTTCAAGCTGCTCAGGTGTCTCAGTTTGCTCAACAACAAGGACTCGATAACCCTGCATGAAGAAGATACTTCAACAAAAGACATCCATGTTGAGGGATGAAGAGGCAATATGAATTTGTCAATAAATTACTGCGTAAATCAAGAACAGAGAAATATGAAAATAATGTGCAAAGCCAACCTTTCTGACCAATTTCTCTAAATTCATGGAAAAATTCTTCTCAGGAAATCCACAATGTGGTTGTTCTCCCTAAAACATGAAAAGAAATCCACAGAAGGAAAATTCATTAAATTGATGTTGCATTAAGTATCCATGTTAGACAAAAGAATAATGAAATTTGGGAAACTAAAGCATCAACGTGATAAGAACACACTGACCATTATCATCCCTTAATCTGATTTGCTCTACGATTGACTACACATTGCTTTGAAATAGGGACAAGAGGTCATGCTTTGAAATAGGAACCAAAGGCCAGAATGTTTAAATAATATTAAAGCCATAAATGCAATCAATTCTTCGAAAGTCACAGGAACATTACAAATATGTAAAAGAATAATAACAAATAAAGTTATAAGCTCAAAATTCCCAACTCGTGTACAAAAATGTTACCAACTAACCAGTTCTGATGAAAGAGCCATCATGTGAGTCTGCAATTATTTCAATGACCACTTCCCTGATCCACACAACAAGCCTTTGGAAACACCACTTATCCCTGCTAGGATAAGTTTGATGTCTCGTCGCTTACTGTACACCCTTCACTTGTTCCAGCTAATGGTCCATACGTCAGACAACAGTAGATGGGCAGTTACAAAATGGTGATACATGGGTTCGTTCCATTGCTCACAACTCATAGAGTAAATTGTGAAAAATGTGGACTAGATATTGGAAGAAAGATCTGCACCTTCAAGAGGAAGTCGGATGCCGCAACAGCAAACCAAAACATGTACCTCTGGTCCAGTAGCCAATGACTGGTAAGCCAAGGATACAGATAGTTAACCCAAACTCCAGCCACATTTTCTGGTATCCAAGTGTTAGTATCAACTCCAAGATTTCACCAAATGGAAGCTTGGAATTTGCTTGATCCCATCCTAATCCCAATCTGCATCAGAGTTAGACTGTATCCAACTTGGTTCCAACAAAGCCAACTAGATTCCAACCTGACAAACTGGTCCGATAACAATTTAATCCAGATGATTTCAATGTGGATCTAGCCAGTTCCAAGTTATTTGACCTCTCCTTGAGATATGAACCCCATAAAAGTGATCAAACCCTGAAATACTCCAGAGTCCTAATCCTATGAACAGACTTCTTCTTTTGTAAAAGATTTGTAGTTCTTTTGACATTTTATACAAGGACCTGATGACCTTCCTGAAATTGGAGAGGGCCTGGCCAATGAGTCAGTTCCATCTGACTGAGCTGATCTAACCCTCTTCAGATCAGTCCTCCAGTCCATGATGGTAGATAACAGTTCCAAGGAATGGCCAATATGGTTCAACTTGCAGGCAATCAACCTGATGACGTGGAGTCGTGGACTCACCATAATCAGCTGGAATTGGCCATATTTTTTCCTTTTTTCTGGACCTAATCAGCTTGAATTGTTCTTAGGACCCTCCATATGGGATGCACTGACCTGTCCTTCCACATTAGCTGGCTAAGGAAAAACTTGACTGAAGCCCAAGCCAACGAAGATCTGGTTTTCTTGGGAAACAAACACACAGGAAAGAGGAAAGGGGGGAGAGGGGGGAGGGGAAGAGCTAAGTACATTGCTAAAATAAATCAAGAAAGCTTACTAAGATGATATGTGGCAATAAATGTACTGCAAAGAAACAAAAAATGCTGAAGAAAATTTCTAACAATTATCATAGGCTATGTGGTTGATCAATTCATACCTTCATGTACTGCAGTTCAAGTTCCTTCACTCCAATATGTGCATCCATTTCAAACAATTCATAAAATTTTCCCATCTGCTCATGAAAATTTAGTTCTTACACAATGTCTTATTAACTGAAAAAAAATCACAATAATTTAACTACTTCAACCTTTGAAGTAGATATCCACCTTAAAAAATAAAACCTTGTCCATATGCTTAGACTTGAATTCCCACCATTGTCTCTATGAAAACAGAAAGCCAATACTATGAAGCAACATAATGAAAATGAAAGAAAAAAAAAGGAAAGAGTATATCAACCAGAATTCATGATCTATAAAAAAACTACCTGGCCACCTGATAAGCTCCTCAAGAAGTCTGGGGGCAGGTACAGCGTTTTTGGATCATAATTTACATCCCCAGGGAGCCTTCTATTTGCATCCTCTCGGCCCCTGTTCCAGAGAGTATAACATAAGCTCACACAACATAGAAATGGTCTTTGGCATCTAATATGGAGGAAGGAAAATGTGACAAGCAAAGCAGGAAAAGGAAGATTTGTGTTACGCATTGATGATTTCAATATGGACACAAGTGGATAAGAAAGAAATCCAATAAAATATCAACAGACCATTGAGTATTCAAATTTGCTGTGGGACAAGGGAGAGAGAAGAGTTTAAGATGTGCAGAGATAAGGAGAATTAAAGCATTAGGTTGCAGCAGTAAGAAGCACCAGTGCACCCAACTGTAGGTGTCCCCGCCAAGCAGGATTGTCGTAGGTAGTTAACCAGGCATAGTTGAATTTGACTTGGAATTTAGAATGGGAGTGAGGAACCATATTAGGTCACTCCATCAGATCACTTTCGGTTCCAGTTCCAGTGGATGTGGAAATGGGCCTATATCTTTGATAGTGGATCCTCTTGTTAGGAGTGTCTATGGATCCGTAGGTAGAGAACTGCCACAAATGTATAGCTACAGTAACAATCAGAGGAGAAGCATATTTGGTGTGGGGGTCAGCTCCGATTGGTGATTCATGAAACTCTATAGCGGTGTTGAAGCATGAGATTTCCAAGGAAAAAAGGCTCAGTCCCATTACAAAGATATCAATAGAGAAAATGCAGATTATGATCCACAACCAATACATGATTTAAGTTTTTTTCTACCTGAACCCTAAAATTGAGCAATCCTTCTTTAATGCACCTCTCTATTTATCAACCTAGGTTCCTTGGATAGCAAACGTAGTCAGCATATATGATGCACTGCTTCAACATCTAAAACTTCACTCTGAGCCCTAGGCTTGGTATAGATGGTAAATCCAAGGAGCATAACGTACTGTACTTGTTGATGAGTAACAAACAAGACCTACCATGTCAATTACAAACAACGTAGAAAGTTATATATGGAATCAACGTTTTTATTCTTTTATAATTCCTTGATTTCTAAAGCAAAAAGTGGGATTGGAGCACCAGTCCGTTAAAAGAGTGAAACTATTCATCTGCTATTGAGAAAAGGGAAACAATAATATAAAGTTACGAAGTAACTAACCCAATTAGTGTCCAACTAAGCCAAAAGATGTACGGTGACTCAAGGTTAAGAAACCCGGGATCGGGTCCCGGATCGGCCAGTCCAAAACCGATCGGATCGGCCGATTCCGATCCGAGTCAGTCTGATCCCGGCCGATCCTAGCTGAATCAGGCTCGGCTGGTTCGGATAGTAGAAAAAAATAAAAAAAAATATGAAAAAATGTGGAAAAAATATAAAACACAAGTCTAATGCATAATTGTGTTGAAATACATTGATTTGAAGTACATAAGATGTTGTTGGACAAAAAAACCTTGAATAAACTTACATATATGATTATGAACTTACATTTATTCCAAACGTACATTATACTGAATGAACATATGGCTAACATACTCATCCCATGACATATAGCTCTGATAGTATTGTTCATATTACATCACATACCGGCTATAGTCATCCGTATTGGTATAAATGACTGAAAATTGCGGATATTCTAGACAACCCCCTGAATAGTCGGATGTATCAGAATGTTGAGGAGGGTAAACTACATATCCAGTAGGCTGACTATACCCTTCGTATGGAGAATATGATGTTACATCTGATAGTTGCTCCTGATATTCCTGAGGAGCTTTACCTTTGTCCTTCCTCCTTGATCTACTGAATGTTTGAATGGAAGATTCTTCACGTCCTCCTCTGCTACAATGATGTTCATCTTGGGTAGCATGTGTGTATTCTTCTTCTCCAGTGAATTGAATTAGTGGAGCTGGGGCTGGGGCACTGGTAGGATCTCCGCCATCCTCAGAACTGTCGGCGCTCGTCTTTGATGTCGAGTCATTTGAGGTTTGATATTGGACCTCATCACTTGGTTCTGGCGTTTCATCATCTTCCTCGATAGTCTCCAGATCAGCAATTTGAATTCCAGTACCACTCTTCCTTTTGCTTGGTGCTTGTTTTTTGCTCTTCTTCTGACGTTTTGGAGAATGAGGTTGAAAATCAGTAAGTAATGGAACATTATCTAACTCACCTTCCGCCCATTCCCGATCATTTAGGTTGAATTCAGGCTCATTTGAGGTGCTTGCATCAACCCATGCATTTAGTGGATGTTGCTCCTCGAACAGCTCATCCAAATCTATGGGTTCTTCTGCATGTGTCGTCTCTGTGGCTTGTCCGGAAATTATCTCTTTCTCCTGCCTTTGAAGGTTCCTTATGAGCTCCAGATTTTTTAGCTTCAACCTCATGTTATAATGACATAATACTAACTTCTCTAGACGGCTCGACTTCAATCTATTCCTTTGCTTGGTGTGAATCAAGTCAAAGGTGCTCCAGTTTCTCTCACAGCCTGATGAAGAGGTTGTTTGACTTAAGACCCGAATTGCAACATAGGCTAGATCTTCATATCCATATGCTTTTCCATGATCTAGCCACCAGTCAGTTGTAAATAGAAAATTGGCCATGTCAACAATGTGCAAGCTATAATTAAAATTTAAGTAGAACATCTAGTTAATAATTTTCAAACCTGGACTCAAAATTTTGGCAGCTCTTTGAGCAGTACTTGTCCTAAAGTGGTATAACATCATTCTGTAATCATGCATTTGCTTGCATGCCAATATTGCTCTGTCCTCATCTGCAAGCATACGCTTAATAACAGACTTAGCCTCCATCAACACTTCCGAACAACTATCATAACTATCCTTCTTCCCATCAGTTCTAAACATGTACTGAGGGTTGAAAAAATAACATAAATAAATAAGTCAAAGTTAGTTATTACTTAAGAAAAATGTGTGTACAAATAATACATATAGAAAGTTACTAGCTTACCAGCTGCATGAAGATCGAGATGTAAAGTGTGTTCTCAACGTCTGTCTATTATGTCCCACCACTTCACAAAGGTTGTTGGGTTGTTCAGTTGAATGAGCTCCTTAGCTCTGTTCATAGTTTCATGTAAATATCCCATATCCGATCTTCTTTCTCCATCACAAGATCGCAAGACACGGACAAGCGGTTCTACAACATTTAACACCGCTTGCACCCCCCTCCAGAAGGGTCTAGACTGAATTAGATCAGCCACTTTCTTACCTTTCTCTCTGACCTTAGTTGGTACATGCCGCAATATGTGATTCTCCCAATCTTCCGATGCCACCATCCTAATCAAGTTGTTCTTTTGTTGACTTAAACTATCTAAAGAGATATATTGAGATGCAAACCTGGTGGCTCCCGGACGAAGCAACTCTCTTCCATGAGTATGTGTGCGCATGATATCCAGAATGTTGTTGTGATTGTAGATGAATGTGGTGATAAATCGACCACTCTTGACCACTCCATCTACCATCGGATCAGAGCAAATGTCTTCCAACATCAAGTCAATACAATGAGCAGAACAGGGAACCCAATATAAATGTTCTCTCTTCTGCATCAACATTTGTCCAACTAACTTGAACGCCGCTGCATCGTCCGTAACCACTTGGACAATCCTTTTTTCGCCCACTTCTTCCACCACTTGATCCATTAATTCACACAGGTACTGGGCATTCTTTATTTTTCCAGATGCATCAATAGACTTCCAAAATACGGTTCCAGCTTTACAGTAAATTAAGAAGTTGATCATACTTCTTCTTGTTATCCCTGTAAAGTTCCAAACGTGATAAGAAATCAGAAAGAGACCCATTCTGATTAAGAAAAAATGAAGATAAGATAAGAAACTGAATATAAGATTTATGTACATGTCCATCCATCGCACATTAAAGTGCATCCATACTCATCCCAGATCCTTTCAAATGATTTAATGTATGTTCGGATGTCATCAACTTCCATATCCAAGTACTTGTTGTATATCTCATATGGAGAAGGTCCTTCAACCCCTTTGCCAACTTCTTGTATGGTCTCGATCATGGACTCATAATATGGCCCCTTGGCCGCATTAGCAGGGATACTGTTATAGAAAAACCACCTAGATGTAGCTCTCCCTATCTTCTCCTTACAAAGTTTTAAGTTTTTGAATGCAGCACTAATAGAAGATTGTTTATCCCTCTTCTTGGTGAGCAAGGGATCTATTGGACCTACTCTAGGATCTCCATCTCTAGTGAACTCCTGAGGCAGCTCCTCGCATACATTAGTGCTCATGCCGGCGCTAGTGCTCCCTTGTGCAGAAGGTGTGGAGCCACTTCCTTGTCCTCCATATCTTCCAGTGTGTCGAAATAAGTCATCATCTGCAAAGGACCGCCGGCTTGCTTCCATTGCACGTCGCAATTCAGCTTTAAATGTAAAAGAAAAAAAATTAATCTACTATAACTATTTGTCTGAAAACGTTAAATGAAGAACATAAAAATAAGTTAAATAAGAAACTTACTTGTATCCCAATCATCAACATTTATAGGTTGATTACTTCCACCAAGCCGGACTCCAGCATCAGACCTTCGCGCTGGTTCAGACAATTCCTCTCGAATTTCCTGTCTTCTTCTGGCAGTGCTTGCTTTGCTTGATTCATTCTCCTTCATGTAAGTTCGAAATTGGATCCTAACCTCTGAAGGAACTCGATCACATGCTGCAACTTCGCCTTTTATTCCAGCAAGATGTTGTTTGAATCGGTAGACCCCGCCAGAGACAACCCGGTTGCAATATTTGCATTGTACCTTTCTTTGGCCCATGTCCACCGGTGTGCAATGACCCCAAACAGGATCAGCACTAGGAGGATTCCCAGATGACCGCTCAACAGCACCTTGAGATGTCATTCCTTCACAGCACAAGAAGATGAGAGATCGCGGAGCTTGTAGTAGACTAGAAGTGACCTCGTGGGAGAGATGGAGAGAGAATTCTATGATCGAGAGAGTGGGAGAGAGAGCAAGAATGTTAAGAGGCTCAAAGGGCAATTGTGGAGCCTTAGGAGGGCCTTGGGGGGGTTTAAATAGACCCCCAAGGCCCAAACTAGCCGTTGCTGGCCGTTTGGGAACGGCCAGCAACGGCTAGTTTGACCCCCAACGGCTAGTCAAACTAACCGTTGGGGGCCGGGTCGGGCCGATCCGAGCCGACCCGGCCCGATCCGGTCCCGGATCGCCCGATCCGGCTCGGACCGGCCGATCCGAGGCCTGGACTCGGCCAGGTTACTCGGGATCGGCACGGTCGGCCTAAAACCGCTCCGACTCGGCCGATCCGAGCCGAGTTTTTAAACCTTGCGGTGACTCTAAGACTACAATCATAAATATGCACGTAACGTTATACTATCAAAAGGTATCTGCACGCCTGAAGTGCACCCTCTTTCAGTCTGATTAAACTGTTATCAGCAGAAGAGAGGGAAGAATTTGTGAACTACTTGCAACAGAGTCCCTTGACATTGAATTTAATGCCACTTGAGTTTGCTTTCTGAACACAAAATTTTCCCTGGATGACAAAAAAATCAACTCAGTTCATGCTGCTTCCACCCACAATTCCTTGGCTTCCACTTGCCAAACCTGGGTAGGCCAACTCAGCACTGAAGGGAGATCGAAAAGCTGAAAACGAAGTTCAGTTGCAACTCAGTAATGGCTCAATGCAGGCTTGGACCCAATTCATACAATTATATGCTCAAAACCCCTTACAGCAATAAACCCGTTTAAAAACAATTTACTTGTGCAAGTCAGGAATCTGCATCCGGTATCATAACCACTCTGAAACTGCATTTGGTTACTTCAGAGAATGACTGACACACCTCAAAAGCTCATCCAGTAGCTATCTGGACAATTTACTTGTGCAATTCAGGGATCTGCACATCCGGTATCATAACCACTCTGAAACTGCATTTGGTTATTTCAGAGAATGACTGACACACCTCAAAAGCTCATCCAGTAGCTATCTGGACAATTTACTTGTGTAATTCAGGGATCTGCACATCTGGTATCATAACCACTCTGAAACTGCATTTGGTTATTTCAGAGAATGACTGACACACCTCAAAAGCTCATCCAGAAGCTATCTGGACAAGCTTCTCGGCAGTAACCTCTCCACCTTTCTAACATTTTTCATTTATTTAGGTTTGAGAAGTACTGCCATCACTCCCCAATACCCCATCATTAACAGCCCCACCAGCACCAGCATCATTGTTGGATGCAGCCTTTTTTACATTTTTCTCCATACTTTTGCTCACCCTCCATTGGCTGCTTTGTATAAATTCTTCTTGTTCATGGTTTTGGCACGTTATTTCTGCTACAAACTTTTTTCCTTACTGAATCATATGCATAGCAAGTTACAATACCCGGAAGAGCCAGAACCGTCAGTGTTCAATGGATGAGTTGTGGTTTAGGTGTGAAATCCCACTTGAATCTACAACTACCTAGTTCTCCTTGAAATGCATTGCATCCTAGCAGTTGACTGGATATGTAGGGGTAAAGCACTGTACAGAGTGGGTGAGATCAGTTTCAAAATCAATATTGGACTTTTGGATCTAAAAAATGCTTTAAAAGATATTTCTAAAATGGGCAGTGATTGACAGAGCAATTCTTAATTGCAACTTCTAGTAAGAGTACTGCACCAAACATGAAACTTGTGATTGGTAGTAAAACACTGATTTTTCTGTTGAAAGCCAATTCTATCATCATATCTTTCTCGAGATATCTTCTTATGAAGCTTCATTATTTTGTACCGCTTGTGAATAGGAACTATTGAAGGTATTAATTAAATTGCTCGCCTGGATAACATTACAACCTTCCAAAGGTGGCCTTTCATTGTTCCAAGCACAACAAGATACTGGATATGGACGCATTTGCCAAGCACAACAAAAATAAGTTTGGTAAAATTTCCCTGAACAGTTTTTCTTCCGGTAGGTAAAAACCCAGTGGAAGAAAATAGAAATGCAGAGAGGAGAATTATGGCAAAAGATCAGGTCATGCAGTTAATCGGTACTTACTCCCTGAGGAATCTAAATTTTTCTGCTTCTCTCTTTCCAAAACGCTCGGCAGCATCACCAGTTAATGCATCGATGGAATTATCCAACACTTTCTTCCCTGCAGCAAAATCCCAATGCTTATCATACATCCTACTCTTTTAAACTGGAGGAACAAAAGAAAGGAACAGAAAAAAAAAAAACAGAGAAACTTATATGAGTCGTATACTTGAAAAAGCTGGCGTTCAATACAAGTTTTCCCACAGTTTACATAGGTGGAAGGATGTGTTGGTAAACTTTAACATGTTCACTTTAGTGTTTGTTCAGCAGTCGTGTGTGTGTGTGTTTGTGTGTGTTTATTTTTATTTTTATTTTTTTGCGGGGCGGGAGGGGGTGTGTTTGTGGAGGACCTAACCTAACATCCACAAGGATCATACTCACTTTCAGAGTTGCTCATGGGATGATCAAGGGCCATGCTTCTTCCGCTGCCATCGGTGGGAGTCTTTGGCGCATTTACATTAGACCTACCCTTGGTAACAGAATCCATCTTGTCAGCTTCTACCTTTTTCCGTTTCCTAGATGCCGGAGTCTTTCCTCGGCTTCTTTTATTGGAGCATTTTTCACTATCTTCCTCTTCCTCTTCGACCCCTTCCAAGTCCATCTCCTCCCCAGCAGCCGCGCCCCAATCCTCGTCCTCTGTGGACTCTTCACCCGTGTCGTAGTGTTCCGTAGGCGCCTTTGCAAGCGGCATCGGCTCCGACACCGAGATCTTCCTCCGCAATCGGCGAAAGCTTTGCGGAGGTTCCTCCTCCACCCACTCAATCCTCTCATCCCCAAGATCCAAGGATTCCTCCTCGGCGTCGTCGTACTGGACCACGTGCTTGCCGGTGGCCCCATCAAACGACTGGACTCGTCCTTCGTACCGGGCCTTGTCGAGGGACCTGAGAACCTTGAGCTTCCGCCCTACGACCTCCTCTTTCCAGCGCTTCCCCCCCGAGGTCGGTTCGGCGACCTCGGAGGATGAGATGGACGTGGTCGTGCGGGGATTCCTCGGCTTGGACGGCGGAGTGGGACGGGGAGGGTTAGGGTTAGGGTTGTGGATAGTGGGGGATGTGGTCGAGGCAGAGGCTGTGGGGGAGCCTCGGGGGGACTTCCCCGGCGAAAAGAAGGAGGTGATCTGGCTTTGCTTCCGGACCAGAGGGGACCGCCCGTTGCTGGCGCGACGAGAAGATGCCATGGCGAATGCCGGACAAGCTGGCGATTGCCGCGCTCTCCCTTCCCCACAACCACAACCACGAGGGAAGGGGAAGTGAAACCCTGGACGAGGCGGGAAGAGGAAGAGGCGATGAAGATATTTGGCGGGAAAGGGGCGGCGGAAGTGGCGTGTCCCGCGGTGTAATGCGTGCACAAAACGACACTAGTGTCCTTTCGTACGTGGAGAATTTGGGAGGATTTTTTATTTAAATAATTATATTTAAATAATTTTTAAACTCATAATCAAATTTTTAAAAAAATTACAAGAATAGTCACTTGACACCGCCGTGCCCTCTTCGGGCAACACGCATCCGCTAGACGTACCTCTGGGCGTGTGGCGCATCCAATGGGCAAGTAGGCGAAGGGGAGTACATGAGTCGGGGCTTTTGGGGCCGAGCATTAGAAGATGTTGAGAAAACCGACTAAAGGTCAATATTAACAGCACCGACTTTAAGTCGGTTTCATGAACACTGACCTTGGGTCGGTTTTATCAACGCCGGCTTTTGTACATACCAAAAGTAAAGAAAACGACGAACGGAAATTTTCAGTTGTGAACAAGGACGCACTTGGTCCATGGTTTATGTCAGAGAGAACTTTGTAAAGATGATTTATGTCCGAGAGAATTTTGTAAAATTTGCTCTAGGCTCGTTTTGTTTGCGGAATAGGCCCGTTTATTCTCCTAAAATCATTTAACCTACTTTGTTGCAGGGTGTTGCTTAATCTAGGTACTGCGCTATTATACTCGAGTTTAAGTGGAATAAGCCCTCCTCCTCCCCACGCTCCCACCGAGTTACGGGCGCTTCCAAACTGTCCGTACTCGTCGCCCAACTCCCAATCTTCCTTCTTCGTTCTCCTCCCCACGCTCCCACCAAGTCACGAGCGCTTCCAAGGTATTCGCCATCGTCGCCCAACTCCCAATCTTCTTTGTTCGTTTTCCTCCCCTCCGTCCGATCCTTGCCTGCTGCAGCGGAAGCACATCACGAAGCCCGTCCTTGAGCTTTCTTCTCACCCGGTCAAAGAAGGCACGGCTAGGGCATCGAGGCCCCTCTCTGTGAGCTCTTCCCAACGACGGAAGCTCCAGATTTTGCAGTGTGTGGGCGCATCAACATCGCATCATTTTCCTCTGTCGTCTCGCTTTGTTAAACATAGGGTTTCCCCTCCCCTTCCAAGCCTACAATGATGCAACATACACGAGCTCTTCCAACATCAGGCGGTGGTGCTTCCCGCTGTGGATCCTTCTCCAGCGGGCCTGTTCCTGCCGATCTTCCTTCCCCTGCGGTGACCGTGTCTTCGTCATCCTCCAACGTGGAGCCCAGCCGTGCCCAGAACCTACGGTTAGAGCATTTTACCCATTTCAAATGTAATTTTTCTCTTGAATTAGATGATGCATTCCTAACATTTGTGACAACCCATTCCTAACATTTCCTCCTTATCCCGGTTATACTCGTAAATCAAACATAAGTTTGGCTGGGATGAACTTGGGGTGGCCCAAGTTGACCCATATTGCATCTAAGACATGATTTTTGCACTAAAGAGAGTTATACTTGCTGCATATGTGCAGCAATGCGCCTGTGCACACGTCTGATTGCGCCTCAAATCATGGGGAGACATGATCCTTTTTTCTAAAAAAATTTCCAACTCACTAATCAACCTTGATTAGATGGTAGAAATCTAGAGCTAGGATAATTCCTCAACTCACCATTTTCAAAATCAAGCTTGTAATCTATGTCAGTGTCCAGAGCATTACAGCAAGTATAACACTATAAAAAAATATTGTTTCTAACACATTATCACCTAAACTGTCCATAAAACCTATCAATTTGGCATGTCCCACGATTAGTAACTTGTATATTTTTAAAAATTGAGCTAGTCTAACCCCAGCCAATCACGTCTGCCCTTTATGCGCTGCTATGTTTTTTTCTTTTCTGTTTTTGGTTATTTATCATATAGACAATCTGCTTCTGTTTATTAATTTTTTTATGATTTCTGTGATAGTTGTCAGGGCTGGTTAATGTGATGTTGTATGCTTGGCCCTTAGTTTACCTGTCAAATTATGGTATGGCCTGTTTTTTTTCTTTTTCCTTCTTCCCATGGTCTGCTATGTATCTCTTCTTGCCTTTACATTCATGCTTATTCAGAAGTTGTAATCATCTGTAAACCAGATAGCTGATGTGCATACTGTTGGGATCCGGGCAGGACGCGAAGAACGCAGCGGAAACGAAGAACAAAAATTAAACCCGCCCGATGCCCGCTGATCCAATTCGGAACGAAAAACGCAAACCGAAAACTACGAGAAGTAATCCGATTACCGTGCACGGATTCGAATCGGCATCCGTCTCGGTTCCGTTGAGGTTCCGGCCTCCAGCGGTATCCACGCGATCCTCCGCGGTGGTTCGTCCTCGATCCCTCGTCCGTTTCAGCTCGCTCGCTAAAGATCCGTCGCGGCAACGATTGCGGAAATCCCGCCGACGGGAATTCCCGACTTTCGGGAATCATACGCGGCGGAGACGGAAGCTGTTCTGGCGCGCCGAACGGGACGCCCAGAGAAGGAGAGAGAAAGGGGGGGTGACGGCCAGTAAGGGAAATCCTGGAGCTTGGCCCAGGGTTTCTTAACAGCGTGTATATATATTAAGTCGGGGCGACTTTTCACAAAAGTCCCCGAGTTAATATAAATCCCACTTATGTACCACCGACTAAGAATCTTATTGCGTGTGACCCTCTAGGCCCATTCACCAGTCCGGTTTTCAGCCCGTTAAGTCCAATAACTAGTTATTGACTTATTGTAATTAATTAATATCTATATATTAACTAATTACTTAACCGAATTGACATCGCATGTGAATTCGGTCGGACTTCTGATCAAGTTGGGTGCCAAGCAACACCGCATGATCCCGGAAGGTAATGGGGTTCAGTAACCCACTCATGGAACCTGTCCGTCCACAGTTACCACGTGGCTATAATCCTTCGTTCGCACAATGCTCTCGAGTTAACCTAGGGTATGGTCAACTGTCAAACCCTAGATGGTCAACTCACTTGAATCAGACTGCGCTGTACAATATCCGAAAACCACTTTTCTGATATTGTTTCTGCTCTGGCCAGAGACTCCTGCGGATCTACTCTAGAGCATTCTCTCTCCAGTTACCTGAGAGCGAACGATCCTCTATTGAACACACAATCACCTTCGAAGGTCTTCCGCTGGACCCGATCCTTGACTATTAGAGATCCCGTGGATAGGGATTCGTAGGTCAAGGTCAAAGTCCAGAAGTCCACCGACAAGGTGTCTTTGGTGTCTCAAGTCCAAGGATCAACCACGCTACTGTGACGATGAATCAAGCCGATTGACAGTCAGGTAAATTACCATTCGGCGATTCATGTCGGATTAGTTCAGTGAACTCATTCTCCAATGAGCACCTACAGGTTTACCATTGTGTCTCCACACTAGTAACTAACGAGATCAGTCACCATCATCATATGAGCTGGAATAACATGTACTAGTCTAACCGGATGTTTTATGTCCTTCTCAAACATCCTACGACTAGGAACAATTGAGAATATGTGTTTATAAGTCATTAGTCTCATTATTATGATCTCATCATAATCTGACGACTATTGCACATATTCATGGACTTCATTATGCGTAAATACAAATATGCCAATCTGCATAATGAATTTAATGCCATTTATTAGTGAACCAGATTGAAATAGGTGCCTAATGATTGGCTTAGAGGACACCTATATCCATCAATCTCCCACTTGGACTCAAGCCAATCACTTTCGCATTTGATCTCCATCAAATCTAGGTGATGCTCACAGAAAGTCTGTGACTAAGACTTGGTCAGGGATCTGCTAAATTATCTACAGATGGAATATTTCCATTACGTTATTTCCTCTTAATCCTTTGTCTCTAAACCTGTGAAAGAGCCTCAGAATGTTCTGCAACTTCTGAAGAGACCATGGCTCGATCATACAACTGATTGCTCCCACTGTTGTCCTACAACGATAGGATGGTATCAGAGACCTTTTAGAACTACATCTAATTCAGGGATGAACCTTTTCATCCATACTGTTCCAATAACAGTATCACTTGTTTACGTCGTCACCTTAATATCGAGTTTTGGATTGGAACCATTCCAATCCATTCATTTCTACCAGAAGGTTGAATCCATTATTTGACTTGAAATTTGAGTCAGTGTGACCTCATAGTTTCAAATCATCCTCTCCATATACTCGAATGCATCATTAACACTTCTCAAGCGCTTAATGATGCAATTCACTCGTGTACCTTTTAAGGAACCTTTTCTTTAAAGGAATAAATTCCATATCTCAACAATTGAGATTTGTTATGAAATTTATGCCAAACATCTTGACATACAGGTCAATATAATATCCCCACCAATCTATCTTAATAGATTCGTATTCCAATACGTAGGATATTATAACTAAATCCATTATGGAGGAAAACATGGTTAACAATGCTTTTACTAATAGTAACATCCTGAAGTCATTCTTAATGACTTTGATGTTATTATCATAAAGCATTACTAAAGCGACCGTACTCCCACTGTCCTTTCTGAACACACACAATCCGTGATCATTCTTAATGATCACATAATATTTGACCATTAAGTCAAAACTTTTATTACAACTTAAGAAGCTTCAGTTTGATTCAAAATAATTTTGAAGTCATAACTTGCTTCCTAGACATTCTAAAAGCTTTAAATGTGTATCATATACATCTTTATCTCAATTATATTGAATGGACGCTTTTAATATCCAACTGTCATCATCTCATGATAGGCAGTATTGACAAGTAGAATTCTGATAAACTTATCAATCTCAAAGTTGTAATGACAGAGAGCATCATTATCATAGATTTTAGATCATAATCTATTTTGAGGTCCCCTCATCTTGCTAAATTAGATATGTCAAACATATCCTTCTAGTCACTGAGAGAATCTCAAAAATCTATGAAGCTCTTTGTATGTGTGTCATGACCGGTTCCAAACAACTAAAGATTATCTAATAATCTTATGTTAACTTGTGAATCTAGAACATCTTCTAGTTTTATCAGCTCCCACTGTCTTCTTTGAGGACATATTCCTCTTCACAGAAGACAGTTTTTCAGGATGACAATTATTTCATTATCGCCTGGCCAATAATTGTAATGTCTAAACTCTTTGGACATTCACAAATTCACGTCGCGACAATACCTGACTTTAAAAACAGGTTTGTTCATAATTCACATCTCATATGAATTATTTGGTTTCCATATCTTATATGGACACACACTGACTTATTTGGAACCATCCTTAAAGTATGGACATCTAATATTCATACTTATGTTCAAAAGGACAAGAATTAGACAAATCTTATTATGTATTGCACCATATCTTAATAAGGTGCAATTCCTCATTCTATCATATTGCTATGATGCACAATGAGGACCAATCGAGCGAGGATACAATTATCCTCTTAATGATTTATGTGAATCATATGCCTAAGTATTAGTTTCTTTGATCAAATCAATAATTCTAATATTTCATATTGATCTCATACCTTAATCTCTCAGATGCATTTGACTTGTACTTCAGTAAGTACATACAGTCGAATCATTCCAAGAGTAAACTATAAGGTAAGTCAATAGTAGTGATTATCTTTTGGCCTTTGAGTTGTTTACATCAATATGCATCAGCATCAATGATTTTTTTATTGTACAACCTTGTGTACAATACCATAGATAATCAGGACTCACATAGTTCATTTCTATGGGAGACTAGTGAACATTCATCACATGAAATGTCACTTCAAGAATCTATAATGCATTGACTGATTTGAACAACTATTATTCTTTTCAATCAATGTTATTCTTGATTTCTTATGCAACTAAATAACAATTATTTAGTTTCATATTTGACTCCTATAGATATACAAAGATTTACTGTCTAGCAGTAATCTATGAATATCATGAACAATAGTTGAGTCTAACTCAACACTTACATTTTCTCGATTTCCTTTTACTTGTCTATGTCTGCACACGATCGCAGCTCTGAGAATCATTTCCAATATCTCATGTTGAAAACGCTAATTCTCTAATAGACATGCAAAAGACGATAATAAGAATATATGAAACTTCTTTCAAGTTCCATATTCTTTTTGCCTTTACCAATATCCTTATATTGGTTGCAGTGGGAGAACTGCTACTTCACTATCTCAGCTGACTTTTCTTTATCCTTTCAGGTGTGGATTCGATCGTTTAAAATCTTACCACTTGCCTTTCTCAAAGGCACATCATAAATATCTCTTCATCTTGGTCTATCCAAATAAGAGATTTCATGATAATCATTGCCTTTCAATAAGGCATACCATGAGCACCTCTTCACCTTGGTCTATCCAAGTAAGAGGATTCACGATATCTGATTAAGATAGTGACTTTCACTTGGCCCTGAAGACATTCTTCAGAGTTTTCTAGTCAGTCTGAGTATGAGAAGTATCGGCATCCAACATGCCAAAATCTCGAATAGATGGCATATTAGTGATCGAAGGAAACAACGCGATTTAAGCAGATAGTTCTGATAATTCAATTATGGTCTTTTGTCTTGAATTATTTCCCACTATTTTTCGACGGACTGTATAACCTTCAGGTATACAGAACGGAAGACTCCGACGGTCTTCTAGTGAGGATCAGAATCTCCAAGAATCACAGTATGACCTCGGGTAAACACATAGTATCATACCATTATCTTAGAGCAACCATATCATGGTAATTGCAACTCCTTACAATATCCGATCTTATTTCGGCTCCCAGGTCTTTAATGGTCCCGGGTAAACACAGTAGACCATTATACCTGGTCTAAGCTTTACCATCAATACGCGACAGAGTAGAGTAAGAATGTAGCTCCTGGGTAAACGCGAGGATAGCTACACCGTTCCTCTATTCCAATCTCAAGGCATCATAATGCCATAGTTAATAGTCCTTTCATCAGATGGTGGCAGATCTCGGGTAAACACGTAGTATCTGTCATCACTGAATCAAGTTCTAAGAACTATATTGATGGAGAGCCACGCGGTACATTCTCAATGACTCGCGCTCCGGCTTAGACTTTATGTTGAAGGTTTTTGTTTATATTAAGTTGGTCTCATCCTAGGTGATAGTTTATAAATATATCGTATATATTTAACTATACCTAGATATTAGCAATCGATTCATAATCAATAACTAAAAGCATGCATCATCCATACATGTTCATTATGTGGTCATGGACAGCACGGTGATTAACTGGAGCCAAACAATTAATCACCAAAACTATATAACACTTATATAATCTAAAC